>OY856412.1:1339393193-1340005693 GCA_963693085.1 Alisma plantago-aquatica
TAAATAAATAAGTGTTATCCCATAAAAAAATTGTGTATAACAATACTATGACCTAGTTGATATATTATATTAATATTTTCATTTTAGTGTTGAAACATACACACACACGCACACACACACACACATATATATACATATATATATATATATATATCCATAAATAATTAATTGGTAATGTTGTTAATTTAGTACCTATTAGTTAGAAAATATTAGCATGCACATGAATCATAAACCTACACTGACCCATATTATATATACACACTTTATGGTGTTTTCATATATAGTATGGATTTAGAAACTACATTAGTCTATTTTAAGTAAAGTGGTGTTCGAGTGAAAGTACCTATAAATGTATATTTATTTTATATCTAAGTAAAAATTACCCTACATTTTTGGTGAATTTACCGTAGATGGCGTGTTGGTTTGGATGATAAATGGATTTACTTAGTTTCATATAACACATTATTTATATATATTCATGACCTGAACAACAATATTATGGCTTGGTCATACTATTATATTTGGCATATCAAACATATATAGCTAGATATATGATTTAGATAGATAACATGTACATGTGAACCTAGTTATTGGATGAACAACATATATCAAAACTGAATGTGTAAATTATGACAAATGATATAAGTTGATTATTGATATATAGACTTATGTTGTATCATATTTTGGTAAATACGTGTATATGTAATATTTACTTTATCTAAGCATTAGTCCTTGACTAAACAATGATATTTTTTGACATGGATGGATATACATGACGATATAATATATCCTAACTTAATATGAGTGTATATACATATGAACTACTACATGGAAAATAGTTGGAATATAATGGTTCATGTGTTCACTTGATAAGAATGAGAAACAACACAAATGAATATATGACAATATATTAGTAACATGATGTGGTAAATAAGCAATGTTTTATTTTTGATGACTGGGAAGCCACCCCCCAGGTATGCCTAGACAAGGATGGTAAACCTGGGAGAGCCGTGTACCCGCACACCAGTATCTCACCAAGTCGCATCAGAGGCCGACTGATGCTGTGGGGATCTAATTGTTAAACAACCCCACCGAGAGGATTTAAACCTTGGACCCTTCGCAGGGGGCGCCCGTGCTTGACCACCTAAGCTACTGCTCGCCGAATAAATAAGCAATGCTAAAATATAAGAAACATTTATATATGAGAGTATATTATGATGGCATTGATTATAAGTATATATAACCCAACTAGAAATACTACACATAAGGAAAATGAGACAATTCTGAAGTAGTAATAATCCTAGAGGGAGAACTTGATCCCAAATAAAAAATATTGAAGAATACTTGGTTCAAATCCCAAGATAACAATATTGTACGACTTAGTAGATCTTTCCCTCTTGTATCCACTTGAATTGTGATTGTGAAACCTTTGGAGTTTTGTATAATTAAGGTATTTCCCATCATAAGGGACTAGAATTGATCTAATTTGATTTTCTGACTCCTTTTAGGCTTGGGTCCCTTTTGAGCTTTGTCTCAATTGAGGTTGGGTACATCCCACCTCTTGAAAAGTGGCTAATGGACTAGTTATTCACATGTTATCAGTTGAAATAGTTAATTAGCCTATAGTGACATACTCATAAATGAAAGAACATAATGCACTTATCCCTGGAAGGATATCATATAAATATTCCCAATGTTCATATTTGAAAATTTACCTTTCTATTGTGCACTTTCTTGATATTTGGAATAATGTTGTATACTTGATAGAATGTGGATGATCTTAATCATAAAATAATTTTTCATAATTCTAATTGAGCAATATTTTGTATTTTCTAACTTAGAATTTGAATCTAAGAAATTTTATTTATTTTAATCCATAACTTTATGTCCTAAGCTCATCAAACGTTCTTTACCTAATTTTGGAAATGCATTGAATCTTCTCTTGTTGCATATGTTTTCATATACCTCAATAATATGAACTTAGTACTAGCATTGGCTGGCCCTTTTTCTCTTTGGTCAATGTTTGATGGATCCTCCCTTTGGAATGTACATGGACATGTGATTAAAGGAATACATATAAGATGTGATAATGAAATGTTATTTGTCATTTGAAGACTAGATAAGTCTTTGTGTATCAACTTTCATGTACTTTGGTGTGTAACATCAATGTACAATACATTGTTTGTATGTGTTGAACTTTTTGCTAAAATTTTATTCCAAAAAATCATATTTTTATAGGATCCATCCAAAAAAATCCACTGCTTGAGCATAATAAGTCTAAAATAGTGAAAATGGTCAAGCTTGACAATTTAGGACATAATACATGTAATGTTCATTTTTTCCAGCATTTTGGCAGTAGAAAGTTCTCCATTTTCATTTCTAGAACAACACGAGAAATTAAAGAGGATTATAATCCATTATTTCTTATAGTTATGGGCAAAATCCCCTCTTTGCGTGATTTAACTTGTAATTGGTGAGATCATGTAGAATTTGCTTCATAAAGAGGAGTAAAGAGAGGATAAAGCAATCATTTTATGTGAAAATAGAAATTCTAGCTCCAAGAACTATTGACAACTCCAAAAGTGTCTAGCGCACAAGATCTAGCTTTTACTATGTCACAAAAGTGTAAAATAAGATATTGTAATAGAAAAGACACTAGTTTCACCTTAGATAGGTATGATAATAGGCCAAGAGGGTAAATAAGAGAGAGAAAGTCAAAGAGAACAACAAAAAAATTAGAAGAATGGAATCAACTTACATTCATTTGATCTAAACTAGATTGGAGTTGATTTTCAAAGTTGACTTGCAAAAACTTGAGAAAAAAACTAACCTGGATAAGCAAACCTCCATGATCACTATCCTACTGCTGTGACAACTTTATACTACTACAAATTGATCTAAATTAGACTTAGGGTTGGTGTAGTCTCACATATATAGGATTAGGTGAGAGAAAATTGAAATAACAACCTTAATATAAGATGCTTTGTTCTCATAGAAGTAGCTTTAACCCTAAATTTGTGATCAAAGCACATGTCAGACTTCCTTCCTTGGAAAAATACACACTAATAGGAAAGTATCACACATTGATATGCCTCCTAGCCTAAATTGGCTCAAAGTAAATTTCGAGACCCACTCTTTTGATCAGCATAAATACCAATCATTAGAGATAATCCCAAACCTAAACCCAGATTATGAAATAAAATAATGAATTCTCGACAAAGGCGATTAAACAATATATGAAAAACAAAGATAAATTTTTCCTTTTTCTTTCTTCAGAAACTCATAAATCAATGTCACATCAAGGACATCACATTCAGATATCACAAATCATATTCAACTCCATTAAATCTAGAATCAAATCTTGTTCTCATATACGGTTCAGTTTACATCAGATACATGTACATTGATGAACAAACTTAAACTACAACCCATCCCGGGAAATAGAGAGTACAGGGACATTCTAATCTATCTAGATTATACTATTTATATCTTCTTTGTCACGACCTCTCTGCTGGATAGCATTATACCTAAAAACATTTGAAACTACCTCATGAGACTCATATAGAGCCCCAGTGAGTGGATACCTCCCACTCAAGCTAGGTACATGCATCAGCATCAGATTAAGTATAAAACTTAAAAGAAATATGCAGATATTGAAAAGTATAGCAAAAAGTTCTATAACGAGTCAAATCTATCTTGCAATGGTAATCTAATCCAACAGATAAGGCAATCACTTGAACCAATTATAACCTTGAAACATCTTTTAGAGCATGTCTATGAACAAATCAGCAGATACTTCTCAGTTCAGATTAAGAGCCCTACTACATGTAAAATAAGATAAGTTCTAAGCATTTTTGAATCAATACATAACAATAACATTACCCTTATGACACTCCACCAGCTGGACATGAACAAATCAGCAGATACTTCTAGTTCAGATTAAGAATCTTACTACATGAGTAATAAGTCAAGTTCTAAGCATTTTGAACCAATACATAACAATAACATTATCTTTGTGACACTCCACCAGTCAGACCAGGAACACATCATGTAGTCCTGAAGCTAAAGTACACATAAAACATTTTGACCAAACAATACTATAAAATAGCAAGCAATCCAACTCATATTCAGAATGGATATAAATCCCATCATTTATAACTTGTCAACATGACATATCATAATATGAAATAGAAAATATCCATATCAACATGATTACTTTCCTCAACAAGAAGCATAATCAACAATAACAAATCATCAAGTAGTAGTGCAAAGAATGTAACAACCATTCAAATCATGTTATACACGGCTTATCATCTTTTATTCATTTGCCCTAAAACTACTTGGCTTGTACCTCACCAAGTAGAAGTCGCCATGCCTGATTCTCCTGTCAACGACTCACCGTCACTATCTTAGGGTTTAGCCGGCCACCCTAACATATCAACAACAGACCCTGGCCACCTCAGGGTTGCCTAAAGAGGCTCACGTCCTCATCTCGGGTACACAAGATAGGAACCAACAAAACAGTATATCACATATCACAATATTTCACATATTTTTCATTTCACATTTCACATATTTCATTTCAACAGAGTCTATTCCATCTGGACATAGACTTTCATAGCAAGGATTTAGGGACAGAGCCACTCCAGATGACTCACTCCTAAATCCTGGTGGTCTAACCTTTAAGGTCTCGATCCACACTCTGGAAATCCTTCTCATAATTCATCGATTACTACAAGGAGATCCGTCTTGTTTCCCCAGTGTGGTCCTCGGGGGAAACTCATGGTGTTCAGGGCACCTAACTAGATGTTCCATCATTTCACTTGTTATTAATCTCTTTTACTCATCTTACAAGAATTCAAAACATCATATATCATATCTTTGTATTCTCGCGTAACTATAATAACATGAAACAAATTAATTTTATCAATAAGGGCAATGATCAAAGCAAGAAGCACAATAAGTCTATAGATTGCAACAAATATGATTATTTCTATCTTCTGCATCAACTCATAGCAATCATCAATAGTGGGCCTTCAGCCAAAGACATAATCTTATTGTCCATCATTTACCATGTCAGGGTTTTATCATCATCAGTGGGCTTTTAGCCCTAGACATAATCTCATTATGCAACATTTACCCTTATCAGGGTTTCTCAAAGTAAGGAGTGCATATTAAATTCCATTTCAACATATTCCTCATCAGTTCATTGTATACCACAATTCTTAACAAATATTAGCAGAGGCATTAAAACTAGCAATAGTAAAATCATATAGACATCATGTATCATTCCTCATACTCAGAATAGATTTATCATACAATGTATGCTTGTTCCATCTAATCTCAATAGATGTAAATAAATTTCATGCATATACATGCATAACAGACTTAGTTCTCTACTTCTTTTATTTCACATTCTTCATATGGGGTTGCTAGTCAACACATGTTGATTATCATTTGAATTCCATCAAAATAGTTCATTCTCATAATACAAGTATTCTATCAAACAATCACAATACAATAACACATTCTTGTAAGTCAATTCAAATACTTGAGTTTCATCATTTAGTTGAATTCAACTACAATTATGTACATATCTTAATCACCCATTTGAGATTGCCATTCATTAGCATCATCAAACTCATCATTTTAGGGTAAGAGTTACATTCTTAGAATCATCTACTAATTCCTATATTTTTCCATCATTTTATACTCAGTAGTCTCAACTTCTTTTATTTCATGTTCATTACATCATCTGGACCAATCTTTCTTGATTCACTTTACATACAATGCTTCTCCTCTACATAACACTTATCAAAGTAAAATTCTTAGTATATTTTATTTAATTTGGGTTAATCCATATGTAATTAAATAAAAGATAAAATACTTCAACATACTATCTTCATTAGTTTCATCTTTATCTTGCAATCACCATTAAGTACATCTTGTTCATATTGTCTCTTATATTCAGATAAATGTACCTTGATGTTGACTACTAATGTCATTCCCATAACCAACAATGATCATTCTTTATTATACTAAAACAAATGCATTAGACTTGGATGATATAGTAAGACTCATCATATTCAATTGAAGTATTAATACTTTCAACTTCAGCATTTGATCACATTTCAAACATCATATACAAGTTCTAGCTTTATCACTCATAATTGTCTTAGTAATAAACTTTAGGGTTTTCAAGAAGTCATTCCTTAGTTCAACATATCATAATAATCATATCATTCAGTAATCCAATCATGTCTCAAGGGTTCATTAGGGTTATTCACAAACATGGAAACCCTAGTTTCCATTTTCGCGCATTTCATTCATCAATCATAAGTATACATTGATTAATTGACTCATTTCATTCACTTCCTCAAGATAAATCCTAATCAGGATATGTGGTCATTCAATTCTATTAACATTCAACAATACACTTGTATAATACAATCTAGTATTCAAATGTGACTTTATACATGTCAATTCAATTCCAAGCATATCGGCCATTGGGCTGATTTTTAGGCAAAATTCACATGAAATACCATATTCATTTACCCATAAGAATATCCATGCATCCTCAATCAATATAACAAGAACTAATCAAGTTTCAATCAATGAGAAATAATCAAAATCAGTAAAATTGGATTCCCCAATATCTTTCCCAAATCAAATCCAATCCAATCACATCCATATACCAACAAGGTTTCTGATTGTTTTAACCGGATTGAATTATGCTTTCAACATGAATACAAAGCTTAGGAGGGATAAAAACACTCACCTCAAGTGCCAAGCACCTTAAAAATGGAGGTCAACCTCTGAATTTTTGGAAACCCAATCAAACTCTCGCAGAAGAATCCAATTCTTTCTCCTCTCAACTCGGAAACCCTAGAAATGGGGATTAGAAGAGAAAGAGTGAGAAATGGGGGATATTTGAAGTGATTTTGAATCAAATCATAGGAGGGACGGAATCTTGACATGTGAGAGAATATTTACCATGAAATTCTATGCAAAGAAGCTAAACTTACTTGATTTCATCATATCTTGGATAGAGAAACCCTAGGTCATCATCTCCTCCACTTTCTCTACTCAAAACCCTAGCTCTCCTCTCTCTCAAGAATTTCGTTTCTTTGACAGGAAGTACGAGTTATGAGATCTCCTTGTGTGTTAGTTTAGTGATATAGATGAATTGAGGTACTTAGAACATTTGCAAACAAGCCCCTCAATGTATATTTATTTTGCTTAGACTGGTTGGTCGGCTGAGTTATAAACTCAACTGAAACCACATGTGTCAGAACTCAAAACTCATCCAAAAATTATTAAACTTTAACCCAATGTCTTAAATTGAATTTATAAGCCACAGTAAAACTTTTAGAGCATTTGGAATTACCAATAAATAATTAAAAATCAAATACTACACTGCTATATTGCAGTCAGCAGCATGGTCGGTCGAGTTTGTCCTTCACAGAACTCGACCGAAACCCTCTCTGTAGAGATCAAAAGCCATCTAAAAATTACTCCAATTTAACATGGTTTCTATAAGTGAGATTTTCAAGTACAGTTAAAATTTGAGATCAATTGGATATACCAATAAAAAGATAAAATTCAATTACCACACTGCTATATCAATCTGAAAATATGATCGGTCGAGTTTGAAACTCGACCGATTAACAGGTCAGACCATTCTTCAAAAATTCTGATATTTTTCAATGTTGGTCAAATTTTATATATACAAATCATATCCAAATTTGAATTAAATCAGAATTACACATAAAATACTAAAAATCATTTAGTGAGACACTATACTTATCAAATTCTGTATTCATATATCACCAAAACCCTAATTTGGGCCTATTAGGGTTTCTGAATTGTTAACCCTAATTAGGTGGATCAAAGTATGATTAAAACTTCTCATTATATTTAAAACATGAAAATTTAACCATCATCTCTAATCAAGATTTAAACAATGATCAACTTAATTAAGCATATAATTGTTCAAGTAAACCCTAATCAGATGACTAATTTGAAAATGGGTCATTACAAATTCTCCCCTCCTTTTAGGATTTCATCCCAAAATCCAAGAAAAGATAAAAAATAATATCATATCATCTAATCATTCATCTCTCTCAACATACAGTTAGAAAGTATTCCATTTTATCTTTCTTTCATATGACATCTTTTTTTGTATTAGATCGATATTTTATCCTATGATATCATCATATCTCTCCTTGAGTATTACAAACACTTACTTCAAAGATATTAGTAATACATCATTTATCAAGATCTGATTCACATCACCTTTCACATATTTTTTTTAATTTGATTGTGTATCTCATGGATTAAGATTATGACTCATTCACATATTATTATTTGCATTCATCAATTTCCTTTATAAAGAAGATCATCTAGTATGCATCTTAGTTCATAGCTTTTTCTCACAAATTCATGCAAGAGGTCCTTCACCTTCGCCCTCCCCGGTGAATTCAACGACATATTCAACTCCATTAGTAGTGGTCGGAGTCGACTGGATGGTAAAGTGGATTTCTGGGGAGAAAGCAGGTTAGGGGTGGATGTGAAGGATGACGTTGGCAGAGCAATTGGAGACGGAGCAGAGAGTTTAAGATCATGTGGATTTTTGTGAATGTATTTATGATTTCATAGACGGGTCTTTGGCCCCTTTTATATGTCTGGGTCATGGCATTGGCCAGTGAGGACTTAGCAATTTTGGGGAAACACTAGATACCCCTCTATAGGTGGAAAAACTAGGTTAGGTAAGAACATGTTGATCTCACAAGTAATTAAATCGATCAAGATTGTCCTCATCAATGTTTCCAGTATCCTTTTCCCATTTGGGGTAGAAGACAATCTCAGGATCGTCAGATCATCATCCAACGTCGATGTTTTATGTGACATGTGCATGGGTCGGGCCCAAGTTTTGGATTTCAAATTTAAATGTGACAAATCACATATTAACCAGTTAATCTATACACATTTAGTAAACTCAATAAATTCATATCTCTTTCCCCCTTTATCCAAATAACCCCAAATTTTACGGGAAGGTCTATAATGACTCAAAATACTTGTGTGCCAAGTTTAAGACTCAAATTCGAAAGTGTGAGAGACTTTTCTTCATAAGCAAGTTATCACCTAATAAAGCATATTTTATTCATATTTTCTCTCTCTTTCTCTTCTATTTCCTTTATTTGGATTCCTTTTACCATTAGAAACCATGTGAATTCGAAACCTTATCAATAAAGGTCATTCATACCACTTTCCAGAGAATTATACACCATTCTCACCATTATCCTTATTTCTTTTACCTTTTTAATATTATGCGATTTATTTGGTCTTTCCTTCCCTTTTTATCACATTGGTCTCACTAACTCATTAGGATCCACTAAATTACTCATTTAAAGGAAATATTGCAAAAGAAACTCATTCACTGAACATATATCATACAATTTTCATCCATGTACATTTTATTTGAGAAATTGCATTTCAGTCAATATAAACCCAAAAATTGGGGTTGTAACAGAAGCCCCCAGTACCCCACTATTTATAGAAGGGCTAGGGTCAGGGTTCCCAGTTTGAGCGGGAGTTGAAGGAAATGGAATTTCTTGAATTTTGTAACCTGCAAATGTCAAACTGGTTGGTTCACTTGTGAACCAGTTGATTCACACATGAGACAATTAGTTCAACACTTGAACATGTTGTTTCACTATGCTTCCTATTTGCAATTGTTTTAGAAATTATTATTTGATTAATGCAAAATATGACATCAACATCAATCTTTGATCCAAACTCATTGATCAATCAAATGGCTGGTTCACAACCTAAGCCAATTGGTTCATGAACCTAAGCCAATCAATTCACTTGCTAAACTAGTCATTTCAGAGTGAAGATTGTCAATCTTGTTTAAATTGTATACCTAACACTTTAGTAATGATGTTAAACACCATTCAATAGTAAAATCCTATTCTAAGTGCATTCATATGGGTCTGACCCTATATGTCCCAAATTACGTTGGCAGAGAATGTCCTTAACTAATTTATGACAACATAAGCAAAGATTGGTAGCTAAAAAGACATCATTGTTACCCCAGTAATTCAAAGAGTTGAAGAACAACTTCAACCTACAATCTGTGGTTGGTGTTTTAGTGATTGTATAGTTCCTTTGTCTCTGATATCTAGATTGAACTCGAGGCATGGAATCATCATCTTCTTCAACGTTCGATGTTTAATATATATGTGAATTCAACATCATATATTGATTCACAAGTGCATGGCCATACTTTTCTCAGTCTCTCTTATAAAATGGCTCTAATATGAAACTCCTATAGGAGGAACAAATCCCTTCTACATTTCTCATAGTTATCGCCATGTGTCACAATATACCTAAGCACCACCTTTATGGAAACCCTTACTCAAAGTCATGATCGATGATGTCCGAGTACATAGAATGGGATGTGAAGAGTGTAGTGATTTTAGGCCTAAGAACCGCAATCACCACCATCAATATAAGAGATGATTCTGATTACCAATTATGGTTTCCATGTGTCACACTCAAGGTGGGTGTGTCAATACACTATTCTCCAACAAGTATCTATGTGTTTGGTTTGATATCCTATATCACGACTGATGAGATTGTGTCATCAATGAACACTCACTCTAGTCTTAAGAGCTATTTTTTTCTATAAGTGTAACGACCCTCAAAATTGAGTCCCAAAATTTATTACCTTTACTAAAGATGAAACCCTAAGTTTAAAGAATTCATCGTTCATATGTTGACTTAAGTTGAGACCATGCTTAATTTGTATTCATAAATAAGCTAAAGATATCAAGTGGACCTTGAACTGAATCATTTACATCAAAACTTAGTCACATCAATGTCATTTATAATGCAAAAAAACCTAACCCTAATTATGCAATGGTGACTAGTCAGCATTGAATGATAGTTTGGACCCACATACATGTATGATGTATCCCACTAATTGGTATACGAATAGATAATAGAATAATAGAGTTTCCCCTAATTTTTGGTAATAAATTTTCCTTTTCAATGATTATTAATGTGTTAATTACCCTAAGTAGCTAATGATGTAAAACATATGTTTCCCTAACTCATATCTAAAATCTAATTGGATAATCGAATTCCCCATGTTCAAATTATCAAACCCACCAAATTTGGTTTGATTTAGATAATGCTAGATGCTTCAAATGATATTAGGGAGGAAAGGAAGAGATAATGTTGATTATTGTCCCAATCATTTAAATATACACATAATTATCCTAGATATAGTATAGTTTGATATAATAGGCGTAATACAACCTGTAAAGCACTCCTTTAGATGACCCATCTTGGTTTGAGCCATTAGATGAAGATATGAGGGCAGTGCCTTTGTCCCCTACCTTGTGTAGAGTCAGCGCAGAGGAGGGAACATGACCCCGTTGCCGTGCCCTCGTACATCTCTCACTCCCCTCAATTGTTTCTTCTTATCTCAATGCTAACAGATTCAGGAGATCTCCATGAGTCTTTTAAGCCCTAACCGGAACCCTATACGTACCTATAATGAAAATGCCCAAACTGCCTCTTTCTATAGGCGATGCAGCCGGCATCCCCAGGCCAAGTAGGTCAATTGCCTAGGATCTAGATACCCAGAAAGTAATGATGGCCACTGAGTAATCTTCCTCCGCCACCAATTTCGGTCGAAGTCACGTGAGGATCCACCGCGGAATGGATCTTCTTCCTCACAGACGGTGAGCTCGAGCCGGCTTCTTCAGCCATTCCAGTCAAATTCCTCATATAGTAAGCATCTAGACCCCTTTTCTTTACTTTGTCGATCGTCCATTTACCCTGTGGTTTCCCTAGACTCTGTACCCTATAGCTGGGATGGTGGTGCTTACCGGATTAGAATGCCAGGCCACTTCAGTGGTCCTTTGGCTAAGGAAATCACAGAAATGACTTCAAGCTTCCCCAACGATCTTCTCCTGACCTGTAGTGATCATGTTTTGCTCTGGTCTGGTGGGTTCAATCCTTGACTCCCCACTGTGTTCAATGTCATGATTTTTCCATATTTGTGTCACAGATACCCGTTTGGCATGGGAGATACTGCTTTAGCCTCTCAGAATCCTCAGAAGTTCATTCATCTTCTTTTCATAGCGATTCAATGCATTTCAATACCTAGACTTGCAATGTTCCCTCATGCCCTGACGGCAGGAGGGGGAAGCCTCATTTCCCAGTACTGCTTGACTCTGGATCTTCGGGACCTCTTGGTTCCTGGAAGAATCATGAACAACTTCCTTCACCTCTGTCATGTGTTATTCATCTGTAATTGATGTATTGATGCTCCATTGGAGCAGGCGATCTTTTGATCGCACCATGGCTTGCATATAAGAGCCTGGAATTGAGGGAGAAAGGGGACCCGATGTCCCTGTTCACTCATTAATCATGTGTCATGTTTGGATATAGTTCAACTTATTTCTTGGTTGGTTTTCTCATGATTTAATGGGTGATATCAGGTGAAGCTAATATGACAAAGACACCCCTACCACAATCTAAGTCTGTGATACCACTGAAGGGTTTTCTTGTCTTTTCCTTTTTTTTATCTAACCCCAGGAAATCAATCAATGCTTTTATCTTTCTCTTGATTGGTCAGACTTCAATATTTCTTATTTTTGGATTGGTTTGTCCTATGGAAGCAAGTCATATATGAAATTTGATCGATTTTTCAAGATCTAGATAATAAACTTGGATTTAGAACCTGATTTGACTATTTTTTTCTCCTTATTCATTAAGAAACCATAAAACCCTAGAAATCAAGATAAGGATTATCAATTAATGTATGTTAATTGATGTAATAGGGTATTTAGGGTTTCTTAACCCTAAGAACGCAACTAGGGTTTTATCAGCCAAAAGAAAGCAACTAGGACTTTTCCAAGCTTAGGTAAGCGGGTTCATGCACTTTGAGTATTTAGTATTGGTTATAATCGCCTTACAATTTCTATGATTATCAAGATGAATTATATGCATAGTTATGTGTTTCAAATTGAATCTAAACTATATGAAAGTTCCCCTAAAGTTTTCATTTTAATGTTATGCTTCATGTCATATTCATGTGAAATCCAAGTAAAGATTAATTATTCCAAAATAATAATAAATCATGTGATGGGTTGTGTTACTTTATTCTCATCATGTAAATATTGAGCCTACGTGCCTTATGAGCACCCTTGGTGCACAAGTATCAAGGATACTTTAAACAACCACCAAGATTAAGTTATGTGAATCCAAATCTACTATTAAATTAAGTTTCATGTTTTCCTTTATTTCCAAGTTATTATGTTGTTATAATAATGCTCAATGCCACTTACTCTAATGTAGTTTTTATTGCATGCATTGTTGGGGGCGCGATGCCCACAGGTACAGAACAACTCTAAGGATAAATCATATGAAGATTAAATAAAGGAATAGATCAAGGTTTCCAAAGGACACATATGTGGGGCGCCATCTACAGTAGAAGATCCTAATGTATATAGATAAGTTCATGTATATAAAATGTTTAATCATGCCTTTTTAGTTAGTTTCAACTCAAGAATTCATTTGTAAACAATGTATAAATCAAGTTCAATGTTAATGCATGGTTATTGTTTACTTTGTTTGCAATGATTATTATGATTGTGACATCTGTTTGAGCTGGAGTACCCCATATTATGGACAATATGGGTTTTTCTTCCGTTGCTACATGTATGCTTAAAAGGGGTGTTACAAAATGGTATCAAAGAAAATATGTAGATGGCCACCATGTATAAATCACATCCACATGTATAATATTAAGTTCAAGATATGGGAAACCAAAGTAGGGTCTAGTCAAAAGATACAAGTTAGATAAGGGTTAGTTTTATGTGCCTAGATGTTTTAGATTTTGCATTAACTTTTAATTTGTACATAGCATGCTCTCTCTTCTTCCCACGTGTTTGTGGTATGGGACACAGGCTCATGGGGTTTTGTAGAGAGAATATTATGTGCAAAATCGTACTTGTCTCATCCTCTCAATTGCATGTGATATGGGACATGTGCATGAGGGAGGTATTGAGACAAGAGTTGACATTAAAGTTTGAGACATATAGCCATCTAAACATAATTAATTACATAATAAGACCAAATATGTATACAAGGGGTAGATAATTTGACAGGGATATGAAAGAAAAATGATACACATGCTTCTAAAAATGTTCTCTTCTATTTTATGATTATGTGTTCAGATTGAACATCATGTGTTATTTCTATTCTTATGAAATTATGAAAAATCATGTCTACGTATAAGAAATCATATTATGTTGATAATTGTCCTCTCCATCATGTTATGTGAGCCTTCATTGGCCTTATGTGAGCTTTAATTGGCCTTATGAGTCTATGGGAGCCTTATGTGAGTCTTAACAGGCCTTATGTGAGCCTTAATTAGCCTTATGTGAACCTTAATCAGCCTTATGTGAGCCTTAATCGACCTTATGTGAGCTTTAATTGGCCTTATGTGAGCCTTAACTGGCCTTATGAGCATTTTTAGTGCAATTAGGAGAGTGACTATATCAACTCAAGTAAAATTCCATCATATTATGAAATTATGTCAAGTTCTTATGAAATTATGTTAACTATGAGTAAGTCATGTCTTAAGTATGTTAATGAGACTCTGAGATAATATTAGAGATTTACATGCACATACTAAGTGAAACCCTAAGGTGGGTAGTACTTGGAAATTTTGAGGACAAAATTTCTATAAGGTGGGTAGGTTGTAACGACCCTCAAAATTGAGTCCCAAAATTTCTTGCCTTTACTAAAGATGAAACCCTAAGTTGAAATAATTTTTCTTTCATATGTTGAATTAAGTCAAGACCATGCTTAATTCGTATTCCTAAATAAGCTAAAGATATCAAGTGGACCTTGAACTAAATCATTTACATCAAAACTTAGTCACATCAATGTCGTTTATAATGCACAAAAACCTAACCCTAATTATGCAATGGTGACTAGTTGGGATTGAATGATAGTTTGGACCCACATACATGTATGATGTATCCCACTAATTGTTATATGAGTAGATAATAGAATAATAGAGTTTCCCCTGATTTTTGGTAATAAAAATTCCTTTTCAATGATTATTAATGTGTTAATTACCCTAAGTAGCTAATGATGTAAAACATATGTTTCCCTAACTAATATCTAAAATATAAGTGGATAATTGAATTCCCCATGATCAAATTATCAAACCCACCAAATTTGGTTTGATTTAGATCATGGTAGATGCTTCAAAGGATATTAGGGAGGAAAGGAAGAATTAATGTTGATTATTGTCCCAATCATTTAAATATACACGTAATTATCATAGATATAGTATAGTTTGAGATAATAGGCATAATACATCCTATAAAGTGCTCCTTTAGATGACCTGGCTTAGTTTGAGTCATTAAATGAAGATCTGAGGGTAGGGCCTTTGTCCCCTACCTTGCGCAGAGTCTGCGCAGAGGAGGGAACATGACCCTGATGTCGTGTCATCCTACATCTCTCGCTCCCCTCAATTGTTTCTTCTTATCTCAACATCAACATATTCAAGAGATCTCCATGAGTCTTTTAATCACGAATCGAAACCCTATAGGTACCTATAATGAAAATGCCCAAACCGCCTCTTTCTTTAGGTGATGCAACTGCCATCCCCAGGCCAAGTAGGTCCATCGAACTAAGATCTAGCTACTTAGAAAGCAAGGATGGCCATCGAGTAATCTTCCTCCACCACCAATTTAGGTCAAATTCACATGAAGATCCGCCGTGGAATGGATCTTCTTCCTCGCAGATGGTGAGCTCGAGCCGACTTCTTCGGCCATTCCAGTAAAATTCCTCATACAGTAAGAATCTAGACCCCTTTTCTTTACTTTTTGATCGCCCATTTACCCCGTGGTTGCCCTAGATTCTATACCCTATAGCTGGGTTGCTTGTGCTTGCTGGCATGGAGTGCCATGCCACTTCAGTGGTCCTTTGGCTAAGGAAATCATAGAACTAACTTCAAGCTTCCCCAACGATCTTCTCCTGACCTGTAGTGATCATGTTTTGCTCTGGTATGGTGGGTTCAATGCTTGACTCCCCACTGTGTTCCATGTCATGGATTTTCCATCTCTATGTTATAGATTCCCGTTTGGAATGGGAGATACTACTTTAGCCACTCTTAATCCTCATGAGTTAATTCATCTTCTTTTCATAGAGATTCAAAGCATTTCAGTACATGGACTTGTAATGTTCCCTCATGCCCTTACGGAAGGAGGGGGAAGCCTCCTTTCCCAGTATTGCTTGACTCTTGATCTTTAGGACCTCTTGGTGCCTGGAAGAATCATGAACAACTTCCTTCACCTCTATCATGTGTTCTTCATCTGTAATTGATGTATTGTGCTCCATTGGAGAAGGTGATCTTTTGATCACGCCATGGCTTGCAGATAGAAGCCTGGAATCGAGGGAGAAAGGGGACCCGATGTCCCTGTTCACTCATTAATCATGTATCATGTTTGGATGTAGTTCAACTTATTTCTTGGTTGGTTTTCTCGTGATTTAATGGGTGATATTAGGTGAAGCTAATATGATAAATATGCCCCTATCACAATCTAAGTCTGTGATACCACTAAAGGGTTTTCTTATCTTTTCCTTTTTCTTATCTAGCCCCAGGAAATCAATGAATGCTTTTATCTTTCGCTTGATTGGTTAGACTTCAATAATTCTTATCTTTGGATTGGTTTGTCCTGCGGAAGCAAGTCATATATGAAATTTGATCTATTTTTCAAGATCTAGATAATGAACTAGGATTCAAAACCTGATTTGATGCTTTTTTCTCCTTATTCATTAAGAAACCGTAAAACCCTAGAAATCAAGTTAAGGAGTATCCATTAATGTATGTTAATTGATGTAATAGGGTATTTAGGGTTTATTAACCCTAAGAACGCAACTAGGGTTTTATCAGCCAAAAGAAAGAATCTTTGACTTCTCCATGCTTAGGTAAGCGGGTTCATGCACTTTGAGTATTTAGTATTGGTTTTAATCGCTTTACAATTACTATGATTATCAAGATGAATTACATGCATAGTTATGTGTTTTAAATTGAATTTGAACTATATGAAAGTTCCCCTAAAGTTTTCACTTTAATGTTATGCTTCATGTCATATTCATGTGAAATCCAAGCAAAGATTAATTATTCCAAAATAATGATAAATCATGTGATGGGTTGTGTTACTTTATCCTCATCATGTAAATATTGAGCCTACGGGCCTTATGAGCACCCTTGGTGCACAAGTGTCAAGGATACTTTAAACAACCACCAAGATTAAGTTATGTGAATCCAAATCTACTATTCAATTAAGTTTCATGTTTTCCTTTATTTTGAAGTTATTATGTTGTTATAATAATGCTCAATGCCACTTACTCTAATGTAGTTTTTATTGCATGCATTGCTGGGGGCGCGATGCCCATAGATATTGAACAACTCCAAGGATAAATCATATGAAGATTAAATTAAGGAATAGATCAAGGTTTCCAAAGGACACATATGTGGGGTGCCATCTACAGTAGAAGATCCTAATGTATATAGATAAGTTCATGTACATAAAATGTTTAATCATGCCTTTTAAGTTAGTTTCAACTCAAGAATTCATTTGTAAACAATGTATAAATCAAGTTCAATGTTAATGCATGGTTATTGTTTACTTTGTTTGCAATGATTATTATGGTTGTGACATCTCTTTGAGTTGGAGTACCCCATATTATGGACAATATGGGTGTTGCTTCCATTGCTACATGTATGCTTAAAAGGGGTGTTACAAAATGGTATCAGTGCAAATAAGTAGATGGCCACCATGTAGAAATCACATCCACATGTTCTAAGCCATATGTATATAATATTAAGTTCAAGATATGGGAAACCAAAGTAGGGTCTGGTCAAAAGACATAAGTTAGATAAGGGTTAGGGTTATGTTCCTAGATGTTTTAGATTTTGTGTTAACTTTGAATTTGTACATAGCATGCTCTCTCTTCTTCCCACATGTTTGTGGTATGGGACACAGGCTCATGGGGTTTTGTAGAGAGAATATTATGTGCAAAATCGTACTTGTCTCATCCTCTCAATTGCATGTGGTATGGGACATGTGCATGAGGGAGGTATTGAGACAAGAGTTGACATTAAAGTTTGAGACATATAGCCATCTAAACATAATTAATTACATAATAAGACCAAATATGTATACAAGGGGTAGATAATTTGACAGGGATACGAAAGAAAAATGATGCACATGCTTCTAAAAATGTTCTCTTCTATTTTATGATTATGTGTTCAGATTGAACATCATGTGTTATTTCTATGCTTATGAAATTATGAAAATTCATGTCTATGTATAAGAAATCATATTATGTTGATAATTATCCTCTACATCATGTTATGTGAGCCTTCATTGGCCTTATATGAGCCTTAATTGGCCTTATGAGCTCTGTGGGAGCCTTATGTGAGCCTTAACAGGCCTTATGTGAGCCTTAATCAGCCTTATGTGAGCCTTAATTGGCCTTATGTGATCTTTAATTGGCCTTATGTGAGCCTTAACTGGCTTTATGAGCACTATGGGTGCAATCAGGAGAGTGACTATATCAACTCAAGTAAAATTTCATCATATTATGAAATTATGTCAAGTTAACCAAGTTCTTATGAAATTATGTTAACTAAGCGTAAGTCATGTCTTAAGTATGTTAATGAGACTCTAAGATAATATTAGAGATTTACATGCAAATACTAAGTGAAACCCTAAGGTGAGTAGTTCTTGGAAATTTCGAGGACAAAATTTCTGTAAGGTGGGTAGGTTGTAACGACCCTCAAAATTGAGTCCCAAAATTTCTTACCTTTACTAAAGATGGAACCCAAATTTGAAAGAATTCATCTTTCATATGTTGACTTTAGTCGATACCATGCTTAATTCGTATACCATGCTTGATAATCATAGTAATTGTAACCCAAAGTTGAAAGAATTCATCTTGATACAGTCCATCTCTGTGTTATAGATTCCCGTTTGCCATGGGAGATATTGCTTTAGCCTCTCTGAATCCTCACGAGATCATTCATCTTCTTTTCATAGTGATTCAATGCATTTCAGTACCTGGACTTGTAATGTTCCCTCATGCCCTTACGGCAGGAGGGGGAAGCCTCATTTCCCAGTATTGCTTGACTCTTGATCTTCGGGACCTCTTGGTGCCTGTAAGAATCATGAACAACTTCCTTCACCTATGTCATGTGTTCTTCATCTGTAATTGATGTATTGCTGCTCCATTGGAGCAGGTGATCTTTTGATCGCGCCATGGCTTGCAGATAGAATCCTGGAATCGAGGGAGAATCGAGGGAGAAAGGGGACCCGATGTCCCTGTTCACTCATTAATCATGTGTCATGTTTGGATGTAGTTCAACTTATTTCTTGGTTGGTTTTCTCGTGATTTAATGGGTGATATTAGGTGAAGCTAATATGACAAAGACACCCCTATTACAATCTAAGTTTGTGATACCACAGAAGGGTTTTCATGTCTTTTCCTTTTTTTATCCATCCCCAAGAAATCAATCAATGCTTTTATCTTTCTCTTAATTGGTCAATCTTCAAAAATTCTTATCTTTGGATTGGTTTGTCCTATGGAAGCAAGTAATATATGAAATTTGATCAAATTTTCAAGATCTAGATATTGAACTAGGATTCAGAACTTGATTTGACTCTATTTTCTCCTTATTCATTAAGAAACCATAAAACCCCAGAAATCAAGTTAAGGATGATCCATTAATGTATGTTAATTGATGTAATAGGGTATTTAGGGTTTCTTAACCCTAAGAATGCAACTAGGGTTTTATCAGCCAAAAGAAAGAAACTAGAACTCCTCCAAGCTTAGGTAAGTGGGTTCATGCACTTTGAGTATTTAGTATTAGTTTTAATCGTCTTACAATTACTATGATTATCAAGATGAATTATATGCATAGTTATGTGTTTCAAATTGAATCTGAAATGTATGAAAGTTCCCCTAAAGTTTTCACTTTAATGTTATGCTTCATGTCATATTCATGTGAAATCCAAGTAAAGATTAATTATTCCAAAATAATGATAAATCATGTGATGGGTTGTGTTACTTTATCCTCATCATGTAAATATTGAGCCTATGGGCCTTATGAGCACCCTTGGTGCACAAGTATCAATGATACTTTAAACAACCACCAAGATTAAGTTATGTGAATCCAAATCTATTGTTCAATTAAGTTTCATGTTTTCCTTTTTTTCCAAGTTATTATGTTGTTATAATAATGCTTAATGCCACTTACTCTAATGTAGTTTTTATTGCATGCATTGTTGGGGGCGCGATGACCACAGGTAAAGAACAACTCCAAGGATAAATCATATGAAGATTATATCAAGGAATAGATCAAGGTTTCCAAAGGACACATATGTGGGGTGCCATCTACAGTAGAAGATCTTAATGTATATAGATAAGTTCATGTATATAAAATGTTTAATCATGCCTTTTTAGTTAGTATCAACTCAAGAATTCATTTGTAAAAAATGTATAAATCAAGTTCAATGTTAATGCATGGTTATTTTTTACTTTGTTTGCAATGATTATTATGATTGTGACATCTATTTGAGCTGGAGTACACCATATTATGGACCATATGGGTGTTTATTATGTTGCTACATGTATGCTTAAAAGGGGTGTTACAATAAGCCTTCCACAATAACAACTGAATAGGGACATAACAAAATTGTATATACCCTTAACATCTATATGATCTCATTATTCAGGTCCTCCACCCAAAGACATATGTCATTGAGTAATATCATTCTTTAGATGTTTATTATGTAACATCATTATCTCATAACTAAATTAAAGAAAATAATTTCCATTATTATTAATCAAATCATTTACAAATTATGCCATTACAATCATCATATAATTGACTCTCTAGGCATACATACCAATAGTAGGAGGAGCCATTAGTTGGAAGTCTTAGTTGCAAATATGTGTTTCTTTATCTACTATGAAAGCATAGTACATCACAATTCTTGAAGCAAGGAACGAGATTGTTTGACTCAAATGTATTATGTAGGAACTGTGTTTTATGCATGATGCATATGTTATCCTCTATGATAGTCAAAGAAGCATGGATTAGAATAGGAATTCTTCATAACACTATAGCACAAAGAATATTGATTTGGATACTACTGGTTATATGAATGCAATTAATGAAGTAAAGTTGAAGCTAAAGAAGTTCTACTCCAACGCAAATTTTTTTACATTCTAACAAAGAAGCTTACTACTACGAAGCTTGCTAGATTGGACTCCAACTGAGGAGTCATGAGGAAAGTCTTAAGCTTTCTAGTTGGACTCCAACTAAGGAGTCATGAGGTAAGTCTCTCCTTTTAGATGGAGGGATATATTTTTGGGGCAATGGCCCTATTATGTTCAACCCATTATGTGTGTGGCCCATTAGGACAAGCAAAAAACAATGAGATATATATCCATGTTGCTTCACACTATAAGGGATTGAAGATCCACTGACACAAAGATAACATCACAAATTAGAGTTGTGTAATTAACTTTTGTTCATTGCCACTAATTGTGGAAGGAGAGAAGAAATAAGAAGAAAAGAAAGAAAGTAAGAAGGGTGAAAGGAATAAGGGTTGCATAACCACTCTAGTTCTCTCTACTATGTTCACCAGCACACCTCAATTCTTATTTTTACCTGAGTATTCTCTAAAGGAGGAATTTTCAAGGAGCTATTTTTAAGCAGTGACACACCAAGTAGATGATCTTTGTATTTCGTACTATTACTCTATATTCCTTATGCTTTGAGCCAAAACTTGATATGAACTATGTACCTTCTTGATGACTATATTTACTCATCCAATTTAGCTTCGTTCTTTTTCCCTTAAAAGTTGTGATTGTTTCTACATAAGTCTATTGTTCTTGTGGTTGCTTGTGTCCACTAATATTTCTCTATGGTTTTTAGGGCATTGCTTGTAATATGATGCTTCTCTACAAATATGCACATAGTACATTTTATGCATAGTCCACAAGATCGATGCTTCCACTGTATTTTGTGTGTGACAAATACACACATCAGGACCTGCAATTCCTTCACTTTGAGGTTACAACTACGAATCATCTATGAGAACTTGAATCAACATTAAGTGTCTAATTTATTTTAGTTATCATGAGTTTATTTTGAGTAATTTTACTAAAAATCTTTGTTATGTAACAATGCACACATTTGTTTTAAATGGTATTGAAAAAAAAATTCAAATTTTGTTTCACTAAAGTATGTATAGTTTTCTTTACTTACAAAAGTGTAGCTTAGTGATCCCATCGACCAATTGTATTAATATTAGATATTATATAAGGATCACAGTTGGGCGCTCAAATTGTTTGGGTGTCTCGATTGGAGCATATTGATCTCTCCATGTGATTGATGTGTTTCTGGATCAATAGGGCACTTCAACTACATCTTGTAGAAGAAATGGGGTGTGAGTCTGATCAATACATTTACTATAATGACCCATTTTCAAATTAGTCATCTGATTAGGGTTTACTTGGATAATTGTATGCTTAATTAAATTGATCATTGTTTAAAGCTTGATTAGTGATGGTAGTTAAATTTTCATGTTTTAAATGTAATGAGAAGTTTTAATCATACTTTGATCCACCTAATTAGGGTTAACATTTTAGAAACCCTAATCGGCCCAAATTAGGGTTTTGGTGATATATGAATACATAATTTGATAAGTATAGTGTCTCACTAAATGATTTTTAGTATTTTATGTGTAACTCTAATTTAATTCAAATTTGGATATGTTTGGATATATAAAATGTGAACAACATTGAAAAATATCAGAATTTGTGAAGAATGTTCTGACCTGTTTATCGGTCGAGTTTCAAACTCGACCGATCATATTTTCAGATTGATATAGCAGAGTGGTAATAGAATTTTATATTTTTATTGGTATATCCAATTGATCTCAAATATTAATTGTACTTTAAAAACTCAATTATAGATATCTTGTTAAATTTCCGTAATTTTTGGATGACTTTTGATCTCTACAGAGAGGGTTTCGGTCGAGTTCTGTGAAGGACAAACTCGACTGACCATGTTACTGACTGCAATATAGCAGTGTAGTATTTGATTTGTAATTATTTATTGGTAATTAAAAATGATCTAAATTTCTTACTGTATATTATAAACTCAACTTCAGACATTGGGTTAAAATGTCATTATTTTTGGATGAGGTTTGAGTTCTGAAACATGTGGTTTCGGTCGAGTTTATAACTCAGCCGACCAACAGTCTGAGCAAAATAACAATACATTGAGGGGCTTGTTTGCAAATGTTCTAAGCACCTCAATTCATCTATATCACTAAACTAACACACAAGGATCTCTCATAACTTGTCCTTCCTGTCAAAGAAATGAAATTCTTGAGAGAGAGGAGAGAAAGGGTTTTGAGTAGAGAAAGTGGAGGAGATGATGACCTAGGGTTTCTCTATCCAAGATATGATGAAATCAAGTAAGTTTAGCTTCTTTGCATAGCATTTCATGGTGAATCTTCTCTCACATGTCAAGATTCCGTCCCTCCTCTGATTTGATTCAAAATCAAATCAAATATCCCCCTTTTCTCACTATTTCTCTTCTAATCCCCATTTCTAGGGTTTCCGAGTTGAGAGGAGAAAGAATTGGATTCTTCTGCGAGAGTTTGATTGTGTTTCCAAAAATTCAGAGGTTGACCTCCATTTTTAAGGTGCTTGGCACCTGAGGTGAGTGTTTTTCTCTCTTCTAAGCTTTGTATTCATGTTGAAATCCTAATTCAATCTGGCGAAAACAATCAGAAACCTTGTTGGTATATGTATGTGATTGGATTTGATTTGGGAAAGATATTGGGGAATACAATTTTACTGATTTTGATTATTTCTCATTGATTGAAACTTGATTAGTTCTTGTTATATTGATTGAGGATGCATGGGTATTCTTATGGGTAGATGACTATGGTATTTCAAGTGAATTTTGCCTAAAATCACCCAATGGCCGATATGCTTGGAATTGAATTGACATGTATAAAGTCACATTTGAATTGTACTAGATTGTATTATACAAGTGTATTGTTGACTGTTAATGGAATTGAATGACCACATATCTTTATTAGGATTTGTGTTGAGGAAGTAAATGAAATGAGTCAATTAATCAATGACTACTTATGATTGATGAATGAAATGTGTGAAAATGTAAACTAGGGTTTCCATATTTGTGAATGACCCTAATGAACCCTTGAGACATGATTGGATTACTGAATGATATAATTATTATGATATGTTGAACTAAGGAATGACTTCTTGAAAACCCTAAATTTTATTACTAAGACAATTATGAGTGATAAAGCTAGAACTTGTATATGATTTTTGAAATGTGATCAAATGCTGAAGTTGAAAGTATTAATACTTCAATTGAATATGCTGAGTCTTACTATATCATCTAAGTCTAATACATTTGTTTTAGTATAATAAAGAATGATCATTGTTGATTATGGGAATGAAATTAGTAGTCAACGTCAAGGTACATTTATCTGAATATAAGAGACAATATGAATAAGATGTACTTAATGGTGATTGTAAGATAAAGATGAAACTAATGAAGATATTATGATGAAGTATTTTATATTTTATTTAGTTACATATGGATTAACCCAAATTAAGTAAAATATACTAAGAATTGTACTTCGATAAATGTTATGTAGAGGAGAAGCATTGTATGTAAAGTGAATCAAGAAAGATTGGTCCAGATGATGTAATGAACATGAAATAAAAGAAGTTGAGACTACTAAGTATAAAATGATGGAAAAAGATAGGAATTAGTAGATGATTCTAAGAATGTAACTCTTACCCTAAAATGATGAGTTTGATGATGCTAATGAATGGCAATATCAAATGGGTGATTAAGATATGTACATAATTGTAGTTGAATTCAACTAAATGATGAAGGCCTACATTTCAAAGTTAACAACTAGGTTGACCGCCTATTTGCACGAGAAGGAGCGAGCCGAGGTAGAAGAAGGCTCGCAGTGAAAATACCTTCGTACCTTGACTCTCCTTCTGTACTGGTAAGGGCACTTTTTTCCTTTTCATTGTTGTTTTTACTTACCTAAGGGCGCATCCACATGGGCGAGTCAAGTTGAGTTGGCATGAACCCATGGGCTCAGCTTGACTCGGAGTCTAACATACTAGTATAATCTATTATACTGACTGATGTTTTGTTTTTCGGTGTTTTAGGAATATACGAAAGTGGATGAACATTTAAAATGACATTTTGTTAACAAATATAAATAAAGATTGGAGGTTTTAGATAGATAGAACCCTACTTTGGGTAAAGTTCCAAACTCCTAATTTTGAAAGGTATGTGAAAAGAATTTTTTTCCTGCTTTAAGGTTAGTTGTTGTAGAATTTATTAATTATTTTTTATTACCAGTTGATCCTATTTTGGGATAATGGCACCAACTTCTTAGCCTTCCTTGAAGGGGGGTTGCTGAGGAGTGGGGTTGTTACATTTGGTATCTGAGCTAATTCCCCTCCAGGAGGGGGGGTCCACTTGGGCTTGTGGCATGCCTGTGGTGACCGTCTCGTGAAAACATGATTAACTAATGCGGAAGCGAATTATTTACAGCGGATTACTAAAAATCACTGAAAATTAAACCTTTTTCAAAGAGATCCATTCATAGGAAAACTCTTTAACTAGGAACCAAAGTATTTCAAATTCATCCTGGTTCACAAGTACACAACTTGTACCATTCCTTCTCAAAGATTACAACATCAATTGTCTTATAAACATTATATACAAATAATATACGAATCTCGAGGCATCAAGCCAAAACCTCAGAATGATTCATAAGACGTTGACTAAAATCTCTGAGGACCTGAGAGTACAGAGATGACACATAGGACTACTATCTATATGACTAGACAGACAATATCTCCACCTGAGATCTTATTGTTGTCCCTGCTGATACTGTTGTTGTTTCTCTTTCCTTGTTCTTAGGATTTCTGCTTTGCCTCCCATGCATACCTAAAAATGTTTCCCACGGGGGTGAGACAATTGAAAATTGCCCCAGCGAGAGATATAACTCTCTACCAAAACATTGTTATTGTAGTTTATTAAATTAAAATTGAGCAGGGGTTACTTTTACATTATCAGGCATAATTATTCATCATAGAATAGAATAAGATAATCTCCATTCTCAAGGAGGACATTACATCTACCCATGGTAGATAAGTAATTCATCTGTCTACCTTGCAGAGAATATAAAGAAGCATAATTAACATTTATCCATTAAGGAATGCACAAAGAAAATGCAACATCAGCCAATGAATCTCCGTATTCAATCCTTAAGTAAACATGCTATACGGCTGATTACATTTGACAATTACACTTATGCCCTCAGGAGGTGAGCGGTACCGCTCAAATCCAACCTTCAGTTGTGAAACCCAAATCCGGTGCCATACAAGGTCCATGGAAGAGACAAACTCCATGACCTCCCACGTCTCGGTCAGTGTGAGACCACAAGTAGGACCACAGTCTCTTACTTAAGTGACCTCAGTCACAAGGTTAGCTCCCGTAGGCTACCCTTTCTCTAGTCCGCCTTGGTAGAGGTCTCAGCGCTAGTATATCTGAGCCACGTGCCAGTTCACCGTGCTCCCTGAGCCATGAACGCATTCATGCTCTTTCACACTAAGCCATGGGCATGTTCACCATGCTCTTATACACATCTTGAGTCTACAACCGAAGTTGCACTCTAATCCTCCTATTTTCGGCTAGGAGAAACCCCGCATATTCAACAATATACGCTCTAGATTAACCCGCAGGAAAACCCATTTCACCATCACCAACTACTGACGATGATGGATCTATGGCCAGGGCACTACATGATGAAATTCCACTTGATTAATTAAGTGCATTACGATATCTTTTAGCATCATCCATGTTTCAAACAAGAATTATTATAACAAATTCTACAAAGAAATATACAATACATCTATCACATACTTTTCAAATCTTTAAAATACATGATACTTGGGATCTCAGTCCTTTATCACATTACTGGGAATTCTCATCCGTTCACATTATCATCATCATGATTACTGGATCTGGGTAGTTAAACCCTTAGATCATAACATTGTTATCTCTGTAATAGATAACCATTACCTCTAGGTCCTCAGACCAAGGTATTCATTATACTTGTGTGCAAGTATTCACATGGCTCACTAGGCCATTACACATCTTGTCACCTCTCACTAGGAAACAACTTATTCACATGGCTCACAAGGCCATTACACATCTTGTCACCTCTCACTAGGCAACAACTTATTCACATGGATTATGCAATAAAAGAAATACAACCTTTCCATCATTAGGGTTAAGGTTTTCCATTATTAACCATATAGGTTTTCAAGGTCATATTATCAATGATCAAACCCTAATTCATTGCTCCACACATCTAGGAGCAAAAATTGATATCATAAGTATTCAATCATACTTATTTATTCTCATCATTTTTCATTAAATGAATCATCAATTCAAGGTATGAGTTCATTTCTCATCCTCATCATGGTATGATTACATCATACACATCATTTGGGCTTAACCCCATTCTCAAGGTACATTAATTAACACTCATCAAGGTGCAACAACTCATTACATTTCATTGTAATAGTTGCATAACACACTTCATATGTTTCTTACCCAATTATATTGGACTTGGAGTACCTCAAGGCATATAAACCCTGAAGTGTTGAATGTGATAACTATCATATTTTGATGTATCACTTTCTCATCACTTCAGACTCTCCTGAATTAGCCATCTTATCTTGTATTAAGGTATTTCCCTTCTTAATACATTCCATCACTAATCACTTACCTATAGCATATAATGCATAGGCCACACATTAGAGTTGTCCAACTATCTTTAATGATATGGACTTGTCTAATGGTAAAGACATTGCTTACAATTAGGTTGCATATATTCAACCACATGAAATGTTTCACCTTTATAAGGCCATTCCTTCTATCTCATCATTAGGGTTTCTTTATACCCTTACTTAAGATTAGAATTATGATTTATTGTCATATTATCCAAGATTAGGGCTTTATGTATTATGACTCCTCATTAGAGTCTCACATGCCTTCACCCTTCTTAGGGCCTCTTATCACAACATAACATTAGTACGTCATGTGGTGTTAAATACTTAGTTAAGGTTTCTCATGGAATCACCCTCAACTAGGGTTTCCACCATAGTTTCCCTTCTTTTTGGGTCTGCTATTCATCTCTATTAGGATTTCATTCAATTATCCATAATTGGAGATTCACTATTCATTCCAATTAGGGATTTACATCTCTTTTCCCTAAATTAGAGTTTCACTTATGATTACCCTAGATTAGGGCTACATCCTTACCCTGGATTAGGGTTTCATTTAGAATTGCCCTCAATTAGGGTTAGAATTCAATAACCCTGTCAATTAGGGTTTATGTACATGATTAGGGTTTCATGATCTCTTTACTTAAGGATCATACGCTTAATCACCACATGAATCATATTCATGTTATGAATTCATGCTAACATCATCTCAACTTGATAAGGTAATATCATCCCTTCAATCAAGTACATACAACTATGAATGACATAGTGTACCAAGTCATTGATCCTATAAGCAATTAGGGTTCATCCCTTAATTGGAACTAATCACTTAGGTACTAATAGGGTTTCAATCTTTGTACCTTCATTTATTATCATTTCTAATCATCATTGGATCAATGAGTCATTCATCATCTCTATTCTCAAGAGATTCAATCACCTTGGACCTCCATTACATACGGTATCCAATTGAATTGAACAATTGAATCTACAATCAACTTTGTCTACTTGACCCCCAAATGGTTTGAAACCGTTTGGTAAAGGTGGTGCTTGACACCGTTTGCCCAAGTAGGTGAAGACCGTTTGGCCAAGTAGGTGAAGACCGTTTGGCCATCACATCATCAAAATCCAAGTCAACCAATTAGGGTTTGGATCATTGGATTGATCACTAAATCAGCAATTGATTACACTTTAACTTAGTATCATTGGATCGTCAATTGCTTAACCATACTCACCCCTAGACCTCCAAACGGTTGAGACCGTTTGGCTCATCCAACCCTTGGATTCTAGTGAAAAATCATTAGGGTTTGAGCTATTGAGTTTATCATCAAATCAACACTTAATTGCAAAGTGACTTGCTACCTTTAGACCTTCAATTGGTCAACCGTGCTTAACCCTAGACCTCCAAACAGTCTTGGGTGATCCCCAAACGGTCTGGAGACCGTTTGGGTGATTCCCAAATGGTTTTGAAACCGTTTGGGTCAATCAACCCAAAACATCAACTCATTCCAATGCAAAATCAGCACTTAGCCGATTAGGGTTAACACCATATCTTTTGTCCTTCAATCACTTAACCATATCCAACCCTAGACCTCCAAACGGTCTTGGGTGACCCCCAAACGTTCTTGAGACCGTTTGGGTAATCCCCAAACGGTTTTGAAACCGTTTGGGCTAATTAACCCAAAAAGTCAAATCAGCCAAGTTGAAAATCAGCGCTTAATCTAATTAGGGTTTACCTAATTGATTAGCCTTCAACTCATGATTCCTTTGGAATTAATCCATAAAATTTGGTGGGTAATCAACCAACATAATTAGGAACAGTATTCTCAAACGTTCAACCCTTGGTAAACCCTCTCAAATGGTTTTGAAACCGTTTGCCCAAAAAGGCAAATAAATCAAGTTGAAAATCAGCACTTAATCCAATTAGGCTTTACCTAATTGATTGGCCTTCAACTCATGATTTCTTTGGCACTAATCCATAAAATGTGGTGAGTTATTAACCAACATCATTAGGAACAGTAATCTCAAACGGGCAACCCTTGGTCAACCCTCGCAAATGGTTTTGAAACCATTTTCCCAAAACGTCAAATTAATCAAGCTGAAAAATCAGCACTTAATCCAATTAGGCTTTGCCTAATTGATTGGCCTTCAACTCACGATTCCTTGGGCGTTAACCCATAAAATATGTTGAGTCATTAACCAACATAATTAGGAACAGGATTCTCAAACGATCAACCCTTTGTCAACTCACTCAAACAGTTTTGAAACCGTTTGCTCCCAAACGGTTTCAAACCGTTTGCTCCCAAACGGTTTCAAACCGTTTGCTCTCAAACGGTTTGGTGAAACCGCATGAGCAATTAACTCAAAATCGTATGAACCATGATTTCTTTGGAAAAAGTATCCAATATGATGTCATCATCATCTACCTTCGTCCCTGACATTCTAACAACTTCTGATTTCATGAAATAACCATTTTCAACCAGCAATTAAACAAGATAATGAAGGAATCATTGAAATTGCAAGATTAATGGTTGAATAACAATGAAAAAGGGATCAAGTTATAAAACCCACCTCCAATTGAGATCCAAAGATCCATGTCCATGGAAATAATGGTGTATGCAACTCCTTTCACCATTCCAAGGCTCGTCCTCAAGGTTTGAGTGAAAAGGAATGGTTAGAATTGAAGAGGAGATCGAATTAGGAAGAAATCCATAATTTATTTTTGATTTCCACCATGGAATCAAGGTGAAATGGATCAAGAACCTTAGAAACAGGTTGGGGGTCGTCCTACTGATCCTCCCAAGATCCCTTGGTCGTTTCCCAATCAAGGAGAAGAAGTGGGGTAGAAAAAGCCTTCCATTTGGCTTGTAAAGGGTCTTTTTATAAGAAATTCGAGGACAGAGAAAGTGCCTTATAAAAATTCATTTAATCCCAAAAATGTGGCCGCCTCTTCCCCCTTATCTTCCTTAGGGACGAGGCTATCTTGTTTGCCTCTTATTACTCTCAATTATCCATGATTTAAAGAAAAGCAAATTAAGCACCTTAAATCATATTATATAAATATCCATATGTGAGTGGATATTTCTTTTTCTTATAAAATTGTGTATGAGTTATCCACTCCCTTGGATATTTTAGTGGTCCTTGCAAAGCTCAAGGACGTCACACATACATATAAATCCAACCATTTTAATTTTGGTTGAAGTCCCTTTAATTAATACATTTATTTTTGCCCTAAATCAAATTAGGGTTTCAATTAGGATTAAATCTTGATTATTTTAATATCAAGATTCTCTCTCCTCCAACTTAATTCAAATGAGGCGCCCCTCTCATTTTATTAGCTATACATGATGCCAATAAGCATTAAGGACCTTATTGAAGTGGTAATTTGCATATTGAACCCTAGGTTTTCGGTAAATTGCACTTTACACCAAAACTAGGTTTTAATGCACAAACATTGCTCTATCAGCTCTTTCTTGGTATTCAGGCTTCCATAAGCCACATCTCAGCATCATCTTCACTCTCATGATGCTTCAACACATGAGGAACATATTATCATGCACAATTTGCACTTAAACCCCTCAACTTGGGTATTTTGCACATTAGTCCAAAACAAACAAAACATTGATTTCGACAATGTTCAAAAAGGACTAGAATTGCAACATAAGTTCCTATTGAGGCCTAATTACTTTTCATAAGATGAGATTAAGCATTTAATCACATTTCTTAATCAAAACACCTAGCGTTAAAGTATAACCCAGGTCAGGGTTGTTACAATGCCAATCTTTTATCTGTGCAGTCTAGGCATGTTGGAAAGGGCTATCCTATTTGATGGAGCCACCCTTGCACTGGTAGCCGTGTTCTGGAGTTGGGTGTACATGGGCCATATGGTTCTGCACTGAAATGGGGATATATTATGAGGCCACATAGTTGAGCCTTGACGCAGACGTTAAGAGTCTAAGTGGGGGAGATTGTAATGTCCCTAGATTTGAGGCCTTAGATAGAATGACCTAATAAGGAATGATTGGACTACCCATATCACCAAGATGTACCTCCTTTTTCAAGAATCCATCACTAAAGAACTCTATAGTTAAGCGTTATCAGCTTGGAGGAGTACTAGGATGGGTGACTAGTTGGGAAGTTGATCCTGGCTTGCACGTGAGTGAGGACAAGGTGCACAGTTAAGGCTAGTGGTGGTCGGTAGGGCCAATCATCATTCCTAAAACTCTACTAAAGCCTAGGGTAGTGGGCCTAGGCATTAAAAATTATCCATATTAAGGGTATTTATTTTTAAATAAGATTATGAACATCATATCTCTATCTTACTTATTGATTTCCTAATTAAACCCATTAAAACTCATAATTACCAAAATTAGGGTTTCCATGCCCATTAATGCACTTTCATATACATGGAACCCTAAATTAAGCCAATTATGCACAAAGATCATCCTTTTATATCTAATTCTTCCTTTTATTAACAACATGTCAATATTCAACTCAAAATATTCATGCAACATCATTAGATCTAATTATTACCAAAACTTAGGGTTTTTCATTAATAAAACCATTAACAATGACAATTTTATAGACTTTTCTAATTGTAAGAAGAATTAGGCTTCAATTATATTTTAGTGGATTCTTTACATTTTTTTGATCAATTTTCATATATAGTTTATCTTGATCCAAGTTACCAATAATTATTTATGATTATTTGAAGATTAATATATCTCAGCCAATCAGGTGAGGCCACATCGTCTATGTTAGCCGCCAAGCTGGGTTGAGCCAATGGGTTCATGCCAACTCGGCTTGACTCACCTGCATGGATGCACCTTTACGTAAGCAAAACAAATTAAGAAAAGGACAGAAGTTCCCCTACTAGTACAGAAGGAGAGTCGGGGTACGAAGGTATTTTCACCGGGAACCTTCTTCTACCTCGGCTCACTCCTTCTAGTGTGAATACGAAGTCAACCCAGTAGTTGACTTCACAATCTAGGCCTTCTCCTTAGTGAGCAAGAGGTTCTTCACCTTTTCCCTCCCCCGGCTAATTCAATGACACCTTCAACTCCTTTAGTGGTGGTCGGAGTCGACTAGACGGTAAAGGGGATTTCCAATGAGGAAGAAGGTTAGGGGTGGATGTGAGGGACGAGGTTGGTAGAGAAATTGGAGACTGAGAAGAGAGTTTAAGATCACATGGAGTTTTGTGAATGTCTCTATGATTTCACAGAGGGGTCTTTGGCCCCTTTTATAGGTCGGGGTCGTGGCGTTGGCCGACGAGGAGTTAGCAATTTTGGGGAAACTCTGGATTCCCCTTGATAGTTGGAAAAACCTAGGTTAGGTAAGAATGCGTTGATCTCATAAGTCTAACAGACTAGTTTCTAGATTCTCCCATGCATCGAGTAAGCGAGGAAATTGATCAAGAAAGTCCTCCTCACTATTTCCTGTATCCTTTTCCCATTCGAGGTAGAAGATGATCTCAGGATCGTTAGATCATCATCCAATGGTCGACATTTTGCATTACACACACATGGGTCGGGCCCAAGTTCTGGATTCTGAATTTAAATGCGACAAATCACATAATAATCAATCAATTTATACACTTTTGGGAAACTCAATAATTTCATATCTCTTTACCCCTTTATCCAAAAAATCTGAAATTTAACGGGAGCCTATAATAACTCAAAATACTTGTATGACAAGTTTGAGACTCAAATTTGAAAGTATGAGAGACTTTTCTTCATAAGAAAGTTATCACCTAATAAAGCATATTTTATTCATATTTTCTCTCTCTTTCTCTTCTATTTCCTTTATTTGGATTCCTTTTACCATTAGAAACCATGTGGATTCAAAACCTAATCAATAAATGTCATCCATACCTCTTTCCAAAGAATTTCACATAATTCTCACCATTATCCTTATTTCTTTTACCTTTTTAATAATATGGGATTTCTTTTGTCTTTTCTTCCCTTTTTATCACATTGGTCTCACTAACTCATTAGGATCCACTGAATTACTCATTTATAGGAAATATTGCAAAAGAAACTCATTCATTGAACATATATCATAAAATTTTCATACATGTACATTTTATTTGAGAAATTGAATATCAATCAATATAAACACAAAAATAGGGCTTGTAACATCCTTCCTTCTAATAGGAATTTTTCCCTCAAAATTCCACCAAACATACAAATGATCCAGGATAAGACTTTTCCATGTCCATCTTCAGCTCTCATGGGGATTCATCCTCTCCATGGTACTCCCAAAGAACCTTTACCATCTCTATCTTTTACTCCGCTCTTTCTCTCCTTGGTATCTCATACCCTCATAAGTGACTCATGGTAAGTCAACCTCCCTTAGAGTTCAATAGGTTGGCTTAGGTACCTCACATAGTGCTTTAGATTAGGCGTATGGAACACATCATGCATCATATTATCATGGGGGGTAAGGCTAAATAACAAGCAGCTTCACCAATCCGTTCCAAAATCTCAAAAGGACCCAGGTATCAGGGACTCAACTTCCCTCTATTCTTAGCTATAGCTCAGAGGGGTTGGATTTTCAAAAACACATGCTCACCCATAGTGAACTGCAAGTCAATCCGCTTCGCATTAGCGCATGACTCATATTGATCCTGGGCTTTCTTTAGCCATCACTCAATCAAAGTGACTTTGTCAACATACACTATGGTTTGTCTGATCTCCACAAGGTCCTCTCACTAACATCATCCTAGTGAAGCGGTGACATACACGTCCTCCCATAAAGAGCTTCTTACATCACAATACTGATCGTGGTAGCTGTAATAACAAGTAAACTTAGCTAGGGGCAGGTACTACTCCTATGATCCATCCCAAATGAGAGCATATGCTCTCATCGGACCCTCTAAAGTCTGGATCATACTTTCTTGACTATCCCTCAGTCAGGGGGGTGATATGTTGTGCTAAACTTCAATCTAGTATGGAGTTCTTCATGTACCTACTTCCACAACATGGAAGTGAACTTAAGGCCATGCTCAAGAATATTTGAACTCAAATTACCGTGCAGTCAAACTATCTCTCTCATATATATATATATATATATATAGTTCAACTGGATCTGTTACACTGATAGTGGTCTCTAAGACAAGGGAATGTGTTGTCTTGGTAAGGCAATCTACCATAACCCATATGGCATCATGACCTCTCTTGGTCTTGGGGAGACCCACCACAAGGTCCATGGTGATCTTCCACCATTCCACTCAGGAACTTTCAACCATCTACATCAATCCACTGAGTTCCTAGTGTCTAGCATTCACCCTCTGGCATGCGTGACATCTGGCCACCTATGCCTCTATATCCTTCTTCATTCTAGGCCTCTAAGGTACCTCTGCAAGCCTTAAATATCTTGGTAGTACCAGGGTGTACAATGTACTTAGAATCATGAGCTTCTTGCATGACATGATTACTCAAGGGAAAATCCCCAGAAATCCTAAAACACTCTAGTAGTGGATTTCACCACCTACTCTCCCTAAGAGGTGCATCTGAGGTTTCTCTAACAAACCTTTCATCTCATTGAGATCTGGGCTAGATAACTGGGTAGTTACCAACTTGGTTTACCAATCTAGTTGTATCTAGATGTTATCTACACATGGTTAGTCTTCCAATGGCTGCAGTGTCCAACTGGCAACCTCTTCCATCCCTCTCTACTGGCTAGACAAGACAGCTACACACTTGGGTTGTTTTTAGCTGAGAACATTCTGTTACCACATTAGCTTCCTTGTGTGCTAGGTGATGGTGAAGACATAAACCTTCATATACTCCACTCATCATCTTTGTCTGGGGTTTAGGTCTGTCTGAGTCAGGAAAACTTTGAGCTTTTTCTTCCATCATCTCAGTTACCAACCCAAAACTTTAACCCATAGAATCCAACTACTCTTGATAGGTATATCCTCATATGCCGATTACCTTTTTTTCACCTTATGCTTTCAAATCATTTATCCAATATACTCTCAAAAGGGTGTGGTACTTCCTCCAATCATTAATTATCATAAACAAGTTTCAACTCAAGTATTTATCTCTCATATCACTTTTATCCTTAGTATGGCATGCATTTTTCCTATCTCTCACACCCATAACAAGATGAAATAAGCATTTGGCTACAATCCAAATATAGAGTTCATCCCATTCCAAGAGTAGAGATGGTGCATCACACATCACCATTACACTTTCCAACATACTTCACATTACTCCACACCACAAATATCTCAATTCTATGTTTACATCCATGGGAAGACTTTTCCCATCACTTTTAGGTCTTATCATTACTCATATATACAATCCTTAGTCATTTCCTCAAGGTCTCTAGGGTGCCAGTACTTTTGGGGTGATTTTACCCTCATGCATCCAGGGAGTGCCTCTCACATTTACCCCTTAGGCCCCATGAACTCATGAAGGTGTCCAACCTCCTAACTCATGAGCCTCTGGCAATGGTAGTTGTTACCTCCCCATGGTCTTTTACATCCAGGGAATAGACAAATCCTACTTCCATTTGTCATATCCATCCTTGACCTTAGGATTGACTTAGGATTATATCATAGATCATGGTTCCTTTGTTGATACTCAAGCACATTTCATTCTTGAATCTTCACCCATCATCTCTTTTGGCACTCATGGTTTACCTTACATCCCTTCATGGAAAACATGGCGACCTACCTATCTCAGTCTGGCCCCATATAGGTTACTTCCATGGTAACATATCCTTATGTCCCTTAGAGATGGTCGCACATGGGTCTATATATATTCATACTCAACTATGTGCTCTTGCACTTAGCCTCTCAAGCTCTAGTAAGTAACCATTAAGGTTACCTCAAACCTAAACAAGAGTTGGTGCTCAATCCTACATGAAGGGTCCTTTCCTAGGATAGGAGAAAACTATCACTTGTTAGTAACAAAGGTCACAAAACGTTCTTGCATCCAAGGTTTATATCATTGTGTATATGCATAGCTCCTATCATGCTACCTATGCACATGGATAGAAAGAAAACAACTCATTAAAACATTTCCAAGTTCCTTGGTATGTCATACTTGTTCATCATTCCTCAAGGCTGGGCCAATATCATGTCATCAACTTGGGGGAGTGGCTCATCAATCATATATCTCATTTCAAGCGGGGTTTTCTTTTAGTCCAACACATGGGGTATTCTTAAACCCCATGAACTCACTCAACCTTGTGAGCATTATGTGCACTAGGTATCAATACTTCTCCTCTTTGGTCTAGGACCCCCAGGCTCACCTCTTATGCCTCAGTTATCTAAACTACATGCTCAACTGCTCAAACAAGTACCAAACCCATGATATGACATACACACTCTGATACCAAATGTAACGACCCCACTCCTCAGTGACCCCCATTTAAGGAAGGCTAAGAATCTAGCTTCGTTATCCCAAAATATGATCAACTGTTTTGCAAATAATAAAAACTAATTAATAAATTCTACCACAACTAAACTTAAAGCGGGATAAAAATTTCATTTTCACTTGAACAACACTTAGAGTCCTACACTAGAACAACCAACTAGGTACAAGGCCTCACCACTAGCTACCACACCTCTTCAGGGTCTTTGGAAATCTCTTTTTCTTACAGCTAAAAGGTAGGCACTCATATCGTATGTATATATGTACAAGAAGCCTCTTTCTCTTTTCTATGGTTTGGTTCCTCTAAAGGTATCTAAGGTATGACAACCTCTTTGAATTATGCATGAAGCAACTCCACACATCTACTCAGGGTCATCTATCCTAGTTCACATCATATCATACCTTCTCATGATTCCTCATGTCTCAGAGTCTAGGATTGCAACCTTCTTCATCTGGGTCTCACTCTCTCCTGAGCTAACCCTCTAACTGGACTAAAACTAAAGGACCCTAAGATACACATCTATACTTACTTGGATGAAACATACTATCAAATCTTATGTCTAACCAAGATCATCTCAAAGATTTGTGTTCATATCTTTTAGTATGCTTATCTCATAAACTAACAGGTATAGCCCCTCTGGCTTAGGACTAAAACATGTTGCCAGCCTATATGTCGCTCACTTCCATGTCAGTGCATGCCTCTTTCCTGCTCATATATGCATGTCAGGGTTCATGTTTGGTCAACACTAACCTTTCGAATGAGGATGTTGTCCCTCTCTCCTAGATCTGTTCTCCTATCAGGAATGTCCCATCCAAGGTCGGCTCACCAAAAGGCACTAGGGGTCATGCAACCACTCATAGTTTATGTTTCTCATGTGTACTCAAAACCTCTACATAAAGCATGCATGTCTAGCCCACGTACTTGCATGCATGCACAACTAAGGTATCCAACTCATTGTGTCCTCTCTTTCTCTATCCACTTCTTAAGGTTTAGGGTTGAGCATCATCCTCAAAGGATGCATCAAGCCTCTTCCTCTCCCTAGAGACTTCCTCCTCCAAGGCTATCACTCTCCTCTTCTTCCGATGAGATGGTCTAACCTCAGCGTTCTCCTGAGGGCATGACAACATGGGACATGCAACTTAAGCATGTAACTAACCTCAGTCTAGGTTTCATCATTAAAACTTATGTCCATGACATATTTCTCACATGCCTTTCATTATTTGGTGGATGATTCCTTAATCCTTAGTACTCTTAACTCTCAAACTCAAGAGGAGATGGAGAGAGAAAAAACCCTAAGCTCTTACAATTTCTCAGCAAAACGGGTAGAGAAGGGATGAATATAGATGAGAAGACCTAGAGGTATCTTATTTTGACTCAAATCCTCAGATTTTGGCCAGGCAATCACATGAATTCCGGGAGTCCTCATAAATTGACTAGTAGAGCGGAGAAAATCTTACGAGCCCCCGGATCATGATCCTTTTCTAGACACCTCCATCTTTGGAAAATCCTCTAATAACTCCCTTGGGCTCTAAAGAATTTGTAAAATTTAATAATTATTAGATATTAGATGGAAAACCAGGCTCTAATACCATTTGTAACACATGGTCCCAGTGCCCTAGACTCTAGTAGAGTTTTAGGAATGAAGACGGGCCCCATAGACCACCACTAGCCTTAACTGTGTGATTTGTCTGTGTGATTTGTCCTCACTCACGTGCAAGCCATTATCAACTTCCTGACTAGTCACCCATCCTAGTACTACTCCAAGCTAAGCACGCTTAACTATGGAGTTCTTTAGTGACGTGCTCCTGGAAAAAGAGGTGCACCTTGGTGATATGGGTAGTCCAATCATTCCTTATTAGATAATTCTATCTGAGGCCTCAAATCCCGAGACGCTAAAACTTCCCAAACACAACAATAATCTCTGACAATTTTTGTCTAATCTGGTTGTCATAACCAAGAGAGCTCGAGCAAGTTCTACCTATCAAAGGAGTTCCCGATGGTCCATGTGGACTACCTTTAGAGGCGAGTAGGTTCTACCTGTTGACCTAGAGGTTATACATTACCTATATTTTGATAATGACTTAACCATTTCATTCATATGTATCTAATATGTGCGTTTAAGATTGTTTGCATGCATTAGGTACATGAAAAGGATCATATATAAAAAGCCCTAGAATGGGCCAAGTTCAAGTCAAAATGGCTACAAGTGCACGTTTTAGGATTTCTATGTAAATGACCTTAGAACATCCATGTAATCACTTGTAATGATGAATTGGCTTGTAACTTAGAAGAGAAAAATGGTTGGGACAAAATTCACCAAGTGATAATCACTTTTATTGCAAATTAGAAAATCAATTACAGGCACTTGGTCGGTCAAGTTTCCCTAGCCTGAAACTCGACCGATCAACCTTGGTCGATTTTATGAAGATTGCATCGGTCGAGTTGTGCACTCACAAAACTCGAACGATCGGGTAGCAGGCCATTCCCAGTTGAAATGGTCGGTCGAGTTTTGTCAGGACAAACTCGACCGATCATTTGAATATCGGTTTGCCTCTTACTTGATCGGTCGAGTTACCCCCATTAAAACTCGACCGATCGGTCGAGTTACCCCCATTAAAACTCGACCGATTGCACTGTACGGAATTTGCAGAAAAAGTAATATGACCGTTGGTGAATTGTTTTGGGCAAAAATAGAGACATTTTCTTGAACAAAAAATGACTACTTTTGCATCCAAGTGTCCCATAACTTAAAGGGCCACCCTCAACTATAAATAGAACCCCTTGAACTTCATTCCAAGCTATTCTTCCATTGCAAACTTGGTTCTATCTTAGTTGAGAGTGTTCCAGCCCCTTTCTCTCTCTACCTTCAAGATAAATTCGTGAATTATGAGTGAGTTAGGTCCATATGTATGAGAGCTATCCCTTATATGATGTAAAACTCTCCTTTCTCTCTTCCTACCTCCAAATCCCTTTGAAGATTGATTGAAGCTGCTTCTCCAAGTGAAAGAGAGGTTGTTGTTGTTCTTCTCCGAGTGAAGGTGAAGATGATTTCTAATCTTCAAGAGTGAAGATAGCTTGTTGCTCCAGATCCCTTGGTGAAGGTGAAACGTGGAGAAGCTCTCCAAGTGAAGGAGAGGTGCAAGGCAAAGCTCAAGTGAGATAGGTAAATCCTGCAAGGCTGAAAACAAAGGTAAGATTGGGTAAGTCCTTTGAAGAAGGCTGAAGAATCTTGCTTTGTGGGTAAGTCCTTGGATAGGTAGAAGATCTTAGCTTGTGAAATTAAGTCCTTGGTTGTGTGGTTTATGTATCTTGTAATCTTATTGTGATATATAAGAGAACCAAGTTGCAAATCCTAGAGTCTAACCAACTCTAGGTAGTGGACTGACATCACTCCTAAGTTTAGGACGTGGAACCACTCTAAACCACCTGTCCAAGTGCTTTCTATTGATTGTCTCTTATCCTTGCTTTGAATGCTAGATTAGGACATCAAATTGTTGCTTGCTTTAGTTTTTGGAATACAATTAAATTGGTGGTCTAATTGATTTTGTGAAGTGTGTGTAGCTCTATTCACCCCCCCTCTAGAGCCCATTGATCCAACAAGTGGTATCAGAGCAGGTCTTCTCCAAGCTACTTCAACAAGTAGGAGAAGATGGGCGATTAGGCTCTTGGGTCACTCAACCTTGAAGGAAGCTTCTCCATGAGACCTCCGGTCTTCGACGGCACAAACTTAATTTCTATATTGGAAGAGGAGAATGCAATTCTACCTCCAAGGTGTGAGCTACGAAATGTGGAAGATTGTCCATCTCAAGTATGAAGATCCAAAAGGGGACATCACCACGTGGATGGAAGCTGAGATGAAGAGTGCTCAACTCAACGCCAAAGTCGTGAGCATCATCGACGCCGCCCTTACTCCATCTGAGTTCAACCGGATCTCTTCTTGGGACACATTGCATGAGATATGGCACAATTTGTGTGTCACCTATGAAGGGACCAAGCAAGTGAAGGAGGCCAAAGTCTACATGCTTGGTGGTCTTCTAGAGAACTTCAAGATGGGGAAGAATGAGAGAGTGGCGGATATGTACACAAGGCTAAATGTCATCTTGAATAGCCTAGCAGCTCTTGGAAGTGTAATGGATAGAGGTACTATCAATGCCAAGATCTTGAGATCTCTTCCCAAGAGATGGGAGCCTAAGGTCACTTCAATTGAAGAAGTTTACAAGCTAAGCGAGTTGTCAACCGAGGAGCTGGTTGGTAACCTCCAAGCCCATGAACCTAGGCTTGACAAGCAAGAAGAATAGGAGAAAAGAGAAGAAAAGGAATCAAAGAAGATAAAGGACACAACCTTCAAAGCTCAAGTTGAAGAAATGGTCCGACAACAACAACTTGCCTTGAAGTCTCCCTACCCTTCCTCAAGTGAAGATGAAGGTTTCAATGATCATGAAGCTAACTACTCAAAGGGGAAACACTTCAAGAGCAAGCCCTCCTCCTCAACTCCTAGGTGCTACGAGTGTGGTCAAAAAGGCCACTACAAGAGTGACTGCCCAAAGGCCAAGAAGAGCCATCACAAGAGCAGCCACAAGAAGGATGACAAGTACAAAAGAGAGGCTAAGTATAAGAGGAAAGACAAGAAGGAGAGAAGATCCAAATATGCAGCTCATGCGGTGTGGGAGGAGTCTTCTTCAAGATCCTCAAGCTCCGAAGATGGAGAATGTCATCTTGCCGTCATGGCCTCTACTAGTGAAGATGTAATTGAGGTAAGTGAGGTAAGCAAGGTAAGTGATGTTAATTTACATGAGCTATCTAAGGAAACTCTCATTGATATGCTTAATGAATGCCAATCATCTTTTGCTAAATGTAAATCTAAGAGAAAAAGATTAGGAAAGATAGTTGATGATCTTTATGCAAAAATTGACATTCTTGATAAAAATGAAAAATTGCATCTTGATAGCATAGAATCCTTGCAAGGGAAATTTCTTGACCTTGAACTTCAATACAATGGAGTAGAGGTTGAGAATGGTACATATCTTAAAAATATTGAAAATTTTAAGATAGAAAACCAAAAGTGCCTAGATGAGCTTGATACTCTTAAAACTAAAAATGTAGAACTCAAGCTTATTGATGATGCTAGGAGAGAAGAAATCTATGCTTATCAAAGAGAAATAGTGGTGCTTAAATATGAAAATGCAAAATTTCTTGCTCAAATTAATGATTGATCTTCTAGACCTATTTTGCCTAGAAATGAAGTTGCTAGCATAACTCTAGAAAAAAATTCTCTTCTTACTAAAGCCCTCTGTCTTGAGGCTGACCTTTTGCATACTAGAGAAGATCTTGCTAGTCTTTCTACTACTGTTATAAATCTTAGTGATGATAATGCTAAGTTAAGATCTACTTTGTAAAGGTTTCTCTTGGGAAAGAAATCCCTCAATGATGTCCTAGAACACTCTACCAAACATGTTGGTACTAGTGGTTTAGGATATGATGGGACTGCTCCCAAAGGTAACAAAGGTAAGAAGAAGAAGGGTAAGAAAAAGAGTGTGGAACCTCCAATTTTCCATGGAGAGACTTCCGTCTCTAAGAACCCTATGGTTTGTATTCATTGCAAATGTGATGACCATTACTCCACCTATTGTCCTTACAAGCCTAAGGGGACCAACCCAAAGATGAAATGGGTCCCCAAGCTACCTCCGGATCCCAAAGTTTGAGTTGGGTTCCGACATCCTCTTTTCTTGCAGGTTAAAAAGAAATGGATTGTTGATAGTGGCTTCTCTAAGCATATGACTGGAGAAATCAGCCATTTCAACAAGTTCGAGAAAAAGAAAGGAGGATCGGTAACCTTCAGGGACAACAAGAAGGGTAAGGTTATAGGTGAGGGTGATGTAGGAAATGAACTATGTATTAAAAATGTATTTCTTGTTGATGGCCTACATCATAATTTAATTAGTGTTAGCCAATTATGTGACAATGGTTATCTTATGTTATTTACTTCTTTAGAATGCTTGCTTCTAGATTCCCTCTCCTACAATGCTATATATAAGGGAACTAGAAATGGTAATCTCTATGTTATTGTTCTTGATTCTCTTAAGCCCATACTAAATATATGCTTAGTCGTGGATAAAAATGATCTTTCTCTTTGGCATCGTTGTTTGGGTCATGTGAATTTGCATCAAATGAAGAAATTGAACAAAAAGGACTTGGTTCGAGGACTTCCTAAATTGGATTTTGATAAGGATGAGGAATGACAACCTTGTACACAAGGGAAACAAACCAAGTCTTCCTTCAAATCCAAAGGAGTCATGAGTACCAAGAGAGTTCTAGAACTTCTTCATATTGATCTATTCAGACCAATGAGAACACAAACGCTTCGTGGTTCCAAGTATTGTCTTGTTAATTGTTGATGATTTCTCTAGATATACTTGGACTTTCTTTTTCATTTCTAAAAGCGATACTCTTGATGTTTTCTCGAGCTTTTGTAAATGGGTTGAAAACGAAGCTTCTTGCCAAATTGTTTCTATCTGTAGTGATCATGGGGGAGAGTTTGAAAATGATCTTTTTGAGCATTTTTGTGAAAAATCAGGTTATTCGCACAATTTCTCTTCTCCTCGCACACCTCAACAAAATGGGGTTGTTGAGAGGAAGAATAGGTCGCTACAAGAGATGGCTAGGACCATACTTCTTGAGTATGACACTCCTAAGAAGTTTTGGGCTGAAGCTGTTAGCACGTCATGTTTTGTGCAAAACCGAGTTTTCACACATCCGTCTTTCAAGAAAACCCCCTATGAACTATGGCATGGTAGGAAGCCATCTATTGATTTCTTTCATGTTTTTGGATGTCCTTGTTTTGTTTTAAACATGAAGGATTCTCTCGAAAAGTTTGATCCGAAATCCTATAAGGCTTTCTTCCTAGGCTATAGCACTACTAGCAGGACATATAGAGTATTTAACATTGAATTGTCTAAAATTGGAGAATCTATCAATGTTAAGTTTATTGAAACTAACCCTATTGTTGGAAAGCATATTGGTGATGATGATGTTTCAGATGAAATAATTCCGATCTTAAAAGACCTCAACATCAAAGACAAAGGCAAGCAGGTGATAGAAAAAGAAAAAGAAGAAGAAAAGAAGGATCTCACTCCCCGCTTTGCAAAGAATCATCCCAAGGAGTTGATCATTAGCAACCCGTTTGAGAGAGTAAGGACACGAGCTTCTCACAACAAAGAACAAGAAGATAGTGCCTTCATCTCCCAACTAGAGACAAAGAACATCAAAGAAGCCCTTGGTGACGATGAGTGGATCCTTGTCATGCAAGAAGAGCTAGAGCAATTCGAGAAGAATCGTGTGTGGACCCTAGTGCTAAGACCAAGTGATAGAAAAATCATTGGCACCAAATGGGTCTACCACAACAAGCTAGATGAGTATGGAAAAGTGGTAAGAAACAAAGCAAGGTTAGTGGCACAAGGTTACAACCAACAGGAAGGTATTGATTTTGATGAAACTTATGCTCCTGTTGCTAGATTAGAATCTATCTGTATGCTACTTGCCTTTGCTAGTTATAAAAATTTCTTGCTATATCAAATGGATGTTAAAAGTGCATTTTTGAATGGTACAATCGAGGAGGAAGTTTTTGTTGCTCAACCTCTGGGCTTTGAAAATGACAAATTACCCAATCATGTTTATTTGTTGCAAAAAGCTCTCTATGGATTCAAACAAGCACCTCGAGCTTGGTATGAGAAATTAAAGAACTTTTTGTTAGATAATGGGTATGTCATGGGCAAAGTTGATTCTACCTTGTTTCTAAAACACACTTCTAATAATTTTCTTATAATTCAAATATATGTTGATGATATCATTTTTGGCGGGACTGATCTTGATCTTTGTAAGGAGTTTAGTTCTCTTATGCAGAGTGAGTTTGAGATGAGCATGATGGGTGAGTTGACCTTCTTCCTCGGCTTTCAAATCAAGCAAACAAAGGAAGGAAACTTCATCAACCAAGGCAATACACAACTGAACTACTCAATCTCTTTGGGATGGAGAACATGAAGCCGATGAATACACCCATGTCAAACACCGCCAAACTTGACAAAGATGAAGAAGGTGAAAAGGTAGATGAGAAGCTCTATAGAGGTATTATTGGAAGTTTACTTTATTTAACTGCCTCTAGACCTGATATTATGTTTAGTGTTGGCTTGTGCGCTCGCTTTCAATCTTGCCCTAAGAAGTCGCATCTCACTGTTGTTAAGAGAATTTTGAGGTACTTAGCCAAAACCCAAAATTTTGGTCTATGGTATCCTAAATCAAGGGATTTTACTCTTAAAGCATATAGTGATGCGGATTACGCAGGGTGTTTGGTTGATAGAAAGTGAACAAGTGGCACTTGCTTCCTTCTAGGACCATGCTTAGTGTCTTGGTTCTCCAAGAAACAAAGTACAGTGGCATTATCAACTATCGAAGCTGAATACATTGCAACCGGGAGTTGTTGTGCACAGGTCCTATGGATGAAGCAAATGCTCCAAGACTTTAACATATTTTTTGATGCTTCTCCAATCTTTTGTGACAATACTATTGCAATTAATCTGTCTTACAATCCTATATTGCATAGTAGATCCAAGCATATAGAGGTTCGCCATCATTTTCTTTGTGACCACATTGCCAAGAAAGACATCTATATCACACATGTGGACATGGAAAATCAGTTGGCGGACATCTTTACAAAATCTCTAGCTAGAGATCAATTTAACTTTATTCAATCTAAACTACTCATTGTTGATTTAAATGATATTGCAATGTGATCTAGCTAGTTGTCTCTCTCCTATATGCTTTCTCATGTCTATCTTCACCTTATGTTGCCTATACATGCTTGTTTGTGCTTAAATTGTCTATCAACATGCTTTGTTTTATGCTTGTTTTTGGGTTTTATTGAATTTCGTGTTTTATCGCTAAATAGTGCCAAATGATGAGCTAAATGTGCCTAGGTATGTTAATTATGCATAATAGAATGGAAAAATAATTTTAATAGGCATGTATATGGCTAGAATCTAAGAATTAGACTGTTAGGTCAGGTTGACCTTCGGTCGAGTTTCCACCCTGGAAAACTCGACCGATCAGGAGCCGAGAGATGTCTTCAGTGGACCGATTCGGTCGAGTTTGTCACCCTCAGAACTCGACCGATCGACGGGCTGCGCCAACTTAAAAGTTAGGATCGGCCGACTATTTTCCCTTGCAACTCGAAAATAGCCGTCTGATTCCTCATCTCCTAGCCCCGTGCTCTCAACCCTGTTGGATCCTAGATGGGTGATTAGATGCTCTAGAGGGGGGTGAATAGATCTGAAAGCACTTAAATAAAACTCATTAAACCTTCAAAATATATGAAAAGATAAGGTTGCTAAATAGGCAATTTGAGTGCAACTAAATCATGCATAGCAAGGATAAGAGAGATTGAACATGCACCAATTAGACAAGCTATTTAGAGTGGTTCCACACTTCAAACTAGAAGTGTGTCAGTCCACTTTCCTAGAGAGGTCAACCTCTAGGACTTCCAACAATTGCACTCTTATATTCACTTATAAGACTTACAATACATGACCAACAAAGGACTTACCTATCCAATACAAAGAGTCTTCAACCTTACCAAGGACTTACCCACTTTGCAAGAGTCTTCGGCCTTCTCCAAGGACTTACCCACTCTTGCACAAGTCTTCGGCCTTGCAGGAATTACCAACTCTTCTTGGATCTTCCGCCTTTGACTTCACCTTCACTCGGAGAAGCTTCCACCAAGGTCTTACCTACTTGAGCTTGAGTCTTTTGCCTTCTCCAAGGGCTTACCCACTCTAGCTCCAAGTCTTCGGCCTTGATCTTCATCAAGGGACTCCTTCCCGTGTTCTTCTTCACCTCTCTTGGATAAGAGAGAGAACCTTCATCTTCAAGATAGCAAATGAGAGATGGGGAGGTGGTGGAAGTGAGAGCCTCACAAGATATACAAGTAGAAACTAGCTCTCTTACAAATCTCCTACTCACTCTAATGGATGTAGCAAGTGATTAAGCTTAGAGAGAGAGAGGAGGCTGTAGGAAGCACTGAACTATAGAATAGGAACCTCACAAAGAGTTTGCAATGAATGCTCAACCTTGGAATGAAGCCCAAGGGGTCCTATTTATAGCTGGGGATACCTCTTAACCTTTGGGAACACTTGTGAATGAAAAATAGCCGTTTTGTGGCTTGCAACAGATCTATTTTCACTTGTTGCAACTCCACAACGGCTAGAAACACCTTTCTGCACTTTTCCATACAATCGTTCGAGTTTTAATGGGGGTAACTGGACCGATCAAGTAAGAGGCAAACCGATATTCAACTGATCGGTCAAGTTTGTCTTGACAAAACTCGACCGACCATTTCAACTGGAAATGGCCTGCTACCTGATCGGTCGAGTTCTGTGGGTGCACAACTTGACCGATGCAATCTTCAAAAAATTGACCAAGGTTGATCGGTCGAGTTTTAGGGTGGGAAATTGGACCGATCAAGTGCCTGTAATTGATTTTCTAAGTTGCATATAAAGTGCTCTAATATTCGATCTAAGTGTTCCTGATATTTTTCTAAGCTTAATTACAAGTCATACAATCATTACAAGTGATTTACAACATGATTCTAATGGATATGCATCATTTTACAAAAACGTGCACTTGTATGACTTTGACTTGTCTTTTCTCCAATTTGATATGCGCAAGTTAGGGCATTTGGAGTGTGTCTATACCTAATCTGAAATCACTCAAGTAGAAGCATTAGACACCAATATGTGGAATGGTTAGTCATCATCAAAACATGGGTTTAGTCAATTTAGACGTGAGTCAACATTGACCTAATTGACCTTGAGTCAACATTCTCCCCCTTTTTGAAGATGACAAACCATTCCATAAATGTATTGAAAGCTTTTAAGTAAAATCATACCTTTGGAGAAACCTAGGGTTTTCAATAGAATTGAGTTCATATGCTCCCCCTCAATTGATGCACATGGAGTTTTCATACTCCCCCTCAATTGATGTTATTTCTCCTGCATGGTTAGCTTTCATAACATTTATAGAAACTATGTCTTCTACTCATATATGTTCTACACATATACGTCTTCTGCCCTTTACCTTCTCCCTTTACATGAACATATTTCTCTTCTTCATGTAAGACATGCCTTCTTCCTCTTTTAAAAGAAGACATACCTTTCTCCCCCTTTGTCATTTCAAAAAGTGGGGTTATGAAGAAAGTAAGAAACATCACTTGTTAAAGAGAAAGGAGATAACACAAATATATCCAAGGAGAGTAGAAGAGCACAGATAGGGTCTTGTCCAAGCATAGAAAGAAAAGCAAGTTAAAATATATACTTGAACAACCCAAAATGCAAGATAAGTGCTACAGAAAAATAATAAATCGCAATTTTGACCCTCAAGATGATGGAATTTGACCAAAAAACCATCGGAGCTCATGGAAAAGCAATGAGTCTTGCTTAGAAGGTCGTTTCTGCACAAAAAAACACTAGTCTTGCACCAAAACCTGAAACTGGAGCAAAAACTGCATAAAATCCAAAAAATACTCCAATTTCTACATATAATGTAGATCTATGTACCCTGCATCACAATGTTATGCAAGCAACTCAAGATAGTAGATATGCAATTCAAGGAACAATCTTGAGCATGTATGAGACAAGATACAAGCATAGCATATAGATGAGAAAATATTCCAATTATAAACATGGTTAGAACTACATGTATATGAACTACTAGTAGATGATATCACAAGTTAGGACTACTAGTAGGATCTAGATCATAGCAAGAGATACCAAAATATACACAAGTCAAAGAGCAAGCTATGAGTAGATGTAGAGATATATCCAAACAAAGAGATATGCAATTTTAGAAGCATGAAAGGATATAACTCAACAGATATGCATCCTTACCATAAAATGATTACCCCTATGAACCTCAAGGTTGTATCAAAATGAGATATACACCTATAGAGATGTAGCAAGTTAGAGTACAACGGAAGCAATTTTTAGACACAACCAAGAGATCCAAAGAGATCATCATCAAAACCTGCAAAACAACTCAAAGCAAGTAATTGCAAGATATAGATATACCAATTTAGAGCAATTAGAGAGATAGAATTGTAAGCAAGATAGGCAATTTAGAACATGGCAATATGCATATATAAAGGTACCAAATGAGAGTGCCAAATGTATATTCTCATCCAACTCGACCGATGACAGCTGTTGGCAACACCCATTGGTGCCTATCGGTCGAGTTTCACTAGGGCAAACTCGACCGACAGAGCAGCTGTCAAAAAGCACATATATTTCATAAAATCATATTTAAAGGCGTGTTAAAAATACAGACCATATCCAAACATGTCTAAGTAAGTTAGTAATGCACTATAGAAGCATTAGAAACAGTTTTTGAGCAAGATTGTGAAGAGAATCACAAAATATCACTTTTGACTCAAAAACCACATGTATAGTGCACACTAACTTGACAAAAACAAGTTAGAAATGGTTATACGCAATGAAACCTTTACCTTTGTGCTTACCATTGCTTTTTCCACTTGTTGTCACCCTCTACACATCTCACCTTTCTTCTTTCATGTGGATTGAGAAGTCAATTTGCAATTCAATAGCTCAAGTCAATCTATTTGCAAGTACCTACAAGAAGAAAGATGAAATGGTTCCCAATCATGTTTTTGGCTCCGGAGGGGTTAGTTTAGCAACCCAAGTCCTATTGCTCTTGGGTGCTTTCCTAAAAGGACAACAAGTAGAATAATGACCAATTTCATTGCAATAATTACAAGTGCCCGTAGCCTTGGAACTGGAGGATTCTTCATTGAAAATTGAAGGTCCTTTGTCTTTGTTGTTCCTTTGGCTACAGTCAAGTCCAATGCCATCTCTACCAATTTGTTTGGTGGTATGGTCTAGGATTTGATTAAGATTCTTTTTCTCACATAAGAATCTTTGCAAAGAAGATCTCAAACTATGATTGTCATGCATAAGAGAAGTAAAGGTAAAACACAATAGATTCACATCATCTCTAGCATGCACAAGATAGATTTCTAAGCAAACATCTTTGGTTATATAAGAATCTTTATCAATATGAAGAGCAGCAACATCATTCTCTTTATTTGTAGAACTAGAACAAGATTCATGCCCATTGATTTTAGCAAGCAAGGAGGAATTTTCTATTTCTAATTCATGCAAAACAAAATCTTTTTCCTTGTTTTCAGATTTAAGAACATCAATGTCATGAATGAGAGAATCAACAATTAAAGTATGCTCTTCATTAGAACTAGGCATGAGAGGTTGAGCTTCTAGAAATTTAATCTTATCAAGTAAACTATAATTTTCAAGTTTAATAGAGTCTACTTGGCTAAGACAATCATTTTTATCAATAAGAAAGCAAGAATTAGCATATTCAAGATCATCTAGTTCTATATGCAAATTATCAACAATTTTAGCAAGCTTTTTCTTTTTCTTTTTAGAAGACTTATAAGAGGCACAGATATCATGAATAATAGCAATTAAAGATTCTTTATATAAAGATTCTAGATTTACCTCATTTGAGTCTTCACTTATTGAAGCTATAAGGGCGAAATGGCATTCTCCTTCATCACTAGAGCTTGATCTTGATCCTTCACAAGAATCTTCACTTGAGCTTGAGTTGGAGGAGCCACTTGAGCTTGATTGCCATTTCTTCTTGGGAAGATGGGTCTTTTTGCCTTGTGGGCAATCTTCCTTGTAGTGACCCTTCTTTCCACATGTGAAGCACCGGATGGAGGAGGACTTGCCTTTGTAGGGTTTACCCTTGGAGTACATGGCATATTCTTTAGCTTGAGAGGATGGAGAGACTTGTTCCATGATAACTTAAATTTGAGCCTTTATTTCAGCCTTCTTCATTCTCTTAATCTCTTTCTTCTCTTGTCTTTCTACTTCCTCCCTCTTGTCAAGTGTGGCTTCATGTGCTTGTAGATTTCCAATGAGCTCTTCAATAGGAATATCCCTAAGAGACCTTGTTTCTTCAATAGAAGTCACCTTGGATTCCCATCTCTTGGGGAGAGTTCTAAGGATCTTTGAGTTGATCTCTCCACTAGACATAGGATGTCCTAGAACAACAAGACCATTCACGATGGTGTTGAGCCTTGAGTACATGTTGTCTATGCTCTCCTCCTTTCCCATCTTGAAGTTCTCAAGCAGCCCTTTGAGCATGTAGACTTTGCTTTCCTTCACTTGATATGTCCCTTCATAAGTGATGCAAAGCTTTCTCCATACCTCATAGGTCGTCTCACAAGAAGAAATCCAGTTGAACTCGGTGGGGGTCATGGAGGCATATAGGATATGCATGCCTCTAGCATTCAAGGTTGCTTTCATCAAGGCGGCTTCATCCCATTCTTCAATCTTTGTCTTTGGTTGCATGTATGGGCTATTCACCATTTACCACATCTCAAGACTTGATCCTTGGATGTAGAATTGAAGCCTTCTTCTCCAATATAAGAAGTTGCTCCCATCAAAGATTGGTAGGCTGATTCTCCCTCCTTGGTAGTCACCCATCTTCTCCTACTTGTTGAAGTATGCTTGGAGAAGACCAGCTCTAATACCACTTGTTGGATCCTAGATGGGTGATTAGATGCTCTAGAGGGGGGGTGAATAGAGCTGAAAGCACTTAAACAAAACTCATTAAACCTTCAAAATATATGAAAAGATAAGGTTGCTAAATAGGCAATTTGAGTGCAACTAAATCATGCATAGCAAGGATAAGAGAGATTGAACATGCACCAATTAGACAAGCTATTTAGAGTGGTTCCACACTTCAAACTAGAAGTGTGTCAGTCCACTTGCCTAGAGAGGTCAACCTCTAGGACTTCCAACAATTGCACTCTTATATTCACTTATAAGACTTACAATGCATGACCAACAAAGGATTTAATTATCCAATACAAAGAGTCTTCAACCTTACCAAGGACTTACCCACTTTGCAAGAGTCTTCGGCCTTCTCAAAGGACTTACCCACTCTTGCACAAGTCTTCGGCCTTGCAGGAATTACCCACTCTTCTTGGATCTTCCACCTTTGACTTCACCTTCACTCGGAGAAGCTTCCACTAAGGTCTTACCTACTTCAGCTTGAGTCTTTTGCCTTCTCCAAGGGCTTACCCACTCTAGCTCCAAGTCTTTGGCCTTGATCTTCACCAAGGGACTCATTCCCTTATTCTTCTTCACCTCTCTTGGATAAGAGAGAGAACCTTCATCTTCAAGATAGCAAATGAGAGATGGGGAGGTGGTGGAAGTGAGAGCCTCACAAGATATACAAGTAGAAACTAGCTCTCTTACAAATCTCCTACTCACTCTAATGGATGTAGCAAGTGATTAAGCTTAGAGAGAGAGAGGAGGCTGTAGGAAGCACTCAACTATAGAATAGGAACCTCACAAAGAGTTTGCAATGAATGCTCAACCTTGGAATGAAGCCCAAGGGGTCCTATTTATAGTTGGGGATGCCTCTTAACCTTTGGGAACACTTGTGAATGAAAACTAGCCATTTTTTTGCTTGCAACGGATCTATTTTCACTTGTTGCAACTCCACAACGGCTAGAAACACTTTTCTGCACTTTTCCGTACAGTGCAATCGGTCAAGTTTTAATGGGGGTAACTGGACCGATCAAGTAAGAGGAAAACCGATATTCAACTGATCGGTCGAGTTTGTCCTGACAAAACTCGACCGACCATTTCAACTGGAAATGGTCTTCTACCTGATCGGTCGAGTTCTGTGGGTGCACAACTCGACCGATGCAATCTTCAGAAAATCGACCAAGGTTGATCGGTTGGGAAACTGGACTGATCAAGTGCCTATAATTGATTTTCTAAGTTTCATCTAAAGTTCTCTAATATTCTATCTAAGTGTTCCTGATATTTTTCTAAGCTTAATTACAAGTCATACAATCATTACAAGTGATTTACAACATGATTCTAATGGATATGCATCATATTACAAAAACATGCACTTGTATGACTTTGACTTGTCTTTTCTCCAATTTGATATGCGCAAGTTAGGGCATTTGGAGTGTGTCTATACCTAATCTAAAATCACTCAAGTAGAAGCATTAGACACCAATATGTGGAATGGTTAGTCATCATCAAAACATGGGTTTAGTCAATTTAGACGTGAGTCAACATTGACGTAATTGACCTTGAGTCAACAAACCCAATCCCTAAACTCCCCCGTGCCTAACCCTAGGGTGACCTAGCAACCTGTTCTTGACCTCCCCGGGCATTTTTGGTGTGCTTTCTTCGACGTTCGAGGTTCGATCTTGCTTGTGTGCACGATTTTCTCCTTGCTTTCATTTCCATGGCTTTCCATAGGCGAAAACGTGCTGCCCCTAGAATGCTCCAGCCTCCTTCTCGACCAACCGCTTGATTCCGTTTGATAACACCATGTTTGTGTCCCTTGAGGCAGTAAATAGGTATAAGGATCTTCTTCCATGCTCTCCTTTTCCTTTTCTCCCCTTAGTTGATGCAAATCGTTTTCAAGCGTTCATCACCTCTGTTTCGAGGCTTCTTGCCAAACACCACCTATCCGCCCTAGCAATCGAACGTGACTGCTTTAATAATCAATTATCTAGCACAAAGGTAGTTCATGAGTTCTACGCAAACCTGTGTTGGAACTACGATTCGCTCGTTCCACCGCCGAATACCGAAGTAGTTCTTACATCGATGATCGTCGGTCGTCGTTTTCAACTCTCCGAGGAAACTTTCAATTTCTATCTTGCTGGAGACGAGGAAAACACCACTTGGCGTAAGGACTATGATGAGTATTTCGATCTTCTTGACCCGAAAGGTTTTTATAAACACCATGAATTAACGTTACCAGACATTCATCAATTTTTAAAGAAACCTGACGTGGCCTACAAGAAGCAGTCAACCCTTCCCTCATCCTCCCTTGACCTTCAGAGGCGCATCTTGGCCCTTGTGATTAACTGCAATATCCATCCCAAGCGTAATCAAACGGACATTGTGGAAAACACAGCGGTTCTTATGTATTGTTTGTTAAACAATATAGGTGTCAAATGGGCTCGATACATCTTACGCCATATGACCTGTTTTGACACCGGCAAGAACACCAAGGACACCCAATATCCCTACCCAGCCGTGATTTGTGGTCTTTTCTAGTTCGCCACTGATAAATCTCTCTTTTCTGACTTCCACTACCCGGTTGCTAGAAAAGGAGTGTGTATTAGTGAAACCACCCTTCAGAAGGTTGTACCTGTCTTTTCCCCTACCCCTCGTGCTTTTGCCTCCGGCTCTACCTCTGCCTCTGCTGTACCTCCCTCCTCCACCCATGCTCCACCTCCGCAGCCACATCCCCGCCCTAGCCGTGTGTCGTTCCGTGCATCAAATGAAACCCTTCTGGGATACATGATGCATGAACATGCGTACACCCGTCAGGTTCAGGAGCACCTCCACCATGATTTGTGTGCTATCATGTCTACCATGAACCTGTCATGTGCTTCACCCTACCCTGTCTACTAGCCATACCCGGGTAGTGCCTATGCTTCTTATGCTTATGAGCATTACTTCCCTGATCCACCACCGTATGCTGTCGAGCCTTCCGCTACCGCTCCACCTCAGTATGCTGCTGGTAGTTCCTCTCCTGCATACCTACCGTTACCTTCTGGCCCCCTGGCCACTCTGCTCGCCTCCTTGGGTGACTCTGCTCCTTCCTTCCCGCAGGCCAAGGAGCTCCTTGCTCTTGGTATGTCGTGGGCCGAGCAGAATGCCCGTTGGCCCGGTCGCTCTTTTGGTCCTGACGATGAGGAGATGCCCGACCAGGCTGAGGATGCAGACGAGGATGCTGATGCTGATGATGGTGATACTGAGGATGCTTCTGACGAGGATGGTGATGATGGTGCTGGATCTGCTGCTGGCACAACTGCTCTGCCTTCAGATAGCGATGAGGACTACAACCCTGGTGACGACGAGGAAGCAGTTGATATAGATAGCTTAGATGTCTAGGAGGTTTTCTTAGCTTATAGTCTAGCATGTCTATTATATACATCATTCTAGACTCTTTTGTATAAGCAACATCCTGGCACATTATTCTGAGCTGTACTATTTTATTATTTACTATTTTCTCGCTTTATGGTTGTCGTTGCTCTTGAGGACGTCTTTCTGAGTTGAAATATCTTTGCTATGCTCTTTGGCTACTTAATTTGTGTTATCTTATGCTTGGTACTTTTTAAGCTATATTTTGATTCTGACTTGGATTGTATGTTCTCTGTGGTTGTATGATATATGCTTTTACAATGTTGTTTATTACCTTGCATATATGTGTGGTTAAGTCTTGGAGAAGACCTAGTTTTTGCTCTTCTACCCCCTACCTTTTTGATAATGTCAAAAGGGGGAGAAATATCGCATGGTTTAAGACTCAATCATATTGTCTCTTGTTGTTATACTATTGCTTTCTTGCCTAGGTGATCCTGTTCTTGTTAATTTGTTGTTGATCGTGTGACATGCAAAGGATTACATATTACACAGATATTAGTATTGCCATGTATAGAAAACCTAACCTACAAGTGAGAGGAAGCATAGTTTGAGGGGGAGCAATTCAAATTGTTCTTATTATGAATCCCCCTAATTCACAAGGAAAAGGTATAACTTTCTTATCCTTTTCAATATGTTTGAGGAATGGTTTGTCATTGTCAAAAAGGGGGAGAATGTTGACCTAGAGGTTATACATTACCTATATTTTGATAATGACTTAACCATTCCATTCATATGTATCTAATATGTGCGTTTAAGATTGTTTGCAGGCATTAGGTACATGAAAAGGATCATATATAAAAAGCCCTAGAATGGGCCAAGTTCAAGTCAAAATGGCTACAAGTGCGCGTTTTAGGATTTCTATGTAAATGACCTTATAACATCCATGTAATCACTTGTAATGATGAATTGGCTTGTAACTTAGAAGAGAAAAATGTTTGGGACAAAATCCACCAAGTGCTAATCACTTTTATTGTAAATTAGAAAATCAATTACAGGCACTTGGTCGGTCGAGTTTCCCTAGCCTGAAACTCGACCGATCAACCTTGGTCGATTTTCTGAAGATTGCATCGGTCGAGTTGTGCAATCACAGAACTTGACCGATCGGGTAGCAGGCCATTCCCAGTTGAAATGGTCAGTCGATTTTTGTCAGGACAAACTCGACCTATCATTTGAATATCGGTTTGCCTCTTACTTGATCGGTCGAGTTACCCCCATTAAAACTCGACCGATTGCACTATACGGAATTTGCAAAAAAAGTAATATGACCGTTGGTGAATTGTTTTGGGCAAAAATAGAGCCGTTTTCTTGAACAAAAAATGACTACTTTTGCATCCAAGTGTCCCACAACTTAAAGGGACACCCTCAACTATAAATAGAACCCCTTGGACTTCATTCCAAGCTACTCTTCCATTGCAAACTTCGTTCTATCTTAGTTGAGAGTGTTCCAAGCCCTTGAGCCCCTTTCTCTCTCTACCTTCAAGATAAATTCGTGAGTTATGAGTGAGTTAGGTCCATATGTATGAGAGCTATCCCTTATATGATGTACATCTCTCCTTTCTCTCTTCCTACCTCCAAATCCCTTTGAAGATTGATTGAAGCTGCTTCTCCAAGTGAAAAAGAGGTTGCTGTTGTTCTTCTCTGAGTGAAGGTGAAGATGATTGCTGATCTTCAAGAGTGAAGATAGCTTGTTGCTCCAGATCCCTTGGTGAAGGTGAAACGTGGAGAAGCTCTCCAAGTGAAGGAGAGGTGCAAGGAAAAGCTCAAGTGAGATAGGTAAATCCTGCAAGGCTGAAGACAAAGGTAAGATTGGGTAAGTCCTTTGAAGAAGGCTGAAGAATCTTGTTTTGTGGGTAAGTCCTTGGATAGGTAGAAGATCTTAGCTTGAGAAATTAAGTCCTTGGTTGTGTGGTTTATGTATCTTGTAATCTTATTGTGATATATAAGAGAACCAAGTTGCAAATCCTAGAGTCTAACCAACTCTAGGTAGTGGACTGACATCGCTCCTAAGTTTAGGATGTGGAACCACTCTAAACCACCTGTCCAAGTGCTTACTATTCATTGTCTCTTATCCTTGCTTTGAATTCTAGATTAGGACATCAAATTGTTTCTTTCTTTAGTTTTTGCAATACAATTAAATTAGTGGTCTAATTGATTTTGTGAAGTGTGTGTATCTCTATTCACCCCCCCTCTAGAGCCCATTGATCCAACACTACCTACAACTAGGAAGATGCCATCAACTGCTGTATGTGGTATCCTGAAAAGGAGGCTGATAATGACAACCATAAAGGTGCAACTCAATGAAGTAGCATGCCCTAACAAGCATTGTCACTAGACTTACTACAAGACTAGGTATATATCTTACAACCTTCCTTCCCATCTAATAGTTGCTAACATGATCTATTTGTTGACTTGAGAGTTCTATATTGTCCATATTTTGATAATGACTCAACTATTCCATTTGTATGTATCTAATATGTTTGTTCAAGATTGATTTCATACTTTAGGTACATAAAAAGGATCAAATTACACAATCCCTAGCTTGTTCAAGTTCAAGTCAAAAGTAATGCAAGTGTGTCTTTTGGGAAATCACTCCAAACGACCTTAGAAGAATTTTGGAATCACTTGTATTGATGATATGACTTGTAAATAAGATGAGAAAAATATGAGGAACAAAAAATACCAAGGTTTAATCACTCAAAAGTCAACTTCAAAATTTTTTCACAGGCTGTTCATCGGTTGAGTTGGAAACCCGACCGATCCTATGATGGATTTTCTGAAGATGAGCGATTGGTTGAGTTGTACACTCACAGAACTTGACCGACCGACTAACTGAGCAAATCTAATTTTAGCTCATCGGTCGAGTTTACCAGAACAAACTCGACCGATAGTTTGAAAATTGGTTTTGTCTTTTAGTTGATCGGTCGAGTTACCTTTATTGAAATTCGACTAAATGTATTTTACAGAAAATGTAGAAAAAGTGATTATAACCATTGGTGAGTTGTTTTGGGTGAAAATAGATCTGTTGCTTTATGGAAAACGGCTATATTTTGACCCTAAGTGATCCCCAACTCAAGGGAACACCCCCAACTATAAATAGGACCCCTTGGAGTTCATTCTAAATTTGCTCATTCATGTTGTTCTAAGTCCTTGCTATAGTTGAGTGTGTTGCAACTCCTTGAGCCCCTTTATCTCTCTATTTTACACTTTATTTTGTGATTGTGAGTGAGTTAGGCCTATTGTAAGAGAGCTACTCCCTTGTGCATGTAAAACTCTCATCTTCTCCTTCTTTCCTATCCCTTCCCTCCATGAAGAAATGGTGAAGAAAGCTTCCCCGAGTGAAGGAGGAGATGTAGATGTTCCTCTTCAAGGTTGATGAAAAGGTGGTGATTTTCTCCAGGTGAAGGAGAAGGCAAAGACTGAAGATCCAAGAAGAATAGAAAAGTCCTTGAAGGCAGAAGACTTGTTCTTGAGTGGGTAAGTCCTTGGAAGAAGGTTGAAGACTCTTGCAAAGTGGGTAAGTCCTTGGTAAGGTGGATTTCTCTTTGTGCTTAGATGGGTAAGCCCTTTTGTGGTCTTGTGTTGTAACTCTTATTGGTGATAATATAGAGAAAAGCACTTGCAAAGTTCTAGAGGTTGACCTCACTAGGTAGTGGACCGACTCTCTCCTAGTTTGGAGAGTGTAACCACTCTACATCGCCTTGTCAAGTACTTGCTATCAATATCTCTCATCCTTGCTATGCTTGTAAGTTAGGACTTCAAATTGCACTCAAGCTATTGGTTTCAATTTGATATAATTTGAAGGTCTAATCCATCTTGTGAGAAATTTTGTAGCTCTATTCACCCCCCTCTAGAGCCCTAGATCTAACACTATTGTTAAATGGGGAATATGACAAGTAATTTTTTGTTTTGTTTTCGTTGCCATATATAATATCATATTTTCCAACACCTACAACAATAAATAGAAATCATAGGTAGACTTCCTGTGATTATGATCACCTACTAAATCTACATATATGAAACCTATAAGAATTGGTGTTAAGCAAGAATTGGACGTATCCATCAAATATCTAAGAATCCATTTCACTTCATTCTGATGCTCCTTTCCAAGGTCAATAAAAAACTATTACTCAAACCAACTACATGTGAAATATCAGGATGAGTGCACACTATAGCATACATAAAGTTTCCTACTGGGAAAGAGTTGGATATTGAGAAATGTCTTGATTTTCTTGGTCAAAGAAGGATATTGGTTTCTAATTAGTCTAACATGACTATCCAAGGGAGTATCAACTAGATTTTATCTCTTAACATTAAATCTATCATGTATCTACTTTACATATTTCTTCTGTGACAATCAGTGTTTCTTTTCCTTCTGCTCACGCCTAACGTCCTTGCCAAGAATCAACTAGACCGGTTCCTAATCTTTTATGTTAAAAGACATAAGTAGTTTGTTCTTTGGCTTGGAAATCATCTGAGCATCTTATCTAGAAATCAACCTATCATCAACATAAAGTAAGAGAATTTGAAACTTTTCCCGAAAATATCTTAAATAAAATCCAATTATCTACTTGTATTTTGTGGTAACCTTGCTGCAACATAAATAAATCAAAATTTTGGTGCAACTGTATGGGTATTTGTTTCAACCCATAAAGACTTCTCTTTAACTTGAAAACCATGTGTTCTTTTCCTTTCACTACAAATCCTTTAGGCGGCAACATGTAAATCTCTTCCTCTAACTCACCATGGAGGTAGGTTGTCTTCACATCAAGTTGCTCAATATCAAGGTGTTGGAGGCATGTTGTCTTCACATCAAGTTGCTCAATATCAAGGTGTTGGAGGCATGTTGTCTTCACATCAAGTTGTTCAATATCAAGGTCATGGAGGTAGGTTGTCTTCACATCCAGTTGCTCAATATCAAGGTCCAAGAAAATTGCCAATCCCATAGTGGTTTGGATGGAAGTCATTTTTATATTGGAGAAATTATGTCATCCAAGTCAATCTCATGCTTTTTCCTATGGTCTTTCATTATAAGTCTGGTTTTGTATCTCACAGTGTTTTCATTACCATCTTTCTTTAGCTCAAAGACACACTTGTTCTTTAAGGTTTTTCTACATTTAGGATTCTTCAGTAACTCAAATCAATCATTTTCTTCAACAAGTTCATCTCATCTTACAATTCTTGCAACCACTTTTGTTTTTGTCGATGAGACTTTGTTTCTTCATAGCTTTATGGATCTTCCTCTTTTGGGATCAATGACCATTCTTAATCTAAATATCTAGAAGATTCCCTTTTGCTCTAGTAGACTTTCTCTGTTGCATCTCTATTGGCTCTTCCTATTGAGGTTACTCCCCTACTCATGAGCCTCTTGGTCATAGAATCCATCTTCATCAGGAGAAACCACTATGATATCATCACGAGTACATCTTCCTCAATATACTCTCCGTCAACATTTTGTTGAGCTAGAGAAGGAACTGGCATATCAATCACAATATCATATGGTACATGCTCAGACTCTATCATCACAATATCAAAATACATGTGGTCCTAAAAGAAGATCACATCCCTATATTTGATTTTTTTTTTGATCCCAAAGCTTGCAACCAAACTACTCATCACCATATCCAAGAAAAATACAAGGAGTAGACATGTCATCAAACTTCTATCTTTGCTTCTTTTGTATGTGTACAAATGCCTTGCACCCAAACACTCTAATGTGAGAATAATAAGTTGGTCTCCATGTCTGCATACTCTCTAGAGTATCAAAATCCAAAGGAACTGATAATGGCATGCTGATAAATTAGCAAGTAGTGGTCATAACCTCTTCCTAGAACTCCTTTGGTAACTTAACATTCTTCACCATTCATCTAACTATCTCCATAATGGTTTCATTTATTCTTTCATACATATGATTATGTTGTAGGTGTAGTAGGAACAATACCTCCATGCCAAATTCGTACTATTGATAATAAAATTTTAACTCTCTGGAAGCATACTCACCTCCCTTATTAGAATGAAGTCATTTCACATTTTAATATGTATCTCTTTTAACCATTGTATAAAATTTCATAAAAGTATCAAGGACTTGATCCTTCCCATACAAGTAATATACCCAGACTTTCCTAGGTACATCATAAAAAAGTCACCAACAGTCAAGTTTTACCCAAGGGGTTGACATCATAGGACCACACATTAAAATATATAAAGTATAATAGACTTTTTCTCAGATTCAGCATTAAATTTGACCCTTTTTTACTTTTCAAACAAATAAATTTAAAAAAATACTAAGAATTATATTCCTCACACATGGGATCAATTCTTTATTTGCAAGAGCATGCAACCCTTTTGTCACTCATGTGTCCATGTCTTATGTGCCAAAAATATGAAGTACTAGAGTTGTTCACAATATTTTAATAAATGATTAGAATATACATGCCATTCTTAACAATATTGTATAGTGCAACTCTATCCTTATATGCACACTTCTAGTCCCACATATGTTTTCATTGGTTTTACTCAGCCATCTTTTTCACTACAAAGGCACCAAACTTGTATGATTAGAAGTAAGTGCCTATTGGGGGTGATTTGGTAATATTGGGGGTGATTTAGTAATAAGCATCGATGTCTAACACCCACCTAGTGCTATCAGTGACATGTAGACAATGACCCATTGGAACTCCACATGTAGTACCTACATGACATATATAACAACAATAGATGTGCTTCTATCATCATTTGTCACTTTCATCTTTGTTGTTGTAATATTTCTTTTATGTTTCCTACATAATTTCTTTACACGACCTGGATCGTTGCGGTGATGATAAAGCATCCTAATTCTGAACTTTGACTTGTTCGTTGACTTCCTATGTTTCTACCCTAGCCATGATTTTGACTCATCCCCATGTCCTCAATAATAAGAATATGCAAAGTAGATGTGTTTACTAAGCTATTACATATTGTCTCTTCATTCAAAAGGTTATTAGACACCAAGTCTAAAGTCAATCTCTCCTACTTAATAAAGTTAATCAGAGTCTCCCAATTGTCATGTAAAGAACGTAGAAGTAGAAGTCTTTACTAAGCTATGGTATCTGGTCTCTTCATTCAAAAGGTTATTGGACACTAAGTCTAAAGTCAATCTCTCCTATGTAATAAAGTTAATCAGAGTCTCCCAATTGTCATGTAAAGAACATAGAAGTAGAAGTCTTTACTAAGCTATGTCATCTAGTCTCTTCATTCAAAAGGTTATTATACACCAAGTCTAATGTCAACCTCTCTTATGTAATAAAGTTAACAGGAGTCTCCCAATTATCATGTAAAGAACATAGAAGTAGAAGTCTTTACTAAGCTATGTCATCTAGACTCTTCATTTGAAAGGTTATTAGACACCAAGTCTAAAGTCAACCTCTCCTATGTAATAAAGTCAACCAGAGTCTCACAATTGTCATGTAAAGAATGTATAAGTAGAAGTGCACATAACTCATCATCAAGTGACAAACTCATTCAGACTAGTTGATTTACCAAGTGCATAGAAATATTACCACCTTCCTTCAATTTGGGATTCACAAGTTTCCCAACATATAAGAAAAGCTTTATATCATGTAGTTTTTGCTCTCATACAACAACGCATACTTCTTCCAATGTGAATGAACATTGATCTCATTGGTATCATGATGGAAGACTAACTCGTCAACCTATTGGTGGATTCCTCCCAAGCATTTTATGTTCATATTTATCAAATCCTACTATTTTATTTCTATGGGTTTACTTGCATCTCCATGAACTGGTTCGTAGAATTTATTCCAATAAAAAAGATCTCCCATTTTAATACTTCACGTTGGTCAATTTGATTCCCTCAACTATACTATGTTGTTTGCACTCTCTGTGTACTCCACATAACCCATCGTTGATACCATTCGAAGGAGATCGTATATCAAGATGCATCAATCACGTGTATAATATATTGAAGGTACTTGTATGTAAGGACTAGATACACGATACCCAATATGTGCATTTGTAGCACAACGCCGTGTTAGGAGCAATGTCCCGGTAAGCACAAAAAGATCTTAACATACATAAACAAACACAAGAGCAATCAATTCATTTGGAAGATCCTCATAATATATGAGAAAAATGAGAGCGTCTCTGAAGAAAATATCAACTAATCAAGAAGGTACAAACTTCGTCTCATGTTTTGACTTAAAACTCGAGGAATAGATAGTAATGTGAAGAGGTACAAAAGTGTCAAACTTTATATGTCAATACACCAAAATGCCTCTAGAAAAAACACTTCCTTATAAAGATTACTTGTGTATAACATAAATCAACATGTGGTGGAGAACACATTAACAAAAAATGTGGCTCTTTTTGCGATTGTTCTCTTTGTTCGTGAGCAGCTCTTCAATATCTTACGGCGAGAGGCAACATGATACATCGGGTTCAAATTCGTTGTTGTGAGACGCTCTTCGGAGCGTGTTATAATTAATCTATACCGTAAAAATGCTCCATTGATTTTTTTAGAGGCATGTCTTTTATAATAGATGTACAATTTTGGATGGTTTGGAACAACATTTGTGTTAAAAATCCATTACAGTCTTTTCTAATAGTTTTAGGAAGTGAGAAGGTTGAAAACTATACACGAGTATGTCCATCTATACTGCTTTTTCTTTCGTCTTTAATTAAGTATAGGAGGCAGGGCTCGTGTCCTTGAGTGCGGCTTCCCTCCCAATTGGATACGGACAGGAATCCGGAAATTCATTGCGCCTTTGAATTGGCCTCTGGCTCTTGCTACTTTAGTGATACGCGACTTGCCTCGCGTCTAAAATGTCACTGTGATTGCTTGGCAATGATAGTATACATTCATTATGGTGGCTTCTATCTGATGCTGACCTTTCATCAATAGGATAAAAATCCACTATAGAAAATCAAAAGTGTTAATGAATCCTAAATGAAATATAGGGATCCCGGCCCGGGTCCCGTAATGAACGTACTCTATTACTGTACTGTGTATCGTGTTCACATCTGTTGTCCCGGAACAACAAGTCTGTGACGGTTTATTTGGAGGCCTCTGAATCTTCTGCCACAACTTTGAGTTTAAGTTTCGTATATCCATCATTTTCCCTGTCTGTTTCCCTGCTGTATACATTGCCAAATTTCATGACTATCTGTGTGAGCACTACACAAATGGTTTCAGACATGCAGCGCCTCCCAAAATATAGCGATAATACAGAAACGAAACTCACGCAATCGCTAACGCCATCGTATTTCGTAGAAGCCACTATAATTGCAATTGAAGATATGTTCCCAACTCAAGACAAAAAACGCATGTTTTCCAGTTTCCAAATTAGAATCTCCGGTCTATTACTGGCGCATGCTGAAAAACTGCGGCGAGTGTTGCTCAATTAGTTGCTCTTTGACAAACTTGGGGGTTTGTACATGAAATTCTGGTTTATCAGATGAGAATGGCCTGAAAAAGGCACACAGTCAGTTACATCAAAGTTAGTGCTTGGCTGCTTCTGCTTGCTACCCCCGCCACAGGATGATGTCATGGTTACACCTTGTTAAGCCAATTTTTAGTTGGAATTAGGCAGCCTGACCGTTGGTATCTCGCCGTGGACCACCGGGTTTCATGGCATATTCTTCTCAGAGGTGGGTTTGCACGCACGCGGAGGGTATCCTCCCTTCGCCGTTAAGTCTTGGACGAGGAGGGTTTGCACGCACGCGGAAGCAGGACACAAGGGGATGTGGCGCGCACGATGTCCACGTGCGAACCCGTGTGCGTCCAGCTGACTGCTTTATGCATTTTCTTTCTCCTCAAATGGCCGGCCTACCCATGATTAACACCGACACGCATGATCACGACTGGGGGACTCATAAGTGATCGCTATCTTTAGACGATGCCACGAGCAAACCACTCAAAACACCTCCCCTAATTAGTCTAATGACATGTTTATGGAGGTCGTCCGCAAAGATTTCTATCACCTTCCGCTTTAATTCATTCTTTCTTTCTGTTTCCTTAGCACTGTCGGAGTGCAGCAGAAACCTGTTGCGGAGTGTATATACCTATTGGAAGGACTTTTGGAAGGAGAATAGTTGGTTGAAAAAAATACATGTGGTCGGTGTTACTGCTTAAAAGGAGACACATTAGATTTGACTAATAGACTGGAGGGGAGGTTTTTCTGTCAAAAAGAGCATATGTTACTGCTCAAATGTGTATCTACCGTCAAGATATTTGTATTACTTTTAGATTTGTTAATTTTGGGTCTTAGCACCACAGACAATGGAGCTTCTCAAAACAGTCCTAAAAGCTGTGAATGATAATGTTATGACTCCAGAGTCTACGGATCTAGTATTTTAGAAGGTTGATTTTGCCATTCAAAAGAAGTTGACGACACAACTTGTTGTTTGTCTACCTTCTACCTACCTTTTATTTGATGGCAATTGTTTTTATCGATAAACAGTAAATACAGATAAATAAAAAAACTTAAAATTGCCCTCAAATGAGACATTCAGTGGTTTAAACTTCCACCAGACTGGATGAAGTTCAATATAGACGTTGCAATCAAGAATAACCATGCAACCTTGGTCATTACTGGGGAATGCGTGAATAGAGAATGGGGTATCATTAAGGTGCATTATCCGTTAGGGGCCGAGCAAACCAACATTGAGTTGGTCCTGAATACGGCTGTTAGAATTGGTGCTTCATGAGTTATTGCAAAATCATACGATAAATAGATATCAAGATCATTCTTGAATATTGGAACAAGCACCCAACAGTTGTTGATTACATAATAATAAAATCCAATACATGTCCAAATACATGAAGAACTGTACAATCAAAATCATAGCCCGAGAAGCCAAACAATTAGTTGATACCATTAGTAAGAGAATCATCAACAGGACCCTAAGCTCGAACAACTACGTTAGACCTCTTAATAGTATTGTTCTAATGTTCACTACTGTTATGAACTCAATAGAGGTAATTGTAACGAATCCACTGTTTTTCTTGCAAGAGGAGGGAACGTGAATAGACAGTCACCTAACTTCCCAAAAATCTTTTTTAACTTTAACTATTAAAGAACAACTATTAGACACAAATAATGAATGACATTAAGTGTTTTTCTCTGTACATCATAGGAAAATGTGACAAACTAAGAGAGGTAGGATAAGCATGTTCGATCGGTCTAAACTTACAACCCTTGTCCAACCAAGCTTATGAGAAAAGAATATTAGACTTTTTCTTCTTCTTGATTCTCTTACATGTGTTTCCATTATCAACATTAGTATAGTAAATGATTGGTGTAATTCTCTCATGAGAAGAGTTTTGAAATGTTTTTACTATAACATGGATTTGCTCTATATATACTAAGAAAGCATGTTGTTTGTATGTCATACTGCAAAATAAATTTGGTTGCACTACATCATTAAAAATGATATATACTCTTATTATATCAAGAAGTAGAAATAATCATATATCCTAAATCTATTACTTAACAAGCTACAAGAAAACTAGAAAAAATTGATACATGCCAAACCAAAGTCTAAGAACTTATGAATAATAAAAATAAAGAATCCAGTAGACTTTGGACAAGATAATATTGTCTTTTGTAGCATTCTTATTAAAATGATGTCCAATGTATCAAAGGTATGTCAAAATATTCACCCAAAGTGGTGTTAAATTTTCAGATTCCAATCATATTTTGTCTAGAGAATGTCATTTATTGATTAATTAATTTATCAAAAATAAAATTTAAAAATATTCTATTTTTACATGAAATGGAGGTTGTATTGTTGTTGCACATGTTGAAACAACCATCTTTAATGGAAATTATATTTTTATTTTTTGTTTAATTTAGTTATACTTCAAATAAAATCACAACTTCTGTTTGTAGTATTTAACTGAGGATTTGCAATAGGCCACTTTAAGTGGCAATTTTGGCATTAAGTGTGTTATCAGGAGTTAATATCCCAAGGATGATGGAGGAACTATTATTTTGGCCAAAGTCTATCAAATGATGTGTTTCCTTTATTGAACTAGTCAGTTAGCTTGCATAAATATGGAAAATATTGGGTGTATATAATCTAAGACAAGTAATCAAAACTATTGAGTCTTTCGAGTGAAAATGCAAATGCGCGTCAAATGATTCACCAAGATGCCACATTGACTATATCCTCAGTAAGTTGAATATTTTAGATAGATTCTATGGAATACTCTAATGGTATATTTTTGTATGACTGATATTGAGAAGCATATATATTCACTATTCAAAGTCATATTTCAAGGCTATGTTGTGAGCAGCAGATATTGGGTGGAAGGAGGTCTAGTTGCCTAGCTGTCTGGTTGGTCGTAACATGGAAGAAAGTTAGAATGGAAAAACACCAACATGGTGCCAAGGTCAAAAATTCTAATCAATAAGAAGGCTTCAAGCATACCTACAACTAACAGTTGTACCCCAACTGACACACTCTTATATATATGATCCTAAGCGAACAACCTCGAGATGTTCTATAGGAAAATGGCAAGTTGGGGTCAAATCTATACAAAGAGTGGGGAAACTAGATCTAAGTTCATTTTGTTGGATTCCTACAATATAATGTTGGGTTTCAATGATTTAATTGGGGTTTGAGTTAAAGTTAGGGTTTATGTAATTAAAGATATCAATTATTAAACCTAGAGCACCCCTACAATAATAAGAGTAACTAACAAGGTAAGAGAGAAATTACATTAAATTAGACTGCAAGAGGTGAGATAGAAAAATTAACTACACTAAACTAGAAATTACACTAATAATGCATTGAAGGTCTACATGAAGCAACTAACTAGTCAAAATTAGAACTAGAAACTAAGAATAAGAACCGTTTACTCTGGATAGGGTTAACTAACATGAACAAGAAATTAACTAAGCAAGTGAAACTAGAAAACACTACAACAAGTAAGGGTTTTGATAAGAAATTAAGGACAGTGGGCCATTTGAGGTTATATATATGCATATATATGTATATGTATGTATGTATATATATGTATGTATATATATAAATATAAATATAAATATAAATATAAATAAATAAATAAATATATATATATAGATATATATATCCATTCATTCACTACCCGTGTGGGTAACTAACCTTAGTTACTCGTGCATCTGTTCTGTAATAGGAAAATACATATTTGTAATGAGATGACCAAATTTGTCATACAAACACTCATTTTGCATTACACGTCTGATTATAGTAAAAATGATATATATGACATTAGTTTACGCTGTAATACAAAACAAGTGTTTGTATTACAAATTTGGTCATCTTATTAAAAATGATCCTTGTCTGATTACAAATAGGTACCTCTCTATTAAAAAATAGATCCACGGGTAACTAAAGTTAGCTACCCGCCCAGATAGTGAATATATATATATATATATATATATATATATATATATGGATATTTATTGGCTGCCTGTGCGGGTAGATTAGTTTTGTTACCTGTTCGCACATTGACGGTGGCACTGACTGTAATTACATCACAACTTTTCCGTTCTCGTGTTCTTTGTGACGCCGACTGTATTTGATTTTCACGGTTCCTGTTCCGGAGCTGGGTGTCACGCTCCGGTGCCGGCGTGCCGCACTCCTGCACCAAGCCTACCAATCTCCTGCTCGAACTGATCCTACTCACACAACGACCCTAACCCTTTGAGTTTCTTCACAGTATTTTCAACATCTCAGTTCCCCTTCCACATAATCGGGGAATGAGTGAGAAGGAGACGACAATGCATATAGATGCTATACATACATCGGACGCGGCGGATTTGCAAACTCGAGCCGCCAGTGGCTGATGCCGAGCCACCAAAGAAGACGGCCGGTGTCGAGCCACTAGATAACGCGGTTGTCGAAAACACCTGTGCAGGGCCTGCCGCCGCTGGGATCGAAAGCAAGGCTCTCCGGATCGATGACTAACGGGATGAAGCGGAATGTCCAGTAGCTCTTGTCCTCATCCACGTGTATTGTTTGGACCACGAGGCACAAATGTTGTTGCAATGTAAGAACGCAGCAAACAGCCAGCAGGATCAACGGCCAAGCAGCATTTGCTGATGCAGCTGTTCGGCCTGACATGGCTTGGATCTGGATGCAGCAACGACAGTGGCTACGTCGGAGGTGACGGTGAGGCATCATCCTAGGGAGGAAGTCTCTTGATTGGAGCTGAATGAGAGCACCATAAGGTCTCGAGCCGAATGAGATGACAGTGGCAAATATTTAACGTTCAAGAATTTGCTGGAGGAGGCGTTCCTTTACTTGGTTCCAGATGCACCAATGGAAGCGGCTAAGTCAGAGGTGATGGCGAGGTAGTAGTCTAGGGAGGTGGTATCCAACTTGGTACTGAACGAGAGCATAGTGAGGTAGTACAAGAAGAATTTCACCTCTGTGTTCTATATGGATGCACATTCACTGTTTGATAAAATGTAGCTTCATGGGAAGCACTGGGTTGAATTCATTAATGTTACAGATGTGTGAATTAATTCACGAAGATTCTATTTACAGTGTTGGGAAGATCGTATCGTTATGCCTTCTTTGATGCTCTTTGGCTCGACTATTCGATTATGCAGAAACATTATAAAAATAGTGCATAGACATTATATACTTGCATTTCATTTGTCAGCATGAAAAAAAGACAACATGGCGCTGAAGATTTCACAGGCAACGAGATGGTACAAGTGCTGATGATTTGTTTCTCGCAACATTTCCTTTTCATTATATCAGATTACAATTGTCTTCTTTGCATTCAACTATCATCACACTCTACATCGTAATAGAAGATGCCCTTCAGTTATAAAACCATGTCATTCCCATGTGGAATACCTCATGATGATGGAAGAACAAAGAAACAATACGTGCATATCACTAGAATTGAATGCATTCATTCAAAGTGATGAATTATATAGGTCAAACAACTTGATACGAGTACTACGTGGTCTGAGAGGAACATATCGTAAAAGATCAGTACATAATGCCCAGAAGTCTGGAGATGGTGATGGGGGCATCAGTCACCTGCATAATAATTTGATATTCAGATTATCAAAGCTTTGTATTTGCTTGCGGAAATCATTTTTCATTACTAACTTTATTCAAAACTGCTTATGAGTTGGAGATGGTAAAAGCCATTAGTAATCCCTTGATTCTCGTTAGAATAGAGTTGACTCATCAACTTAAAACCATCCGACTAATTCCAGCAGCCAACATAAATTACCTTGCTAATTTCTCTTTGTCCAATAATTCTTTGTCCCACAAAGGTGTAGATGGAAATAATACACCTAAAGTGCAGGAAAAAAGGCCTCCAATATTCATCCATTGAAGACAGTTAATATAAATTGTAATGTGTCTGGACATATTGTAAAATACAGAAACAAATTGTAATGATAGTGAGCAATTTGTAATACACAAAAAGAAATCATACTATGTCCTAAAAAGATGAGCACATGTCAACAAGGAAAATAAAATAAATTACAATATTATTGCTAGATTTAACAAATCAGTGCATACATATATTTGATGACCTCCTCAACATATTACAGCCGTTGTGTACAACAAACAATGACTCGCATCCACAGATTATATATCAACAACAAACAATTTGCATTGAAAATACGGATAGATTTATGAAGTTTATGTATATATAATAACAAACTATAATGTTGTTTGACAAATTTTACATGCAGATTGTAACATTTAAATTTGCTAACAAGTACAACCAATCTCTTCAGACATGTTACAATTTTAATATATATTACAATTTTTTATCGGCGTTACAGTTTGCTAATGTATACTATAATATGTTTGATCACACAATTATCACCTACCTTACGGTTGGCTCTTGCCTATTATAATGTGATTGTCTATATTACAGATGACACTTGCTTATTACAATATGAATATCCATATTACAAAACTATCATCTACATTACGGTTGGCTTTTGCCTATTTCAATGTGACTGTCCATATTACAGATGACACTTGCTTATTACAATACGAGTATCCATATTACAAACCGACACCTACATTACAGTTGACTCTTTCCTATTACACTGTAGCTGCTCAAATTATAGATGGCACTTGTTTATTACAATATGAGTATTCATATTACAAAACTGTCTCCTACATTATGATTGGCTCTTGCCTATTACACTGTCATTGTCCATATGGCATATGACACTTGCTTATTACAACATGACTATCCATATTACAAAATTATCACATACATTACAGTTGCCTCTTGCCTATTACAATGTGACTGTCCATATTACAGATGACACTTTCTTATTACAATATGAGTATCCATATTACAAAATTGCCACCTACATTATGGTTGGCTCTTGCCTATTATAATGTGATTGTCCATATTACAGATGACACTTGCTTATTACAATATGAGTATTTATATTACAAAACAGTCACCTACATTACGGTTGGCTCTTACCTATTACAATGTGTATGTCTATATTACATATGACACTTACTTATTACAATATGACTATCCGTATTATAAAATTGTCACTTACATTATAGTTGGCTCTTGCCTATTACAGTGTGACTGTCCATATTACAGATGACACTTGCTTATTACAATATGACTATCTATATTACAAAATCACCTACATTACGATTGACTCTCCCTCTACTCAATGCTTTACTCCATCTGAGAGGATTTCCATTCTCATTTAATTAAGTAAGAGGACCACCAACAATGAAATGTTTTAAAGAAATTATATTATATCAAAAGTAACCACAATTAGAAAGAATGCATTTGGGTCCTTAAGGAATAGCTTCCACTTGTCTCTTCACTACAATATAGGACAATACAGGTGTTCACTCTCTTTTCATGTATAAATTATTACTTATGGACAAGAATAGTTAAAATTTGTACAAACAGCCAGGCACAACCACAAGTCAACATCACATAAGTGTATCGTGATTATTCTTATTTATAAAAATCATGTCAAAACAAATGATTGACTCTCACGGACATACTGATCAAACAGATTAACGTCAACACCAATACAGATTTGAAAGCCACCATTATATTATTTTAAAATACTACACAACAATCAAATAACACCCACTGTGGAAGCATCCTCGGATTCAAGACTGCACAGCTGATCACCTACGGCTTGAAAGTTCTAGTGGTGACCGTCATCTGCGTGTTGCTCACAGTCATCGGAGCAATCGTCTTCGCTCTCCTTCAAATCGATCAAGGAGCCAGTGTAACCAGAGGCACAGTAAGCCGCTGGCTGGAAAACATGAACTGGGTGAGGCAGGACGACAGCGGCAGAGGCGCAGTAGGAGGAAGGCTGAACAATCAGAACCAAGTTGGACAACGTGGCCGCATTCAGCCAGAACCAAGTTGGACAACGTGGTCACGGATGAGGTGCAGGTCACGCAGCAGGCGGCAGATGGGCTGAGCAACCGCAGCATGCTGGTCGACCTCGACAACAACCACCTCACCGCCCCCGCATCTCGACCCTCCGAGCTCTCCTCAATCTACTTCTAGAGCTCCTGCCTCATCACCGACGACAGACTCCGGTCACTCTGTCATTCCCCGACACTGGCAGCCTCACTGGAGGACCTCGCACTCGTCAACGACGATGTTGTGGACCGTGAACTGGAGATGAATGTGCTCTACTTCGAGCCCCGAATCATTGCCGAATCTTGGGTCTGACCGGTCACCTCTCTCTGCCCATCGCTAGATGCAGAATGTGGGTCGTGAGGAACAGAACCAAATATCACTGGAATTAGCAAAGTTGGTAGTATTTACAAGTGAGCCACCGTGCCTCCATCCACGGGTAATATAACTAAACTACCCGCACGGGCAGCAAAGACAACCTCTATATATATATATATATATATATCAAGCATGCCCAGGAGGCATATCAATGCGAAGACATACAACAAGCATGCTTCGAAACCATACAACCAAGGGTAATGAGGATGGAGAGTCCTATTCTACTAGTTGGCCATGAGGCATTGAGTGTGGGTACGGGAATTAGACCCTATCACCTACTATAAAACCTTAGGAAGCTCAATTGACTAGAAAATAAATAAATTCCAATCAATAAAATCATAATCTAGGTTTCTAAGAGTGATTCTCCTATTATACTTAGTGGCAAAGGTGGTATGGGGTGTAGGAGAAGTGTGTTTCGGATCCTATTATCTTATATCCATCACTTAGTGTGCTTTTGGCTAAGTTCTTATGCAAATCATACCTACTTACTTAGATCTCATGCCTAGTGCTAGTGGAGTAAAGAGATAGGTGGGAGAGAAGAGAAACCATCTAAATATCCACTAGTTGGACTCTAAAGAAGATACAAAATGAAAGGAACAAGAAAAGAAGATTAAAATATATAGAGGAAGTCCAGAAATGTTGATGGAGAGGCGTCCTCCTTTAGATCTAATGACAACTAGCTTAGGATACTCCTTGAAGAAGGTGGAGTGGCATGAGAAATGGAAGTGGAATGGGCAAAACCATAGAAAATTAAGTTTTGGGGTGAAATATGGAAGGGAATGGAAGAAAGGTGGTAAGTGAGAGTAGCTGGTGTCCTTGAATGGTAGTGGGAGCTCACCTTTGCCCCCACCCTCCACTATGACTTATATAGGGGGCTGGGGTAGCTAGGGTTAAGTGGGGGGTAGTTTAGGTATTATAGTGTAGGATCCATTACAATAGGATGGAAGAATAATCATTCTACTATCACCACAATTATTTTGGCCATGAGTTTTAGTAGGTAGATGATTAGTGGAACACTTGGTAATAAGATGGTGAAAAATAGCCATCCAAAAAGAATATATTGTGATAAAATGGGTGTGCTAAATTTTTGGGAAAATATTGGGTTTTGGGCCAAAAGGGTCATTCCGGTAGAACTATCATTCTGGTTTTCTATAGATCAGTTATTTTGAGCCCATAACTATCATTATTTTATGCATGTAAAATATAATGAACATTGGCATTTTAGTGGTTTTAGGACAATATGTAGTGGATTTTGGCCATTCTAGAACAATAGTTCTAGTGGTAGAATGGTCATTCTATGGCATGAATACGGGTCAAATGTATCCTTGGAGGTTTTGAGGGGTTTTGGTGCTTTTTATATGGAGAATAATTGATACTGATGTAAAAATACCAATTGTGGAGCTTGAGAGACACTTGACTACGATCTCGATCAATCGATGGAGATTTTTGCTTGAATGTTCCCTAGATGTTTGTAGTAGATTAGATTTGGATTTTAGGGACTCCCATAGGACCTCCATTTGGGGATTCTATTTTCCTTTGTCTTCTCCTTCAAAAAACATGAAAAAAGCTTCCATAAGTGAATATGACAATAATGACGATTGATTGTGGAAATACATGTATTTATGAACATATTGATGTGAATAATGGGAAAAAAGACACAATATGAACACCTAATTAAGGATTTCATCACCACCTTGGTTTACAACATACTTGTCCTCAACTATGATCTAAAGAAATATTTCAATTAAGTCAATTAAAAAGTGATAAATACACTCAGGGATGTGACTATTAATTACATGGGGTCAAGTTGAATGTATACATATGAACCACTCCTATTCTATAATATTCAATAAACTAAATGAAATCAAGGCACAAATGACATATATTTACTGTATAGGGTACCAAAACTTGTCCAAGTGATGTAGTATGAACATGACTCTGAGTAAACTATTTTAGTAGAATTGGTTACAGTAACTAGGGATGGATTTCACTTGCATGAATTCAACCTTATATGTCAGTACACTCCACATGATCTAATTGTTTAGGTATGGGGGCATGGGGATATGTTTGATGTTTCCTACCCCAATGGGTATGAACTTAAAAGAAGGGTTTGTGGAAGGAGATCATAATGTCATTACATAGGAGAACTCTTCTTTTATTTTCTTTGTTCAGGTGATATTTCATAGAACATTTTAAGTTATTTTTGTATTTTAATTCTCTTTCCTCGTATGTAGCTAGGACATATGATGATAAGAAGAAGGAGATGGGAGGAAGGGTTGACCACACTAGGTTTTTGGAAGGTGGGAAAGGCTTACTCTTTTGGTGCTTTATCACATATTTTTATGAGGCAAAGACGTATGGAGTGATGGGAGAATGGTGGGTCAAACAAGAGGGGTCGCATAGTGTGGATCTCCATATAAGATCTCATGTATGCAAACTATTCCAATCATTTTAAGAAGTTAATAAAAAATAATAATGAATGAGAAACTATGGTAAACCACATTCTTTTCATATAAGTTGAGTTATCCGAAACTTCTATGGCTTGCTTGAATTGATTTTTTTATAGAAGTTCTAACATTTTATAAAAGAAGTGGAAAACATGCATAAGATCATTTGAAAATATATTGGTATTGTAAGTGAACTTATAAAAATAATATGATAAGTAGAGATTAATCTAGGACACCTTTTAGGGAAAAATATTTTAAACTTGGAAAAATTGGTACCAAATTGGACCTATCCACATCAAGATCTCACAACAAAGCATAAAAGTGTAAAAAGAGACATCGTGCTAATCTAACACAAGGAAATTAACAAAAGCTACAAGCAATGCACCATGTGATGTTATGATGGGAAACACGTGCACAATTTTGAAATATTACACAAAATTGCAATGGAATTAACTACATAGCATGCTATGATTCACGTCAAGATGTAAAATGAAAAATTGTCATGATAAGTGTGGGGTTAGTCAATCAATTGAACATCACAAGTAAAATGTAGAACAAAAGAGCAAATCGACAAGGGATTATTGTTCTACCACCCTATTATTTTTAATCATGATGTCCTCATCATGAAATAGAGTCTTAAAATAGTAGTAAGATGATCATGGAGTGTGGTGGCTTGGGATCAAGCTTGGGAGATACGGTTTCCACTCAAGTGGTGCGGTTATAGAGCCACCACTATAAGACTCCTGACCTGGATTTATAGATTAAAATGCTTGATGAACTTAATTTAGTGCTTAATTCCTTAATCAAACTCTAACTTATGATTTGATATCATGTAAGAAACTATGTTTCAAATTGGTTAAATTTGGACTTTGTTTTCTTAAGTTTTGCAATATATGTGCTTATGTGGACCTTTATGTAATTTCCCCCTTTCTAGGGTTTTATCTATATTTTTCACAATGAATGTTATGCTCCAGAAGTGTTCATAACATGTTTTATGTAGTTTCTCTTTTGGATGCACCATTGACTTGTTTTCTCTTTTCCTCTAGGGTTGAGAACTTAGGGTTTCTCACCTAAGTTATGGTTTCCTATGTATGTTAGGGATCTGTTGGTATCACATTGTAGGTAAATGATTCGATGGATTCTCATTGTGTTAGAAGATTCAATGTTCTTCCCTTGAGGTCCATAATTTGATGGATATCCTAGTTGAAGTATACAAATTTATGGGAGATCAAGGTTTGCAAATTGGCTAAATATACCCTAGAATATGTTGGGTTTTCTGATGATACATGTGCACAATCTGATGGGTTCTCTGATAGTACATCTTGATGGTTTCACTAAGGCATGAACTAATGGATAACCTTGGTAAAGATCTGATGGAAGTTCTTACATGCATGGATAAGACGGATTTCGAGTTTTGACACATGACAAGCTGGTTTTTTCAAACTTTTGACCAACTTTTTCTCTCTTCTTGGATATATGTACCCTCCAACTCTCTTCCAAACAAACCCTTTGCATCCCTTATCTTGTTATTGTTTCTGAAGAGACCCTAGACCATCATGTTTTGACGTATAATCTCTTAGAGGCCGAAGCTTGGATATATCATGGATGCATGTTGCTCTAGGGTTTAGATCAAGCTTCTCTAAGGAAGTTAGGGGCTTCCTATCCTAGTTTCTTGCCGTAAATAAGTAATATATTCCTCTCTACTCTAGTTTCCTTGTTGTTTTCTTTCTTCTCTCCTCATCCATGGGTAGAACCCTAGAGTTCTTGATGAAAAGTCATGCATATTGTTGAAAAGACTCTTTCCTTCTCTCTTTTTCCCTAGATCTACCTTGTTCTTGAAGATAGGGGCTACCTTGGAGCTATGGGAGTGTAAAGGTAGGGTTTTTGTTGAGTCACCTTGCTGTTTGGACGTTCACATTCATCTTGAGGTGAGTTATATAACTTTCATCATGTTTCTTTCTTTCTTTTAACTTTGTTCTAAATAGATCTTTCCATAGAACTTGACATTATGGAAATAAATAATCTTACTTGTACTACCTTACATATATGCATGATAGTGGTGTTTTGTTAAACTAACATTAGATCATAAAAACGTTCCTTCTAATCATCATCCCAAGGTTTTGGAAAACAGTTGAGGTTGTGTCTCAGATGAATGTTTTATATATGTGATGTGTTTGGGGATGGTCGCGGTTGTACCTCAGATGATAGGGTTGAATACCTTGGTTTCTAGTGCCAAGGCTTGTGCACCCAAGGCGGACTAGGTTGATTGCAGTTTGACTGATATCTCACTATCTCAGACTCGTACTAACTAAGGGTAAGAGATCCTAGAATTATGGCTCTCCTAGATCTTATATAGAGCTTATTGTGACTTTGCAGTGGTTATCTAGAAGTTCAAGTGTTATGCCTCAAACTCTCCATGGCTTAATAAAAGATGTTGTTCAACCATGTAGCATATTGTTTGGGGTATTCAACATTTCACTTAAGATAGTAACCCTTGCTTTGTCTCTTTTAATATTCATATGATGTACAATACAGTACAAGAAATCAACTATTTTATGCCTGATATTTTGTTAATAATGTTAATATTTCAATCTTGCAATTAATATGTCTGTTCTTGATGAAGATTACATTTGTCATATCAATTCTATAAAATCATTTGCTATATATATTTAATTACATAATTTGTTATAAGTAGTAAACTTTGTCGAGGATTATATATCTCTCTAGGACATGGGTCTCACCTCTTGGGTCACCATATCTCTTTAGGTGATTGTCAGTAGCACTGTCATACCTATGGAAGCAAGGAGGAGAAGTTTGGAAATCCATAGATGAAGAAGTATGGCTACTTTTTTAGTGTGTCCTAGAGTCATCCCTATAGTCTTAGTTCTGGGCATGAATGTTTTGTAGATGATGTTTTACTGACTCGAGCTTTTGATAGGATTATGATATTTGTGCATAATGCATATGTGGATAACACCTTTTGTATACAAGTTGTGATTGAGGCCATGATATAGTTGTAAAGATACTTGATATGGTATATGAATATATGCAAAATGTTGGGCCTTTATGTAAATATTCTTGGATATATTTAATTAGATTTGTTTGGTTTTAATTATGCCCCCTTTTAGTGATGTGATTAATTAGTGATTTTTTTTGGTTTTGTGTAATCTTGTTTAGCGTGACGGGTTGCCACATTTGGTGGTATTAGAGCTTAGGGTTCGCTGAGTCAATAGGGACAATAGGAATTAGGAACTAGTATGATAACTAAGTGATGAACATGACACGAACTTAATGCATACTACCTAAATTCAATACTTGGATGACTTGGTCAGGTATTCAATTATTAAAGGAAAGGTAAGTGTGGAACTTTTTGGTTGTTATCTTTTTGATTACTATGACCAAGTAGACAGTGAAAATCAATCCTACAAGCATAATAAATAAGAAATAACGGTGAAAATATTCTAATTTTACCACTAAAGAAAGATGAAAATCATATATTAACTCATCAAAACCTGAGCGTTTGGTAATTAAAAAAAGATATGACCCCATCAAGGTTAAATATGAATATAAATGATGTACAAAATAGTTTACAAAACTGTGATTTTATAATATAATGAGGCAAAAAGAGAGATGAATATGTGTTATTAGAATGATTTAAGGTGTAAAATCCATATAAGAAAAGGAGAACTTCAGTGATAGATATGGTATGAGATAATTAATGAGGATAATAATAGGTGAACTAATTGAAAGTTGAGTTAATATTAGATGAATCCTTATGTGTAATAAAGTGTTAAGGTAAAATTATCATGACATGTAAAAGAGATAATATGGAGATGATCTTTATTAAATGAAAATAAGGTGGAATATGATGAACTAACCCTTGTTAGGTGAATAAGAAACATGATAACATGAGAGGATACACAAGAATGATAAATAGCTAAGAAGAAAGAGAAATGAAGTATGTTAATCATGTTAATTTCTAAGCAAAAGGCAAGGCATGTAAATGAGAAAATGAATGATACATAAGCGGTTGTAACTTGGCTGTTAGTGATCAAACCGATAATCCCTTGCTAGAAACCTCTTTTTTGGTTGGTTCCACTGTATTGCGGGAGGTGTGTCCATCTTCTGTTCTTTCTTGCTTGGGACATAGCATTCAACTAGATCTTATGCCACTTGTTAGGAATGTATTTGATGTAATCATAGGGATGGATATCTTAGAGAATTACATGGTTGTTTTGGACTATAGTTCCAAGATCATGACCTTTTCTGATGGGGATGTCTCTTGGACCTTCCAAGGAGATAGGAAGATTATTCATACATGTTTTGTGTTGGATGTGATGGTAGAGAAGCTTATGGGACAAAAGAGTGAAGCTTTCTTAGCTTAGTTGGATCTAGGGATCTAGGGGGGGTGAATAGAGCTTCAAAATTCTCACAAGAATAGTTAGACCTTTAAATTATATCAATTGAAACCAAAAGCTAAAACTCAATTGGAAGTTGTATCTAAACAAGCATAGAATGGATGAGAGAGATTGAAACAAACATTTGGATAAGGTGGTTAGAGTGTTTCAAATCTATAAACTAGGAGACCATCAATCCACTACCTATAGAGGTCAACCTCTAGGACTTTGCAACCCATGTATACTTATATTCCATTATAAGAGATATAAGAAGACCACCATACATCCAAGGACTAACCTATTCAAGACAAGAGTCTTTCACCTACATAAGGACTTACCCACTTGATCAAGATATCTTCACCCTTCACCAAGGACTCACCCATACTTGCATCAAATCTTTGGCCTTGTAGGAATTACACACTCTTCTTAAATCTTCCACCTTGTCCTTCTCCTTCACCTGGAGAAGATTTTCACACATTCTTCAACCTTGAAGAAGAACAATAAATCCTCCTTCACTTAGAGAAGATCACTTCAACCTTTACACTTTGAGGAAGGGATTGGGAAGATGGAAGGATGGAGAGCTTTACAAGATATTATTGAGGTAGCTCTCTTACAACATGACTAACTCACTCATAAGCACGAAATGCTTTGTAAATGAGAGAGAGTGAAAGGGGATAAAAGGGTTGTATCACACTCAACTATAGCAAGGACTAAGGATAGAATGAATGAGAAATCTTGGAATATACTCCAAGAGGTCCTATTTATAGTTGGAGGTGTTCCTTTGAGTGTGGGATCACTTAATAAAGAAAAATAGGCATTTTACAACTTGCAATGAGTCTATTTTCATTTCTAACAACTCTCCAACAAATGGAATCACTTTTTCTATGTTTTCCATACAGTACATTCGGTCAAGTTTCAATAAAGAGAACTCGACTGATCCACTAACCGACAAAGCCATTTTTCAAACTATCGGTCAAGTTTGTCTTGGGGAAACTCGACCTATCCGTCAAAATTAGTTTTGGTCAGTGAGTCATATGGTCGAGTTCTATGAGTGTACAACTCAAGTGATTGATCCATTTCCAAAAATCTATCACTGGTCGGTCGAGATTCAAACTCTACCGACAATGTTGTTGTGACAAATTTTTCAAAATGATTTTTGAGTGGTCAAACGTTGGAATTAAGTGTCCTTGATTTATCCTCATCTTAGTTTCAAGTCATACCATCAATACAAATGTTACAAAATTATTCTAAGGTGGTTTGGAGTGATTTCCCAAATTACGCAATTGCATTGCTTTTGGCTTGAACTTGGACAAGTTAGGGCTTGTGTAATTTAATCCTTTTCATGTACCTAAAGCTTGAAATCAATCTTAAACAAGCATATTAGATACATATGAATGGAATGGTTGAGTCATTATCAATATATGGACAATGTACAACTCTCAAGTCAACATTCTCCCCTTTTTGACAATGACAAACCATTCCTCAACATATTGAAAAGGATATGCAAAGTTATACCTTAGCCTTGTGAATTGCAAGGGGATTCAAAATTTGAAAAATGTTAATTGCTCCCCCTCAATCTATGCTCACTCTTAGCTTCATAGTTAGTTTTTCTACACAAAGAAATATAACATGTATACTACATGGTCCTTTAGCAAGTCACATGATAAAACATATTTTTAGACAAGAAAAGGATCACATAGGAAATAAAAGAAATATGGTTGAGATTCATAGCACAAAATCGAGTTTTCTCCAAGCACATCCAAAGCATCCAACCACAAGATAAAACATGCAACCACATAACACACATCAAACAAAGATAAGAGACAGACAAGAAATCTATGTCATAATCAAAATATAGGTAACATACCACCAACACATGAGATATAGTCAACCAGAGAGTAAGGGTGCATATGATTAAGATTACAACACTGATAGCATGTTCTCAGAACAACTATAAGACAAGACGATGAAAACAACATGATTATATAAATAGTACATCTTAGATAATGTGCATAGATGTTTTAAGTACAAAATAGTCTATATATATATGATCTACATCTAAAGACTAAAAACTAAAAACTAAAACATATAAACATCTAGGCTATCTAAGTCCAAAGGGTCATCATCATCGACATCATCATCAGAGGCTTCAGGCTCATAGTCATCATCTCCATCTGAAGGTACATCAGAGGCAACAACTTCACCTTCATCACTAGATGCACCAACAAAGACATCATCTGACCATTTGAACCATCCTTGCCAACATTGTCAGATTCCTCATCAACAACAGCAGCAACTTCCACATTACCCTGGTCGAGCATCTCCTCATTGGCATACAGACCAAAACCGTGACCAGGCCACATGGCATTCTGCTTAGCCCAAGACATACTAAGGTCATGCAACTCTTGGGCTTGAGGAAACATGGTAGAAGAGGTGACAAGTCCTGCAAGCAAGGTAGCTATAGGGCCATAAGGGAGAGGTAGCACTCCATGGGTAGATCCACCAACAACAAAGGGTGTAGCAACAAAAGTAGCAGGTGGAGGGGTAGGGTAGAAGTGATTATATGCATAGGATGCATAATCACCACCTGGGTAGGGATGGTAGGCAGAGTAAGGATGGGAACATGATAGGTTCATGGTATACATGATAAAACAAAGGTCCTGATTCATATGCATCATGTAACCCATAAGGGATTCATTTGATACATTGAATGAGGCGCAGGAAGGCTAGGATGGTTGAGGAGGTGGAGGTGCCTGGGTGCATGTATAGACTCCAAGTGTGGTAGAGGAAGGGGTAGGCATGCTTTTCTTGATAGTGGTCTCACTGATACAGACTCCTTTTCTAGCAGGTTTGTAATGAAGATCATGAAAAAGAGATTTCCCAGTGAAGGATTAAAAGAGACCACAAATTAGGGTTGGGTGGGTACCTAGGGTGCTCTTCCTGGATTCAAAGCAGGTCATGTGGTGGAGAACATATCTAGACTACTTGACTCCAATGTTCTTTAGAAGGTAAAACATAATCACTGTGGTATTATCTACAATTTTAGTTTGATTTTTTTGGGGGTGAATATTGTAGTTGACTACCAGAGCGAGAATGTGATTTTTAGGTCTAGGACAGAGGTAGGTAGGGTGGACTTCTTCCTATAGGGAAATTGAGGCTTCTTCAAGAATTTATGTATGTCAGGGAGAGTGATATCATATTTCTTGTAGAAGGCCTTAGGGTCTAGGAGGTCAAAATACTCAGGGTAATCCTTCCTCCATGTGTCAGTTACCTCAGTACAAGAGAAAAAGATATTCAAGGTATCTTATGAAATTTTGAACTTCTTACCGGAAATCATGGAAGTAAGAATTACTTGAGTATTTGGTGGGGGTACAAGAGTGTCATAATTCCATGAAAAATTGGTGTAGAACTCATGAACTGCGTTAGTGCATGTGATGGAGTTGTTATAGCACTGGCATTCGACACTCAGGGCTGATAGGTGATGATCATACAATAGCTCAACGACCTCATGTATGGCCTATTGTCTACGCGGACGAGACTCAAATAAGGCCCCAAATGGGAAGGGGTTCCTAGGAAGGATCTCCTTGTACCTATTTAGAGCTTCGTCAGAGACAAAGAAGATATCATCATAGGGAATGAGGTGAGAGTTGGAAGAGGATGAGGGAACTCCTACAAGGCCGACTCTCTTTCACCTATTGGAAGCCATGGAGGCGAGATAAGAAGGAATGAGAGTCGAAACAAGAGAGGATCACCTCCTAGGATCGTCTAACCACCTAGGGTTGATAGGAAAGGGAGCTAGGAAGGTCAAACGAGAGCATGATAGGGTGAGGAGAGGGAAGGTCGGGGATAGGATTGAGAACTTGAGGGAGCTAGAGGAGGAATCAGTCAATTTTTCTCTAGTTTAGAGGGAGAAAAATTGACCAAACCCTACTTAAGTGTTGCTCCAATTCGGCCATCAGTTGAGTTGTGAGAAAAGGAAACTTGACTGAATGCTTTTTTTCAAAATCTCTCAACCACCAATCGGTTGAGTTTGTAATTGGACTGACAGAAAGTTTGTCACAAAATTAGAAATCTTAGTTTGTAGCCATTTGAGTACTAATTAAATTTATTTTTCTAGTCCATTTTGCATTTTAAACATACTTAGGCACATATCACTCATCATTGGGCACTATTTATCGATAAAACAAATGATTTCAAAAAATACCCGAAACAAGCAAAAAACCAGGCAAAAAAACATGAAAGTTTAGCACATTAGCTAGCAAGTTGATCATGACATGAGAAAAGCATATAGGATAGATATCAACTAACTAGAAGGAATATTAGATTCATCCAAAGTAGTTATGAGTAGTTTAGATCTAATAAAATTAAATTGTTCTCTAGCTAGTGGTTTAGTAAACATGTCTGCCAACTGATTTTTCATGTCCACATGTGTGATATAAATATCCTTTTTGGCAATGTAGTCATGAAGAAAATGATGATGAACCTCTATATGCTTGGCTCTACTATGTAATATAGGATTGTTAGATAAATTGAATGCACTAGTATTATCACAATAGATCGGAGAAGCATCAAAATAAATGTTAAAATAAGTATTTTCTTCATCCATAGAACCTGGGCACAACACTCATGGTTGTAATGTATTCAGCCTCGGTAGTTGATAGAGCCATTGTGCTCTGTTTCTTAGAAAACCAAGACATCAAGCATGGTCCTAGAAGGAAGCAAGTGCCTCTTGTGCACTTGCTATCAATCAAACATCCCATGTAATCCACATCACTATAGGTATTAAGAGTAAAGTCCCTTGACTTGGGATACCACAGTCCAAAATTTTATATTTTGGCTAAGTACCTTAAGATTCTCTTAACAACTATAACATGCGATTTTTTGGAATTTGATTGAAAGTGACCACATAAGATAACACTAACCATTAGATTAGGTCTAGAGGCAATTAAGTAAAGTAAACTTCCAATCATACCCCTATAGATCTTCTCATCCACTTTCTCACCTTCTTCATCTTTATCAAGTTTGATGGTGTTTGACATGGGGGTGTCCATAGGCTTGGTGTTCTACATCCCAAAGCGCTTGAGTAGCTCACTTGTGTACTTGCCTTGGTCGATGAAGTTCCCCTCTTTAGTTTGCTTGATTTGAAAGCCAAGGAAGAATGTCAGCTCACCCATCATGCTCATCTCAGACTCCCTCTGTATAAGATCACTAAACTCCTTGCAAAGATCAACATTAGTTCTGCCAAAAATAATATCATCAACATAAATTTGAATGATAAGAAAGTTGTTAGAAGTGTGTTTGAGAAACAAGGTAGAATCTACTTTGCCCATGCTATACACATGATCTAACAAAAAGTTATTTAATTTCTCATACCAATCTGAAGGTGCTTGTTTGAAGCCATAGAGAGCTTTTTGCAATTTCTAAACATGGTTAGGTAAACTATCATGTTCAAATCTTGGAGGTTATACAACATACACTTCCTCCTCAATTGTACCATTCAAAAACAAACTTCTAATATCCCTTTGATAAAGAAGAAAGTTCTTATAACTAACAAAATCAAGCAACAGATGAATGGACTCAAGTCTAGCTACAAGTGCATATGTTTCATTAAAATCTATACCTTCCTGTTGATTGTAGACTTGAGCCACTAACCTTTCTTTGTTTCTAACCACCATGCTGCTTTTATCTTGCTTGTTGTGGTAGTCCCACTTGGTTCCAATGATCTTTCTATCACATGGTCTTGGAACTAGAGTCCACACTTTGTTCTTCTCAAATTGTTCCAATTCTTCTTGCATGTCTAGGATCCATTCATCATCCCCAAGAGATTCTTTGACGTCCTTTGGCTCAAGTTGTAAGATCAAGGCACTGTTTGCTTGTTCCTTGTTGTAGGCAGCCCATGTCTTCACTCTTTCAAAGGGGTCACCTACGATCAACTCTTTAGGATGATTCTTTGCAAAGTGGGGAGTTGAATCCTTTTTTCTTCATCTATCTCTTCTTCTTGAGTGGCCACTTCTTTTCCCTTTTGGGTGATGTTGAGTTCTTTCAAGATAGGAATTACTACTTCTGCAACATCATCATTAGAAATATCTTTGGGAATAGAGGGGATAGTCTCAATAAGTTTGACATTAATAGATTCTTCTTCTTTACATCGATCAACATTAAACACTCTACAAGCCTTGCTAGTAGTGCTATAGCCAAAAAAGAAAGCCTTGTACGATTTTTGATCATACTTGTCAAGAGAATCTTTTGTGTTTAAGACAAAACATAAACATCCAAAAATGTGAAAATACTCGATAGAAAGCTTCCTACCATGCCATAGTTCATAAGGGGTTTTCTTTAAAGAAGGGTGTGTGAAAACTCGGTTTTGCACAAAGCATGAGGTACTAATGGCTTCGGCCCACAAATTGTTTGGAGTGTCATACTTTAAAAGTTTGGTCCTAGCTATTTCCTATAGTGACCTGTTCTTCCTCTCTACAAGCCCATTTTGTTGAGGTGTTCGAGGTGAAGAAAAGTTATGTGCATAGCCTGACTCTTCACTAAAATGTTCAAAAATATCATTTTCAAATTCTCACCCATGATCACTATGAATGGAAACAATCTAGCAAGAAGCTATGTTTTCAGCTCGTTTGCAAAAGATAGAGAAAACATCAATCATATCACTCTTAGAAATGAGAAATAAAGTCCAAGTATATCGAGAAAAATCATCAACAATAATTAGACAATACTTGGAACCATGAAGAGATTGAGTTCTCATAGGTCTAAATAGATCAATATGGAGAAGTTCAAGAGATCTCTTGGTACTAAGTCTCCTATGGATTTGAAGGAGGAATTGTTTTTATATCCTTGGGTACAAGGTTGGCATTCTTCATCCTTTTCAAAATCCAATTTAGGAAGTCCCTTAACCAAGTCCTTTTTGCTCAACTTCTTCAATTGATGTATAAACCTAGCCGACAATGCCAAAGAGAAACATCATTCAAATTGACTACAAGACATCTACCAGCAATAGGATTAATAGAGTCAAGCACAATTACATAATTTGCCATTTTTGGTTCCATTATATATGGCATGCTAAGTGAGATAATCTAGGAGTAAGCATTCAAAAGAAGTAAATAGCACAAAGTAACCATTGTCACATAATTGACTAACACTTTTTAAATTGTGATGTAGGACATCCACAAGGAGAACATTCTTGATACATAAGGATTCACCTACATCACCCTCACCTTTTACCATACCATTCTTGTTGTCTCTGAAAGTAACCGAACCTCCTTTCTTCTTTGTGAAATTGTTGAAATGACTTATATCACCTATAATGTGCTTAGTGCAATCAATATCAACAATCCATTTTCCTTTTTCCTACAATAAAGGAGAGTGTTGATTCCAAACTCAAACTTTGGGATCCAAAGTTATCATCAGGACCCATTTCATATTTGGATTTTACCTCTTAAGCTTATAAGGATAATAAGTAGAATAATGATCATCACTTTTGAAATGAGACCAAATCATAGGGTTTTAAGAGCTAGAAGACTCTCCAATGAAAGAGCAGCTCTCTCTCTCTCTAGGGTTTGCTCTTCCTTCTCACTAGAATCCTCCTCAGTGGCTGTCACTGAGGGGAGGGAGCGCTGCTTCAATGCTTTCCTCCCCCCTGGCGCTCATCGTCTTCAGCTTGGTTTCTTGTAAGCAACCAAATCCTAGGGGCATCGTCCCTTAGGCATGTCGAAGTGGACCTCATGAGGAAGGAGTCAACCGTAGTTGCTGGTGCTGTCTCGGTTGTTCGGGGTGAAAGGGTGAGGTGATGCGTGTGTGACAATCAGATCTTGGCTAGGTTCGGCTACCTCGACTCAGTCGACTCCATCCCGCTCAAGCATGGTGGATAGAGATAAGTTTTCCACTCCAGATCTATAGATCATTGCTGCTCCATCACGCTACTGATGAAAGGGGTTCTTTCTCTTTTCCTCATTGGCATCCTCTCATCCCCTCTCTGAGTGTTGTTGTGCTGGTAGTGTCCCTTTCCGGGGCTCAGATCTGTGACATGTTCCAGGTCCTGGACTGGGTGGTCGGTCAGCTGCTCCCAAGTGATGGCACACTCTCTCCACCAGTGTTCCCTGGTGATTGGTGGTGACGGGTGGCCTCTGTCAGTGGGTGGTGTGTTCCCTCTTCATCCATCTTGGTGATTGGAGGCACATTCCATCCATTCAGTGATGGCATATCAACGCTATGGCACACACTAATGTGCCCCGCAGCTGTGGTTCTGGTCACCCCCAAGCTGATCGAGCTTCATCACAATCGTGCCTCATGCTCACAATGGTTCTATGCTAAAGCTGGTCTGAAACACCTTCAAGGTGTTTGACGAAATTCTATATGCATACAGGTGCATCACGAGGGTAGGGATTAAGTGGGGGGTTTCCTCTTCTCTTATTCTTTGGCCATTTTGCTCTTGCATGCAGGAAACACCCTTGGGTGTTTGTGATTGTTGTCGTGTAAAAAATGTCTATCGATAGATCAAGGTCTAGTGCTGATGAGAAGCTATGTTGTTTGGGGGTTGTCAGCTCGAAGGATCTCCCTAATCTTGGCATAGTACCACAATTTGTGGCTTTTTTTATTAGATAGCTGGTGTTGTGCTACGTATGTGTGGCAACACATCCCACTATTACACAGACAGTGAGGTGTTACACGAAAACGTGCAGAAATCACCATAACCACGGATTACTAAAAACACGTGTTAATTAAAACCGATTGCAGAAAGCTGAATAATTGAGAAACTATTACATTTAGGTCATCATCCTGTGAGGAAACATGTTATATAAACATATACAAGATCTTGACATGTGTCCACAACTTAGGAGATCAGTTGTCCTGTCATCACATGAGTTCATCACCTGTTTATACATATATAACGGCACACATCAGGCCAGCAGTAGGATATACAAAACATCAGCAACTACACATCGTGAAAACAACATCAAAACACCTCCAAGGACCTGAGAGTACAGGGATGACTCTAAGACTCTACTAAAAAACGACCAAAACAACAACATATCCATCACTTGCCTTCTACTGCTCGTCTTGCTGCTCGGCCGCAACTCCGCGACCACCACCACGTCTAGCTCGAACACCTAAAAAGGTTGTAAACCAGCGGGGTGAGACACACAGTCCCAGCAAGAAACATAACTCCCCGCCGAAACTATAAAACCAAAGGAAGATGAAAGCAAAATCAAAAACTAACTGATAAAAGATGTAACAAGAGTAGTTTATACAACAAGGCTATTTGTACCATCAAGCTTACTAGATGTACGGAAGGCATAATATCAAATATCTCTTTATGGAACATGATTAACAAGATAAGGTTTATAAGATCTTACCTCATAACATAAGGAACGTATAAGTAATTGCAAGGTATAATAAGATTAACTACACAAGCAAGGCCTCAACCAATGTTCCGTGTTTTGCCTTAAGCAGTAAATACTATTCGGCTGGATTACGTATTATCATTATGCCCTGAGGAAGTGAGCCGTACCGCTCAAACCCAATCGACGGTTGCGAAACCCGGAGTCGGTGCCATACAAGGTCAAATGGAAGAGTCGGCCTCCAAAACCTCCCACCTTGTGGTTAGTGCACGAGTACAACACAAGCAGGACCGCAGTCTCATGCTGAAGTGGCCTCAGCCATAGGGTCAGGCTACCCTCTGCCTAGCCTGCCTCGGTACAGGTATCAGCGCTAGTGAAACTGAGCCACGGGCTCATGCTCTCATATCACACATCCTGAGCCATGGGCCTGTTCACCATGCTCTTAACATATTGAGCTACGGTCCTGAATCTGCACTCTGGAGTCTACAAACAAAGTTGCACTCTTACCTCCTCACTTTAGGCTAGGAGAAACCTTGCATACTCAACAATATGTGCTCCGGGTTAACCCGCAGGAGAACCCATTTCACCATCACCAGCTCCTGACGATGATGGATCTATGGCCAAGGCAAACTACATGATATGTTCCACTGTTATTATTTAATGTATTTTAAGTGGATTGCAAGATTCAACCAAGTTGTATAACATGCAAATTATAACAAGAATGAATAACATGAGCCACAATATCATACTTTTACTGTAATCAACATCATCCTGATCCATCACAGGATCCAACATTACATGCTACCACTTGGCCTCTTACCAATCATCTAGATCCATCTCAAGGATCATCACATTGCCATGGGATCTCAATCCCTTATCACATAGTGCCACTGCCTCTCAAGGCATTCTCATCAACTTAGGCACTTTAGTCAAACTCAGGTCCTCAGACCAAAACACATCATGTATGTTATCTCATCATCAAGAGTAATTATCAAGCAGTGTTACTCAAACATATATACCTCATAGCCCTTTAACTGGCTATGCATCTGTATGGAACACCTGCATGGTTAGTAAGTACAATCATCAAGGATTGACAGAGAGATCATATTATCAATATAGGGCAACATCAATGATTATATGCTTTATAAATCATGCCTCAACTTGTGATCATAGACATAGGTCATTATCATGTCAAGCTACATAGATGTGATCCATTATATCAAACACCTCACTATTATTGAGCATATCAAGGGTCACCATTATAACCCAAACGTGACAACATGAAACAAGATTTAGCATATCAGTTGTTCATATAAGAAGCAAGACCCTCACTAGAAACGCCTACTACCCTCACCAAAGGTAGTATCGGGTAGGGTACTCTCCCATAACACCCACACTACAACCACATGACGGTCAAGCAAACCAGCCACATATCGACCAAGAACTAGGGTGTCAGGCATCCAAGGCATAACGGTCAACATCATAACATGCAAATAAGCTCAAGGGTGTGTCGGGAAACTATGCGTCAGGTATCAAGGGTATCAGGTGTAACGGGCCTCCATATGCAACGTGTAGGCTCAGCCTATATCGTGCAACAATTTGTCGCACACAAGGCATATCGGGCAGCACACACACAACATGGGGATAAGTTGCAACTCTAACGGGTGACAAAGGAAGCATAACGTCCAACTGAGCTCATGCTATCGGCCGACACACAAGACTAAGGTGTGACACCCAACACAAAGCCAGATCACAACGCCCCAACGTCCAAGGTATGAAAGCATCAAGTGACCGTCTGACCAAGGTGTGTCGGTTAGGACCTTCAACCAATTGTAACGCCCGACACTCAAATAAGGCAGGAAACAAGGGTGACACCCGATACAACCACTACATCATGCAGTCCAAGACTCTAAGCCAAAGAAGGATATCGGGCATCATCACCTCCAACACCATATCGGGCAAGATGCAACTCGACAGGGTCATCCTCAACCTCAAGCACAAGGGCACCAAAACCCTAAAGGATCAAGAAAATGGCTCACCTCTCAACTTAGACGAGAGAGGAGTATTACACAACTTCTTATCACCAATCGGGAAACACAAGGAGAAACCACAACTAAGGTTTACAACCACCACTAAGCTCACCTCTCGAGTCCATGGTGAGAGAAGGGTATTGCTCAACTAACTAGAACACAAGCTCACCTCTCAACTCAAACGAGAGAGGAGTATGGATCATGTCACTAGAGTTCAAGCTCACTTCTCAAGACCAAGGAGGGAGAGGGGTGTTGCTCAACAAGAAACCCTAGCACAAGATTCGGCCAACAAGAACACTAAGCAAGAAACCAAACTAGCAACACACATAGCCGATATGATCATAAGCAACATATAAGAGCGTAAAAGAAGGTAGTGTAGTTAGGGTTAGGAGTTATGTAACCCGCCTTAAGCAAGCTCCAAGCTCCTAGCACCAAGCTCGAAGCACCACCAAGGAAGGAGAGCAAGGCACTCTAGGGTTCGACCACCACTAGAGGAAGAAGGAGACTCCAAGAAGGATCGGCCACCAAGCTTGCAAAGGAAAGGGGAATGTCGTGCACCAAAGGAGAAGGAGACTAAGGAACTAAAGGGATCCTTAGCAAGGGAAAGGAAATGCATATATAGGAGGGGATGAAGGAGAAGCCAAGGTAAGACAAGGTAAGGTGTCACCCACCTAGGGACACTTGTCCATGAGCAAAGCCACCACTCTAACATGCCCTAAACACATGTCCAAGGCCATTGCCACATGCACGCATCAAGCACCAAGTGTGCACTAGTGGTGACACAAATGAGGTCAAGGAAGGTCAAAGGGGTCCATGGGCGACATACCTCCACACCATGGCCGACACACCCACACCATGGCCGACACACACCCTGGGCGACACACCACAGGCCGACACAAGCACATGCCAACACATGGCACTCTTGCCCGACACAAGGTCCAAAGAAGCAAAGGCAACACACCACAAGGCCCAACAAACTCAACCAAGCCTAAAGGAACTCAAGCAATGGGCCCAAACCTTCCTCTCAACACAAGAGGAAGCAAGGAGAGGGAGGAACACCTCACAAGGTGTCAAACTTGCCCACAAACCCTAGACTTGGGTTAATTGCAAGTAGCACCTCCAGCTCTCAACAAAGCACCAACAAACCCTAGTCACCACCAAAGGTGATTAGTAAGCAACTAAGCATAAGGGTTAAGCAAAGCAAACAGGATAAGTCCTAAACGGAGGTCAGGGTCCTTACAAGATAACCCCCTACAAAGGGATTTTGTCCTCAAAATCTGAAGGGAAAAGCGAGGGATACTTCCTCCTCATCTCTTCCTCAAGCTCCCACATGGCTTCCTCAACGCCACGATGATGCCAAAGAATTTTCACAAGAACCATGTCCTTCCTCTTCAGCTTCTTAACTCTTCTATCAAGGATCGTCACAGGACCTTCCTCGTAGGTCACATCTTCATCAAGCTCAACCTCGACCGGCTGTATCACTGTTCCTGAATCTGGATGACTTTTCTTCAGCATACTGACATGGAACACTGGATGTAACCTGTGCAACTCTAGCGGCAGCTCTAACTCGTAAGCTACCTTGCTAAAACGTGCTATGACCGGGTATGGCCCCATATACCTGGGTGCTAGCTTACCCTTCCGGCCAAACCTTAGCACACCTTTCCATGGAGAGATTTTAAGATACACTTTGTCTCCTACCTGGAACTCCAAAAGTCACCGACGATTGTCTGCATAAGACTTTTGCCTGTCCTGTGCCACTTTCAACTGTTGCTGTATCACCTTGATCTTTACTGTCATTTGTTGTACTAACTCAGGACCCAAAAGCTGATATTCACCAGACTCATACCAACACAAAAGAGATCTACACTTCCTTCCATATAAGGCCTCATAAGGAGCCATGTCAATGCTCCACTGATAACTATTGTTGTAGGCAAACTCTATCAAACTGAGATGTACGTCCCAACTTCCTAGGAACTACAAAACACAAGCTTGAAGGAGATCCTCCAAAGTCTGAATAGTCCTCTCAGACTATCCATCTATCTGCGGGTGGAAGGCGGTACTGAACCTCAACTGTGTTCCAAACGCCTTGTGCAATTGTTCCCAGAAATGACTCGTGAACTGAGGACCTCTGTCAGAAACTATCATACTGTGCAAACGTACTATCTCATCCACATATACTCGAGCGAGCTTCTCGGCTGTATATGTTGTCTTTACCGGTATAAAATGGGCAGACTTCGTCAATCTGTCCACTGTTACCCAAATGGAATCATGATTCCTAGTTGTCCTGGGTAGACCAACTACGAAATCCATGGTTATATGATCCCATTTCCACTGTGGTATCGGCAGGGGTTGTAACGTACCTACCGACTTCTGATGCTCAGCCTTAACTTGCTGACATACCACACACTTAGCCACAAACTCAACTACGTCTTTCTTCAAACCGGGCCACCAATACAAGTCCTTCAGACTATGATACATCTTGGTGACTCCTGAATGCATAGCATACATTGATGTGTGTGCTTCCTCGAGCACTAACATCCTCAGACCATCAACATCGGGGACCACCATCCTATCATGATAGCAAACTAGTCCATCCTCGGACTCATGGAACCCAACACGCTTTTCGCTGTCGAACTCTAATTTGATCAACTGTAGTGTATCATCTATTTGTTGTGCATCTTTGATCTATTGTCTCAGTGTAGGCTTGACTTGCATATGTGCTAAGATTCCAGCTAACAAGGAAACTTCCATTTGCACATTCATCTGCCACAAGGAAACAAGCATATCCCATCTATGGCATACCAGGGAACTCAACTGTGCCTTCTTTGAAGAAAGAGAAGAAGACTTTCAGCTAAGCGCATCAGCTACCACATTCTCCTGACCATGATGATACTCGATGGTACAGTCATAATCATTGATTAACTCCATCCATCGACGTTGTCGCATGTTTAACTCATGCTGTGAAAAGAAGTACTTCAGATTCTTATGATCTGTAAAGGTTTGACACACTTCCCCGTAAAGATAGTGTCTCCAAATCTTTAATGCATGAACCACAGTTGCTAACTCCAAGTCATGAGTCAAATAGTTCTCCTCATGTTTCTTAAGTTGTCACAAAGCAAAAGAAACCACATGATCTTCCTACATCAGCAAACAACCTAAACCTTTCTTGGAAGCATCGCAGAAAACAACATAGCCCTTTCCGGGCTCTGGAAACACTAACACGGGAGCACTAGTCAGCTTTTCCTTCAAACTCTGGAAATCTTGCTGACAACGATCATCCCAGACAAAAGGTACATCCTTCGTAGTCAACTTTGTCATCGGCAACGCAATCGCACTAAAGTCCTTGATAAACCTCCGGTAGTATCCTGCCAAACCCAAGAAACTATGAACTTCTATCGGCGTCTTCGGCTGTTCCCACTCTGCAACAGACTCCACCTTCTTCGGGTCCACTTTGACTCCTTCCGTAGATATCACATGTCCCAAAAAGGTTACTTCTTCCAACTAGAACTCACACTTACTGAACTTGGCATACAACTAGTGTTGGCAAAGAAGAGTCAACACTAGTCGAAGATGTCGCTCATGCTCTTGCTTGTCCCGACTATAAATCAAGATGTCATCTATAAAGATTACAACAAACTGATCTAGGAACGGGTGGAACACTCGATTCATCAAATCCATGAAAGCATCAGGTGCATTGGTTAGCCCAAACGGCATAAACACAAACTCGAAGTGACCATACCTTGTCCTAAAAGCTGACTTTGGTATGTCATCCACCTTAATCCTCAACTGATGATATTTGGACCGTAGATCGATCTTTGAAAACATGGTAGCATCACGCAACTGATCGAACATATCATCTATCCTCGGTAACGGGTACTTGTTCTTGATCGTGACCTTGTTCAACTACCGGTAATCTATACATAGCTGCATCGACCCGTCCTTCTTCTTAACGAACAACACTGGAGCACCCCAAGGCGACATACTCGGTCGGATGAAACCTTTCTCCAACAACTCTTGTAACTGCTTCTTAAGCTCTGTCATCTCTACTGGAGCCATCCTATATGGTGTCTGTGCAACTGGCTGTGTTCCTGGAACCAAATTGATCTCAAAATCAATCTCTTGGGGTGGAGGAACACCAGGGAACTCATCAAGAAACACATCCGCAAACTCTCAGACAACCGACACCTCCTCAAGGCTAGGACCTTTGACCTTGGTATCCACAACGGTATCCATGATGTGAGCTAAGAACGCCTCACATCCTTGTCGTAGCAACATCTCTGCCACCATAGCTGATACCAAACACGTCGGAAGAATCTTCCTATTTCCTTGGAAGATCCACTTCGCTCCATCATCATCAAACACTGCCTGCTTGGAACCACAGTCCAAAACAACATTATACCTCTCTAAGTTATCCATCCCAAGGATAATATCAAAACCGTGCATATCAAGTGGTATAAGATCCACTTGTATACTATGTCCCGAAAAAGATAAGACACAAGATGGACACTCTTCTCGAAGCATCGAGGAACCATCAAGAGGGGTTTCTAACAACAAGATATCCTTCTTACAGCTAACAGGTAAACAACATTTCTCAATCATACTATAGGCGATAAAAGAGTGTGTAGCACCCGGGTCAACCAGAACATATATAAAGCAAGAAGAAGACATATCAGAATGAAATAACTCCATCTGACATGTCACCACTCGCGGGTTGACTATCGCCTCCGACTGACTCATAGCATAGAATCGAGCCATTGCTTGCTGTCCATGTCCTCTGCTTCCTTGAGCAGACGATCCCGCTTGTGATGCTTGACCGTGTCCTCGCCCTCTGCTACCACTGGGCTGCTGTCTATCTGATCCTTGTTGATTCTATCTCAGCTGCTGCATCACTTCAACATCTCTATTTGGGCAGTTTATCTTGAAATGCCCAGTCTGACCACACAGATGGCATACCCTATCTTCAAACTGTGGCCTAAATGGCCCTGTCAATGCCACTGAAGTTGTACTATGTGCCTTTGATGGTGAAGAAAAATATCCTCTTCCCTTACTCGGAGACCACTACGACGTTACACTAGAACCTCTCCTCATGGAAGGTGCTGAAAACCTTGGCTTCTTGAAGCCACCAAACCTATGTCCCTGGAGCTGAGCAGGCCTCTTCTTAGACATGGATTCTCCCTTCTCCCTAACTGACTGTTCGATCCTCCAGACAGATTCCACAAACATAGCAAACCGCTCTCGGTTCTCCAACGCTGAAGCAGGTGTTGTCAGCTCAGCGCTCAGACCCTTCTCAAAGCGTCTGATCCGTTCGTCATCTATCGCTGCCATGTGAGGACAAAACCTCAAAAGATCCATGAACTTGTCTTCGTACTCGGTGATGTTCATCGTTCCTTGGCGCAGGCTCTCAAACTGACTGATATTCTCATCCAGATACGTCTTCAGAAAGTATCTGCTGACGAACTCACGCCGGAAAACCTCCCAACCGATCACCTCACTAGGTCGCTTCTCTTCCTCGATGGTCCACCAGTGACCAGCACTACCCTTCAGAAGGTAGACAGCGTGCTTTACTTTGTCTGCTTTGGGGATGTCGAGGATCCAGAAAGCCTTCTCAAGACTTGTCAGCCACAGATCTGCATCTGCATGATCATCCGTTCCAGCATAGTCTGAAGCTTTGACTCAGTGAAGCCGCTCAAAGGTCTTCCCAATACTCGATGTTTCACCATGGGGAGCCTGTGCTCTCGGCGGAGGCACTAGCAATCTTTCTACGATGAGATTCATCATAGCCATCATCTGCCCCATAAGCTGTTGGTAGACTGGGTGTTCAAGAATGGCTGGATCAGGTTGGAGGACCTCAGGCACCCGATCTTCATGTGCCTGCCCTATAGCTCCATCAACTGATGCAACATCGCTGTTCTCTGCAGCATGTTCTTCATGGTTTCCAGACATCTTGGCGTTTCTTCTGCTGAGGGAAGAAGATGATCGTAAGAAAATCTGGAAAACTCATAAGAACAGACACAATCTAGTCCTAAATCCCTGTAGACTTAGCAAACCTAGAGCTCTGATACCAAACTTATGGCTACACATCCCACTATCACACAGACAGCGAGGTGTTATGCAAAAATGTGCGGAAATCACCATAACCACAGATTACTAAAAACACGGGTTATTTAAAACCGATTGCAGAAAGCGGAATAACTGAGAAACTATTACATTTAGGTCCTCATCCTGCGAGGAAACATGTTATATAAACATATACAAGATCTTAACATGTGTCCACAGCTTAGGAGATTAGTTGTCCTGTCATCACATCAATTCATCACCTGTTTATACATATATAATGGCCCACATCCGGCCAGCGGCAGGATATACAAAACATCAGCAGCTACACATCGTGAAAACAACGTCAAAACACCTCCAATGACCTGAGAGTACAGGGATGACTCTAAGACTCTACTACAAAACGACCAAAATAGCAGCATATCCATCGCTTGCCTTCTACTGCTCGTCTTACTACTCGGCTGCAACTCCGTGACCACCACCACATCTAGCTCGAACACCTAAAAAGGTTGTAAACTAGCGGGGTGAGACACACAGTCCCAGCGAGAAACATAACTCCCCACCGAAACTATAAAACCAAAGGAAGATGAAAGCAAAAGCAGAAGATAACTGATAAAAGATGTAACAAGAGTAGTTTATACAGCGAGGCTATTCGTACCATCAAGCTTACCAGATGTACGGAAGGTAAAATACCAAATATCTCTTTATGGAACATGATTAACAAGATAAGGTTTATAAGATCTTACCTCATAACATAAGGAACGTATAAGTAAATGCAAGGTATAACAAGATTAACTACACAAGCAAGGCCTCAACCAATGTTCCGTGTTTTGCCTTAAGTAGTAAATACTATTCGACTGGATTATGTATTATCATTATGCCCTGAGGAAGTGAGTCGTACCGCTCAAACCCAACCGACGACTGGGAAACCCAGAGCCGGTGTCATACAAGGTCAAATGGAAGAGCTGGACTCCACGACCTCCCACCTCGTGGTCAGTGCACGAGTACAACACAAGCAGGACCGCAGTCTCATGCTTAAGTGGCCCCAGCCACAGGGTCAGGCTACCCTCTTCCTAGCCCACCTCCGTACAAGTATCGGTGCTAGTGAAACTGAGCCACGGGCCTGTTCACCGTGCTCTGAGCCATGAACGCAATCATGCTCCCATATCACACATCCTGAGCCATGGGCCTGTTCACCATGCTCTTAACATATTGATCTACGGGACTAAATCCACACTCTGGAGTGTACAACCGAAGTTGCACTCTTACCTCCTCACTTTAGGCTAGGAGAAACCTCGCATACTCAAAAATATGTGCTCTAGGTTAACCCACAGGAGAACCCATTTCACCATCACCAGCTTCTGACGATGATGGATCTATGGCCAGGGCAAACTACATGATATGTTCCACTGCGATTATTTAATGTATTTTAAGTGGATTGCAAGATTCAACCAAGTTGTATAACATGCAATTTATAACAAGAATAAATAACATGAGACACAATATCATGCTTTTACTGTAATCAACATCATCCTGATCCATCACAAGGATCCAACATTACATGTTACCACTTGGCCTCTTGTCAATCATCTAGATCCATCTCAAGGATCATCACATTGCCATGGGATCTCAATCCCTTATCACATAGTGCCACTACCTCTCAAGGCATTCTCATCAACTTAGGCACTTTAGTCAAACTCAGGTCCTCAGACCAAAACACATCATGTATGTTATCTCATCATCTAGAGTAATTATCAAGCAGTGTTACTCAAACATATATACCTCATAGCCCTTTAACTGGCTATGCATCTGTATGGAACACCTGCATGGTTAGTAAGTACAATCATCAAGGATTGACAGAGAGATCATATTATCAATATTGGGCAACATCAATGATTATATGCTTTATAAATCATGCCTCAGCCTGTGATCATAGACATAGGTCATTATCATGTCAAGCTACATAGATGTTATCCATTATATCAAACACCTCACTATTATTGAGCATATCAAGGGTCACCATTATAACCCAAATGTGACAGTATGAAACAAGATTTAGCATATCGATTGTTCATATAAGAAGTAAGACCCTCACTAGAAACGCCCACTACCCTCACCAAAGGTAGTATCAGGCAGGGTACTCTCCCATAACGCCCACACTACAACCACATGACGGTCAACCAAACCAGCCACATATCGACCAAGTACTAGGGTGTTGGGCATCCAAGGCATAACAGTCAACATCATAACATGCGGCTAAGCTCAAGGGCGTATCGGGCAACTCTGCATCATGTATCAAGGGTATCAGGTGTAACGGGCCTCCTTATGCAACGTGCATGCTCAACCTATATCGTGTAATAGTGTGTCGCGCACAAGGCATATCGGGCAGCACACACGCAACGTGCGGATAAGTTGCAACTCTAACGGGCGACAAAGGAAGCATAACGTCCAACTAAGCTCATTCTATCGTCCGACACACAAGACTAAGGTGTGACGCCCGACACAAAGCCAGATCACAACGCCCCAAATGTCCAAGGTATGAAAGCATCAAGCGACCGCCTGACCAATGTGTGTCAGTTAGGACCTTCAACCATGTGTAAGGCCCGACACTCACACAAGGCAGGAAACAAAGGTGACGCCCGAAACATCCACTACATCATGCAGTCTAAGACTCTAAGCCAAAGAAGGATATCAGACATCATCACCTCCAACACCATATCGGGCAAGATGCAACCCGACAGGGTCATCCTCAACCTCAAGCACAAGGGCACCAAAATCCTAACGGATCAAGAAAATGGCTCACCTCTCAACATAAACGAGAGAGGAGCATTGCACAACTTCTTATCACCAATCAGGCAACACAAGGAGCAACCACATCCAAGGTTTACAACCACCACTAAGATCACCTCTCGAGTCCATGGTGAGAGAAGGGTATTGCTCAACCAACTAGAACACAAGCTCACCTCTCAACTCAAATGAGAGAGGAGTATTTCTCATGTCACTAGTATTCAAGATAACTTCTCAAGACCAAGGAGGGAGAGGGGTGTTGCTCAACAAGAAACCCTAGCACAAGATTCGGCCAACAAGAACACTAAGAAAGAAACCAAACTAGCAACACACATAGCCGATATAATCATAAGCAACATATAAGATCATTAAAGAAGGTAGTGTAGTTAGGGTTAGGAGTTATGTAACCCACCTTAAGCAAGCTCCAAGCACCACCAAGGAAGGAGAGCAAGGCACTCTAGGGTTCAACTACCACTAGAGGAAGAAGGAGACTCCAAGAAGGATCGACCACCAAGCTTACAAAGGAAAGGGGAATGTCTTGCACCAAAGGAGAAGGAGACTAAGGAACTAAAGGTATCCTTAGCAAGGGAAAGGAAACACATATATAGGAGGGGATGGAGTAGAAACCAAGGTAAGACAAGGTAAGGTGTCGCCCACCTAGGGAGACTTGTCCATGAGAAAAGCCACCACTCTAACATGCTCTAAACACATGTCCAAGGCCATTGCCACATGCACGCATCAAGCACCAAGTGTCCACTAGTGGTGACACAAATGAGGTCAAGGAAGGTCAAAGGGGTCCATGGGTGACACACCTCCACACCATGGCCGACACACCCACACCATGGCCGACACACACCCTGGGTGACACACCACAGGCCGACACAAGCACAGGCCGACACAAGGCACTCTTGCCCGACACAAGGTCCAAAGAAGCGAAGGCAACGCACCACAAGGCCCAAAAAATTCAACCAAGCCTAAAGGAACTCAAGCAACGGGCCCAAACCTTCCTCTCAACACAAGAGGAAGCAAGGAGAGGGAGGAACACCTCACCAGGTGGCAAACTTGCCCACAAACCCTAGACTTGGGTTAATTTCAAGTAGCACCTCCAACTCTCAACAAAGCACCAACAAACCCTAATCACCACCAAAGGTGATTAGCAAGCAACTAAGCATCAGGGTTAAGAAAAACAAACAGGATAAGCCCTAAACGGAGGTCAGGGTCCTTACAGTATGAAGGAGTGGTTTGGAACTAACTTGTCTGTCCAAATCTTCATTGTTAAAATGTGTTGGTTCTTGCTTCTTTTACATTTTGTTTTAGCTTAACGCTAACCTATTGCTAGGGGTCCTTTTATTGGGTTTCACCCATTAAGTTACCTGGAGTTGGGGTGTTGAGAAGGCCAAAAACTTCATGTCTAGCTACAGGCTGGATTGCAAGTGTTTGGTCTATGTCAGGTTGTTTTTACTCTTTGTGGGTACACTGAATGTATGTAATAGTGGCTTTTTGTAGTCTTCTTCTGGTTGATATGCCTGGACCTAGCTTGTCTAGTTTGTTTTGGTTTTCTTAGTTTTGTTCTTTGCCTAGAAAGTTTGTATGTCCCCCCTGTGTGGGGATTTTGAACCTTATCGAGCTTTTTATCTCTATGTTGATGTAATGGGGTACTTAGTGCCCAAAGTTTTTGGTATTAATAGTAACACACTTTTTGATCGACAAAAAAAAAGACTCTCCAATGAAAAAGGAAGTTTCCTTACTCTTTTTCTTACCTTTGGCCTTACTCCTGCCTTTAGGTGCCCCCCTTACAAATCTCAAACCACAAGTACCACTTCGTTTAGTAGAATGATCAAGGATTTCATTTAGGGATTTTTTCCCTTTAAGGAATTTCTACAGAGAGGCTCTAAGTCTATGATTGTCATCAGTAAGATATATAATAGTAGAAGACAGACTAGCAAGATCATCTCTAGCATGAACAAGGTCAATCTCTAAATAGAGGGATTTAGTCAAAAAAGATTTTTTTTCAAAAGAGATAGAAGCAATATCGTTACTAGGAAAAATAGGTCTAGAAGTTAAATCATTTACTTGACCAAGAAACCTAACATTTTTATATTTAAGATATTGAAATTCTTTGAGATAAACATCCCTCTCATCTCTACGAGCATAACTAATGAGCTTAAGTTTAGCATTTTTAGTTTTAAGTAACTCAAACTCGTCTAGGCACTTTTGGTTATCTTCCTTAAGAGATTCAATGTTCTTAAGATATACACCATTCTCTACCTCAACTCTGTTGTATTGGAGCTCAAGATCAAGAAATTGGCCTTGTAAGGAATCAATGCTCTCAAGATGAATTTTCTCATTTTGCTCAAGAACATCAAGTTTAGCATACAAGTCATAAATGATTTTATCCAACCTAATATTTTTAGATTTACATTTTGATTAAGAAGAACATGTAGTAATAGGTATGTCAATAAGAGTTTCTTTATCTAACTCATGCAAGCTTACCTCACTTACCTCTTCAATATCTTCACTTGTAGAGACCATAAGTGCAAGGTGGCACTCTCCATCTTCATTGGAGCTTGAGCCACTAGAGGATGATCCTTCCCAAGCTGCATGAGCTGCCTCTTTGTGTCTCCTCTCCTTCTTATCCTTCCTCTTGTATTTTCTATCTTTCTTGTACTCTTCCTCTTTCTTAGAGCTGCTCTTATAGTGATACTTTCTATCTTTAGGACATTCACTCTTTTAGTGTCCTTTTTGACCACACTTGTAGCACCATGGAGTAGAGGAAGAATATTGCTTTCCTTTTAAGTGCTTTCCCTTAGAGAAGTTGGCTTCATGACCACTAGAGCCATCATCTTCGCTAGAGGAAGCGGGAGAGGTTCGACAAGAAAGTTTTTGTTGAAGGAAGAGGGCCTCCACTTGAGCTTTGAAGCCACTATCTTTGATCTTCCTTACTTATTTTTCTTCTTGCTTAGATTCCTCTTTTTGCTTGTCAAGTCTTGTCTCATGAGCTTGTAGATTGCCAATAAGCTCCTCAGTGGGAACATCACCAAGACTTTTCACTTCTTCAATGGAGGTCACCTTTGACTCCCATCTCTTTGGAAGAGACCTCAAGATCTTTGTGTTGATTCCTCCTCTATCCAAAGTGTGTCCCAAAGTAGCTAGGTTGTTGATGATGATGTTAAGCTTTGAGTACATCTCGACAACTCCTTCTTTCATCCCCATCTTGAAGTTCTCTAGGAGTCTATTCAAGATGTAGAGCTTTGCCTACTTCACTTCCTTTGTGCCTTCATAAGTGATACACAACTTGTCCCATATCTCATAGGTTGTATCCCATGAGGAGATGTGGTTGAACTCAGATGGAGTGAAGGCTGCATAGAGGATGTGAATTGCTTTGGCATTGAGATGAGATTTTTTAGGGCTACTTCATCCCATGTTGATATATCTTCAATTGGATCATTGTAGGGTGTAATCATCACCTTACACATATCAAAGTTCATCCCTTGAATGTAGAATTGTATCCACAACTTCCAATAGAGAAAGTTGGTTCCGTCAAAGATTGGGGGATGAATGGAGAAGCCTTCCTCTAGGTTTTGGGAACCAAGTAGGTTATCACCCATCTTCTCATCTCATAGGAGAGTTGTGGGAGAAGAACCTTGCTCTGATACCACTTGTTGTATCTAGGGCTCTAGAGGGAAGGGTGAGTAGAGTTTCAAAATTCTCACAAAAATAGTTAGACCTTCAAACTATATAAATTGAAACCAAAATCTAAAACTCAATTTCAAGTTCTATCTAAACAAGAATAGAAAGGATGAGAGAGATTGAAATAAACATTTGGACAAGGTGGTTAGAGTGGTTCCAATCTCCAAACTAGGAGAACATCAATCCACTACCTAGAGAGGTCAACCTCTAGGACTTTACAACCCATGTATACTTATATTCCATTATAAGAGATACAAGAAGGTGACCCTACATCCAAGGACTTACCTATTCAAGAGAAGAGTCATTCATACTTGATCCATATATCTTCAACCTTCACCAAGGACTTGTTCACACTTGCATCAAATCTTTGGCTTCACAAGAATTACCCACTCTACTTGAATCTTACACATTGTCCTTCTCCTTCACATGGAGAAGATCTTCACATCTTCTTCAACATTGAAGAAGAACAACAACTCCTCCTTCATTCAGAGAAGATCACTTCTATATTTGCTCTTCGAGAAAGGGGATTGGGAAGATGGAAGGATGGAGATCTTTATAAGATAACATTGAGGTAGCTCTCTTAAAACATGCCTAACTCACTCATAATCACGAAATGCTTTGTAAATGAGAGAGAGAGAAAGGGGCTCAATGGGTTATATCACACTCAAATATAGCAAGGACCAAGGATAGCATGAATGACCAACCTTGGAATGAACTCCAAGAGGTCCTATTTATAGCTGGGGGGTGTTCCTTTGAGTGTGGCATCACTTAAGAATAAAAAATAGTCATTTTACAACTTATAATAGATCTATTTTTGTTTCTAACAACTATCCAATGGTTGGAATCACATTTTATGTGTTTTCTGTATAGTACATTTGATCGAGTTTCAATAAAGATAACTCGACCGATCCACTAACCAAAAAAGCCAAATTTCAAACTATCGGTTGAGTTTGTCCTAGGGAAACTTGACCGATCAGTGAAAATTAGTTTTGGTCAGTGAGTCGGTCGGTCGAGTTTTTTGAGTGTACAACTTGACCGATTGATCCATTTTCAAAAATCCATCACAAATTGGTTGATATTCAAACTCTACTGACAAAGTTGTTGTGACAAAATTTTCAAAATAATTTTTTAGTCATCAAATGTTGGAATTAAGTGTCTGTGATTTTTTCGCATCTTAGTTGCAAGTCATATCATTGATACAAATAATTAAAAAATTATTCTAAGGTGGTTTGGAGTGATTTACCAAATTGTTCATTTGCACTACTTTTGACTTGAACTTGGACAAGCTAGGGCTTGTGTAACTTGATCCTTCTGATGTACCTAAAGTCTGAAATCAATCTTAAACAAACATATTAGATACTTATGAATGGAATGGTTGAGTCATTATCAAAATATAGACGATGTATAACTCTCAAGTCAACAAGCTCATGTAGTGGATACCAAGGTGATGAGTCATAGTATCCAGGATATACCAGTAGTATGTGAGTTGAAAATGTTCCCTAGATAAGTTTTTAGGTGTTCCACCCTCCCTAGAGGGATATTGGTTTTGGGATGCTCTTGTGTTGATCGGGAAGAAGAAGGATGGTTCTATGAGACTTTCCACAGATTACAATCAATTGAACAAGGTTAATGTGAAGCAAAAGTATCTGTTGTTGAGGATAGATGATTTATTGATCAATTGAGAGGTGCTACAATGTTCCCCAAGATAGAACTGAGGTCGGGATATCACCAGTTGAGGATCAAGGTGGATGACATACCTAATACTGCTTTTAAGACAAGATATGGTCATTATGAGTTTGTGGTTATGCCGTTTGGGCCGACCAATGCACTTGAAACTTTTATGAGTTTGAGAAATGGGGTGTTCAGACCGTACCTTGATCAGGTCGTGTTGATGTTTTGTAGATGAAACCTTGATATACTTTAAAGATAGTCAAAAACATGAAAAACATATTTGCCAAGCGTTAGAGTTGCTGAGGCAGCACAATTTGTAAGTTCAACAAGTGTGAATTTTGATTGATTGAGGTGTGTTTTCTGGGACATGTTACATCTAGAAAGGGTGTTTGTATATACCATAAGAAGTGAAGTTAGTGCTAGAGTGGGAGCAACCCAAGACATTGATTGAGGTTTGAATCTTCGTAGGTTTAGTGAGATACTATAGGAGGTTCATTTAGAACTTCAGTTCCATTATCCATTGACTTTGATACAACATGAAAGCCTATTGGGAACAATTATAGTGATTTCAAGAAGTATTTAGGGAATACTGTTATTAGAAAAGTCAAATACATATAGAATGTGATTCTTCCATGAAAGACCTCATATGGAAAGACGTAACTATTTGATATATGCATTTATGATTTTTTTTATCATTTATATACATCTATAATAAGCTTTTGAACTCTTTCAAATTATTTTATTTGATATTTCTAAAAGTCATATATGAACTTTTTCAAGGAATTTTTGACCTTGATGAATGATTACATCATAAAAATATGTTACAATGTTGTGGGAGGATATTGAGGAATTTTAGGACAAATATGAAAAGTGAATACATAATTAGCAACAAGAAGAAGCCTATGTTGATGATGTTGCATGAAAGATTTTTTTTTAAATGAAAATTGATGAATTCAAGGTATTAATCATCCTTAAATTACATTCTTATCATCAACCAGAGGAATTTGATCTGTTACATTATTCACATATATTTTGAATATATCAGGCTATACAATATTCTTTAAAAGATAGGCATGCGATGGACATGCATGATCACAATTTGGGTCCAGGTGGTAATGTTTGGGACCACCAATAGAGCCACAAAGGGTCTTTTTCTAAGTGTCCTACTCCTGGGTATGCTAAATCTTCTATTATTCTTAAACGTACACCTTACCATGACGAGTGGATAGATGTGAGGACAAATTGTTTTGTATAAATAACCAAAACCACAATCGATGAGGTGATTGTAAAATGGTAAAATTCAACTCCCATGATGTATGTTCTTTTTTGAACCTGATTCTTATGTTTTACTTACAAATTACCATTAATGATGATTAACGAGAGCTTTATGAGTAAATAAAATAAGACAAGTTCATCCATGAGGGACAAAGGCATGAATTGATGATTCCTCTAGGTGCTCAAGAGCTTCATGGCCATGTTGGGGGTATTAGAACTGGTGTTGGGATAAGATCCTATTTGGCCCTCAAGAAAAAAGTGTAGATCTGCCAAGAAAGGTAGGTTGTCATATATTTAGAAAGAGGATGTGATAACAAAGAGAATAGAAGAAGCAATGAGCCATTTTCATGCTTTTCAATCTTGTGCTCCTTAGACATAACATGTGTAGCGTCACCCTTTTGATGAGGTGATTGGGGATACTCCCATGGATCTGCCATGCACGTTGGATGCAAGTTTCTTTGTGATATAATAGTCTTGCATGTCAACTTATATGTTGTATTTAGAAATGTTGAGGTATATATAACACCATATAAATTATAGGTGGCTAGGAAATGATGCCTTGATGTTAATGACCCCACCTTTGTTATTATAGCAGTGGCCAAGGTGTTTCCACACTTTGGTGAGACCCTTCATTGTGTTCCCATGCCTAATAATGTGATCCATATGTATATCACTGATGCGATGATTTTGATTCACATTTATAGACCTGTTTTATATGTGGTTTATGCTTTAATTAGTCATTTCTATGGTTAATATCACATAATTCATCCATTTTGGTCTTTGCCATCATTTTATGTCAAATCCCCTAGTTTTATCATTTTGAGCATTAATTATCACATTATTATTATTTGTGTGGATTTATTTGATCTTGTCTTTGAATTTCAGGAAAAACAAGTATTTGCTTCCATCGATACCATCGACGGAAGTCGATACCATCGACAAGACCGCAGGTTGCCAGCCGAAAGGAGCAGCAAAGAGTCGATACCATCGACGCTGATGTCGATGGTATCGAGACACCTTCAGGTTGTTGGCGAAGAAGAAGTCGATAGTATCGACACCAAGTCGATACCATCGACACATGGAGGCTACAGCGTCGCAAAACGACAAAACCGACGCCTAAAGGAAGTCGATACCATCGACCCACGTCGATGGTATCGAGATGATGAAGGGCACGATAAAGGAAGGATTTGCAGCCAGCCGATCCTGTAGCGGGTCGATACCATCGACGCGAGCCGATCCTGTAGCGGGTCGATACCATCGACTCGCGTCGATGGTATCGACGCCGTCAGATATGTGTTGGATTCAGATTGATCTCAATCGGACGTCTGGAGTTAATTTATGACCTAATTAGGGACTTATACCTAATGACGGCCGCCCAGGATAGGGGGGATCTGATTTTGGCTTTTGCACAAGTGCCGAGGAGTGAGAGAAAGGAGAACGGAGGCCAGAAGTTCATACCTGTCGATCCGGACGCTGCCGAAGACGGATTTCACCACCGAGAGGTGGGAAAGCACGTGTTCTACGCAAAGGATCAATCAGTTCTTCTCCGTTCAGGGGTTTTCCCATTCAATTCACATTTTTCATATGATTTCCCCTATTTCTACAATGTACTTGTGTGAGATGAACATGCGGGGCTAATCCCCTCCATCTTTAGGACCGGGAGTAGCCCGGGAATTCATTGTATGATAGTTTTATATTAGTAATTCATATTTTCTCTCTTAAATCCGTGGTATAGTTTCGTTTTCTCCATATATTATTATGCTTGATCACCATGATAATAACCTAATGCCCTTAATCACTTCGACAGAAGGATTAATGGTTGAAAAGAGACAGAACCTACATTAATCGATAAATCCCTTGACAAAGGTGGTGTAAAATTAATGGTGGAAACTGAGAGACCGTTCGTAATGCATAGTTTAGGGAATAGGTTACTACGACTATGGAACCGACCTAAACCTAAGTAGTGAATTGCACCACGACAGTGGGTAATTCTGTTTTCAGGCCACTTCCCGGATAGAGAGAGAAGATTGAGGCATTATATAAAATCTAATACAATGAAAACCCGCGGTGAAACCGCAATCCTAAAGATATCCTTTTGAATTGATTAAATTAACCTTTAATCGATTGTTTTCTTTGTTTTATTTATATTTTCTTTTAATTTTATTCAACAACCCCAATTTGTTATTCGGCTTAGCTGATCGCAAATAGTTAGTAGGAGTCTCCAACATTTCTGAGTATCCCTGTGTTCGACTCGGGCCTCACAAGGCTTGTACTACTCGACGCGTATACTTGCGTTTTTAGCGCGTAGTAAAATACACGTCAAGTTTTTGGCGCCGTTGTCGGGGATCGAACCTGAATCACCCGCGTGACAGGAGGGAATACTCACCTCAATACCTTTGCTAGACACCAAATTCTGTAAAGGGGTGAGAAGTTTTCTGGGACACGCCGGGTTCTATCGGCGTTTTATAAAGGATTTTTCTAAAATTGCAAAACCTTTATCCGAGCTTTTGGAGAAAGATATGGTTTTCGATTTCAATGATAAGTGTCTACATGCATTCGATGTTTTGAAAGAAAAATTGATTTCTGCCCCGGTTGTTCAAACGCCAGATTGGACAAAACCTTTCGAATTAATGTGTGACGCTTCGGATTTTGTGGTAGGAGCTGTATTGGGGCAACAGGTAGATAATAAGCCCGCTGTGATTTTCTATGCTTCAAAAACTCTGAATGATGCTCAATTGAATTATACAACTACTGAAAAAGAATTACTTGCCGTTGTGTTTGCTTTCGAAAAATTCTAGCAGTATTTAGTTGGATCTAAAGTAGTTGTATGGACTGACCATGCTGCAATAAAATACTTGATGGAGAAAAAAGATGCAAAGCCTAGACTCATTAGGTGGATTTTGCTCTTACAGGAATTTGACATTGAAATCAAGGATAAATCTGGGATTGAGAATGTAGTGGCTGATCATTTGTCTAGGTTAGAAAGGGTGGATGAAAAAGATTTACATATACCCATAACTGAGACGTTTCCGGATAAACAACTTTTGAAAATTAACTCTAAAGAGCCTTGGTTCGCTGAAATTGTAAATTATTTAGCTTGCGGGATCATCCCGGAAGATTGGTCATATCAGGAGAAAAAGAGATTCTTTCATTTTTTAAGATACTATTTTTGGGATGATCCAATTCTTTTGAAGCAATACAGGGATGGTATCTTACGCAGGTGTGTGCCTGAAGTGGAGTACGAGAGTGTTCTCCATCATTGCCATGCATCACCTACGGGAGGACACCATGCCAGTTCGCGAACCGCAGCTAAGGTGTTGGAAAGTGGCCTTTATTGGCCAACTTTGTTTCGGGATGCCTACGATTTTGTGAGGCCATGTGATCCTTGTCAGCGAGCAGGTAATATATCGAAGCGACAGGAGATGCCCCTGAATGTATTTCAGGAAGTTGAGGTATTTGATTTGTGGAGCATAGACTTCATGGGACCCTTTGTGTCCTCGAACTCCAATTTATATATCTTGTTAGCCGTTGATTATGTGTCGAAGTGGGGGGAAGCAATCCCCACAAGGACTAATGATTCTACTATAGTGTGCAGGTTTGTGAAAGAGAATATTTTCTGTAGGTTTGGGATACCCCGAATGATAATAAGTGATGGGGGTACACACTTTAGGAATCAGAAGTTCTCGACATTATTGAAGAAATATGGGGTCAAGCACAACATTGGCACCCCATATCATCCGCAGACTCAAGGCCAAGTGGAGGTCTCAAACCGTGAAATCAAGAAGATTCTAGAGCGGACGGTGGCATTCACAAGGAAGAATTGGAGTGCCCTACTACCGGATGCACTGTGGGCATATAGAACGGCTTACAAAACACCTGTAGGCACTACGCCTTTTAGGTTGGCGTATGGTCGGGCTTGTCATCTACCGGTTGAGTTGGAGCACAAGGCCCATTGGGCGCTTAGAAGGCTAAATCTAAGTTATGATGAAGCAGGAAGAAAGAGAATGTTTGAGTTGAATGAGCTGGATGAGTTACGGATGACGGCATATGAGAATGCCCGGATATACAAGGAGCGCACAAAACTAATCCACGATCACCACATTGAGTTGCGCACGTTCAAGAAGGGAGATAATGCTTTATTGTTTAACTCCCGACTCAAGTTACACCCCGGGAAGCTCAAATCCCGGTGGAGTGGACCGTTCGTGGTGGAAGAGGTAAAACCACACGGCGCGATTTTAGTGCGTGATGGTGATGCCACGTTCTTGGTGAATGGACAGAGGTTAAAGCTGTATTTTGGGGAGAATTACAAGAGAAAAGTGAATGAGGTTAAACTCATTACACTTTCGGATGAATGAGATGCCCGGAAGCCATCTAGCCTAAGACGTTAAATAAGGGCGCTTGTTGGGAGGCAACCCAACTATAGGTACATTAGGATAGTTTAATTATAATCGTAGGTTGCTTTACTTTTGGTTCAATTTTTAGTATAAAGAAGATACCTTGATCCGTTTGTTCATTGTGTAGGCTGAGGCAGAGTCGATACCATCGACACCCTCGTCGATGGTATCGACAAGGGTACAGGTTGAAGAGTACATATTTCGTTCTGAGTCGATACCATTGACGGCCTCGTCGATGGTATCGACATACCTACAGGTGGTCGAGAAGGAAACGTCGATAGTATCGACACAGGCGTCGATACCATCGAGATCTCTGGAGAAGTTCAGACCGATTTGTCTCAGTCAACTCGATACCATCGACGGCCTTGTCTATGGTATCGACATGGTTCCAGGTTGAAATGAAAAAAGCGGTGTCGCAATGAAGCCAAGTCAATACTATCGACACCTGTCGATGGTATCGACCATCCATGTCACCGATCCGAGCAAAGAAATCGACGGCGATCGCGGCTTCCACATCATCGATCCAGGTGCAGCGTCGATACCATTGACCCAAGTCGATGGTATCGACACGGCAGCGATCCGGGTCACAAGATCCAGCAATCGACGACCGTCGATACCAGTGAGGGGCGGATAGCATCGACCCAAGTCGATACCATCGACTCGCGTCGATGGTATCGACAGGCCAACAGTGGCGGCGGCCAAGTCTATTTAAGGAGAACCAATACGTCATTTGATGTCACACCTTCAGAGTGATCTCCTCCCTTTGCGCCGAGCACTCCCCCGAGCCATCCAAGAGCGAAGACCAACATCACCGAGCGACGATCGTAACCGAGCGGAGATTCATATCTCCATTCTGCACCGAGCTCTCTCTTTCTAATCCCTTTCTCATCGCCAACATGGCTAACGTCGCTGGAGCATCTTCTTCACGTGCGGACCCGAAGGAGATTCAGGAGTTTGTGCCACCTCCTCCTGGGTCGGTTGCACGGCCGCGCATGATGCATCCTTCCACAGAGGTGAAGAAGATCTATGAGGAGATCTTAAAAAGGAAGATCGAACCCACCTGGTATGTGGACCGGGAAATGATCTGAGACCTCGGATTTGAGGCCAATCTGGCCTATGTTCTGCAGGGGCAGGCGAAACGTACAAGCAGGAGGCCCGATGAGCTACAGTACCATGCAGATGGCCAGCCGTTTTTCGGCGAGTGGCCAGCCTACAAAGAGTTGGTGGCGGAGTTCATGGCGTCACTTAACGTCTGCGTCGTGCCCAACGACATCGTCGCCACTGACTGTGAATGGATCAAGGGCCGGGTGTCTTTCCGGCTGTACAACCGTGACTATACCCTCACGCTTCGCCAATTCAACAAGATCTTTAATTGGATGCATTGTCCATACGACCACCGACGGCCGGATAACCGCACCAACTACAACGCTCTCTTCTCCGAGTTGGTGACGGTGCCACAAGGGAGGTCGGTGAGCTACCACAATGCTGCGGTAGCCGACTTTGAGCACCCGTTTGTTCGGGTATTGCACCGGATGTTGAGTTCCACCATCTTTTCTCGAAGTGATCTGGCGCTAAGCAAATTTCAGGAGACGGATCTTTTCTTCTTATATCAGCTCCTGAAGCGCCAAGAATGCAACTGGGGTGCATTCTTTCTACAACGAGTGTTGGCGGTGAAGAGGAGCACGAGAAAATCCCCGATCCATTTTGGGGGGCTTGTCACCAAGGTAGCCCTCTACTTGGGCTTGAATCTCGATCAGCTGACTCCTCTTTCTACGAGAAGCAAGGTAAACTTGCAACATCTACACCGAGCCAATCTCGTTCTTCTCTGAGCTGGCGTGGATTTTGCGCATTGCCACGTAAATCAAGTGTATCAGGAGTGCGCGCTGCCGGATCCCGTCTTCAACATCGCGGGCGCACAACATTTCAGATGGCCGATCATAGCCATCGACTCTGATGATGAAGAAGGCGGTAATGACGGTGGCGACGACGGATAGGACGACGAGGCTGAGGAGGAAGAAGAGGCATTTACACCTCTTCGAGCACGAGTAGCACCCCGGAAGCGTCCTCGGATGCATCTGGGTGCATCTTCATCATTACAGCCTACGCCGCCATCACCACAACCCTCGCAGCCTAGCGAGGATGCCTATTCCATGCAAGGCATGTACAGCATGCTCCAAGATATTCAGCAGACGCAACACAGCCACACCGCAGCGTACGCCGATATTCAAGATACCACCAACCAGCTTTTTGTCAACCAGTAGGCGATCTTCGAGAATGAACGCCTTCTTTTCGCAAATCAAGAGAATATCCATGATTGGTTGCATAGGATGGAGCAGCAGCAGCAGCCGTTTTACGATCATTACTGGAGCCAGAATTATTTTGGGGGGTATCCACAACCTCCTCCGATGCCCCAGTATGATCTGACTTTTCAAGGGCAATACCCGTCTTGGGACCCCACGGCGCCGCAATACCCGCCTCCACCACCACAAGAATGATCGGGTATCCCTGTTCCAATCTTTAAGTTTGTTTCTGACTATGAGGCCATAGTCGAATTCAAGCTTAGGGGGGTAGTTGGAACACTCTATCTTTTATCGTTTTCAGTTTTTAGTGTTATTGTTTTTGTTCTCTCGTTATTTGTTTTCTTGGAATTTTAGCTTTTGTAGGATCCACATGCTATCTAGTGTAATTGTGGATGTCATAAAAGTTGTGTCATCTTGCTGTTAGTGCATGGGAAATTCAAGGGAACTTTGAAAAGTTTGTGTCTTTGGATAGCTTGTTTTGTTTTGACCTTGGGAACACATCCTATGAAAATGATTGATTATGTCAACTTTAAAACAACATTTCAAACATGTACTCCTAATGATTCATGAAAGTGGACGGAAATGGTTGTTTGAGCCTAACCTAACCAAATGGTAATGAGACTTTAATTGGATATAAGAGAGAGAACCCTCTAAACTACTACACAAGTCAGTAAGGAGGGACACATAATATCTTTCTAAGGTTCAGTCATCTAGTCTTGTGATCGTTCCACTTCATTTTTCTATAATCCACCTAAGAATTGGAAGTAAAGTGCAGTTTTAATTCCTTTTTGTGTGCATAGAATTTAGATAGGACTTGCATGGGTATTTTCCATATGTTGCATAAAAAAAAATATATAGTGAATCATGCACATTACCTTTAGGTGCATGCCATGTAGTCGCATTCATGATTTTCATGCATAAAGTATATCATGTATCTCAATTTTTCCCAATGGTGAATTATATTGTTCCAGACTTTCTAAATAGTGAAAAAAAAATTTCTTAGTATGCAGGAAATAGCCCAATAAAATTATCTTTGAGCAATTATGGATATGTAGGCTAAAAAAAAAGTTGAAAATCTGCAATATAAAAAAAAGGGAAAACAAAAAGAATTTAGAAGAAAGTGAAATAAGAAGGAGAAAGGAACGTAATATCACTTGCATTTCAGGATAATTGAGTACATGATGTAGCTTGACTAGATATCCATCTCATTTTGAGGCGGATGGTTAGTGAATGCATCATTCCACCGAATTTTAAGCATTAGGGCAATTTTAATGTGCATTTGCATCATATAGGACATTTTTGTATTATGCATGTTGAAACTGTACAATACTTCCACTTTCTTCTATGAGCTACCCATTTTCATCCACCCGTTGCTCAGATTGGTAGGCCACTGTGAATTTCTCCTCACTAATGAATATCAAGAGAACTGCTTCCATGTAAATGGTAGTTAGGGCGAGCAACGTAGTATAGGCGATCACGAGATGCACTAATGCTGAACCGGCGAATTTTATTATGTTAACTGCCTTATGTGATAGTGTTCATCGGTTTGGAGGTTAATTTCTTTTATTGATGATTACTATCACCTTTAGGGTAATTACTGTTCTGTGGTTAGAGAAGGCCGGTTTGATAATGTTCAGCGGGAGTCATATGAGATGTTGGGTTGGTGTGTTGTTTTTCAGTTGACATTTGCAATTCTATTCTAAGGATTAGTTGTTCGAGGGCAAGCAACGCTCAAGCTTAGGGGAGTTTGATGCGATGATTTTGAGTCGCATTTATAGACCTGTTTTATATGTGGTTTATGCTTTAATTAGTCATTTCTATGGTTAATATTGCATAATTCATCCATTTTGGTCTTTGCCATCATTTTATGTCAAATCCCCTAGTTTTATCATTTTGAGCATTAATTATCACATTATTATTATTTGTGTGGATTTATTTGATCTTGTCTTTGAATTTCAGGAAAAACAAGTATTTTCTTCCGTCGATACCATCGACAAAACCGCAGGTTGCCAACCGAAAGGAGCAGCAAAGAGTCGATACCATCGACGCTGATGTCGATGGTATCGAGACACCTTCAGGTTGCTGGCGAAGAAGCAGTCGATAGTATCGACACCAAGTCGATACCATCGACACATGGAGGCTACAACGTCGCAAAATGACAAAACCGACGCCTAAAGGAAGTCGATACCATCGACCCACGTCGATGGTATCGAGATGATGAAGGGCGCGATAAAGGAAGGATTTGCAGCCAGCCGCTTCTGTAGCGGGTCGATACCATCGACTCGCGTTGATGGTATCGACGCCGTCAGATATGCGTTGGATTCAGATTGATCTCAATCGGACGGCTGGAGTTAATTTACGATCTAATTAGGGACTTATACCTAATGACGGCCGCCCAGGATAGGAAGATCTGATTTTGGCTTTTGCACAAGTGCCGAGGAGCGAGAGAAAGGAGAACGTAGGCCAGAAGTTCATACCTGTCGATCCGGACGCTGTCGAATACAGATTTCACCACTGAGAGGCGGGAAAGCACGTGTTCTACGCAAAGGATCAATCGGTTCTTCTCCGTTCAGGGGTTTTCCCATTCAATTCACATTTTTCATATGATTTCCCCTATTTCTACCATGTACTTGTGTGATATGAACTTGCGGGGCTAATCCCCTCCATCTTTAGGACTGGGAGTAGCCCGGGAATTCATTGTATGACAGTTTTATATTAGTAATTCATATTTTCTCTCTTAAATCCGTGGTATAGTTTTGTTTTCTCCATATATTGTTATGCTTGATCATCATGATAATAACCTAATGCCCTTAATCACTTCGACAGAAGGATTAATGGTTGAAAAGAGACGGAACCTACATTAATCGATAAATCCCTTGACAAAGGTGGTGTAAAATTAATGGTGGAAACTGAGAGACCGTTCGTAATGCACTTAGTTTAGGGAATAGGTTACTACGACGGTGGAACCGACCTAAACATAAGTAGTGAATTGCACCACGACAGTGGGTAATTCTGTTTTCAGGCCACTACCCGGATAGAGAGAGAAGATTGAGGCATTATATAAAATCTAATACAATGAAAACCCGCCGTGAAACCGCAATCCTAAAGATATCCTTTTGAATTGATTAAATTAACCTTTAATCGATTGTTTGCTTTGTTTTATTTATATTTTCTTTTAATTTTATTCAACAACCCCAATTTGTTATTCGGCTTAGCTGATCGCAAATAGTTAGTAGGAGTCTCCAACATTTTCCGAGTATCCCTGTGTTCGACTCGGGCCTCACAAGGCCTGTACTACTTGACGCGTATACTTGCATTTTTAGCGCGTAGTAAAATACACGTCAATCACACTTTCCTATTCAACATTAAAAAATCCATGCCAATTGCCCAACCCAAGAACAAAACAATAGGAGATGTGGAAGGTGGCGTGATTGGGTGGCCCATAGCTTGTGTTATCTATGAGAATGTATGATAAATGCACATTGCATTTGTATTTATGGCTATTTTCTATTTGTGTATATTATTGGAAACTAATATGACAATACACAACTATAGTACCTAAGAAAGACTCGATTGTTCCTCCTCCAAAGCCTACGACACCTACTTCTATTCTAGAGGACCTATTCAAAACATGAGGTCCTAAGTGCAAGGGGTTGACACTATTGTTAGACAATCAAAAGAAAGAGTTGGCTATGGCGGTTTGTACCCAAGAGGATGTTGGAGGGCAAGACCATGATAGTAATGTATATTTATTAGATATTTTGGAACTATTTCGAATCGAGTGGTTGCATACAACTGTGATCGAACTTTAGATACAGTGATATCTTACGGTTAAATATCTCATTTCGTGTGAAATTATATGTCAAAATGACTTCTATATATCAATCAACTACATATATTTTACAACTACTCAGAAGCAGGGAGTGTACAACTAGCATTAATGAATGTGGCTTTCTAGTTCCATCATTGATTCATTGTGTAGATAGAGACCAAAGTTATGTGGTATATTACTTCTCTACCACATTTAAGTATTTTTTGGATGTGGGAAAGGACGTGATCATAGCTTCTTTCATATTGCATAAGTTTTGGGCCCCTTGCTTATAATTTAGAACTTAAGAATTAGATTTATAGTAGAATTTGAGTTTTTTTTTCACTTAGTAGTGAGTATCCAGAATTTTTGGTGATTGTCGTCGAGATATTCATTGTATTATCTTGATTCCCTGGGTAACATAATATTGACCGGGAGACACAAATTGGAAGTATCAATATTCACATAAGTAATTGTTTTATCTGTCAACATATTTATTAATATCTACATCATTACATGATTGTTTATGAGCAACTACATGCATTACTTTACTTATAGGGTTATGAAAGCATTCGAATAGTCCATAGGAGTACTAGATATATAAATGAGATCTATATCTTAGAAGAATGTTAAGGTAGTATTCTGACTCCAATGCACATATATGCCAACTATGATAAATTTTATTTACTAATATTTTAAATAATTATAAATTTATGTTGCGTATACAAAATAAATATTGGACATGAAAATATTATGTGATTTGATATATGGATTTCATGTCAAAACTGCATCACATGACATCTATTGTATACAAAAAATTTTATATATATATATATATATATATTCTTGAAGCATAATTAAATAGTCTCATTTGATAATTTAAAAAAATCAAAATTAATTGTTATTCTATTCTCTTTGCAGGTGCTTAAAACCTAACATACCTATACACGACAACAATTGAATGAGATATGAGAAGAGTGGGCATAGTCTTTCATTTAGGAAGCCAACAATTTATTTGATTGGGATTGATGTTTATGTTTTTAAAACTATGATGTCATGATTTCTATACATATGTGAGGTGATGATTTATTGTAACGTCAAATTTGATGCAAGTGAATTTTTGGAGTGTATGTGAATAATGTGTGTATATGTGTGGGAAAGAATGTGAATAGAAATAAATACGATGATAATTGAATGTGTACATGTGGATGAGAATAATTTGTATATGTGGAAATGATTTGTGCATGTGTATGTGTGCACATATGCATGAGAATGGAATGAAGTGTGGGTGTTGACTCGTGTATATGTTTGTTATTTCCAGTTTTATAGGTACACTTGGTCTATTTTTATGTTGAATAGTTGCAGAGACTCCAATTCTAATGAATTATATGCTCCATTCCACTGAACAAACAGACAACAAGTCTACAAATGTGTTATAAGAAAATAATATTGTAAAGTCGATTGACTTAAAAAAATCAACGATGTAGGTCTATGGCATTGGTTTTTAGATGCAAACTGATGTCCCAACCTTCCTTATCAGTTGTGTTCTAAGTGGTAAGGAACTACAAGCTGAGAGATCAATGATGACATCGAAATCACAAACCAACATCGTTAGGTTTTCCTAGTGGAAATCAACATTTTACACCCAAGAACACTCTTGTTTGCTGATAATAGTACTACATGGTCAGTTTTGCAATGAAAAATCGACGAATAAAACCCAAGAATAATATTGTTTTTAGCTGATATTAGGTTACGTTGCAAGTTTTTTAATTCTAAACTGACATCACATAGCTATTGCTTCATTGGATTTGCACTTCACAACAACTGACATTGGAACTGTCGTATTGGTTCCTTCTTTTCATCAAAACTGGTACAAAACACCTTCAATCGTCATGTTTCCCACTTAGGTGTCAGTACATAACTGACGACATAGGTCTGAAAAAATGACATCATAGACTATATTTATACTATGGATTCAACCATTTTTCTTATTATGCAATTTAATCTTTAGTATGATTTTGGTTGAGAAAGTTGTTGTTGTCATCACCAATCAATAGTAGGTCAAAAACATACATGATCACATAAATCCCAGATAAAATCAACCTACATTTATAAATAACACTTGTTTTAAATTAATAAACTAAGATTTCATATTACTTACACTATAAGAAAACTGGCTATTTGTAAAGGATGAATCCTTCACAAATGTACATTAATTCCTTCAAAAAACAATTTGGTTGAGGGCCATTCCTTCACAAAAGGTCCTACTCTAAAAGTCTCTTCACAAATACTTTGATGAGAGATTGTGGCCTTCACAAATACTTTTTGAAGGACTATTTGACCTTCACAAATAGACTTCCCAAGCCTTCCAAATACATTTGTGAAGGCTAATTTCGCAACTTTCAATGAGGTTCTGGGGCCTTCGCAATTATTCTTACTTTCCCATGAATTACAATCGTGATGTACATTTTTTTTGTTTGTCAATGAGGTTTTAACCTTAAAAAAATCTTGTATTAAATGAAACAATACATTGGTGTCTTCTATTAGGCACAAATGATATTTTAATAAATTGATTGAGTTAATAAGACACAACAACCACAACAAGTCACTCTTTTGAAACATTCCTTTTTATTTCACATAGAAAAATTGTTCATTACATCGGGGAGGACATGGACCTTTTCCCCTTAATCGATACAAATTTCAATATAAATAAATATCTATATTTCATCATTTATCACTCATTAAGCCAATGACCATCTTTGAGAATGTTGAGATGAGGCTTGGTGATTCTTCACAAATTTCCTCCAATAATCTTTGATGAGAAGGTAATCGTTGTCATATCCAACAATTTTCTTAGGTAATGATTCCAGTAATAGCAATCAAAGAATGTGTTGGAGCTAACTTCTCTGCACTATACATTACAATTCAATGAAAAAATAGATTTATCATTCATATGCACATCTTTATTAACATAAAGCAACAAATGATTCAAAGATAAAATATATTTAGATAGCCTACCTAAATATCTCTCCAATTTTGCAAAGACACTATGAAGATCACCACATGTGCACTTGAATATACCTTTTTCTCACCATTTGAATGTCATGCATCGCTAAACATATCTTTCTCTTTCTTTTTCCCAGAATGTAGCATGGGTCTTAAAATTCAAATGGAAAGGTATTTCACATTACCTGATATTGATAAACTACATGCGGTCTGAATAAGATAAAGATATATGGGATGTTTTCTAGTGGGTAAATGGATACAATAACTTCTGAACGCAATCTTAATACATACCTCATTGAGGGGATCAACTCCTTTGACAAAATCAATATCAAAGTCATTATCACCTTTACTATAATAAGGAAAAAGCCACAATCAACTTCCAGTTATTAAAAAATAAGACATTAGAGACAATAAGGTAAACCTCATTTTGGGCTGTGAGTAGTCACACATGATTATTTGACTACCACAAAATTGATGTTTAGATGATATTACAAACATGGAAAATACCAAAAATATAGGTCATTACCCGATTATAAGCTGTCTACAAGCCTCATATGCCTCAATTGCTACATCATCCAAACTTTGCAATCTCTCAAACATGTGCTATCAACTTAATTAAATTCTGCCACTTCTGGATATGTACTCCAGTAGCTTTATTGCAAGGTTGAACATGAATTGGGTAGTAAAACACTCAAACAAAATACCAAAATAAATCTATTGTAATTACTTAATAGATATTTATGTATTAAGTATTGAATACCAAACAGTAGGATAGATAGAATAACTCCCCCCCATCGTAGGGATGAGTGCTTCTATGAAGAAATAGGAAGCCACATTATGTTCCTCACCTTTGTGTTAGGCCTTCTTCGTGTGGCAAGCATGATGTGAGAAAAGTCATTAATAGTTCCTTTGTTTGTCTTAGTGAGAGTAAACCATCAACTGTTTTAGAGATGGCCTGAGGTGTTTCTTCAGTGTGGAACTCAATACCCCTAACAGACATCTGTTCTGAAACAAAATCTCTGATATGTAGGAAGTGGAACTCATGTAAGTAGTGTTTGGTGGTTGATGACACAAAGCTACTCTTTGATTTTGTTATTTCATATAACTTCCTCATCAAACCCTCTTAGCACTTTCTTTTGGCGAGTAAATACATGAATTGCACTTTTCAGGCCATTGAATATGCCAACAAATTCTAGTGCGATATAGCAACTTCCAATGATGGCAACCTTTTCAGGTTTGGATAGAAGGTCTAGAGTAGCATCAGAATCAATGGTGTATTCTATTCCAGGTATATCTGGAATACTAGGCCTGCCACCAACTGAGATTGATATATGTCTTGCCGTGTAGAGCTTCCCATCCACATCAACATTGTTTGGATCTACTATCTGCAAAAAACACGAGGTTAAATAATTAAATTATATATATTGTTTCCAAGTAGTACTAGGATCATCTATCTTCGAGAGAACATGATCAAAATATTAGAAAGATCAGTAGTTACAACTCAATGATAGCTCTAATCGAAGAAGAAAGGGAGTAGTTAGAGAGTTGAACGAAAATTGATAAAGCATCAGACCCTTCCACATCCTTCAATGAGATGAACATCAGAAATTTTCAAATTATTCTTCTACATTCCAGTCAACCTTTGTAGCTTGACATTATTGTTAGAAATCACGATGCTCCCATCATGTTTTGGGTCAGTTTCATAGTTCCACCCAAATCCGTGGCTCACTTCAAACTCGTGGGAGTATTTTGATGCATACACTAGGAGTATATTGGGCATACATCTGCATAGGACAAAGATGCAGTATAGGGGAAACAAGAGGAATATCATAATCCTCAATAATGTCAATGTTCATTACAAAAGCTACCTACAACTATAGAATTGATGATTACTTAGTTGCTGACACAAACACTAAAGTTTGTTTTGAGAAAGGAAGAAAATCACTAGCAGTGTAGTACTAAAGATATCTCATTCATAGATATAAACAATAATGAAAGATGCTACTTCATCGATACCAATTCATAGGACACACATAGAAGGTGACAAGTGGAGTGTAAAAAGTATCTCACATTCCTCCGAGTCCTTTAGTACGTTCGGATGAGATGGTGCCAAAAGGCACAAGTAGTTCTACCTTTATTATCCTTCCATTACAAAATAAAATATGAAAAGATGTATTAAAATCTAGAACCTTTGTCTGTGTGGGTAAAAGCATGAAGAGTAGAAGGCTTTAAAATTATGTGGGCTATAGAAACTTAATGTACTAGAATCTGATATAAATATGAAAGTTGAATTGAAAACACAATATAGAAAGAGAAACTATTAATTATAGAAGTAGACAACAAATATGGTCCTTAACACAATACAAAAACTAGCATAGAGAAAAGGTAGAGCGACAAACAACCGATGAAGAGCGACAATTAGAACTGCGAATATGGGCTTTTCGCATGAGACGTAAGTTGATGGATGCATCTTGCGAACTGTAGAAAATGCAACTTATGACAAGTGACTAAGGTATCTTCTTTGATAGATGTTCAAACATTAGTTTGATTTGAAATTCTGAATGTTTGATTCATGAGGGAGAGGTAAGCACAAGATGTATCCCTTTAACCTTCCCACTTAAAGCCTCTATTTTTCCATGAGTGCCTATTTGAGACCAATTACTCAATAATAGATGTGTGTGTCAAACTGCTTGTTAACATTCTAAAACAGTTCATCGTGGTGGTAACAAATGCACTGTTGAAGTCACGTTCACACTGCATGTTTTCAAGGAAGGCAAATTGAAGGAAAAATTGAGGTCTGGTTTGTGATCCATCGTGATAAATTAATGCAAGTTATTCTCTTATATAGAATTCATACATTGAGATAATATTCCTCTACGATAGTTTGACCTGATGACGATGTTTTTCTTACACTGATATTACCATATATTTATGCACTAGTGCTCTAGTAGTATCACTTAGTTGTTGTAATGGGAAAGCATTTGACGTCAAGTAGGAGCCCTTAAAATATTTATATGCTTTTATTATGATACATGGGTGTGAGTAAAAGATGGTAACATTAGGTTCTCAAATAGATACTGGAAGATATAACACTACCATTATTGAATTATTAGATGTTTTATGGAACAATAAACCATACTGTTTTGGGGAACAATGCCAAGCATTCTTGATGCCACTTTGGTCATATATAAAGTAACAACTGATGATTTAACATTTTTTGCAGAGTTCATTCAGAGTTCTTTGTAATATGCAATCATATTAACCTACTCTTTGTAATATGCATAGTTCATTTGGAGTTCTTTGTCTGTAATCATTGGAAACAATCATGAAGCACAATTTCAGAAGGCATGAGACACATTTAACTTCGGATGAGAGAGAAGGTTGTTAATTACAATAGTAGGATTTGAAACATACAATGGAGTAGCGACATTAATCAACATGATCATGTCTAAATGAGGATATCTATAAATTGTAATAAAAGAGAAAATCAGAGAGAAATAGCATACCTCTTGCAGTCCGAAAGAAAATGATGATGGATGCAACAATATGTGGAGTCCAATCTACCAGAAACACCATGCCTTCACTCACAACTGAGGAGTCTTTTATGGGAAAATGAACATTTGGAGGAAGATCGACTGGAGGCTGCTTGGTAGGAGGATGCCCAACTAGAGGATTGGAGGAAGACCCACTGGAGGGCGGTCGATTGGGCACACTAGGGAGGGCGATCCGAGGAAGAGCGATATGGAATGATGGCAAATAGAGGATCAGTTGGCCATTGCGTCTTGCGGTAGCAGGATCTGCTTCCTTGTGCCTGCGGCCGCACGCCCCCACACTGCTCGTTCCTTCAACACCGCCGGCGGCCGCTCATTACTCGTCCCTTCTACTAGGCGCAATAGAAGAGAGCGAGGAGAGAGAGCATGACTGATTATCGCATAATAATGAATCAGTGGGGTGGGGAAAAAGGTGGGAAATGTCCTGAAGGAAAAATTCTATCCGTGGGGGATGTTAATACTTCACAAAATAATTCTTATATATAAATCTTAGTAGAAGACTAATTGTTTATATGTGTGGGACAATCCTTCACTAATAGGAATTTTTTTTGAAGGGACTTGGACCTTCACAATTTGCCTCCACTAAAAGGCTTCCTTTTTGTAGTTTTATGCATGATAAAGATAATAACAACAACCCACTTTTCCCATAGAGCCACACAAACCGCAAGATGTTCCTGAAAGAGGCAAATTTTATAGACATTTTTAGGGATTCAAACACAGCTCTCCTCATTGGTATTCCAACTACCAATCCCTACACTATGTTTAACATATGAGCTTGATTTCTATGCCATTTAAGTAGTTTAATGTAAATAAAAAGGGAGTATTTGGGAGTATTTATAAGTATGGGTATCCCAACCATTTAACTAAAACTATGTTGAATTTACTTAATTGAAATATAAAAATAGTTACCCAACATTTAATTTTTTCTAAATGCACTGTATAATACATGCATACATTCTCTCACTCAGTTCAAAATTTTAACTTTGACTTGAGCATGGGTACTGAGTACATGTATGTTCCTTGTCTCATGTAAATTATAAAATACTAAAGTCCAATGGAAAAAAATCCTACGAAAACGTACTATCATGGGTGATCTATATGGTCTTATAGGTTTTTGTTAAATCACTCTTACATTTTTGTAGTAAAGGTTATTAATCTCTACTATAAATTTTCCTAATAATATTTCCACAATAATGCTTGTTGTTAGCTTACAAAGCAAAGTAAATGGGCTTAAAGAATCATGCGTGGTTCATTTCAAAGATTTTATCGTGTAGCTAGTCATGTTTACTATTCTTAAAAGGTTAAAGTCATGGAAAATTACAATTAATATAATAATTTTTATTTTAATAAATATTCTCTTGACTTTTGAAGAACAACAACAATAACGATAACAACATAAAAAAATCAATTGTATTAATACTAATAATACTACTACTAATTATGATAATAATAATGGTAGTAGTTGTAGTAGTTATAATAGTAGTAGCAGCAACAACAACAAAAGGATAGTACCAGTAGAAACAACAATAGAAGTATAATATTTTCAATAAATTATAATAACACCTTTCAATATTCTATCGATAACTTTACTTCTATACGATCAAATTAAAAAGATAATTTAATCATTTATAACAGATTGGGCAACATTTGATTTAAGAAAGGATAATTACATATGCATGAGATGTTCGTATAAATAAGAAAAGAGAATGTTTACAAAACCCTTGTATTTTTTCATATAAATGTTTGTAAAATCTAATGGAAGTATAAAATTTATTTGATTATGTCATGTATTTTTGTGGGACATGGAGTTGTTCTTGAGATTTACCTTATAAGATGGATCGACAAATATTCTATAGGTACGTTTGGGTTGCCGGATTAATCAGGATTATAATGAATTCTACAGTTAGGGAATCCATGTACACTATTAAGTTGTTTCAAAAAGTTATGGAAAACTATAGTCTACATATGGTGTTATGTGGAGAGGAACGGGGCTGGCAGTTTGGAATAGCTTACAACCAGTTGGAAACATGTATAGGGAAGTTGGATGTAGCACGGGCGGACCGACGGAGGTCAGGCAAGGGCCACAACCCCCTAAAAAATTAAAAATGTAATATATATATATATATATATATATATATATATATATATATATATATATATATAGTCAGGCTAGAATACACTCGAGTGTATAGATCACACTAATACACTCAAGTGTGTTTGCATATCAAGATTATTCTTTGCAAAATGTAAACCATTGATCTTCACCGTCATACTATAACTAGGCTACATATAAATTTTGAGCCCATTTGGATGAGTGTAAGTCACTCATCCAAGGGTAACAAAATTGACGCGTGAAACTAATTTGAAATGCATAATTTTTGCGGTCTTTATAACATGACCTATAAATGTCCAAATGTGCTCAAATTTTGCTTATGAGCTATTCACAAGGTGTTTAAGAAGATCAATGGATTAGATTTTTGAAAAAAATATTGCATCTTGAAAAACTACTTGAGTGTATTCTAGCCTGACTCTCTCTCTCTATATATATATATATATATATGTGTGTGTGTGTGTAAAGATATATTGATAAAATATATTATATGTACTACATATTCATCATAGTAATGGACTTGGCATAGTGGTTTAAAGTTGCACTCATATCTAAGAGGTTATAGGTTTGATCCTTTGTGCATGCATTATTCATTTTTCGTGATACATACAAAATGCAGGAGCTATATATACCGCCACTAGGATGTAGGCATCCCTCGTTTTTAAACCGGAGAGTAGTTTACTGCATTTATTTTATATCTGTGAATCAGGATTATGTCTTTTTTCCATTACGACAAAGCAAACACAAACTTCCACGTTGCTGGGTGTACGACAATCCTTAAATGGGCGTTCGTCGTGTAAGACATGTTAAAATGATTACGCTAAGGGCCTGTTTGGTAGGGTGTTATTCCCGATCATTAAGTTTAATTGTAATACTTTTGGTTTTAATTATTGTTTGGTAGGGTGAGTTTGGGTGATGTTCGTTGTTTTGCAGCTGCACCAGACTCCACTTTTGGGGTCATTTTCCTGGAGTTTGTACCGCGCCATAATAGGCTGTGGTCGGGTGCAGAACCCAGCTAACTCACCGCACTAATTGACGTTATACAACCACATTTTTCTGTCAATGGGGACCACCAAATAAAGCAATGCTCCCACTAGTCTTTCTGTCAATGGGGCCCACTATGTAACGCAGACCACCACGTAAAGCGCTGCTCTCGTCTAATAATGGACCGAATGATTGAAGAAATATGTTGATGCTTGACCAAACAATTACAAGCAAAAGTAAAGAACTTATGTTACACTGTACCAAATAAATGTGCAGCAGTTCAAAAGGCTTAATTTTAATTTGTTGGTTTTTTGATTCACCGAAATACACCCGGGTACACCCTACCAAACAGGGCCTAAGTCACGATCACTCGGACACTCGTTCAAGTTATCAAGTAAATGACACAAATTTATTATTTGTGTATTGAAACGTTAGTTCATACAACAAAACTCCATAAGTAAGGCACAAGACGTACATAAGCAAAATCAGCACACTATCTTGCCGGACATTTGGCCATATAAGGAATAATTTCTAGATAAAACATGACGTACGCTACAGATTCGGTTGTAGCTATAGCTACGAACGCCACCTAGCAATCGACGTAATGGGATTGTAGTCATGAGCCCCTCCATAATCACGCAGAACCATCCGAGAGTCCGGAGACTGCAAGGAAACACACATAAAGCTAGCAAAGCAAACGACGAAAACACCTCCCCAGGTGCTTTCCCAAAAGAGTCACTAGGGAAAGGAAGGACGTTGAAAACGATTTTTAAATGCGGAATGTTTGGTTATAAACTGACACGTGTTGTCGAACACAGACACTCCACGCTGCATATTAGGCACTTCTCCATCCCTCTTGTTGCCTATAAGAACCCTGATCGTGCTTTCTGGGGGCTTCATGTTCAGATCATCGGCACTCTTCCCTTCTAAAACACCTGCTCTCCGCCTCATGAACGCGTTTCCGACATATCCTAGAAGTAACCATATCACAAGATATATATCGTTATACGCTCTTTCTGTCTTATAGGGTTTCAGCACCATGGACGGCTATGGCAACAAGGTACAGAAGCTGCAAACCGTGGAGAGCTGCAGCGACAAGAAAGATACAAAGTATCTGGTTCAGGCGGCGGCCTTACTAGGTCTGTTCCTGTCGAGCCCTATTTGGGTCCCAAATCTATTTGCTTTCATCCACAACTTCTTCTTTGACCTCCCCAATACCTGGGCCGCATTTTTTGAGCCCAAGTGCCTGTTCATTGTCTGCAACATCATCATCGTGGTCCTTGTCTGCCAATCCAAGCTCTCAACCTTCTCCCAAGATGCAGAGCGGCCGGACGTTTACGTGGAGTATGTGGAGCGTACCAGGAGTATGAGACGAGTTGGGGGAATGGAGAGCGAGGGGTTGCAGAATGAGGTGGATGAGCGGAAGGTGGAAATGGCTGTTTCTGATCAAATCAGCATACATGATTATAAGGTGATGATAGAAAGTCAGGTGAAAGAAGCTACCGAGGAAGGAGAATGAATAGAGGAACAGGTGTTACGACAAGAGAAACAAGAAGAAGCACTACCATACGGGGAGGGATATAGTCAGGGGCAGGATCAGGAGGATCCCCGTATCTTTCATGGCCAAGACGATTTTGAAGAGGACAGTAACGAGGACCGTGGTTTGTCGGTGGAAGAGCTCAACCGGAGAGTGGAAGAATTCATTTGCAGGTTTAAACATGACAGGCAACTTGAGGCAAAAATGCTCATGCTGGTAGAACAAGCAGCTATGGCATAGTTGCAGACCGATTCAGGTTCGATCTTGGTGTCCAAGATGACATATATATATCATACGAGGTTCACATGCACTTCAACAGCTATACCTGATGTAAATTACATACTTCAAAGATAACTCAAGAAATGTGATACCCCGTGTAGATGTCAACCTTGCATATCTGTCTGCATGGTTGACGTGGAATGCCTCGTCATTTTGTAAGAACGTAAACTTTTACAGAGACATGCAGAGCCAATGCTTTGACTAGGTGGGTACTACTACTCGGTTTCATCTAATGATTCAAACTCTTGATACTTTGTTATCATCTCAGCGGTATTTCTCTTTAAGCTTAATTTTCAATGCATCCGATTCAAATCTCTAGTAGGTCAATATGATTCCATACATACAACCCGCAAGTGAATATATGGTATTGCAGTATAATTTAAGATTGATTCTAATGGATAACATTTTGAAAATTTGATTGACCAATTTAATTGAAGTAGGAACAGTCTATACCTTATAAATAAAAGGAAGTGACCTGTGTACTATTTGTAGATGTTACCTTGGCTGCTTTCTAATGAGGCAGGCGTTGTTTCTTTTCGCAAAACTGCTCGCTGACGACCCATTCACCTGCTTGCTTACGATATTAAATTTCTACTAGTATGTTCTTTAGAATGATGAACAGGTTGTGGGCATGTGTGTTTTGGCTGTGTTATAGATTCAAATTAACCCAGTACTGCTACATCACAAAAGACACATATTTATTTTTCGACAGCAGGCTACACATACCACATGGTATCATGTTAGGCCAATAAGTAGACGCATATTCAGAAATATATGGCAAACGTGAATAGCGATTTCGCCCCGTAAACAGGTACCAACATTGTGCTTTTCATTTCTTTTCCTTTGTTGCTCTGATTCTTCTGTTATGTTTCACAAATGTTTCTTTGTGTATTCTATCACAGCTGTAAAGCAAGGACTCCTTGTGAAAGTTACCTCTGACAAAAATAATCTGACCTCCAATTATACCGGTTTATTGATTTTGTTGTGTTGGTTGATGCACACATTAATTCTTTGTCAGCTATATACTTTTGCCTATTATTTTGTTTGTTACACGTCAATGTTTGTTGTCGTCCCGCATGTGAAAGTGGACCTTCTTTCACATTCGTTCACGAAGAGCTTTTGTAACTGTCGATTGCAGTACTCTGAGTTGGAGCAAGCAGTTGGCATGAACCCCGTGGATGTGGGAGACGATGGAAATGAGGCCGGTCCTCGAGTTAGAAACGAAGGTTGCCAAGTCAGATCTTTTGATGGTGGTTGAACGATCCTACTGCAGGATTTGGTTAGCGGCATCCCCGTGAACGATTAACTCGGATTTTTGGGATGGTGATCTTCTAGAAGGCGGTCGATCGTTCCGGAGGTGGAGGATGACGTCCCAAGCAGATTGGTCAGGTTCTTTACAGATATAACAAATCAAGAATTAAATTGAAAGACTTACCATAATCTGACCGCTATAAGTTAATTAAGTTATCATAGCACACAGGATCGCCGGAATATTGTTTAACCCAAACTAAAGTAGGCCATAGAGGAACCAAAAAAGTAATTTTTCTAAAAGGTTGTGTTGTTCATTTACCATGTCGGAAGATAATAGATCTGCGGAAGATATTAGATCTGCGGTAGAGGAGATTGTGTTTTGAGATACTAAGAAATTAATATATTGTGTTTGCAATTTTGTTGGATTTCCAACATATGTGATGTAGTTTACCAAATCTTTTTGTATTGTTTGGGAGCATGAGCTACCAAAATTAACGTCTGCTGAAGAGGGTGCAGGATATGTTTTAACAATAATTTACATACACAATGTTCGATTCACTAATATGGTAATAACGGGTCACATGCTTCTGTAGTTCATGGTTATTTGATTAATCAAGAGATCAATAATTGAATATCCTTTTGGATTAGATCTAAGGGATAATTAGTCCGCTTCTACACTATCACGAGTCTTTGAAAAGAAGAAAAAATTGTATTATACAATAATCTATAGTTAACTCTTTTTACTTACAACATACCTATATATATACGTATATGCATACATATGTAGTTGTACATATATTTAGTACCATATTAAAAGCCATAAAAGTGACAATAACAGCCATTATGTACACTAATTTAGTTTAAATTGCCTATGGGTAATTTTTTTAACATATGTCTATATACTTATATGTGTATCTATAACCAAATAGTGCAATTTATGTCAAACAAATATTTAGAATGAGCTTCAATCAGTTGTTTTGAAATGATGTCGCATGCATGTCCTTTACATCTGATGACGTATACATATCTTTTTATTTTTTATGGAGCTCATATAGGGTTCGAATCTATAATCTTGATTTGTTGTCTTAGTTAAGTCACTTTTAAGTCATACATACATCTTAATATTTTTTGAAAATGAAAATCTAGAATTTTAAGAGAAACAAATTACAACAGCAACAACTAAGGACATTATGTTTGGAGGTGATTTGAATATTAGATAAATATCATTCACATCATATTGTCTCTATCTTAATACTTGTGAAATAATATTACACTCATAATGTACAAGAAAAATACAACCTCATGGAGAAATGACAAGCTCATCTCACAAATATACATCTCACGCTTCAAGTACAAGTTGAAAAGAAGTATAAAATGTTTGTACAGTTAAAGATCTTGAAGATTTAAGAAGAAGAAAACAACTAGGTTTCATATTGGTATACAATATCTTTTGTAAAACATCTACATATGTGTTGTAAAAATCATATTTATATGACTTATGAAGACATAAATGACATAATTTTGATATAAATATATATATATACATATTATAAGCTATTTTTTATATTCATATCACAATCACTTTTCATATATGAGCCACGTGCTTAGCACATGCCCTACGACTAGTACCATAAATAAACGAAGGTGACCAACCTGCTATTGGTACCTCTCTATCTGTCTGGTTTATGTGTTCACACCTATTATTTGTACTTATCTATTCTTTCCGTCTGTCCCTGTTTGCTCTGGCCGTGTCATAAAAAAGTTGGATTAACGCCGCGTTGCCACATGAAAATAGACTTTCACTTCTTTTTTAACTATTCGCACTTTTAGCACAATAATCAATGCATATGTATGCCAATCAGATGCCAATAAAATATTTCAGCACATTGTACTACCGAAGAGATAGCAAGGCTCTTTATTTTTGGTTTATTTTCTATTATTCTCATTCTTCCATTTGTTGCATGTTTATTTTTCTTAGCCATAATGTGGGAGTAGCACACTCGGAAGGACCTAGGGGGTGGAAAACATCTGATCCATTGTGAGCAAAGCAAAGAGAATCCACGCCGACGACCATGTCTCGATGTACTTCTCATCACACGCTTTGTTGGTGTTGTGCCTTTGTCAGTGTTTGTAATGGGATGATAGGTAAGTGGCTATTAGAAAAGTACCCATACACCAAAAAATGAAAATGTCTTTATTTGTTTTATTTACATATTTAGATTTGAGGAATTACTATTGCTTTTTATTATTATTATTATTATTATTATTATTATTATTATTATTATTATTATTATTATTATTATTATTATTATTATTATTATTATTTTGAGAGCAAAAGGATCGATTCATTACTTGTTAGCCATACGACATCTACAATTGGGAACAAAGATACAAACATAATATACAAACATCACATTCAGTAACCCAAATGCACTACAACTCATATTGGAACGAGAGAGAGACATTTCTGCATTGATTCTTCTTCCTTGAGGCTGTCTTAAGCAGCTTTTTCTGAAGAATTACTTCAACCTGAGCATTGAGTAGTGGTAGAGGGGCTGAAACAAGACGGTGCTATACTCATATATCAACTCAAACGAAGCCATATAACTGAGTAATAAGATCAATCCAAAGAAAAGATGAGATCTAGTGGTGGCAAGAGATCTCATCGCTCTCCCGAAGGGAGGTCACAACAAAGCGCGACAGATAAACGCCGACTAGCGGCGACAAAAGGCACATAAACTGCCAAAACCACTGGCTAAACAAGCCAACAAAGACAGAAAAAACCGAGGCCAAAATACTGGGGAAACCCAGAGCTCGGAAGCCTTCACGACGGAAGGGCTAGAAACCTTATTCAGAAAACGTAAGCTACTGAAAGGGGGTGGGAGAGCTCGATACCACCAGATCTGTGAGGAAGACGGAACCACCAACGCCACTCCACCTTCAATCCGACCAGAGGCCCAGTGGGGGAAACGGATTTGAAGCCGCCCCTCCCAAACCGCCGCCCGACGCAGCACGGGCCGAGATCAAATCCAGGAGCCGAGCCCCGCCGCAACATAAGAGGAGAGGGTGGAGGAGAGAAAGATGGTCTCCGGCCTTAGGCCGACACAAAGGAGATCGAGCCGAGTCAAGGCCCTGGGGGAGTAGGGTGGCGTCCGTCGGTCGCCGAAGCCCCCTCCCCCTCCCCCGAAGCCGCCCTCCGCGAGCCCTAAGTCGCCCGCCCTATCCCCACAGCGGAAGTCTCCATCCTACTATTTGCTAGTTATCAAGGGACTCACTTACTTCATACTTACCAAGCATTATTATTATTATTATTATGATACTTGTTGTTGTAGAATTTTGTCAGCCATTATTACTACTATTGTTGCTTTTTATCATCATCTTTAGTAAAGTTGTTGCTAGTTGTCTACTATAATTCTATATGATTTTGAGATCACGAGTTGTTGAGGGACCAAACACAAGCCAACAGTAATATTTGTGACTTTGTGAAACGTATCACGTGTAATTATACACATAACAATATCATATAAACAAATTTGTTTACTATGCATCATTTTGTTACTCCTTGACAATCAAAACTACAACCACTAACTTAAATAAATATTGAGTAATTAAGATGCATTAGCATAATCCTTCCTACACTTGAGATCTCACATGCATCAAGGTGATAAAAATTGATAAAATATAGAAAAACTAGCTTAAAATTTTGTAAGTGGGTTTGAAATCCTATAACTAAGATCTAATTAAATGCTATTCAATCTTGAGTCATATTCGACATTTAAATATTCTCAAATAGTTAAATCTAGGATGGCCTAAGAGATCGTGACTACAATGTTTTAAAAATAGTTCACTTTGTATTTAATTGTCAAATTAACTCCATTTTAGTTAAAATTAGATTTTAATTTAATATAGTATTTAATTTTCTTATTTCTTTAGTATAGTTTAATGGAAAGGACATATTTAATTAAGGTATTTGTGATGACGAATGCAAAATAAATGGGTAAACTTCCTCGAGGCAAATATATAGGAAAGAAAATAGATTAAAAAACACAATAAAAATAATTCATAGATTTTTAATAAATTTTCTCAAGTTCAAATGAATAATTTCTAATTTATGCTATAACATAATTGTATAGGTATGAAGTAAATATCATGTTAAGCTTAGTTTAATTAATTTTTCAATCTATTTTTACTTCATGGGACTCACATTCATGTTTCTTGTTAGGGGTTTATTTTATAATAAGTAATTTGACTCTATGGCATTTTCAAATCATTCATGTTTGAAATTTTTAATATACTCCATGATATTTAGAATAATATGTTCAAGTATATTATATTATAATATAACTAAATTGACAAAATTGTTGGTTTATTTTAGCTTCGACTATCGAGAAATATTGCATGTTTCTTAGTGTTATCGATTTTTAAAACTTCAATTGTTGGTCAATTTTATGATTGATAATTTTGCATCAATCTATATCTAACTCAACTAACAACATAGTTTTTGGTTTAAAACCTAAAAATATGACTTAATATAATATATATATATATATATATATATATATATATATATATATATATATACACATGTATTGTTAATCAAATGACACCTTTTTACGACAAATGATGAAGTGAACTTAATTTGAAGCTATTTTTTTTCTATTTGATTTTTACAATCATATTTATGCTTCATTATACATTCCATTTATTAAAAAGCAATTTAACTTGATAGTTTCAAAAAATGAAAGTAAAAAAACAAATGTATAATCAAATTATATAATATGATTTAGAAGTATTTAAAATAATTAAATATGTAAAAATATTAATTATAAATTAGACTCAACTATTGAGATTGTTTATTTATTTTCTTTCTAATATTAATTAAAATGTAATACATGTGCTAAGCACGTGCATTCTGCTAGTATTTAATAAAAAAATGTGGTTGATTGTTGATTACACCGAAGAGCAACAATAGAATGATTGAACTAAGATAAAATTATCTATGGATGAAAACAATAGAGTGAGTGGGTTTCACCACCTGTACCGACTTTTTCTCTCTCGCTCCATCATAACTAGGAATGGATTAATAATATTGAGACTAGATAAGTTTCCTTTTTTAGAATTAGGGCTAAATTCAAAGATATATATTACTCTAATCTCACCGTCTTGTGACCTCTGGGCCACATACCATAGTCTTAAAAAACACATATCTGAAGTTTTCATTGAGGGTTTATTAAGAAACATTAATACCTTGATCCTAGGTTTGAAGTTCTCTACATTCAAGATTAGAAGAACATGCAAATATGTTTGTTAGATAAAATTAAATGCATAAAACATTTGATTCAAAATATAACAAGCTTCAAACAAGCAAAGATACAACAAAAAAGAATAAAACCAGGTAGCAGGACGACTTCATGCACCATTACAACTCGCTCCTCATGGTGAGATTAAGACAAAAAGGAGAAAGACATCGTATCGCTACATAGAAGATGTATAGTCTTACTAATGTGAGACAACATTCATGTCCCCCGACAGAGGTAGTCCAATATAGTAGTAGAGTACACCTAGAAATGTCATCAGTTGACCCTTGTTCTTTGTATAGTCAATTGATGCAGGGTGATGAAAGCAATTATGGAGTGGAAAGCCTTGTTCGGTGGGTAGGCAACGCAATAAATGATGTGGGATTTTGGTTAAGCCTTATTCTTCAATCAATGTAGTGTTCTTTCTTTCCATGAAGAACAAGTAATTACCTTAAAACATAAAATAAAGCTAGAAAAACAAAATGAATCTAATATTTAATTTGAATGCACAATCTAGATTCTTATACATGTTTAACATGAGACTATAACTAGGTTGAATATACATACATGAAAAGGTACTTCACATAGTACCATTACACTAAATGAATCACAATTAATTAGCCAACTAACACAATACTTAGACGACTAAGTCAATCAACTAAGCACCTAGCTAAGGGCATTATTCAGTCGAATAAAGTTTAGTCTATCCAACTAATGCAAGGTGTGCACTATAATAACATAGAGCTTTTGGGTCATTTTTATCTATGTCACTACCTCAAAGCATCATTTGTCAACTGACTACTAAGAAACTTATAAAACATGGGACCTATTTGGTTGAAAAGTAAAAAAGGATGTTCTACAATTTATCCAAAATTTTAATTGAGCATATATCTGTGGTCATCAACCATACATCAACCTATATACATGACATAATTGAGAATGATAACTAAGAGAAATATTAAGTGATTTTAGGATATTTGGGAGGTTTTTCTAGAATCAGCTGAAGAAACTGATTGAAAACCATACAAACCATCTTTCGTTGGTAAGTAATTGGATTAATCTTATTTCCTATTCTCTTTTCCTCTCCTTTATGCTTATAGAAGAACTTCTTCCTAACCCTAGGAAGAAGTGTCAAATTTTTTTAAACACTAATTTCTCCCCTATTGGCCTAGTTGATGATCTAGGTGTCATATTTGGTAATAGATCGAACTTGGGGAGCTTTGTTTAAGGAAAACATTTTCATACATATAGAACACATGCTTGACTATAAGTGAATGATTAATTCCCAGTTTCGTTCTTACCTCTTGATGTTCATACCAAGACAAGTCACCATTTATTTTAGTAACTCATTTCTATGAGAAATATGGGTAAATATTGAATATTTAATAGGAAAATCATAGTTTATTTATATCCTAATTATACTGGTATGAACTAACTAAAATATACATCAATCTAGTTATAAGGTACATCATATTAGATTCACTATTTCATGAGATAACCAATATAAATAGGATGGTTTTCAAAACAACATTTTAGAAAATCAGTTTGTTTTGACCCTCTAAAGTAATCTTTTAGTATGTTTCATGATTGTAAGGCATGAATCAACATATCATATTCAATAGTTATAAAATTTCAAATGGGATTTGTCTATGTAAGTATAAATAGATCATTGTATGCACTCTATAGAAGTTTCCAGATCAGATACACATATTCTTAGAAATATCTACATATGTCATTCCTTAAGAGGAGTAATATTATTAATAATTGGCATCTTAATTAACTTACCTAAGACACCTTGAGTACTACAAATCTTTTCTTGGGACCTAGTTTTGTAAGCCAATCATATGTGATTGTAGCATTTCAAAGGACTATAAGAAGTTCCTAAAATCCTAAGTATCTAATATATGTGAGAGTAGATAACACCTAAATAGATTTTATATTCATATATTCTCTAATTCAAGTAATAAATCTACAAGTTCTGATATTCATAAATTCTCTAATTCAAGTAAAAAGACAAGGAGTTCTCCTAGTCATATGCTCACAAATTAAGATATTCTACTAAATTTTTTTATTAGAGATATTGGCCAATTTAATTTCATTCTACATGTATATAAATGATAATCATGACGTTCAACACTAAAATTCCTAAGACTTTAGAATTAGATATCAATGGGTTGTGTTATAACCTCAATTTTGGTTGTACTAATATGCAATTATTTAATAAAAAGGGGTTTGCTTGACAATTTGTGTGCATTATTTTACAACTTCGGTTTCTTTTCAAAATTGTCTTGAATAATTAATTTCGTGATTTTCCCTATTTTAATAAGACAATTGGTGGTGTAAAAGGATGAAGGTCAAAAGAAAAGCTTAGAGTAAAGGAAAAGGCAAGAAGAAAATAAAACAACTTATGTCTTATTTAAGAAAAATTTGGAATTCTCTAGAAGGTGGCATGAGTGGCCACAATAGGATGGTTTTAGTACCACTTGCCTTCTAATATCTAGATAAGTTGAAATTAAGAAAATGGGAAAGGAAGAAAGAAAAAATATGAGTTTCAATGCATTATATATGCCTTTTTAGTGCATGACTTGCATATGAAGAAAAAGAGTTATTCTTTTTTACTTTTGATCCCAAATTGTGTCCATGGGTAGATTAACTCATTAGGAACTTTCCCTTAAAATCTGGGATTAAAAGTCTTAACGGATTAGGAGATATGAATTTTCTAAAAATCCCTAAATTGTGGATATTATAAAGGATTATTGTAAATGTCGCAATATCTCGATTTCTAATAGGGTTATATTTAATCCACACACACGATGGTGACAATCATATCAAAGATCCAATGGATCATGCATCATCCGCTACCCATGACAAATCAAGGTAACAACCTGTACAAATACGGGATTTGAAGGTGGAATCTCCCTCTCTGATCCACCTCTGCACAAAATAATTGGAACTTTGTCTTCGCCAAATGAAAATGAAGAGGAAAAATATTAATTTCATTCCAAGATGAGGACTATGTACCAAAAATTATATCCCACCACCATGTCTCTCTCACGTTAGATTGGGAACCCTAAAACACACCTCACACCCCTATAAAAGGGCCCCCATCTAACTCACTTGGGTCCTTAGAGCACCGACGACATCCTCTCGTGCCTTGATTCCCTCTCATGCTTGGGATTACATCTGCTACGACGAGCCTCCACTACAGCACCATCGTGTGCCATTTGTTGAAGATGACAAAGAGGGGAAGATCAAGGAGTGTTAATCACGTAAACCCACAGACTGACGAGGAGATCAACAACTGCGAGCAAGCCTCATGCTCACCCTCCACCAAACCCTCTGAGCATGTGCTTGGGAGTGTGTCTCCACACAACCTTTGGAATGCGGCCCTAGTCAGTAATTGACCAATGATCAATGGGTGACAACTATCAGTTTTCTCACCTTTCTCGATAAATATTCTCCTCTCTGCTCAAATAGTTAGATAAATGATCAATCTTGCAAAAATCATAGTACCTGATACGAAGATCAGACTATGATATATTATATATGAATCTAACTCAAGAAAATGCAAGATACACAATAAAAATATAATCTGGTCATTATCTTCTTCTGATTCGAAATATGTTCTAAGTTGATGTCTTTAATGTTTTTAAAGGATCAAAACACTAATTTGTGAATGTTGATGAATCTAATAGACTTAGTTAATGTTTTTAATCAAAGTTTGATCTATTATGAATAATATGAAAACCTTGGACTCATATGGATATTAAAATCCAAGTTTTGTAGAGTTAGGGTTTCTTTCTGCATAAAGGTGTACTAAATGATGGAAATTAGCATTTGTCAACCCAATAAACATAAAAGTGTCAAATATTCATCTTTTCACCTATTTAACTCTAATTTGACTTAAAAAGGATAAATATTAGGACTTTTGTATAAAAGGCACCTTTTTTAGCACAATCATGTGTATGGAACCTAAAGTAGGGTTTGGGGATTAAGAAAGTAGAAAGGAGCAATAATTGGACTAAAGAGGTAATATGGATAATGACATAAGACAATGGACATAAAACCCTAACTTAAGAATCAAGTCAGTCCTTTTAATAGGATTTAGAGTCATGTAGTGACACATGGATGTATGCTTAAATTTTCAGGTTGTCTTGCTTGGTTGATTCTATGGTTAATTCTACTTATTCTTATTTGGACTGCAAATTCTCCTAAGATAGGTATGTGGTTACACCTATGAATATTCATTGTATTTTTACATAGTTTCTCAAAAATTTCTTCACATAGTTTGAAGATATATGCTTTCTTGTTTATTTCATTCCATGCAAACTTTAAAGTGACTATGACTATCACATTATATATGAGCATGACTAGCCCAAATCTAGGCCACCTCTGGATATATGGAAAGGCCATCTACCTGGATAGGGGAAGACATATTTTGGTACCAGCCTGGATTGGGGGTACATGAGAAGTCACCTGCCTGGATAGGGAGAGACATGATGAAGTCATCTGCCTGGATAGAAGAAGAAAGTGAATACTAAAATATGATGCCCTAAGGGGTTATGAGACAGGAAGAGAAACCTAGATTGGGTAGTATGGTGAAAATGTTAAATTTGGTTTGTTAAACATTAATTGCTAAATTATGTTGTTATCATTACTTGTGAGATTTTGTTTCCCCCACATACCAGTATAACATGTCATACTCACCGACGTTTTGATTGTAGACATTTTTGGGATAATCTTGCTAGAAATTGGAGATTCAATAAAACAATACATTTAAATCAAATAAATGAAATCAGGCCCAGAGGATATAGGTAGATGGTCTATGTCTCAGTAAATTCTAGAGCCCATATTTTGTAAATTTTGGAAAAATATTTTTTAATCCTATACCAAGTATAGTCAGTTTAGTAATTTTTTTAATTATTTTTTATTATGTAAAAAACCATTTGATCTTGTTTTTGGGATAACAACTCTAGTTTCTTGGCCTTCCTTAATTGGGGGTTGTCGGGGAATGGGGTCATTACATTTTGTATCAGAGCTTGGTTTTCCACATAACCTTTAAAAATTGTTAAATTTTGCAAAGTCTTTAGAGCCCAAAGGGAGTTATTAGAGAATTTTCCAAAGATGGAGGTGTTTAGAAAAGGATCCCAATCTAGGGGTTGGAAAGATTTTCCTCTACCCTGCTAGTCAGTTTACGAGGACTCCCGAAATCTATGTGACAGTTTGGCTAAAATCTGAGGATTTGACTCGAAATAAGATACCTCTAGGATTTCTTATCTACTCTCATCAGTTCTTTGCCCCCTTTCCATTAAAAAACTTTAAGCACCTAGGGTTTCTCTCTCTCCACTCTTCTTAAGTGTTGGGGTTATGGATGATAAGGATTGGGGTATCCTCCACCATACACTAAAATGCATATAAACAAGATGTCATGGATATAAGATAATCATAAGTTATGAAACTATGGTTAATAGAGTTATCTATGTGTTACATCATGTACCACATCAAAACTGTTTCCATCCCCAACGACACCGCCAACGAATACGCCAGACCGAGGCCCATGCGTAAGAAGAGGCCCTCCTCCGAAAAGAGAAGGAACATGGGAGGTGAAAACTCAAAGAAAAGGAAGAGAGAAGGTGAAGCATATGGAGAGAAAGGCCCTAAGCCTAAACCCATCCCCTTCCACATCGAGAACCTAGAAGGAAGCCCTAGACCTGAAGAGGAACCCATGTCTGAAGATGAAGCAAGGATGATCCTAATCTTTGCTACTGAATTCGGACTGGCAACTGAACCGATAGTGACACAAAGTACTGAAATGCTCTGGTTAGAGCAGTAGAAGAAGTTGACTAGAGCCATAAACATCCTCGCCCTTAGAGATGCTCCCTGTAATGAGAACGATGAACTTGTGACCGTCTGTCCCTGCCTTGGTGCCACCATCTTGGATTTTGTAAAGCTGAATATTGAGAAGTTTTGGGGGGAAGAAAAGATAGAGGTAGTAGACAAAGCTAATGCTTGGCTTCTGGCTGTGGAAAATGGGTTTTGCATTTTGGACGTACAACCAAGCAAGAAGGTCTTCTTCATCGCCCATCTTCTAGAGGGAGCAACAAAGATATGGTGGGAGCACCATATCATGGGCCTTGACCTATGTGAAGATCCCATGGCTTGGGAAGATTTCCATGCACTTTTCACCGTAAGATTCATACCTCCGGCTACCAAGAAGGAAAAGGAAAAATAGTTCACTTTCCTGGTTTAGGGAAACTTGTGTGTGGCCGACTATGCTCGCCAGGTTCGCTTCTTGGAGCATTTTAGCTACATGCTGACTGAAGAAAGGAGGGTGGAACAGATTGTGGACAGACTTCACCCTGCCATTAAGAACCATGTCATGGTGAGCAAGATAACAACTCTCTTTGAAGCTCTCAACTTCACCCTAGACATGGAGAAGACGGCCATGCCATAGCAGAACCAATCCAAGGGATATCTTGTCTTCACAGAATGAAATTTTGGCCCAAGAAATGACAATAGGAAGAACCAAGGTCATCATCATGGCAAGGGAGGAAAGGGAAAGCCCCGTAATGAGAATCGACAATAAGGGGCATCATCTAGATGTCATAAATGTGGTAGATACCATCCAGGGAAGTGTCGCTTTGAAAGGAAAGTGTGTTACCGATGTCAGTAAGAGGGACACTTCCAAGCTAACTGTCCCCTTCCTGACCCAAGAGGACAAGCCCTGGTGGTAGCTCAGCCAGTGGCATCAACAAGACTAGTGGCACAACCAGCAGTAGCATCCCCACTATTCCCACCTGCAGGAAAGCGTCAACATGCTTGAGTTTTCACCATCGACAATAAGGAAGCCCATGATAATGCCAACTATTTGATAGAGGGTAATAGCCCTTACGGTAGTTTTTCGAGCTTTGTTTATGCAATGTAATGTAAGTTTGACTATCATGAAAACTATGTAGGCGTGCTTGAAATTATGGGACAAAGTTTGAAAGCTCTTTATGCTTGTGGATCAACAAATACTTTTATTTTGAGAAATCTTGCAACTATGCTATGTCCAGATTTCAAGGATTTAGGATATGTGTTGGATGTCACTACTCCAAGTGGTCAGATTCTTACTATCTTGTAAAAATCCCTATTTTACCTATTAAATATCTGAGTCATGATTTCCCTATTGATTTTATTTTGTTGGACATGAATGACTTTGATGTGATAATTCACATAGATTGGTTTTATACTTATAGATCCCATATTAACTGTGGGGAGAAGAAGATTTTTATAAGAGACCCAGTCACCCTCCTTTAACCATTAGAGGGAGGAAGGATGCAACCACTAGTTTTTATGTGTTGACTTATAAAACAGAACAAATGATGGCCAAAGGTTGTCATGCATTCCTAGAAGTTGTTACAAAACCTGAATCTAAGGTTAAACCCTTAGGATAGATAGAGATAGTTTAGAACTATGAGGATGTGTTCCCAGATAATTTACCTGGCCTGACTCAAGGGAGAGAGAGGATGATTTCACCATAGAGTTAGCTCCTGGAATGAACCCTATCTCCATAGAACCTTATAGGATGACCCCTGATGAGTTGTTAGAGCTGAAGAAGCAACTGTAGGATTAGCTAGACAAGGGATTCATTAGGCCTAGTACCTCACCCTGGGGAGCTCCAGTACTCTTTGTAAACAAGAAGGATGGATCACTCCATATGTGCATTGACTGTCGCATGATAAACCAAGCTACTATAAAAAACAAGTACCCTCTACCCAGAATCGACGACCTATTCAACCAGGTTAAGCCAACTCAAGTCTTTTCCAGGATTGACCTACAGCCTGGGTACCATCAATTACGAGTTAAGAATGAAGACATACTAAAAACCTCTTTCTGTACCTGTTATGGCCATAATGTGTTCTTAGTCATGCTGTTTGGACTGTCCAATGCCCCAAGTGTTATTATGAACCTCATGAACACTGTGTTCCAAATTTTCCTTGACTCTTTTGTTATAGTGTTCATATATGACATCTTAGTCTACTCGGATGACCTAGACCAACACCAAGACCACCTAGTTAGAGTCCTTGAAATCCTGAGGAAGCAGAAGTTTTATGGGAAGTTCTCAAGATGCATGTTTTGGATTGATCGTGCCATGTTTCTTGGACACATCATCTCAATAGATCATACCAAGGTGTCTTTGTACATGATTGGCCAACGCCGAAGAATCCTTCTGAAATTCGCAGCTTCCTTGGATTGGCTGGGTATTACTGGGGGTTCATCCAAGATTTCTCAAACACCACCCTACCCCTTACCGAGATCACTTGAAAGGAAGAAAAGTTCATATGGTCTGAGTTGTGTGAATCTCACTTCCAATAATTGAAGGGGAAATTGAACACAACACATGTGTTGACTCTACCGTCTACCAAAAAAGGTTTCATGATCTTCAATGATGCATCCAAAATGTGGCTTGGATGTGTGCTAGAGCAGAATAAGGATGTTGTCACTTATGCATCTCCGCATCTCAAGCCAAATGAAGTGAACTATCCAAAACAAGACCAAGAGTTGGCTGCGATCATACATGCCCTAAAAATCTAATGACACTACTTGTATGGTGGTATCTTTGAAATCCTCACCGATCACAAGAGCTTGAGTTATACCCTGACTCAGAAGGATGTCAACCTAATATAGAGATGATGGATGGAATATACGATAGTCTATGATTTCACCATTGTGTATCACCTAGGGAAGGCCAATGTGGTGGTAGATGCCCTTAGCCGAAAACAACTTAGATGTACAACTGTCCTATCTACCTAGTGGAGGGAATTGGAAGAGTATGCTAGATGGGCCCTGCAACTTTTAAAAGATCAGATTCATTTGGTTAACATTTATATAAAACTTGACTTGCTAACTGAGCTAGTAGTTGCCCAATTGGCAAGCCCAAAGCTTGAGAGGATGAAAGGTTTGCTAGAGAAACCTCAGACACACCTGTCCTTAGGTGTGGATGGAGGGATCCGATACAAGAATCATATTTGGATTCCTAAGGAGTCACCTCTAATGACTCATATCCTATAAGAAGCTCATGGCTCTAAGTATACTACACACCCTATCACTACCAAGATGTTTAAGGAATTGCAACAATATTTTTGTTGGTCAGGATTGAAGAAAGATATAGCGACATATGTGGCCACTTGTCTCATGTGCCAAATGGGGAAGGCTGAACACCAATGACTTGGAGGATTACTGTAATAGATTGAGATTCCTAAGTGGAAATGGGACCAGATACCATGTACTTTATGGTGGGTCTTCCCAAGACCAAGAAAGGTCATGCTGCTATATGGGTTGTGGTGGATCGCTTAACCAAGTCAACACACTTCCTTGCCTTGAAGATTACCACCAAAGTGTCAGACTTAGCTTAGTTTTATATCTTAGATATTGTTCATCTGCATGGTATTCCAAGCTCGATTGTTTTTTATTGTGACCCCAAGTTCACATCAAATCTATGGAAGCAGGCGCATGAAGAACTTGGGATAAGGCTGAAATTTAGTACCGCCTACCACTCCTAGAATGATGGAAAGTAAGAGACAAAAATCTAGACTTTAGAAGACCTGTTGAGATCATGTGTGGTCAATTAGGGTGGATCATGGGAGCAATATTTGCATTTAGCTGAGTTTTCCTATAATAATAGCTACCAAGTCAGTATCGGGATGCCTCCATACAAAGCTTTTCTAGGAGGTCATTTCAGTCACCACTTCACTGTGATGAGGTTGGTGGGAGGACTTTGTTGAGGTTAGAGGAACTTCATATTTATACTGATAAAGTCACTTGATTAGGCAGTGGATGAAGAGAGTCCAGGATCGACAGAAGTCGTATGTAGATGCAAAGCAGACTGATTTACATTTGACTATGGGTGGATATGTGTTTCTGAATATCTGACACCTCCGAGCTATAGTTAAGAAAAGAGGAAAATTGAGTTCTCAATACATAGGTCCGTTTGAAGTTCTAGAATGGATTGGTGAAGCCACATACCATGTAGCCCTACCCCCACAGTATAGAATGATGCATGATGTGTTCCATGTATCCAATCTCAAGTGATATATAAAAGATCCAAGCCATGTGTTGATCATTGAACCTATCGAACTCCAAGGGAGCCTGACATATCTTGAGTCACGTGTGACAGTACTGGATACTAGGTGAAAGAACTCAGAAACAAATAGACACAATTGGTAAAGGTTCTCTGGAATCACCATGGAGAGGATGAAGACACATGGGAGTTGAAGACAAACATGGAAAAATCATATCCTGAATTGTTTGTATGACTAGTAGAATTTTGAGGGCAAAATTCTTATAAATGGGGGAGGATATTATAACCTCATTCTTGGTTGTACTATTATGAAATTATTTGATAACAAGGGGTTTGCTTGACAATTTGTATGCATTGTTTTACAACTTGCATTTCTTTACAAAATTGTCTTGAATAATTAATTTTGTGCTTTCCCTACTTTAATAAGACAATGGAGGTGTAAAAGGATAAAGGATAAAAGAAAAACTCATAGTAAAGGAAAAGGCAAGAAGAAAATAAAATGACTTATGTCTTATTTAAGAAAAATATGGAATTCTCTAGAAGGTGGCATGAGTGGCCACAATAGGATGGTTTTAGTACCACTTGCTTTCTAATCTCTAGAAAAATCAAAATTAAGAGAATGGAAAAGGAAGAAAGAGAAAATATGAGTTTTAATGCATTATATATGCCTCTTTAGTGCATGACTTGCATATGAAGAAAAAGAGTTATTCTTTTAGATTTTTGATCCCAAATTGTGTCAATGTGTAGATTAAGTCATCAGGAAATTGTCCCTTAAAATTTGGTATTAAAAGACTTATGGATTAGGAGATATGAATTTTCTAAAAATCCCTAAATTGTGAATGTTACAACGGATTATCATAAATGTCACAATATCTAAATTTCTAATAGGATTATATTTAATCCACTTGTGCGATGGTGATCGTTGGATCAAAGATCTAATGATTCACACATCATCCCCTACTCGTGATAGATCTAGCAAACAACATGTACACATGCGGGATTGGAAGGTGGAATCTCCCTATTTGATCCACCTCAGCACAAAATAATTGGATCTTTGTCTTGGCCACATGAAAATGAAGAGGAAACATTTGAATTTCATGTCATGATGAGGCATGTGGACTGAGAACAAGATCTCTCCACCCTCTCTCTCTCACGCAAGATCAGGAACCCTAAACCATGCCTTCACCCCTATAAAAGGACCCCCATCTAACTCACTTGGGTCCTTAGATAACTGATGACATACTCTCGTGCCTTTATTCCCTCTCATACTCGATATTGCATCTCCTCCGACAAGCCTCTTATGTGGTGCCTCCGTGTGCAATTTATTGAAGATGAGAAAGAGGGGAAGATCGAGGACCATTAGATCAAGTCAACCCATAGAACGTTGAGGAGATAAATGGCTCCGAGCAAGCCTCACTTGCCCTCCACCAAACCCTATGATCACGTACTTGGGAGTGTGTCTCTGCACAACCTTTATATTATGACCCTGGTCAATGGTTGACTGGTGATCAATGGGTGACATTTATCAATCTTTTCACATTTCTCGGTAAATATTCTCCTCTCTTTTCAAATAATTAGATAAATGATCAATCTTGACAAATCATAGAAATTGATAGGAATCTCAGATTAAGACATATTATATATGGATCTGACTAAAAAATGGTAGCTACATAATAAAAATATAATCTTGGTCAGTATCTACTTCCAATTTGAAAGATGCTCCAAGTTTATGTCTTTAATGCTTTTAATGGATCAAAACACTAATTTGTGAATGTTGATGAATCTAATAGATTTAGTTAATGTTTTTAATCAAAGTTTGATCTGTTATGAATAAAATGAGAACCTTAGCTCTTATGGATATTAAAATCCAAGTTTTGAGGAGTTAGGGTTCTTTATGCATAAAGGTGTACTAAATGATGGAAATTAGGGTTTGTTAACCCAATAAACATAAAATTGTCAAATATTCACCTTTTCACCTCTCGAGCCATAATTTGACTTAAAAAGGATAAATATTGGGACTTTTATATAAATGTCGCCTTATTGTAGCACAACCATGTGTATGGAACTGAAAGTAGGGTGTGTGGATTAAGAAAGTGGAATGGAGCAATAATTGTACTAAAGGGGTAATATGGATAATGACATAAGAAAGTGGACATAAAAACAGAACCAAAGAATCAAGTCAATCCTTTCATAGGATTTAGAGTCTTGTAGTGACACATGGGTGTATGCCTTGAATTTTCAGGTTGACTTGCTTGGTTGATTCTATGGTTAATTTGACCTATTCTTATTTGAACTGCAAATTCATCTAAGACAGGTATGTGGTTTCACCTATGAATATTCATTGTAGTTTCACATTGTTTCTCGGAAATTTCTTTTCATGGTTTGAAGATATATGCTTGCTTTTTTATTTCATTCCATGCAAACTTTAAAGTGGCTATGACTATCACATTATATATGAACATGACTAGCCTAAATCTAGGACACCTCTAAATCTATGGAAAGACCATCTTCCTTGATAGGAGAAGGCATATTTTGGTACTGGCCTGGATAGGGGGTACATGAGGAGTCACCCACCTGGATAGGGGGAGACATGATGAAGTCATCCGCCTGGATAGGGGAAGACATTGAATACTGTAGTATGAGGCGCTAAAGGTTATGAAAGAGGATGGAGAAACCTAGATTGGTAGTCATGGTGAAAATGTTAAATTTGGTTTGTTAAACATTCATTGTTGAATTATGTTGTGATCATTACTTGTGATATTTTGTTTCTCCCACATACTAGTATGACCTGTCATACTGACCGAAGTTTTGATTATTGGTGCTTTTAGGATATTCTTGCTAGAAATTGGACATTCAAAGAAAGAAGACATTGAAAGAAAATAAATGAAGCAAGGCGCATAGGATATAGATAGATGGTCTATTTCTCACTAAATTCTAGAACCCATATTTTGTAAAATTTGGAAAAAGTTTTTTTTATCCTATTCCAAGTTTAGTTAGTTTAGTATTTTTTTAATTATTTTTTATTATTTAGAAAATCATGTGATCCTATTTTTGGGATAATGACTCTAGTTTCTTGACCTTCCTCAGTTTGGGGGTTGTCGGGGAATGGGGTTGTTACAAGTTGAGTACCCAAAATATGAACTCCTCAACTTTCTTAAGTTGCTAGACTATGTTCCTATACAAGAAAGATAGCTCATATGAATTCCTCATCTTTCTTAAGTTTCTAGACTATGAACTCCTCATCTTTCTTAAGTTGAGTACCCATAATATGAACGGTTGAGTACCAAAAATATGAACTCCTCAACTTTCTTAAGTTGCTAGACTATGTTACTCTACAATAAAGATATCTCATACATGACAAGATGTAACTAGTATTATAAATGTTGAAAACCTAATACTTATATAGTTGGTAAATAAAATTCTATTTGTTACAATAGCAACTTGCTAGGTTCAAATAAGTTAATAAGGGATAGAGTAAATGATAGTGTTCACCTGTTAGAGCTACATGTTATAATAAATCGGTACATTTCATATTCATGTAACTTTAGTTATTCCATTGAACTTCTTAATTTTTTTATTAAATAGTGTCTTGCATCTTTCTATCACTTCTTGGATGTTGAGCCTTTCACCAAGGCATTATGACAATGAAGGTCACTCAAAAAGAGGTTAGGATCCTGAGATCATCCAAACCATCATCCTCAAGAGGAGACATCCCAACAATATCTATCTCATCATGAGTTATGAGAAGGTGTGGCCTCTAGAGAATACCAATAGTCATCCATGTGGTTTACATTTCAAAATGAGGCTATTTTCACTTATGTTTTATGATTGGAATTTTGTAAATAGAATATGTGTTCTTAATATTCTACCAAGTCATATGTATTTAACCTTAGCAAGTAAACTTGTAGTAGCACAAAGGACATGTGCAAATTCTATTTTAATATTTTTGTATAACTTTGAATGAATCTTTTCTATGAAGAAGTGTGATTTTTTAAAATACAAAAGGTTAAGGATGTTTTGTATAACATGATTAAGTATTGAATCGAACTTCTTGGTTATATGTCTTTAACGTTAGTAAAGTTCAATTTTTGTCATGATATCATTCACTAGACATGTTTATAAGCAATTTTGTGTTTATTTGATAAATAGATATACATAGGTTGAGCTTCTTCATAGTCTATATATTCCAAAACATCACATTACTTCTAAAATGTACAAGTTGAAGGTGTGTTGGGAGGCATAGGAATGTAACTCCATGTAGGATCATTATTGTAATCCAAATAAAAAAGGATAAGTTACAAACTCGTGACTCCCATCTTCTTTATCTGAAAATGATATTAGATGCTCTTCCTCTTAAGAGTAAGCTATGAGAACCTTCCGAATTCTAAGGCCACTTTGAAGATGGATTGAAGGTACTACATACTTTCTTTTGGGTTTAATAAATGATGTGATCAACTGATGCACTCTTTGACACATAAGTCCAACAATGTGAAATTACATCCAAAGGTAAAAACTATTAATTGTAGATCTTAGTTAGGATTGGTTTTCCCTACTTTATTGTTATCACAAAAGGATTTTGTAAGATCATAGATTCATAAATTTTCACTTGATAAATTAATATTCATTATATAGACAATTATATTTACACTATTAAAGAGATACATGAAACAATTTGCATTATCATTCCTTAATTGATGGAAAAACTAGTCACATGAAGCATTATATCCATAAAATTTTGGTTATGCACATTAATATACATTATTTTTGGACCCTCTGTAAAATATCCACAACATCTAGTGCTAAGAATCCAAATGTACCACAATGGAAATGTATAAAAATATGTTAATTGTTGACACATGTTTTTTCATGGTTGAACACTTTGTTGTTTCATCTCTTAGGGTATCCTATCGGCCTATCAAGATCCCATCCCTGAATATAACTAGTGAGGGAACCACTATCATATCCACACATGCATGGTTTTCTCCAACCCATCTAAAAATTAATACATCATATAAGCTAAGTATCAATATCCCCATCGTTTAATTTTTCACAAACTTCATTGGTGCCTCTTTCATAGAAGAATCTTTTGTACATATAACTGTATCATAGAGAATATGTATAAAAAATTTATTCCAGTCCTTGAAATCTAAGAGGTCATTGTAGTCAATTGCATGATATCCAAAAGTATCAAAGCATGCCTTGTGACAAATTGGGAATACCTCATAAACTAGAAAATAAGATAATAGTATGGTGCATTACTGGTGATATATGTAGGACAAGCTCATCAATATGAATAGTAAGAAGAAAATATTCAGCATGATCGGCTTGAAGACAACCAAAAGTTGCATCTTGTCTAACATTCATGTCAAACTATCTTCCATGTCCTCAAATAATTTGCTAAAGAGAACATTCACCAAATAATGTTGGGATTTAGGGGGATGATGTCCTTTTAGAAAAGCTTTTAAGGTAAATAGTCTATATGTCATAAAAGAATCCAACGCGTAGTCAAAACTAGAGTCCATGCCATAAATCATGTTACCTCACAAAATATGATCATAAAGTACCAGAGTTATGGTTCTAGAGGTGACAAAAGCAAACAAGGATTCTTTACTACTAAATACAACCAAAATCCACCAACTCAAATAGGTAAAGGAACCACCTATTATTGGAGGTCTCTAAACAAAGGATTTTTACAAACCACACTATCTTCAATAGACCATGATAAACCATCATCAAACCATACTACTTCCTCCTCCATACCTATAGTGTGACATGCACATAATGGTTATATAAGGACTACATTCGCATTTTTCCATATAGATAAAATGAATCTTTGACTAAACTTATGAGATAAATGGTTCCTTTTCCATGAGATAAGCAAATAAAATCCCAACCAGCATGAAAATTCCATCTCATTTCTCTAGGAACTTTCTTTGTACAAGTAATTCATTTCCTATGGACAATGCTCTATTGTCGTGGTGATCCATATTGCCCCTACCAATGTGTGAGTGAATGTCTAGATGTCAAGTTCTTACTATATCACATTGTGGATATTGTGTAAAATTACATCACAAAACTGCCAAAGAAATTGTCCTACATGGTGAGACAAAAACATATCTTTCGTTAAAGGCCTTTCCTTTTCTAAAGCATGTAATGTGATCCTTTAAGGTGTCAATTTCTTTCAAGCAATAGATTTGTAACATACTAAAACCTAGAACTTAATCTTAATCCAGGGTTAAGAGGTTAGAAACCTTAGTCTTCGAGGATTAGCCAAACAAGAATAATGGAATGCTCTTTCGTGACCTTAAATATGTCAATGCATGAATAAATCACCCTAAAATGTAGAATATAAATTAATATTACCCAATACCTTCAAATTAATCATAAAATTAATGAAAGGTACATAAGATATGTCACGCAAGGTAATAATGTGCATAAAAAGACAAGGTGTCCATAATTGAGAATAATGAGTTATAATTCCATAAAATACAAAATAAATAAACTTATGTGAGATAATGATAGAGTAGATTCGTTCTAGATCATTCCTTTGCCTTATGGTGCAAGGAAGAGAAAAAGGAATCAATAATAATGCTTAAAACATGTTAATGGGATATTGAATTATTAATGAGAGAAATAATAGAAGTAATGGATAATGTGTTAAAAGGAAAACTTTTTGGATAAGAATAACCTCATATTCATTTTCTTGGGATATGCTTTGGCTTGGAGGCCAAGTTTCACCAATTTAGGATAATAATAACCATGCCTATTTTATTTAGAAAAGAAAAGAGTGTTTTTCCTTATAAATATCAAATAAAATATTGAATGACTCCAAAAGTGTAAAATAATCTTAGATTCGTAATCTATTTATTAAAATATGCCTTTGGGTGAATTTTCACTCAATTTGGAGAAAGTTTGATTAAAAGGTGAAATCAAGAGAGAGAAAGTGTTTAGAACCTTCAAAATATTAAATAAGTGAACAAATAACTCTAACGTGTAAAATTGATGTAAAAATTATATTCAACACATTAATTATGACTTGTGGGTGAAGTTTGATAAAATTTGGGCAATCTTATAAGTTATCACCATTAATGAAAGAGGAAAGATAAAATAAGAAATAATTTATGTCACATTTTATTCGATTTGGATTTGGATTTGTCACATGGCCTAGTTATTTTCCTTATTTTTCTCTATTGTATCCCCACGTGGATAGTGAGGACTGAGTCTCCAACCTTGGGTTGGAGAGCAACCCGCGCGTGAACAGTATCGCACATAGGGGGGATTTTGCGATCCCGTTTTCTCACATTATAGTTGGTCGTTTTTTGAGATTTTTTTTGCATTGAGTTCTTGGAGACTTTCCACATGTTTGGTCCCCAAATTATGACCTGTATTTCGCAAAAGCCCAACTTTCCTTCTTCGTGCTTCTCACAACCACATTAGTTTTGGCATATACCCTAAGTTCACCTATAAATAGGTGTACCCTGATCTGCGTCGTTCCCCGCACTACTCTCCTCTCCTATCAATTTCCTTGAATAAGGTTGGTTTGGCCATAGACAATCTTGTTTTTGAACGAGGCTTGCGGTGAGTTTTCCTCCTTCCTCCTTACACCTCTGATCGAATTGCGTGCCTAGGTAAGTACGGTTTGGTTCCCTCTTCCCCTCGGTACTCTTCTTTTCGTGTTTGGTAGTGTCATAGAATTGCCCAATTCACCGAGCCACTGTTGATCTACTTCGAGCAGCCATGTCTTGTAGCTAGGGAGGGAAGAATCCCCTCCGCAAAATCCCTATCTTGCCCTTCCACTCTTTGTTTCCTTTGTTTTCCATCTAAGGGTAGTTTGGTCCTTTTGCCATCTATTCTTTTGGTTTGGGCAAGTCAAGCCCATGTCTTTGACCCCTGACTTGGCCAGTTCTGATTGGGCCAAGTCACCATGGTGTGCCCCACTCTCTCTCTCTCTCTCTCTCTCTTGCGCGGATTATCTTATTTGTCTTTTTGGTGATTTATGATTGACTGATCTTATAAAATTCATATCTTTTGCTCTGGTTGTCCAAAAATTACAAATAAATACCCATTCAGTTGAAAAAAATGTAAGATTTCTAATGGTATTGGTTTTGTCACTTGAGTATCATGTTTTAAAGAGGTGATTTTAATGGATCTAATTAATAAGATAATAACTTGTATACTTCATAACTAAATATATATAAGTTAAAAAATATAATAAAATATGTTTTAGACTCATAGAAATATAACCTAAAACATGACATGGTTTTGGTAACCTAATTCACATATAAGAAAAAGGTGGTTTTTTAGGTTTTTGAATAAACAATGTAATTCTAAACCTAATTTTATATACATGATATTAGGTGCTTTGGAAACCTAGATTTAGATCTAAAAGTAATCTTGTTTTGTTAAGACTCTGTGAGTGGTATGTTTGCATCTCCTATTCTTCTCTATTGAGCAATAACCTAAATTGTCTATCTTTTGGTCATATGGATAATAACCTATAGACATTGCTCTTATCTTTTGATATCGTAGTTCTTGTGAATTAACTTGTTTGTGGTGATATTGGATATTCTCTTGACTCTTTTCCTCATGCTTTACTGCATGTGTTGGACTTATTTGTTGTTATATGCCTACTTTGGGGTGGATGATAGTGATGATCACTTTTGTGTTGATTAATTTGTAAAATCTAACTATACCTTTTACTTGCCACTCTATTAAGCATGTTTTGTGACTCATTAGCCTTAGAGTCATATAATTTGCATTGGTTTTAGGATTATGTGCCCACGTTATTATTTTTGGGATGGAGGTTATGTGCCCCATGCCCGGGTTTCAAATTTATGAAGTTTGGCCCAACATTTTATATAAATTGAGAGTTTGGTTATGTGCCAATCTCTATCAGGTTTCAAGTTCATGAGGCTTGTCCACCTTTGTTATTTATGTTGTTCTAGTGCTATGTTTATCTCACCTACATGTAGGTTCTTATTGGTTTTGTGCCCTAAAAACATTACGTTTGCCTTTGTGCCACCACTTTTAATATTGATTTAATGGCAAGTATTCCTTTTATCAAATGTTTGTGATTCTTTCCTTTTATACCCATTTGGGTAGTTCTTACCTTTTGCATGGGAAGCCTTCTATACTTGATGTACTTTCCTTATAGCATGCTCATACCAGCTTTTTGCTGATATCCTCTTTTCTTTTCCTTTTGTGGGGTATGCTTCCAACCCTAGGTGTTGGACAAGGAGTAGGAAATCCAGGAGACCCTAGACCACATCAAGTGTAGCTGACTTCATGGGAGACTTTGTTTAAAGTTGTTAGGTGATCCTCAGCTAGTCCTATTTATGTAGTTATTTTTTCCTTTATGTCACCCTATGTGGTGAAAGTTTAGTATGATAAGATGCTTTGTAATGTTTAGATATATATAATTCCACTGATACTTTGTGTTATGATACAATCATGTTAAATAAATTTAGTTTCATCCTTTTCAAGAAAATGTTTTTGTGGATGTGCCTTTTTATTTTTAGTAGGGAGTGGGTCCCTATGGGATCCCACTCCTTACAGCATGGTATCAGAGCCTGTATCTATCGATTATCTAACTATTTCAAACTTGTCTCCATTATGATTTTTACCTTTTTTGTATGTTGCTTATACCTAGTATCCTTGCCTTGTGTAGGCAAAAACCCTAATGGCAGGAGATAACTCAACTGTTGACAACCAGTATGGTTATGAGACACCCCAAAACCCTAGGTTTGGTCAGGAGACCCTAGCTTCTGCTAATTCAATAGTAGTTATCACTCCAGAGCAAGAGTTGGTCATGTTTTGACAACTTTTTTCTACTTCCATGGAGGGGAAGATGAAAGACCCATATGTGTCTGAAAAGCCTAAGGAGTTCTCAATCATGGAGTTCATGAAGATGCAACCACCTTCCTTCAAGGGTGAAGGTGAAATAGAGATTGTTGACAAAGCTAATAATTGAGTGCTAGCCTTAGAGAGGACCTTTGATGGTATGGCTTGTCCTCCCCACCAGAAGGTTAGGTTTGCTTCATATGTTTTGGATGGACCCACTCGAATTTGGTGGAACGGGATAGGAAGGACACATGATATCTCAACCATGACCTCAGAGCAATTCTTGGTGCTTTTCCGTGGGAAGTATATCTGCACTGCTACCCTAAAGAAGAAAGAAGTAGAGTTCTATAGCTTGAAGCAAGGTTCCTTATATATTTTTTCTTTTGAACAAAAGTTTCTACTGTTGGAACGTTATACAGTTGGTTTGAGTGAGGAATGAAGGGCTGACCTATTCCTTCAAAGACTCAACTACAATGTGGGTCGTGCTCTTATCCCACAACCTCCATTGACCTTTCAACAAATGGTTGATAAAGCTTTAGCCATAGAGTCTTACATAGGGTTTCAACCTATGGAGTTTCATATGAAGAGGAAACCCTCAGGGGATGAGCATAGAAGAGGCAAGTGTGCTAAGTGCAATGGTTGCCATCCTCTAGGAAGGTGCTTTCAAGATAAGAATCAAGCAAAGTATCAACCTGAATTCTGAGTTGTGTGCCATCATTGCAATGAACCTAGACATATTTTCCCTAGGTGCCCTCAACTTCATAATGGACATGTACCAACTCAACAACAACCTCAAGTGACTCATTAGAATAATGGTAACAACAATGGTAAAAGACTTGTAGAAAGGTGAGCCAGGAGAGTCTTTACTTTGGATGGTCAGGAAGTCTATGATGATGATCAAGTTGAAGGTAACCCTTAGTCCCATAGTTATAATTTCAAGTTATGTTTCCTTTTGCATGGTACCTTGTGGATATATGTAAAGAAGTTACCTTCATACCTATAGTTTTACTTGTATTATTACGATAAACTTTTTAAGAGGTGGAAGATAGTTGTTTAGATTTTGAGGGTGAAATATCTTTAAGGGGTGGTATTGTAAGGACCTGACCTCTATTTTGGTCTTACCCTATTTGCTTTGCGTAAACCATGTGTTTAGATGCTTGCTAATCACCTGAAGTTGTGATTAGCGTTCGTGTGTGCCTTATTGAAAGGCTTAGGTGCAACTTGCAATTTACCCAAGTTTTAGGGTTTCTGTGCAAGTTTGCCACCTTGAGAGATGTCTTTCACTATCCATGCATCCTATATGGTTGAGAGGATGAGTTGGGCATCTTGCTTGAGTTGCTTTCGGGCCCCATTTAAGCTTGTGAAGCTTGGGCTTGTTGTTGGGCTTTCTTGAGCCTTGTTTGCTTGGTGTATCAGCCAAGAGTGTACCAGGCATAAGTGTATCGGCTAGGGTTGTATCAGATAAGTGATATATTGTCCATGGCACCATGTTGGGTGATACACACCCTCTTGACCTAACCTCCTTTGTGTCACCATTCTTTGGACAAGTGGCAGTTGCTTTGCTAGTTGGTGGCAAGTCATGAGAAAGTGGTTTGGGGAGCTAGCAAGGTGGCATAGCTTGGACAAGTGGTGGTTTGGGCGTGCACATGTGGAGAAATCCCCTAGTGGATGCCCACTTAACCCCTTGCATATATACCCCCTTCTTTGCTATCTTGGGATCCCTTGAGCTCCTTAGTACTTCCTTTCTTTCTTGGCGGCCGATATTTCCCCTTGGTAGAGCTTGGTGGTTGATCTCCTTGGTGGAGTCTTCTTCTTCCTCTACTGGTGGCCGAAACCCTAGATGTGCCTTGCTCCTTCTCCTCTTGTGGTGAGTATCTCTCCCTATCCTTGGCACCTTCTTCTTCTTCTCTCTTTCTTTTCAGCCATGATGATTATGGAGTTCTCTTCTATCCTAGTGTTGGCCAAAGGTGGTGCCTTGGAGCTTGAGGCTTGGTGCTTGGAGTTTTGGAGCTTGTGGAGTGTGCTTGAGGCGGGTTACATAACTTCTAACCCTAGCTATACTACTTTCTTTATATACTGTTTGTTTACATGCTATCTTGATCAACCATGCATACATTGTTAGTAATGTTCTTACTCTAGTATGCACCCTTGATATTGTTCTATGTGGTGACATAATTATGTCATTTAGATGTGTTCTTGGACCTTGTTGGCTGAACCGTTGGATTAGGGTTCTTTGCAAAAAAACCCTCTCTCTTAGTTGTTGAGAGGTGAGCCTAGGGTTCCAAATTCCATGGTGTGTGTGGTGTGTTCTTGGGGCAAAACCCCTTTCTCTCTTTGGCCTTGAGAGGTGAGCTTAAGCTCTAGTTGCGTGGGAAAAACCCCTCTCTCACTTGGTTGTCGAGAGGTGAGTCTATACTATAGTTGATTGGGCAATACCCCTTTCTTACCATGGATTTGAGAGGTGAGCTAAAGATGTAGTTGTGTGGGAAATACCCCTCTCTCACTTGGTTGTTGAGACGTGAGTCTATACTTTAGTTGCTTGGGCAATACCCATTTCTTACCAGGGATTTGAGAGGTGATCCTTTGGTTGGTGTTGACCTAGTTGTGGTTGGAGGGTTGGCCGACGTGGGATGACCCACCTTGCTACCTGATATGCAATGGAAGTTGTGCAAAACCCCTCTCACTTGGTTGTTGAAAGGTGAGCCAACTCTCTTGACCTATTAGGGTTTCTTGGTGGAAGTATTAAGGTTGAAGGTGACCAACCCGTCATGACCTTTGGGTCCTTACCCAATATGTGTTGTTGGACGATATGCTTTTGGCTGATAGGGATGTGCCTTGGGCGTTAGGTGGTCTGTATTGGGTGTCATGGGATGTTGGTGCCTTACACGACATTCTCTTGGATGGTGTTTCCCGACACCTTCTTGCAGGATGCCTTGCCCAATATGGATCCTATCCCAAGAAGCGGTTGGGCGACATGGGTGTTTTTTAGGTGTTACACGTTATGGTTCTTCCCGGTAGGATGTTGAGTAATCCAATAGATCCTACCTTGGGTGATATAGAGGCTTGTTCCCTTAATTGATATGAGTATGGTAGGCAGATATTGATTTGAGAGATATGGCTGGTACCTTACACGACACTCCCCTAGTTGTGCTTCCTGACATGGTGCCCTAGTGGCTATGTTTCCTTGAGTGATATGCAGCTTGGGCATTAGGGTTTGCTGCTTTGGGAGATATGGGGTTTATCCTTCATGCCTGATACCCTCTTACACCTAGAATGTCTAGTGCTACCCGATATGGCTGTTGATCAATATGAAGGTTAACCTATATGATGGGTGGTGCTTAGGGTCTGGTTGTGCCCGATACCAAGATGATAGCGGTTGCCCGACATGGTTGTTATCCCTAGATGGGTGTTGACTGATGGAATGTTGGCCGATACAGTAAGTGGTGGTTAGTTGCATATTAACCGATACAGTGGTGGGCATCACACTCTTTGATGAGGTGTGTCTTACCTTTAATGAGGTTTATGGCACTTTTGGTGAGGGTTGTCCCTTACTCGGTATATATATAGTAAGGGTTGTACCTTGTGATCAGTTGGAAACCCTAATGCTTGATCGAAGGTCATATAAGATAATGTCATGCATAAATATGCTCATCCAATTGTGTAATTATATATCTCTTGGTATATGCAATAAGTTTAAGATGTTCCTTGTATGAGTACAGTTGTACCTCTATGCTCATTCTAACCATGCATGTACCAGTTGTATGATGAGGCCATGATGATAGCATGACAATGATATGATGTGGAACATCAAGGGTTATGATGAATCCAGTGATATATGATGGGTGTTACCCATGGAATGGCAATGTGTGCTCTAATGATGAGATAAGGGAATGATATCCCATGATGATGTATGATGATGAAGCCTTAAGGGGAAGTGGAATTATGTGATGAGGAATTGAGATCCCATGAGAATATGATAATGACAGTAATGGTGTGACACAATGTTGTTAATGTTTTATAACTTGGTTGCCTCAGCAATTCACTTAAAATATACTAATTAATTATAGATGAACATCTCATGTAGTTTGCCCTGGCCATAGATCAATCATCGTCAGTAGTTGGTGATGGTGAAACAGGTTTATCCTGTGGGATCACTTGGAGCGCATATTGTTGAATATGCGGGGTTTCTCCTAGCTAAAAATAGGAGGATTAGAGTGCAACTGTGGTTGCAGTATCAAGATGTGTATGAGAGCATGGTGAACAGGCCCATGGCTCAGTGTGATGGACCAGGAATGTGTTCATGGCTCAGGAGCACAGTGAATAGGCCCATGGCTCAAGGTATGCTAGAGTCGAGACTTGTACCAAGGCAGGCTAGAGAAAAGGGTAGCCTACGGAGCTGACCCTGTGGTTGAGGCCACTTAAGCAAGAGATTGCGGTCCTGCTTTGGTTATCATGTACTGACCACGAGGAGGTGAGGTCATGGAGTCCGACTCTTCCATTGACCTTGTATGGCACCGGTTTTGGGCTTCACAATCGAAGGTTGGATTTGAGTGGTACGGCTCACTTCCTTAGGGCATACTAAATTGTAATCCAGTCGTAAAGTATATATTGCTTAGGGCAAAACACAGAACAATTGGTTGAGGCCTTGTTTATATAGTTGCCCTAGTTATATCTTGTAGTTAATTACACATTCCTCATATCTTATGATAAGTTCTTATATAACTTGTCTTGTCAATCATGTTCCATAAGAAATATCTGGTTATATGCCTCCCGAATATCTTGGTAAGTTTGTTAATAAAGTTAGTTCTGTTTAGTATGATGCATATATGAACTTCTTATATCAGTTATCTATTTTATCTGCCCTAGCTTTCCTAAATTTTTATAGTTCGGCGGGGAGTTATGTTTCTCGTTGGGACTGTGTGTCTCACCCCATTGGTCTAAAACCTTTTTACATGATCGAGCTAGATGTGGTGGTGATCGTGGTGTTGCAGCTGAGCAACAAGAAGAACAGTAGAAGGGAAGAGGTGGTTATGTTGCTATCTTTTGGAGGTTTTGTAGTAGAGTCCTAGAGTCATCCATGTACTCTCAGGTCCTTGGAGGTGTTTTGACGAGGTTTCAAGATGTATAGTTGATATGGATTTCTTATCCTGTTGTTGACCTGGCTAGGTTTGTTATGTATATGAAGAGGTGATACATCCTTTATGGATAAAAGACAACTGGAACCTATGAACGGTGGACATGCATCAAGTTGATGTATATTTATATAATATGTTTCTTTGCAGGATGTGGATCTGGTTGTAATAGTTCCTTTCTTATCTGGTCTTTGTAATCGATTTTAATTAACCCATGTTTTTGGTAATATGTTATTTATGACGATTCCGCACGTTTTGGCATGGCATTTCGTTGTCTGTATGATAGAGGGATGGCATAAATAAGTTTGGTATCAGAGCTCTAGGTTTGCTGAGCCTACAGGGATCTAGGACTAGGCTTGTGTTTGTTCTTTTGGGTTTTCTAGATTTTCTTACAATAACCTTCTGCCCCCAGTAGAAGATAAATCTTAAAGATGTCTGTAAATCACAAAGAACATGCTGCCGAGAGCAGTGATGTTGCATCTATTGATGGAGCACGAGTATAGGCACATGAAGATTGAGTGCCTGAGGTCCTCCAGCTTGACCCGACCATTCTAAAAAACCCTGCCTATCAACACCTTATGGGGCAGCTAATGGCTATGATGAATCACATGATGGAGAGATTGCCAGTGCCTCTACCAAAAGCACATGCTCCCCATGGTGAATCTTCAGGTATTGGGAAGACCTTCAAGCGGCTTCACCGAGTCGAAGCTTAGGATTATGCTAGAATGGCCGATCCAGAGGATGTAGATCTGTGGCTAATAGGTCTTGAGAAGGCCTTCCAGATCCTTGACATCCCCGAAGCAGACAAAGTCAAGCATTCTGTCTACCTTCTAAAAGGTATTGTTGGCCACTGGTGGGCCATCGAGGAAGAGAAGTGACCTAGTGAGATGATCTGTTGGGACGTCTTCCGATGGGAGTTCATGAGTCTATACTTCTCAAAGACCTATCTGGATGAAAAGATTAGTCAGTCTGAGCATCCGTGCCAAGGATCTATGAGCATCACTGAGTATGAAGCCAAGTTTATGGACCTGCTGAGGTTTTTTCCTCACATGGATGTGACATATGATGAGAGAATCAGACAGTTTGAGAAAGGTCTGAGTGTTGAGCTGACGACACATGCTGCTGCTTTAGAAAATCGGGAGTGGTTTTCCATGTTTGTGGAGTCTGTCTGAAGGATTGAATGGTCAGTCAACAAGAAGAGAGAGACCATGTCCATGAAAAAGCATGCTCAGTTCCAGAGGCAGTGGTTTGATTGCTTCAAGAAGTTGAGGTTTTCTGCACCTTCTACGATGCAGAGCTCCAGTGCGTCGTCATAGTGGTCTCCAAGTAAAGGAAGAGGGCATGGATTTTTTCCATCTAGAGCCCACAGTACAACTTCAGTAGCAGTGATAGGGCCATCTAGGCCGCAGATAGAAGACATGTCATGCTATCACTGTGGACAAACAGGGCATTTGAAGTCAAATTACCCAAGGAGAGATGTCGAAGTGACGCAACAGCTGAGGTAGAATCAACAGGGATTGGATAGACAACAGTTCAGTGATAACAGCGGGTGAGGACGCGGTCAAGTGTCACAAGTAGGATCATTTGCTCAAGGAAACTGAGGGTGTGGACGACAACAAGCAATGGCTCGATTCTATGCTATGAGTCAGTCGGAGGCGATAGTCAACCCACGAGTGGTGGCAGGTCAGATGGAGTTATTTCATTCTAATTTGTCTTCTTCTTGCTTCATATCTATTCTGGTTGACCCGGGTGTGACATACTCTTTTATTGCTCATAGTATGCTTGATAGCTGTCTTTTAGCTGTCAGTTGTAAGAAAGATAGCTTGCTGTTAGAAACCCCTCTTGATGGTTCCTCGATGCTTTGAGAGGTGTTTCCATCTTGTGCTCTATCTTTTTTAGGATACAAGATACAAGTGGATATGCATGGATTCGATGTAATCCTTGGGATGGATAACTTAGAGAAGTATAAGATTTTACTGGACTATGGTTCCAAGCAGGCAATGTTTGCTGATGATGGGGAGAAGTGGATCTTCCAAGGAGATAGGAAGATTCTTCTGACATGTTTGGTGTCATCTATGGTGGCAGAGAAGTTGTTGCGACAAGGTTGTAGAGTGTTCTTAGCTCATGTTGTGGATACCATGGTAGAAGGTTCTAGTCTTGAGGATGTGCTTGTTGTCAGAGAGTTTGCTGATGTGTTTCCTGATGAGTTTCCCGGTGTTCCCCCACCTTGAGAGATCGACTTTGAGATCAATCTAGTGCTAGGGACACATCCAGTTGCTTAGACACCATACAAGATGGCTCTAGCCGAGATGTCAGAACTAAAGAAGCAGTTACAAGAGTTGTTGGATAAAGGTTTCATCAGACCAAGCACATCACCGTGGGGTGCTCCTGTACTATTCGTAAAGAAGAAGGATGGATCGATGTGTTTTTTCATAGATTATTGACAGTTGAACAAAGTTACGATCAAGAACAAGTATCCTATTCTGAGAATAGATGATCTGTTTTATCAATTGTGTGGTGTTACAATGTTCTAAAAGATCGATCTACGGTCGGGATATCATCAGTTGAGGATCAAGGATGATGACATACCAAAGTCAGCTTTCAGGTTGAGATATGGTCACTTTGAGTTTGTGGTTATGCCGTTTGGGCTAACCAATGCACCTGCTTCTTTCATGGATCTGATGAACAGGGTGTTCCATCCATTTCTAGATCAGTTTGTTGTGGTCTTCATAGATGACATCTTGATCTATAGTCAGGATAGACAAGAGCATGAACAACATCTTCGACAAGCATTGACTCTCCTTCGCCAACACCAATTGTATGCCAAGTTTAGTAAGTGTGATTTATGGTTGAAAGAAGTGACTTTCTTGGGTCATGTGATATCTACATAAGGAGTCAGAGTGGACCCTAAGAAGGTGGAGTCAGTTGCGGAATGGGAGCAACCGAAGATGCCGACTGAAGTTCATAGTTTTCTATGTTTAGCAGGATACTACTGGAGGTTTATAAGGAACTTCAGTGTAATCGCATTTCCGTTGACAAAGTTGACTAGGAATAAGTAGGATATGTTTGTCTCTTTGCAGAAGAAGAATGTATAGTTGGAAGTATCCTTGTTGGCAGGTCTGTTGGCACAAATACAAGTGAAGCCTACTCTGAGGCAGCAGATCAAAGAAGCATAGAAGGAAGCTGCTGCAGTTCAGTTGATCAGATCAGAGTTTGGCAGCGAGAAGTGTGATGGCTTCCATGAGTTCGAGGATGGACTAGTTTGTTATCATAACATGATGGTGGTACCCGATATTGATGATCTGAGGAAGTTAATGCTCGAGGAAGTGAACACGTTAGTGTATGTTATGCATCTAGGTGTCACCAAGATGTATCATAACCTGAAGGACGTGTATTCACGGCCTGCCATGAAGAGAGATGTAGCTGAGTTTGTGGCTAGGTGTGAGGTATGTCAGTAGGTTAAGGGTGAGAATCAGAATCCGACAGGTATGTTGCAACCCATGCCAATACCACAGTGGAAGTGGGATCATATAACCATGGATTTCAGAGTTGGTCTACCAAGGACAGCTAGGAATCATGATTCCATTTAGGAGATAGTGGACAGGTTGATGAAGACTGCTCATTTCATACCTATGAAGACAACATATACAACAGAAAAGCTTTCTCAGGTATATGTGGATAAGATAGTGCGTTTGCAAGCTCGTAACTATAGTATCTGACAGAGGCCCCCAATTCACGAGTCATTTCTGGGAACAATTGCGCAAAGCATTGGGAATGCAGTTGAGGTTCAGTACCGCTTTCCACCCGCAAACAAATGGACAGTCTGAAAGGACTATTCAAACTTTGGAAGATCTTCTCTGATCTTGTGTCTTGCAATTCCTAGGTAGTAGGAACATGCATCTCAGTCTGATAGAGTTTGCCTAGAACAACAGTTACCAACGGAGTATCGACATGGCACCTTATGAGGATTTGTATGGCAGGAAATGCAGATCTCCTTTATGTTGGTATGAGTCTGGCGAGTATCAGCTTTTGGGTCCTGAGTTAGTGCAACAAATGACAGAAAAGATCAAGGTGATACAACAACAGTTGAAATTGGCACAAGATAGACAGAAGTCATATGCAGATAATTGTCGACAACCTCTAGAATTCCAGGTGGGAGACAAGGAGTATCTCGAAGTCTCTCCATGGAAAGGCATGTGGAGGTTTAGCCGGAAGGGCAAGTTGGCTCCCAGGTATATGGGGCCATATTCGGTGATTGCGCGTGTTGGCAAAGTGGCTTACAAGTTAAAGCTACCACCAAAGTTGCATAGGTTGCATACAGTGTTCCATGTAAGTATGCTGAAGAAAAGTCATCCATGCATAGAGACAGTGATACAATCAGTTGAGGTTGAGCTTGATGAATATGTGACCTACGAGGAAGGTCCAGTGTTAATCCTCGACAGAAGAGTGAAGAAGTTGAAGAGGAAGGACATGGTTCTTGTGAAGGTTCTTTGGCATCATCGTGGCATTGAGGAAGCCACGTGGGATCTCAAGGAAGAGATGTGGAGGAAGTATCCCTTGCTTTTCTCTTTGGATTTCAGGGACGAAATCCTTTTGTTGGTGTTTATGGCTTGTAACAACCCTGACCTATGTTTTGGTCTTACCATGTTTGCTTTGCCTAAACCCTATGTTTAGATGCTTGCTAATCAGCTGAAGTTGTGATTAGGATTTGTTTGTGCCTTGTTGAGAGGCTTAGCTGCAACTTGCAATTTACCCAAGTTTTAGGGTTTTTTTTGCAAGTTTTCCACCTTGAGAGATGTCTTTCTCTCTCCATGCATCCTCTAGGGTTGAGAGAATGAGTTGGGCATCTTGCTTGAGTTGCTTTTGGGCCCCATTTAAGCTTGTGAAGCTTGGGCTTGTTGTTGGTCTTTCTTGAGCTTTGTTTGCTTAGTGTATCGGCCAAGAGTGTACCGGGCATAAGTGTATCAGCTAGGGTTGTATCGGCCAAGTGGTGTATCGGCCATGGTACCATATTGGGCGATACACACCCTCTTGACCTAGCCTCATTTGTGTCACCATTCTTTGGACAAGTGGTCATTGCTTTGCTAGTTGGTGGCAAGTCATCAGCAAGTGGTTTGGGGAGCTAGCAAGGTGGCATAGATTGGACAAGTGGTGGTTTGGGTGAGCACATGTCGAGCAATCCCCTAGTGGATGCCCACTAAACCCCCTTGCATATATACCCCCTTCTTTGCTAGCTTGGGATCCCTTTACCTCCTTAGTACTTCCTTTCTTTCTTGGTGGTCGATATCTCCCCTTGGTAGAGCTTGGTGGCCAATCTCCTTGGTGGAGTCTTCTTCTTCCTCTAGTGGTGGCCAAAATCCTAGATGTGCCTTGCTCCTTCTCCTCTTGTAGTGAGTATCTCTCCCTATCCTTGGCACCTTCTTCTTCTTCTCTCTTTCTTTTCGACCATGGTGGTTATGGAGTTCTCTTCTCTCCTAGTGTTGGCCAAAGGTGGTGCCTTGGAGCTTGAGGCTTGGTGCTTGGAGCTTTGGAGCTTGAGGATTGTGCTTGAGGTGGGTTACATAACTCCTAACCCTAGCTATACTACCTTCTTTATATACTATTTGTTTACATGCTATCTTGATCGACCATGCATACATTGTTAGTAATGTTCTTGCTCTAGTATGCTCCCTTGATCTTGTTGTATGTGGTGACATGGTTATGTCGTTTAGATGTGTTCTTGGACCTTGTTGGCTGAACTGTTGGATTAGGGTTCTTTGGGCAAAACCCCTCTCTCTTAGTTGTTGAGAGGTGAGCCTAGGGTTCCTAATTCCATGGTGTGTGTGGTGTGTTCTTGGGGCAAAACCCCTTTCTCTCTTTGGCCTTGAGAAGTGAGCTTAAGCTCTAGTTGTGTGGGAAAAAACCCTCTCTCACTTAGTTGTTGAGAGGTGAGTCTATACTCTAGTTGCTTGGGCATTACCCCTTTCTTACCAGGATTTGAGAGGTGAGCCTTTGGTTGGTGTTGACCTAGTTGTGGTTGGAGGGTTGGCCAACGTGGGATGACCAACCTTGCTTCCCAATATGCAATGGAAGTTGTGCAAAACCCCTCTCACTTAGTTGTTGAAAGATGAGACAACTCTCTTGACCTATTGGGGTTTCTTGGTGGCAGTCTTAAGGTTGAAGGTGACCAACCCGTCATGAACTTTGGGTCCTTACCCAAGATGTGTTGTTGGACGATATGCTTTTAGCCGACAGGGATGTGCCTTGGGTGTTAGGTGGTCTGTGTTGGGCATCATGGGTTGTTGGTGCCTTGCACGACATCCTCTTGGATGGTGCTGCCCGAAACCTAGTTGGAGGATGCCTTGTCCGATATGGATCCTAGCCCAAGATGTTGTTGGGTGATATGGATGTTGTTTAGGCATTGCACGTTATGGTTCTGCCCGGTAGGATGTTGAGTAATCCAATAGATCCTACCTTGGGCGATATAGTGGCTTGGGCCCTTGACCAATATGAGTATGGTAGGCAGATCTTGTGTTGGGCGATATGGACGGTACCTTGCACGACACTCCCCTACTTGTGTTGCCCGACATGGTGCCCTAGTGGCTATGTTGCCTTGAGCAAAATGCAGCTTGGGCGTTAGGGTTTGCTGCTTTGGGCGATATGGGGTTTATCCTTCATGCTTGATACCCTCATACACCTACAATGTCTAGTGCTGCCCGATATGGCTGTTGGATGATATGAAGGTTGACCTATATGATGGTTTGTGCTTAGGGTCTGGTTGTGCCCGATACCAAGGTGATAGCGGTTTCCCGACATGGTTGATATCTCTAGATGGGTGTTGACCGATGCAGTGTTGGTCGATACAGTAAGTGGTGGTTAGTTGCATGTTAACCGATATAGTGATGGGTCGGCGTCACAGTCTTTGATGAGGTGTGTCTTACCTTTAGTGAGGTTTATGGTGCTTTTAGTGAGGGTTGTCCCTTACCCGATATATCTATAGTAATGGTTGTACCTTGTGATCGGTTGGAAACCCTAATGCTTGATCAAAAGTCATATAAGATAATGTCATGCATAAATATGCTCATACAATTGTGTAATTATATCTCTCTTGGTATATGCAGTATGTTTAAGATGTTCCTTGTATGAGTACAGTTGTACCTCTATGCTCATGCTAACCATGCATGTACCCATTGTATGATAAGGCCATGATGATGGCATGACAATGATATGTTGTGGAACATCAAGGGTTACGATGAACCCAATGATATATGATGGGTGTTACCCATGGAATTGCAATGTGTGCCTCTAATGATGAGATAAGGGATTGATATCCCATGATGATGTATGATGATGAAGCCTTGAGGGGCAGTGGCATTATGTGATGAGGGATTGAGATCCCATGGCAATATGATAATGACAGTAATGGTGTGACACAATGTTGTGTATGTTTTATAACCTGGTTGCTTCAACAATTCACTTAAAATATACTAATTAATTATAGATGAACATCTCATGTAGTTTTCCCTGGCCATAGATCCATCATCGTCAGTAGCTAGTGATGGTGAAACAGGTTTATCATGCTGGATTACCTAGAGTGCATATTTTGAATATGCGGGGTTTCTCCTAGCCGAAAATAGGAGGATTAGAGTACAACTACAGTTGTAGTCTCAAGATGTATATGAGAACATGGTGAACAGGCCCATGGCTTAGTGTGATGGAGCATGAATGCATTCATGGCTCAGGAGCACGGTGAATAGGCTTGTGGCTGAAGGTATGCTAGCGTTGAGACCTGTACCAAAGTGGGCTAGAGAAAAGGGTAGCATGTGGAGCTGAGCTTGTGGTTGAGGCCACTTAAGCAAGGGACTGTGGTCCTACTTTGGTTATCATGCACTGACCACAAGGAGGTGAGGTCATGGAGTCTGGCTCTTCCATTGACCTTGTATGACACCGGTTTTGGGCTTCACAGCTGAAGGTTGAATTTGAGTGGTACGACTCACTTCCTCAAGGCATAATAAATTGTAATCTAGCCGTAAAGTATATATTGTTGCTTAGGGAAAAACACGGAACAATTGGTTGAGGCCTTGATTATATAGTTGCCCTAGTTATATCTTGCAGTTAATTACATGTTCCTCATATCTTATGACAAGTTCTTATATAACTTATCTTGTCAATCATGTTCAATAAGAAATATCTGGTTATATGCCTCCCGAATATCTTGGTAAGTTTGTTAATAAAGTTAGTTCTATTTAGTATGTTGCATATATGAACTGCTTATATAGTTATCTATTTTATCTATCCTAGCTTTCCTGAAGTTTTATAGTTTGGCGGGGAGTTATGTTTCTCACTGGGACTGTGTGTCTCACCCCATTGGTTTAAAACCTTTTTAGCTGATCGAGCTAGACGTGGTGGTGATTGTGGTGTTACAGTTGAGCAGCAAGAAGAACAGTAGAAGGAAAGAGGTGGTTATGCTGTTGTCTTTTATAGGTTTTGTAGTAGAGTCCTAGAGTCATCCATGTACTCTCCGGTCCTTGGAGGTGTTTTGACGATGTTTCACAATGTATAGTTGATATGGCTTTCTTATCCTGTTGTTGACCTGGCTAGGTTTGTTATGTATATGAACATGTGATGCATCCTTTATGGATAAAAGACAGTTGGATCCTATGAATGGTGGACATGCATCAAGTTGATGTATATTTATATAACATGTTTCTTTGTAGGATGTGGATCTGGTTGTAATAGTTCCTTTCTTATCTGCTCTCTGTAATCAGTTTTAATTAACCCGTGCTTTTGGTAATACATTTTTTATGATGATTTCATACGTTTTTGTATGGCATTTCGTTGTCTGTATGATAATGGGATGTCACGAGTATGTTGAAACATACTGAAACCTAGAACTTAATCTTAATCCAGGGTTAAGTGGTTAGAAACCTTAGACTTTGAGGATTAGCCAAACAAGGATAAGGATATTCTCTTTAGTGACCTTAAATATGTTAATGCATGAATAAATCATCCTAAAATGTAGAATATAAATTAATATTACACAATACCTTCAAATTAATCATAAAATCAATGAAAGGTACATAAGATATGTCACATGAGGTAATAATATGCATAAAAAGACAAGGTGTCCATAATTGAGAATAATGAGTTATAATTCCACAAAATATGAAATTAATAAACATATGAGAGGTAATGATAGATTAGATTTGTTCTAGATCATTCCTTTGCCTTATGGTGCAAGGAAGAGAAAAATGAATCAATAATAATGTTTAAAACATGTTAATGAGATACTAAATTATTAATTAGAGAAATAATGGATAATGTGTTAAAAGGAAAACTTTTTGGATAAGAATAACCTCATATTCATTTTCTTGGGATATGCTTTGGCTTGGAGGCCAAGTTTCACCAATTTAGGATAATAATAACCATATCTGTTTCATTTAGAAAAGAAAAGGGTGTTTTTCCTTAAAAATATCAAATAAAATGTTGAATGACTCCAAAAGTGGAAAATAATCTTAGATTCGTAATCTACATATTAAAATATGCCTTTGGGGGAATTTTCACTCAATTTGGAGAAGTTTGATTAAAAGGTGAAATTAGGAGAGAGAAAGTGTGTAGAATCTTTAAAATATTAAAAAAGTGAACAAATAACTCCAATATGTAAAATTGATGGAAAATTCAAATTCAAAACATTAAATATGACTTGTGGGTGAAGTTTCATAAAATTTGGGCAATCTTATCAGGAATTATGAAAGAGGAAAGAGAAAATAAGAAATATTTTCTTTCACGCTTTATTCGATTTGGATTTGTATTTGTCACATGACCTAGTTATTTTCCTTATTTTTTTGTGCTTCTAGGCCGTTGTATCCCCGCATGGATGGTGAGGATTGCGTCTCCTACCTTGGGTAGGAGAGCAACCCGTGCATGAATAGTACCACACATAGGGGGGATTTTGCGATCCAGTTTTCCCTGAAGGTCGATTTGTACCTCTCACTAACGCTCGAGCCATTTCCATCCCTCTCCCATACGTTCTCACGCTATAGTTCGTCATTTTTTGAGATTTTTTGTGTGTTGAGTTTGTGGAGCTTTTCCACATCATTTGGTACCTGAATCGTGACCTATGGTCAAGTATTTTGTAAATGCCCAACTTCCCTTCTTCGTGCTTCTCACGGCCACATCGGTTTTGGCATATACCCTAAGTTCACCTATAAATAGGTGTACCCCGATCTGCGTCGTTCCCCACATTGCTCTCCTCTCCTCTCAATTTCTTTGTATGATTTTGGTTTGGCCATAGACAACCTTGTTTTTTATCAAGGCTTGTAGTGAGTTTTCCTCCTTCCTCTTTACACCTCCGATCGAATTGCATACCTAGGTAAGTGCGGTTTGGTTCCGTCTTCCCCTCAATACTCTTCTTTTTTTGTTTGGTTGTGAGTCACGAAATTGCCTAATTCACCAAGCCACCATCGAGATACTTTGAGCAGCCACAACTTGCGGATGGGGAGGGAAGAATCCCCTCTGTGAAATCCCTATCTTGCCCTTCCACTCTTGACTCTTTTGTTTCCCATGTAAGGGTAGTTTTTTCCTTTTTCCATCTATTCTTTTTGTTTGGGCGAGTCAAGGCCATGAATTTGGGCCAAGTCAACATTGTGTGCCCCACTCTCTCTCTCTCTCTCGCAGATTATCTTATTTGGCTTTTTGGTGATTTATGATTGGTCGATCTTATAAAACTTATATCTTTCGCTCTGGTTGTCCAAAAATTACAAAATACTCGTTCGATGAAGAAAAATGTAAGCTTTGTAATGGTATTGGTTTTGTTTCTTGAATCTCATGTTTAAAAGAAGTGATTTTAATGGATATAATTAAATAATAAAATAACTTTTATAATTCATAACTAAATACTTATAAGTTAGACAAATATAATAAAATATGTTATGGACTCATATAATATAACCTTAAACATGACATGGTTTTGTTAACCTAATTCACATATAATAAGATGGTGATTTTTTAGGGTTTTGAATAATCGATGTAATTCTAACCATAATTTTATATACATGACATTGGGTGCTTTGGAAACCTGGATTTGGATCTAGAAGTAATCTTGTTTTGTTAAGACTATATAATAGGTATGTTTGCATCTCATATTCTTCTCTATTGAGAAATAACCTAAATTGTCTTTCTTTTGGTCCTATGGACAATAGCCTATACACATTGCTCTTATCTTTTGATATCGTGGTTCTTGTGAACTATCTTGTTTGTGGTGATCTTGGATGTTCTCTTGACTCTTTTCCTCATGTTTAAGTGCATGTTGGACTTATGTGTTGTTATATACTTTGGGGTGGATGATAATGATGATCACTTATGTGGTGATTAATTTGTAAAATCCGACTATACCTTTTATTTGCCTCTCTATTAAGCATGTTGTGTGTCTTTGTAGCCATAGAGTAATATAATTTGCATTGGTTTTAGGGTTATGTTCCCATGCTATTATTTTTGGGATGGAGGTTATGTACCCCATACCCAGGTTTCAAATTTATGAGGTTTGACCCAACATTTTATATAAATTGGGAGTTTGGTTATGTGCCAATATCTATCAGGTTTCAAGTTTATGAGGCTTGGCTGCCTTTGTTATTTATGTTGTTCTAGTGTTATGTTTGTCTCACCTACATACATGTTGTTATGGGTTTTGTGCCCTAAAAACATTATGTGTGCTTTTGTGGCACCACTTTTAATATTGATTTAATGGCAAGTATTCATTTTATCATATGTTTGTGATTCTTTCCTTTTATGCCCGTTTGGGTAGTTCTTACCTTTTGCATGATAATCCTTCTATACTTGATGTACTTTCTTTATAGCATGCTCATACCATCTTTTTTCCGATATCCTCTTTTCTTTTCCTTTTGTGGGGTATGCATCCAACCCCAGGTGTTGGACAAGGAGAAGAAAATTTAGGAGGACCTGGACCACAACAAGTGTAGCTGACTTCGTGGGAGACTTTGTTTGAAGTTGTTAGGTGATCCTCAACTAGTCCTATTTATGTAGTTAGTTTTTCCTTTATGTCACCCTGCGTGGTGAAAGTTTAGTATGATAAGAAGCTTTGTAATGATTAGATACATCGATAATTCTGTTGCGACTTTCTGTTATGATACAATCATGTTAAATAAATTTGGTTTCATCCCTTTCAAGAAAAAGTTTTTGTGGATGTGCTTTTTTATTTTTAGTAGGGAGTGAATCCCTATGGGATCCCACTCCTTATGAGATTCATATTAAAAAATGCCTCCTTCCCCTCTTTCACGAGTTGTTTCTATGGAATCCTATTAATCACGGTAACTGGGGTTCTTATGGAGATTTACTTGAAATATAATTTAAGCAGAATTTGCCCAATCCCCAATTAGTGAGGAATGATATCACTATTATCTCACATGCAAACTTGAAAAAAAGGTGTTTTAAGATGGTGGGTGGAACAAATATATAGACTGGTTGGGATGATGTGTCTTTTAGAATTTGAGACTATAGCTAGGCTCTTGATTTTTTTAAATAGAACCCTCCTAACTTGAACAATCTTAAGAAGAATTATGGTAGGTAGAGACGATAATAAAGGACTGGATAACTATACTGGCCCAAAAAAATGGTGGCCAAATAAGATTGGTCCTCATGTTGATGCCCTTTCCTTGTGACCCATATCTTGGTTTTTTCCTACTTCATTTATTCTAAAGGGGTGCATCTATTGGGATATTCCAAAACTATTTTTTCTCTTCATCAAGGATAGATAGATAATATTGCTATTATATATATGGACTTGGTCCTCTCTCTTGGGATGATATATGTAATTGACACCCATATATTAAAAATTCATTAGATTGAGGAGCTGGAAAAATAAAATACGTGAAGTTGCTTCCATCTTCCAATTTTGCTCCATGCATTGTTTGTTCATTTGTACATATTGGGCTTCAAGTCTAGTTTACAAATCAACTTTCCACCAATTTTTTCACAATTTCCATTGTCACTGCCATAGTTTCCATCGTTCTTGTACTCGTCGCTAGTGTATCTATAGAATTCTATCATGCTTTTACCAACGACATGTATAAGAGCATGGTTTCACATCACAAAGAAGAAGAAATATGTATAGTACAAAATTATGAACACATGAATATATGTGTGTCATCTTATTATTCTTTATGGATCTCATTTTAAAATTAGTACATTTCACCTTTGTGTCACATGGCTACACATTAGACTCATGGGTCAACTTCAGCATTGTTATGTTGTCATGCCTATTGGTCTGCAAGTTGTTTATTTCACTACTAAATAAGTGCACCCTCATCTTTCATATTGTGTGTGATATTGCTCGAGGGCTGACTCATTGATATGATATTGGTCTATGGGTAAATGAGAATCACAATACTATGGCACCAATCTCGTAACCATGATTATGCTTCTTACTTCAACAAGGAAATAGAAGGATTCCTTCCATGTATTTTCTTTAATCCGCTCCATATGTGTAGACTATAATTGCACTCATTATAATGATCAAACATGATCGCTGTCTTCTACTCCAAAAAATCATGTCTAACATGCAATGGTAACTTATTTAACCATGTGTCTCATGCTTTCTTGGATTGTATCTTGGTGTTTAATCAATTCTAAGGGATATACCGATTTTACATGTTTTCTTCATTCTCTTTTATCATACATTATGGTAAGAAAAGTTAAAGAACATGCATTTAATTCCTACTTTATATCTATTAATTCATTTCAAGAAAGAATAAATTATTGTTTTATCTTTAGTAATGGATGCAAGATTTTGCTTACTACATGATATTGACGCCACAAAGGAGGGTCAAATTGTTGTTGGTAAGTAGGAAGAGATGATTACATTACTTTAAAGTCATAATGTATTCAACTCAAAGGTCAAACTATGTTATCACTTTGAATGATATGCCAGACTAGTCTTATCAAGTGTGTAACTCACATTTGTATAATAATTCAAGTTAGCATTACTAATCCATATAAAGTATTTTTCTATAACTAGTTATGATTAGTACCATAGAAGTATAATAAAACATATCTCGAATTTCAGTGGGTAGAAAGAAAAGGTTATGATTATGTTAGGCTCTATGAGTTTAGACTTATCTTTCCAAGTTAACCAAATCACAAGCACTGAGAATGGAAAGTACATCTTCGAGAAGGCCAATTATGAGAAGTAGGGAATATATAATTTTTATTTTCTTGTTGCTTATGTAATCCCATGTTGAAAAGAATATTAGGTGAACAATAAGTATCCTCTAACAAGTGTAGGGCTAACAACATAATCACAAAGAAGTGTTTTATGCAGTAGAATGGTTCTAGTGGAATTTGTGAACACGTCTTGGAAATGAGAGATATTGTTGTACAAATAAGTGATATGGACTTGTTCATTTATGATGCAATTCTAGTCCATTTTAACCTTATGATCTAGAAAGTAAATATCATTTAAGGTTCATTACAATGCTAAAATGAAAAAAAATTATCAATAAATGATCTATTGGAAATCTGTGTTCTAGAGGAAGAGAGATGCAAGAATGAAGGGGTCCTTATTTTACATATGAATATCCACAACAAGTGTAACCGCAAGGGAAAAGGAAAAATGAATGTATATACTCTTATCTTAAGTGGGTTGTCCAAGGCAAGTAATGGAAAATGATAGATGACACAAGGATAACATTAATTACTTCTTCTTGCATAATTATGGGCATGTTAAAAATGAGTGATTTTATTACAATAATTGTTATAAAAGAAAAGTATTATGCCTTATTTTTCATAGAAGTGGTATATTTCAAATGTTCAATTATATCATTGGTGCCTTGACTTTATTGCCACCATGCACATAGCCATACATTACAAAGGTTTTATAAGTCAAAGGAAACTAGTAAATTATAAAAGCTCCCTCTATCATGGAAACAAATGGGCTCTCAAATAATGGCTAGTGGCACATACCAACAAATCATGGATAATGGAAGCTTATTGGACTTAGAAAACATTTTATGTACCCAAAATATAGTTGAAACTTGAAATTTGTCTGTGCATCAGATAATGCGGGTTTTACTTTCTTATTCAAATGTGGAAACTCGTCATTATGTAAAAACTCTATCTTGTGTTTAACAAATTATCTTTATTAGGTTAAGCTAAATTTTTATTTTGTAGAATCCCTTACTGTTCACCATGAGTTTATTTATAATAAACATACATTATTAGATGAGAAATCTTCATTTTCTTGTTATAAAAGATTGGGGCATATCTCCCTAGAAAACATACACATTTTAGGGACTTTAGACTTTACCAATTTAATTATATGTGTTGAATGCACAAAGGTCAAGTAGGCCAACACTTTCAAAAAGGGTGAGTATAGGAGTAATTAAATGTTAAAAATAATTCATACATGTATTTGTGGACCTTTCCCTCCTCCTTTCATTGTAAATGTATTTTTTTAACCTTAATTGATGTTCAAGATATATGTTCTTAAACTTATTGAATGATAGTTTATAATCTTGTAAGGATTTGAAATTGAAGTAGAGAAAAAAATTAGGTAAAGTTACTAAGACAGTAAGGCCTAATAAAGGAGGTGAGGTGAGTACTATGAAAGTTTCATTGAGATGGGATAATGGAAAGGCCCACTAGTGCATTTCCTTCAAGAAGAATATATGTGTACCTCGCTACACATCATTATATAATACCTATTCGACAAAGACAAATTGGTGTAGATGTTAGAAGGAATCCTACACTAAAGGAAATAGTTTGTGCATTGCTTTCTTATCCATTCCCTTGATCTATAATGTGGATCAAGGTTTCAAAGATAGAGGTGTATGTATTAAACATAGTTCTCTATTAAGTATGATAGGAAAACCCCATATGAATTATGGATAGTAAGGAAAACTTCCTTGAATATCATCTACATATATGGATCTCATGAAGAACCTAAGATATTCAAAATATACATATGAAGACATTTGACCCAAGCATCATTCCTGATTTCTTCATTGATTACTGATAAAGGTCAAAGGGATGTTCACTATGTTATCCATATCATCCACAAAAGATAGATGAGATGAGTAAAGCTATATTTGTGACAATCTCAATTTAAAGGGAAAGTTCATGTACTGAACTACTTGCTGGATTCCCTACACATGCACCTAACCTGAATAACATATGCTACTTGATCATTACTCCCTTCAATAATTTTCAAGTGGATAAGCCACCAGAGGTAGAACATGATCCAAGCCAAGTTAAAATAGAAAAGTTCATAATGAAAAACAACATGAGGAGGTCAACCAAAATACAAATCTAACCCTAAATTGAGAACATCTACAAGACCAAATCATCCAACAATGCCATCTGAATAAATGGCAAACCTACATGACCCAAATATACACTTTTAATATGTTGATCCCTTATCTTTTCACATGAAAAGTAATGTGAATATTCTTCAACGTGGGTTGATGGTATGAGAGAAAAAATAGTCTCCATGGATTAAAAACAAGTACCTTTGTCAAAGAGTATTGGACCTATATGTTAAATATGGATCTTTAAGACCAAATAAAACTCAATGGTGTGATCATTTTGTACAAGGTGAGACTTGTGGAAAAAGGTTTTAGACAAAAGGAAGAAATTCATTATGAAGAGAAATTTTCTCTAGTTTCATGATATTCCTCGTTTATATTAATCATAGATTTAGTGGCTCATTTTTATGTTGAGATAAATCAAACCATTTTGGAAATTGCATTTTTGAATGTGGATATATATTAAGAAGTTTATATGAAATAATTGAAATGCTTCATGGTTTAAAGTAGAAGTCATATGGTTTACAATTTAAATAAATCGATATGTGGACTTAAAATAAGCATCTTGACAATGGTATAAAAATATTTACTACCTTATCTCATTTTTTTGGATTTTATCCTACCATTGTTGATAAATGTGTAAAAACCTAATTTTCAACATAACTAATGTCATAATATTGATCCTTTTTATAAATGACATTGTGCGTACAAGTAATAACTTCAACATATTAAGCGATGATGAAAAATTCCTTTCTTTTTACTTTGATGAATGGTACGAGTAAATTTGTGTAAGTACTTGATATGGATATTAAACAATATTTAGGTAAGGAAATACTTAGAGTATCCCAAAAAACTTATATATCCAAAGTTTAGAGAAGTATAGAATAAAAAAACATTCACCTTGACTTTTACCTACAATTATAGGAGATAAACTTAACGCCAAGTATTGTACCAAAAATGTCATTGAAAAGAAAGGAATCAAATGAGAAAGTAACCACACATTATCTAAGTAACACAATGTAAGTCTTTATATGCACATGACCTGACATAAAATTTCTTGCGAAAATGACCGGTCATTATTAAGGTAACACAAACACTAACTATTGTAGACTCATGAAGAAGGTGATGTTCTACCCACAAGGAGCAAAAAATAACATGATTACATATAGAGGAACAAACCAAATTGAGGTTCTAGGATACTCGTATGCATATATTACTAGGTTTCTAGACCAGTAGGAAGTCTACAATAGGCTATATCTTCTTTACTAGCTAGTGGTTTCATGTCAAGAAAAAGACTATGGATTTATCTACCATAGAGGCTAAGATAATAGCTTACCATGCATGAAACAACACTTGTGATATGAATCAATAGTATGATACAAGATCTTAAGGCAATCAATCCAATTCATAAAACAATATCAATCAACTATTATAAGAAAGCTACAATTACCTTTACTAATAGTAGTAAAAGACCATAAAATAAATACACCTTGACATAAAGCTATACATTATTTATGAGAAAGTAACAAACAAGACCCAATAATTGATCACATTGCTATGCAATATGTATTTTAGATAGCTAACAAAAAGGTTAGCTATAGAAGTGTGTGCATTTCATGTTTAATGATCCTAAGAAATTCATATGACGTGTAACAGTTAATGTGACTTGGCAATGTTGTATTTATAACTAGATCACATATTTGACTCACTATATCTATTTTAGTACCAGTTTTAATAAAAAGTCACATATGACATAAATTAAATTAATAAATATGTTTGGGTTTGACATATATATATATATATATACATACATACATATATATATATATATATATATATATATATATATATATATATATACAAGTAAACACACACGTGCCAATGCACGTGACACAATGAAGTGTTACAACTACATTATATAATTATAAAAAAAATAAAAAAATAATTTTATATTCATATAAATAAAGTAAAGTAGATTTCTCCTATAATTCAAAACATAATTATTTTAATATAACGAAATTGTAATTGGATATTTGTCGATAAGGAGATTATTGTACCAACAATCATTTAAATTTTAAATACGGTTTCTATAAGGTAAATTGGCACAACTCCCATTTACATGTAATGTGATTTTTTTAACTATTCAATTACATAGTAATATTTCAAAAAAAATTGAGGTGTCATTAGTCTATCTATGCTTCAACCTACTCTTGTTCCACTGTAGTGTTGTTAGTAGATTCTACAACAAAAAAATTTATCAAGATGAAGGAGAAATGCTTACATTATATTTGTGTTAGTTTCTTCCTTGCTAGCATTCCATTAACGTTAGTTGCTGCAAGGCATCATCAAGAATAACATTTTTGAAGAAAAAAAGTTAAAGATAGCACCTAACAAGTTAGACATGTCATAAATATGACTTATATCATGTTCCTTGTAACAGGGACAGTTTGTCGAGCACCAATTTGATGAAACACAGGTTATCAGGAATAAGTTGAATGGTTTTGATGTATGAAGATGAAATAACAAGCTGAGGATGGTGCATGTTGACGAACTTGACAAAAATACTGAAAAATGCCCTCTTACTTAGAACATCCTCATTATGTTTCAAACTTTCATAGTTGAAGGCATCCCCATAACCACAGACTACCATGTCAAGTATATTGTAGCGCCCCATCAATAAGAGTGGGACCAATGATATTGTCCTACAAGATGTGTAGCCAGCTGCTGCATCCACCTGATTAAACTATATACACATGTATAACAAGAGCAACCAGTGGATACATAACCGACTGTGGTGTAGAGAAATAAAACTCATGGCAGGAGATGATGCTGAATGCATTATAATGTAGAATTACGCAAAGTGACTGAATACATGGTGTTTTAGGATGTGAAACCATTTCTGCAGTGACCAAGCAAGGATGTTGGGTCCTCTGTGAGCGATAATGCATTCGCTATGGTGGAAAGAAGGTTGTGTACCCTCCCAATCATGGCGTTGAGGGACACCTAGAGCAATTCCATGTTGGTCTTAGCCTCATACGCTCCTAGGAACGTGAGGAAGTTCGTGAGGCAGTGAGACAGGTACCGTGTGGCATTGCACGATCTTAACATGGCAATGGTGGCCTTCGTCAATGAAACATTAATGTTATGAGGATGAAGGTGAAACAAGGCAAAAATTGTTGTGGTGGAGATGACAAAGATTTCCGCCAAGAGGCCGATTATTATTCTGCAGACGCAGCTTCGGCGTATGGTAGTGAACTCCTGCTCGAGCTGGGGGAGTTGTTAGTCGATGGACGGGAGGTCATGGACCGAGAGAGTGTGGGAGTGATGTCAAGTGATGTCTGATGTCCTGATACGGTCGAAATCCATCCTAACTGGCTAGAGACGCTAACTACGAGGAGATTGACCAACCTGTGCAGAGTAGTATGAGCTTGTTGCTGACGGGTTGACATTATTTTAGAGTAGAAGTGGTTTGTTGGTAGCAGCGGTTGCAGGGGCAGCAGAGACATCTTTTATGTGAATGCCGGTTGAATTCTCAGAGAGGATGATGATGTCGGGATTAGAAAGAAGAAGCACCCAATCAATTAATTGGAGCGATACCCTAACAGGGCAACATGATGAAAATCTCTTCTTCCCGATGCATTTGTACACACCCTACACATACGATAGCCAGATCAGATCCTTTGGCTTGATTCTTTACTATGGTTGGAAAGTAGTCACTGGTCTCCTTGAATTCGTATGTTTTGGTTTCTTTATAGCTGTTTCTAGTTGTAGCATGAAGGTAAGAGAAAGATTGATTAGGGTGAGGGAGAGTTACCAAAAACTAAATTGTTGTTTGTCTCACTCAATACACGGAGAAGCTGTTAGAAAGGCGTGCAGGGTGTGATTAAGTAGACACGATTTGTACATCTAGTAACTGTAAATTGTGGATCCCTTAAGTAGGATCGTGGTTTCCATATCTGATACACGCATGTATGGAAATACCTTTAAATTTTTAATTGGTGTAGGGATAAATATGTCAGTTTTGAATTTGTGATGCGAACTCATGTTTGTTACGATCTTGCTTAGATTCTGGATCGTGAGGATATTCTGTGGAACAGGAAATATTTGTGTATCCGTATAGTAACAGATATAAGATAAAGACTTGGTACACGTAAAATTCTTTTATAATAGTGAAACAACAGAGGATGATTATTAGATGAGTTTATGGGATAATAATATACGTGAGATGAAATAATAGAAAATGGTTTGATATGTGCGTATAAAATATATGTTGGCAAAGGGAATTTAAACGATTGTAGATGGGTGTGTGAGAAAGTAATGAAGCCAAGTAGTTTGAAGCCGTGGAGAATGTTGTGTTCCATAATGCCAATGGAGTTGTGGATTGGAGCGTAACTTGAAGTTGGAAAAGAAGGATAAAAATTAGAAAAATCCTCAAAAAAAGGAGAGAGGAAAGAAAGTTAAGGAGAAGCCAGCAATTCAAAAATGGACACTCTGATTGGCTAGTGGCATGTTGTGTAATTATATAAGAAAACTCCCTCTTTTATAGTAGTATATATATATATATATATATATATATATATATATATATATATATATATATATATATATATATATATAACATAATATCTATTACATATGCTACAAAAGTAGTCTTGGTATGTAAGCCTAGAGAGCCAATCTTATGATGATTGTAATTGCGTATCTTATAAATGATTTGATTAATAAAAAAGACATTTTTCCAATTTATTTTATTTTATTCAATTATGAGATAATGATGTAACATATTCAATGTCTAAAGAATGATATTACTCAATCACATGTATCTTCAGATTGAGGACCTTAATATAATTATGAGATAATGATGTAACATATTCAATGTCTAAAGAATGATATTACTGAATCACATGTGTCTTCAGATTGAGGACCTTAATATTGGGATCATAAGGATGTTAAGAGTATATGCATTCTTTTTATGCCCCTACCTAGACGTTATCATGGAAGGCTGATAGATAACAATAAAACTTAAGACTAGAGTGTGTTAGTTGATGAAAAAATCTCACTAGTTTTGCTATTTGATACCAGACCTAACACAGATACTTGTTAGAGAATAGTGTATTCAACAGACCCACCTTGAGAGTGATGCATGGAAACCATGATTGCTATTCAGAATCAACTCTTATAGTGATGATGGTGATTATGGTTCTTAGACTTGAAATCACTACACTCATCATGTGTTGTTCGATGCATTTTGACATCATCCACCACAAACTTGAATAAGGGTTGTCGTTAGGTAATGCTCGGGTTGATTGTGACACATGGGGATTGAGTGTGAGTTATGTAGATGAGATTTGTCCCTCCTACAAGAGATTGATATCCATACCACTTGATAAGATAGATTGAGAAATGTATGTCCATACTCATGTGTCTCAATATGTGACATGTTAGTTCACATGCATCTCATACAATCTACTCTAGTTCAAGAAACATGGATTAAACGTTGAATAGGGTGGCGATTCCATGGCTCCAGTTCAATCCAAATGTTAGATATATAGGAACTATAAAATCATGGTAACAATGATCATGGATTGTAGGTTGAAGTTATTCTCCAACGTTTGAATTACTTGGGTAGCAATGATGTGTTTCTAGATACTGCTCATTTCTTGTGATGTCATAAATTGGTCATGGACATTCACTGACAATGTAACTTGTGACCTATAAGGTCACACACATAGGATGCATCTGGATTAGGAGTTTATTCATGAATGATGTTTAACTTGACATTTAAAGTGTTTAATTATTCAATTTAAACAACAATGGTTGAGAGCTGACTGATATGACTGTGAATCGACCACTTCAAGAGTTGAACCGATCAATTCAAGTTGTATGTCGATTTAAATTGCATTAGCTGAACACTACCTGACCTGGGACATGAACCAACCAATTCACTTAGTGAAACAACTGGTTCAAGGTCTGAAACATCCAGTTCAACTTGTGAATCGCCCAGTTCAATGATCAATATGATTCAATCAAGGATTGATATTGCCATCATGTTGTGCATTATTTGAATGTTAAATGCCAATACAATTGCAAATTGAAAACATGGTGAAATGACCAGATCAAGGGTTGAGCTAATGGGCTCACATGTGAACCGATCAGTTCAGTAGTGAACCGATCAATTCATGGTTTCTTGGTTCTGAAAAATTCATGAAATTCCATCTTTTTAAATCCCGCTCAGAATATAACTCCTAACCCTAACCCTCCTATAAATATAGGAGTAGTCGGGGATTTCGAGTGAGACAACACTTCTCTCTGACAAAATTTTTCCTCTCTAGTTGTGGTAAATAGAGAGCTCAAGCAAGTCCTACCCATAAAAGGGAGGGACATCAAGAGAGAGACAAAATAGGAAAATGAATGTGCATGTGACACATGGGGATGACTGTGAGTGATGTAGATGGGATTTTCCCCTCCTACTGGAGTATTTTATCCTGGCCACTTGATTAGTGAGACTGTGAAATGCATGACCATGCTCATGTGAGTTAATATGTGATATTAAGATTACATATATATCAGAGAGTCTAGTCTAGTTCAAGGAACATGGAGTGAATATTGAAGAAGAAGATGATTCCATGCCTTGAGTTCAATCTAGATATCAGAGATAAAGGAACTATACAATCACTACAACACCAATCACAAATTGTAGGTTGAAGTTGTTCTCCAACTTTCTGATTACTTGGGTAGTAATGATGTATTGTTAGATACCACTCATTGCTTGTGATGTCATAAAATTAGTTATGGACAATCACTTCCAACGTAACTTGGAATGTCTAGGCTCACACACATAGGATGCACTTGAAAGAGGATTTCATTCATTAATGTTGTTTAAACTTGATTACTAAAGTGTTAGGTATTCAATTTTAACAACAATGACTAAAAGTTGACTATAGACTATGAACTGACCAGTTCAAGTATTGAACCAATCGATTCAAGTATCAAGTCAATTAACCCAAAATTGGCAATCAGATCTGTGATGAGTGATTTAGAAAGTGAACCGATCGACTCTGGTCTATGAAGCTACCAGTTTAGGTTTTGAACCAATCGTTTGGTTGATCAATTCAATTGGATCAAGGATTGATGTTGACTTCAAGTTGTGCATTAGTCGAACATTGCTTGCCAATACAATTGCGAGTAGGAAACATATTGAAATGACTGTTTCAAGGTTTGAACTGATCATCTCACATGTTGACTGACCGGTTCAACGTTCGTAGGTTCCAGAAAATTCATAAAATTCTGTCTCTTCAACTCCCACTCAGACCAGAAACCATAACCCTGGCCCTCATATAAATAGAGGGGTACTGAGGGACTTCCAGAGATATAAAAAGAAGCTCTAAAAATTATTGTCCTCCGTGGTTGTAGTAATCGAGAGAGTCTGAGAAAGTCATACACATTAAAGGGAGGGTTAGCAAGGGACAACCAATTGGGAGAGCAAGTCGGTGCTAGGAACACTAACTAGAAGGGGCAACTCGTTCTTGTCTATTCATCTAGAATGATAAGAGTTTGTGGTGGTCCATGTGCACTACTATAGAGCCGAGGAGGACGTTGCCACCCGCTATGAGGACGAATTCAACTGTCATCTGAGGTGATCAACCAGGAGGCAGTTGTTGGCGTTGTTCAAGTGAAATTTGAAGAAAGGGGCACACTGCATCAAGGGATAGTCATTGTACTTGCTCCAAGATTAGGTATAAAACTTACAACCCTCCTTCCCATTATATAGTTATTGATGTGTTCTATTGTACTAAGGCTCTGATTGGTTTGTCGTAATTGGTCTGGAAAACTTATGAACAGGAGTTCCTAGAGTAGTTTGTAATGATTGATTTAAAGTAAGTGTTGGAACTTGAGTTCCATGACTTCTGGTGAATTACAAACTCATATACAAAATAGAGTTCCTGAGTTCCCTCTTAAAAAGAGCGGAAAACAAATTCTGAGACAACTAATAATATTTCTTATACAATTATATTCTTCTTTCATGTTATAAGTGACACATGTAAAAAATTTATGACTGGAAATATTAGTGGCACGGATATAGTTCATTGGTAAAACCACAAAATAATATAACAAAATATCATACACTATGATCACACTATGTAAATTATTTTACACTATAACCACCCATTATCAATATGATCTACAAAATAATAAATGCAAACATCATAAAAAAGAAACACATCGCACATGTAAAAATAATGTGGTTTATGTAATATATTTTTATTCTTCTTGTTTATATAATATGATGTGAAAAATGATAATTAACTGTAACCATGCATGAATAATATAGTAAAAGTTTTCTAGAGAAATAATGTAAAAATTAATATTTTACATTGTGTTAAACAATAATGAGCCAAAACATATATTTAAAGCACATGAAATGCATATATTATTACAATATTTTGTATAAACAAAGTGAAATAAAAATATTGTGATGTGATTTTAATCATAATATTTTTATTAAGATTATAATTGTACCATAATAAAATATTTTTAAATGAACAACATTTGCACCATAACCATTTGTTGTGGTTAAAATGATTTAAGAACAATATGGTTTTTTAAGGATATGGTTCTTATTTTTATGCTTTTGACATCCTTACTTATTTATATTATACAATAAAAATCAATATTTTTTAATGATTTTCATATTTACACTTACAACAAACCAATCACATTGAAGTGATTGGAACTAAGTTCCAGAAATTGAACTAGAGTTCCCAGAAATGAGTTCCGCAGAAGTCATGACTTATACCAAACCAATAGGAGCCTAAGAGGAATATGGCAATTAAATTTGTATTCCCTTTGACTTATTGATACCATATTTTTAAACCATGGTATTAGAGACAGGTTAATTTATTATGTTTTGGGATATAATCGATATGCTCAAATTTTGGCTTTCCAGTTATTTATGGCATATGATATGAATATTTAAAATAATTAATGTGTACATATAGATAAATACCACATATGATCACAACTAATATATATATATATATATATTATCTGATATATATATGTCATTTTACATGTGTCTCCCCAAAATTGGTTTTGATGGTGGATGTTAGCATGGTTATAGCCAATACCCCCTAGATATTTGTGCTTGGTTGGATGGTTGTTATTCTTATTTATATCTCGAATTGCACACCGAGCCTTTCTCTCCTTTTTCATATGTACAATTACTAATTTTTTCCTAACTATGATCCCCTCAAATGTAACTCGAGGTTTGCCTTATTACCATATAATATGTTAAATAGGATTAGGATAGTTATAGATCTTGTTATGACAAAGAAGACGCTCAACACCATACGAACAACCCATTTTAGAAGATGAACCAATCAAATGAAGGTCTGAGGATAGGCGATAGGAGGAGCTGAACTGATCATCTAGAGGCCCAACCAAATTGTTGGAGGAGTCCAGACATTGTTTGGACTGGACGATCAATCCAACAGGCCAATAGACTGACCAGAAGGCGATCATATAGGTTCAAGTGTTAAACTGATCAACCCATATTGGTTCGAGCATAGATCTTCATCAACAATAGCTAACTACATGTGATGTATACCTTAGGTTGTAGTAATTCTTTGTGGTTCCAAGGAAATTCAATAGACATGGCCATAACCATCAATTGAGTTCATAATTGCATTTTTTTTGTGGGATATAGCATGTATATGATACGTACTATAGGTATGTAGTAATTGGATATGTGTATATATATTTATAAATATAAATCCTTCAATAGATATTTAGTCTTAGATGCATTCCATAAGAAGCACACATAAAAGGTTTGATTGACCAAGAGAGGACACACCTTAGTGTGGTGTGATGTCTATCTCGTGCAAGTGTCATGGTAAATATTTGGGTCTTCCCTAGAAGGGTGCATATTCTATCATGTTGGCTTATGGGTCAGGCTTAACTAGGTTACCTTAATAGATTAATTGCATAGAAGCATAGAGATGGAATATGGTAAGGAGTTGTGCATACCATATATCTAAGAATTACATTGGATGCAATTGACAAACAATGGCTACCTTAGTGATTGGTTATGATTGTCATTGTTGGTTGACACTTAGCTTAATTATTTTGGATCATGGCTCACCAAAAGATTATACGCTGCAATCTTCCGAATTAGTAGTGAGGGCTATCAAATTGAAGAAAAAATAGTGGGATAGATAATTAACGAAAGGCTAAATTAAATATCATCAATATTATCAGATTAAATCAAAATTGTTTTGGCTAAGCATAAATTTTACTCTAGTAGATAAATGGAAAACACACAATCATTGTGATAGGTCCTTGAGAAGGACAATATAGGTGAGATTAACTTCCTTTACTAGTTTAGGACATTCAGAACTGTTCTTTATGTTCTTGAAACACCAGTCCCAGTGGAAGCCTCTACATATTCACCTAAGGCTGAAATGGATGCTTAACTAAAGCATACCAATAATGTCGTTGACAATAAAGGCCTTATGCTAAGATATATGAAGTATGTGTTGCATAAGCAGCATGTAAGGTTTTGTTTGAGTTCAAACTGATAAAGGGAGATCCAATATTTTCCCTTGTGCTCAATATGATTGGGCATGTGGAACGTCTAGAAACACTGGGATTTCTTGTAGGTCAAGAGTTGGCCACATATATGATTTTGCATTGATTTCCAAAATCATATAGCCAGTTTATGGAGTATTATCACTTAAATAATATATCTAAACCACTATCTGAGTTTCTTGACATGCTAATAAATTTCAAAACACAAATGAAGAAGGAAAAACCCATGATGTTGATTAGCTAAATAAAGTAGAAGGACAAAGGGAAGGCCACAAAGTGTTTTGAGGCTAAACTAAAGTCCAAGTCATCTTCACTTAAAATTAGGAGAGGGGTAATGACACCAAGGAAGGTGAATCAAGGGATAGAGATATCTACTTTTTGTATATCCATAATTGATATTAAATTCACTACTTCTTCATAATGGGTACTAGATACCAGATGTGGATCACACATTTGCTCAAATGTGAAGGATTTGAAAAGAAGTAGACTTTTGAAGAAAGGCGAGGTTAAACTACATGTTGCTAATGGAGCAAGAGTTGTTGTCAGTGCAGTTGATATCTATGAGTTATCTCTGCCAAGTGGGCTTGTAATAGAGTTAGATAACTACTAATATGTAAATTCCACTAATAGGAACATCATATTTGTATCTTGTTTGTACCAGAATGGATTCAAATTTCTTATAAATAATGGACTATGTTCTATTAGTAAAGATGAGATCTGTTATGGTAGTGCCCCAATGTCCAATGGTCTATCATTGATATATCTGGAGACAAGTGTGTATAATTTAAATAAAAAAAGACAAAACTTGATAACTCAAACCAACATACCTTTGACATTGTCGTCTAGGGCACTTAAATGAGAAATACATCTCTAGACTCCATAAAGATCGATATATGGACTCTTTTGATTTCGAATCAATAGAGACGTGTGAATCTTATTTGTTTGGCAAGATGACAAAGACTCCCTTAACTACTAATAGTGAGAGGGTGGGTGTCTATTAGGACTCATACATAGTGATGTGTGCGGCCCTTTTAAACAAATGCTAGAGGTGGTTATTAGTACGTCATTACCTTTACTGATGACTTCACTAAGTATGGTTATTCTTACTTGATGAAATATAAGTTAGAAACCTATGAAAAGTTTAAAGATTTCATGAATGGAGTGCAGAATCAACTTGGTAAAAGTATTAAGACATTCTGATCGAGGTGGAGAATACTTAAGCCAAGAGATTGAGGACCTTCTACGAGCCTGTGGTATGATATCATAATAGACTCCACCTAGAACACGACAACACTATGGTGTGTCAGAAAGAAGGAATCACACATTGGTAGATGTGGTTCAATCAATGATGATTTTTGTTGATCTTCCACTTTCCTTCTGGGGTTATGCTCTAGAAATCACACTGTTTACACATAATTGCATACCATCTAAATAATTTCAAAAGAAACCATATGAGATAAGGTATGGGAAATGTCCCGATGTGTCTTTTATGAAGATTTGGGGATGTGAAGCTTATGTAAAGAAAATATTTCCAAAAGAGCTTGGACCCAAATCGGATAAATGTTATTTTGTTGGGTATCTCAAAGAAACCAGGAAATGCTACTTTTATACTCCATCTGACAATAAAGTGTTTGTTTCCAAAATCGGTATATTCCTTAAAAATGAATTTATTTCCAAAGGAATCTGTGGGAAAAAATTAGAACTCAAAAAGGTTCAAGACCTATAAGAAAAAATTGAACATGTATGAGGTACAAGAGGAATAAGGAGACTCACAAATTGTTATACAATCTCAAGTTCCTCATGTAACAAAAGAACCTCATAGATCTAGTAGGACATGCCTTGAGCCTGAAAGATATGGTTATCTTGTAACTCAAGAAGGCAGTGAGTGGGTCATAGATGATGAGCCAACAACCTACCAAGAAGCTACTAAGGGACCAAATTTTGAGAAATGGCCAGAGGCCATGAGATCTAAGATGGACTCCATGTACATCAACAAGGTATGGACCTTGGTGGATCCACTTGAAGGGGTAAAACCCATACGGTGCAAATGGGTCTTTAAGAAGAAGATTGGCATGGATGGTAATGTACTAAACTATAAGGGCAGATTGGTTGCAAAAGGTTTCAAGCAAGTTGAAGGTGTTGTTTATGATTAAACTTTTTTACCAGTTGTCATGGTTAAGTCCATCAAGATCATACTTGTCATTGTAGCTTATCATGACCATCAAATTTGGTAGATGGATGTTAAAACCACATTATTTAATGAGAATCTTCTTAAGGATGTGTATGTGACACAACCTGAGGGTTCAATAAATCCAAAGGATGAAAATAAAGTTTTTAATCTACAAAGGTTGATTTATGGATTGAAGCCAACATCTTTGAGCTGGAATCTCCATTTTGATGAGGCGGTCAAAGAGTTTGGCTTTAGTCAAAATGAAGATGAACCTTGTGTGTATAAGAAGGTTAGTGGGAGGATAATTGTATTCCTCATGTTTTATGTAGATGATATACTAATGAAGGGGAATGACATTCCTACTTTACAGATGGTAAAGACCTGGCTAGGAAACACATTCTGCATGAAGGACTTAAGTGAAACATCCTATATCTTAGGAATAAAGATCTATAGAGATATACTAGAAGGCTTCTTGAGCTAAGTCAGAGCACATAATTGTCAAAGTGTTGAAGAGGTTCAACATGGAGAACTCAAAGAAAGGAAACTTACCCATGTCTCATGTTATCAAGATCTGTAGAGCTCAGTGTCCTAGGTTTTGTGAAGAAAGGGAGTGTATGAGTAAGATTTCATATACATATGTAATTAGATCTATCATGTATGCAATATTATGTACTCGTCCATATGTCTCGTATTACTTGAGTATGATGGGAAGATATCAGTAAGATCCTAGTGAGAGTCACTGGACTATCATGATCAACATCCTTAAATATTTGAGAAGAACTAAGGATCAGTTCCTTATCTACGATGGTGAGGAAGAGAGGGTGGTAAAGGGTTACACTGATGTAAGTTTCCAAACTTGACAAAGATGATTACCGATAGCAATATTTGTCTCAACAACGGAGTAATGAGCTGGAAGAGTTTCGAGCAAGAGATAGTTATGGATTCTACGACTGAGTATATTGTTGCATCCAATGTAGCAAAGGAAGTTGTCTAGATCAAGAAGTTCACCAATGAACATGGGGTCATTCCAAGCAACTGTGATGCAATTGAGCTAGATTATGACAATAATGGAGCTATCACACAAGCAAAGGAACCCAAATCGCATAAACGTTCTAAGAATATACAAAGGCGTTTCCATCTCATAAGAGAAATCATACATTGATGATATGTGAAGATTTGTAGAGTACCAACCGAAAGTAATGTGGTTGACCCCTTGATAAAAGGACTTTTACGACAGAAGAATGAAGGTCGTGTTAGATCAATTGGGATTAAGTTCATGGGTGATTGTCTCTAAGTGAAAGTGGGAGTATGTTGGTATTTTATACCGAGAGAGCCAATCATATGATGATTGTAATGGCATATCTTGTTAATGATCTGATTAATAATAATGGTAATCTTCCAAATTATTCTATTGTATTCAGTTATGAGATAGTGATGTAACATAATAAATGTCTAAAGAATGATTTTACTCAACGACGTATGTCTTCAGGTTGAGAACCTAAACAATGAAATCATACAGATGGTAAGAGAATATGCATTCTTGTTATGTCCCTACTCAGATGTTATTATGGAAGACCAGTTGATAGAAATAATACTTAAGACTAGAGTGTGTGTTTCTTGATGATATAAATTCATTAGTCATGATATGTGATATCAAACCTAACACAAAGATAATTGTTAGAGAACAATTTATTGGATAGACCCACCTTGAGAGTGATGCACGAAAATCATGATTGGTAGTCACAATCATCTCTCACACTGATGGTGGTGATTTTGATTCTTAGACCTGAAATCACTAAACTCATCACATGTCGCTCGATGTGTTTTGACATCCTCTAATGTGACCTTGAATAAGGTTTGCCATAAAGGTGGTGCTCAGGTGTATCTTGACACATGAGGAGGATTGTGAGTGATGTAGATGGATTTTTCCCTCCTACAGGAGTATGATATCATGGTCATTTGATTAGAGAGACTTGAGAAATACATGGCCATGCTCATGTAAGTCAATATGTGATATTAAGCTTACATATATCTCATAGAGGAGGGAGTAGATATACCAAAATTTGATAAATTTTGTTACTAAAACCAAGTTTTATAAAAATGCATGTGGCCACCAAAACTATCACATTTTGTATGGAGAATGATTGTGTTCCATATACGGGGCAGGTAGGGAAACAATTATGCATTCTATGTTTGCTTGCTCGTTTGTCGGGGGTGCCTGGGAATGGAGCTGGGCAAAGGTATAGCTGCAGAAAATGAGTTTGCTACAACCGGGTCAAGCCCTTCTATGCCTGCATGAGACCCTGGATGAAGACGAGGAGAGCTAAGGTGTATGCCCACTACCAAAAAACACAGTATAGATGACAGTCATGTAAAAAGTTACGCACTTTAGGTGACATGTTTGTACATGACTTATAATCTGTGCAGGCCTACGTAAAATAGATGACATACATTTTTGTATATTTGAAAGGGTGACATACTTTAGGTGACATGTATGTATGTCACTTGTAGTTTGTGCAACATAGGTGACAAACATTTTATCATACTTGAAAGGGTGACACACTATAGGTGACATACATTTGAATCACCTATTTCTAATGGGGGTTTACACATCTATATGAGTCAAGTGTAATATACAAGGAGACATAACATTTAGGTGACATGTATGTGTGTCACCAAAGTTATAGATGACATAAATTCATGTCACCTAACCTTAGCATTTTTACAGAATTACTATGAGAGGACATTGTCTTGATATGGGCCTTGAATTCTCACAAATGCATTACGGGGGACCTGTTGTTAGAGGAAATTCTCATGATACGGGTCTCAACCCTAACATATGCATTTTTAGAGATTTGTCGTGAGTGGACATTGTCACTATATGGTCCCCAGTTCCTAAGAAATGCATTGAAAGAGACTTTTTATGAGAAGAAATGTGTCATGGATCCTCCCAAGTGTATTTTTGTTGGAATATATCAACACTTATTTGGTCATCGTGCACTGGACGATGATGCAAGGGCGCCGAGCCGCTGCACGTGACTTGGGCACCAACGATGATTCTGTTTGGCTCCCACCTACCTCTGATTAATCATTGCACCTACCCCAGTGTCGCTGATGGTAGGGGTTCTCTGCTCGTCTTGTTCCCCCACACCATAGTATCTAGATCCGACTTACCATAGTGTCCCCCGAATGCGTACGAAAGGTGACCAGAAAGGATCGACGATAACTTCAAGTCTGATTCAACTTATCAACTTTTGTTGGACTTGGCCATACCGGTGGTGGCTACCCTTTTTTCAGCGACCACGCCCATAGCAGCAAGGGATTAGGGCAAGAACGCTCTTGGAGCATCCCTGGTGCCTAGCCGTCAAGGTCTCAACATGTCAAGGATCGATACAATAGAGTTCAGCATCGATCCCTGGAGGAGGCAGCCCATACACAATTCCCTACAGTCGTGTGTTAAGCAGGCTTGGCACTGGTCAACCGAGCAGGAAGGACTGTCCTATTGGCCTCCATACACGAGAGGGTTTGATAACACCAAATTTTGTGATGTTTTAGACTGTTATTCTATTATCAAAACTGCCTTTTTAACTGTTTTCCTCTCTGTTTATATGTACTTTTGCAATAATTGGCCAAACGACGCTCTTAATTCAATATTTCCATATTTTGCAATGTTTTCCTCCAATTTTGACCCATTTACCGTCAATAAGGCCGTCCCGACCCACAAACAAGTTCCACCTGCATCAGCCTTCCATATGGCCGATACGATCACTGTCCGACAGGGTAGCACCACACACTGACGCGCGACATAAGGATGTCATGTAAGAAGAAACTAGCGGGCGATACATCTTCTACCCGACTGGGAGCCAAGCTCGCCACAACAACAAAGCTTGTCACGCGGCACAGGCCACCCACTGACAGGCGCCGCTCGTCACGTGACCGACAGCCGACAATCCTTGTGATGGATGATACCGATATCGGCCATCCACTGACTACGCAAAGACAAGGAGGACACATGGCGCCCTATGTGCCATAACTTCCCCAACCGCTGCCTATAAATAGCAGCTACAGGAAACTGAAAAGACAGGTCGGAACCCTGCGTGAATCTTCCCAAGGAAAGCTACAAGAGCAAGAGTATTGTGCCTCAATGGTTGTGACGGGTGACACTAGGTGAGCATTTCCCCATCCCGAGAGGGAGGGAATGGTTCACTTAGTGTCATCCCGAGCACCACTGCAGGCCGATATCGGCCGACATAATGTAAATTCTGGATATAAGTGACCGATACTAGATGCACCTCACTTTAGCCTGGCACGATACTAACCCCAATACGTGTCGCCCACCGTGGCGTGTCGCCCAAGAGGGTGCCGCCCGACATGACCGTATCGGGCCAGGGTTCTCGCACGATACTACCGGCCCGTCACCGCGTGCCTCCTGAGACGGTGTACCGCCCGACACGGCTATATCGGGCTAGGGTCCTGCTCGGTATCGGGCCGGAGGGTCAGTTGTAGCCTGTCAACCTTCTATATCAAGAGGGCGACGTTTATCCTTTATTTCTGTTATTTATTTCTTTTACTTCTACAATGTAATCATACCTTTATATGTGAATAGAAATAGAAGAGTTTAATTATCTGCTGGTTTATGCTTGGTACCCTTGTTGGATGAATTCTATGTTTAATATCTGAACTCTAACTTGTATGTTGGATCGCGTTTCGATTAGCTACCGAATCATGTTTTCCCATTGCAACAACCTTGAGAGAGGTGTTGTGGCTCTAGTGTTTGGTCCAATTCTGGAGTACGAGAGTGCCCAGAATCGGAGTTGTTGTAGTAACCTTTCCACTCTAACCTAAGTCCAGCAACCTCGAGAGTGGTGTTGATGCTTGGTTAGAGGTACCCGCACTGAGAGGAGGGGTACAGGATGTTCCTGCTGCCGCTTGTTTTACCGAAGTTTTCTCCTTGGTACCTTGCTTTAGCTTTAGTTTTATCTCTCTGTTTCTGTTGCATGAAAACCCCTAAAAACTGATAAATGCTTAAAATCTAAGTCTTCCTTGTAACTCCAGTTGGAGATAGGGTTTTCTTTTGTTTTATCGATCTCATTCTGTTGTTCCCTTTTGGGAATTTTATCATCTCTTATCCTTGCCGGAGTGTAGCGTGTCGATTCTGCATTCTCAACACTACCACCCTTATCCCTGTGTTCGACCCCGTATATCTACTTTGACCCCGTAAACAAAGTTGCGGGGGCCTAGAAGGATTCAGGTTATAAATGTAAAAGATCGACTACCTCAAATCCGCCTCCAATTTTGGGAAGCGCGATTTAGGCCGGTCAACTTTTTGGCGCCGTTGCCGGGGACAAGGCAAAATGGTACTGTAGACGAATCCGAATCCACTAAATACATTCCTGTGCCTCAAGCTTAGAAATAATCTTGACAGAACTAATTTCTTTTTTTATCATTATTATTATTCTTTGCCTAAAATTAATAATTCTATTTTCTAAACTTGATTTCTCGTGCCATTTTAGGAACTCTGAAGAACGGTGACCCGTTCCCCCGAGCTCTAACACAATGTCTCGCTGTGAGCAACCCCTATCTGGGGGTGAACGTCAAGGCCGAGATGAGATTTTGCACCAACCCAGTTTGGTTGGTCAGCTGTTTTCTTACATAAAAAGGCAAGACACTATCATCAACCAGTTGGCGCAGGGTGCGCTTCCCAGTCCTAGAGCTTTGAACTCGATGCAATACCAGATGGAAAACTTGCAAATGCGCCAGCGCGAGGTCGATCAATGGCTGGCCCATATGGCCACTCTGATGAAGGACCCTACAGGAAAGACACTCTCCTATCCTAAAACTACCACAATGGCAGTACTAAGATCTGGGAGGATGGTAGAGCGCACTGATGAAGCCAGACCAGAGCCTGAGCCAACGCCTGAGGATGCAATTCCGACAGAGGATGAAGGTAGACAAGCAGAAGCTCGAGAGCCTTCACAGAAGTCTCCAGAGGAGCTACCAAGTGGGAGGAATCCTTATGCTCCCAGGCTACCATTTCCGTATAAACTGATAAAGGCAAATCTAAAAAAGTGTCACGAAAGGTTCATGGAATCGATCAGGAAGCTGCATCTTGAAGTGCCCTTCCTTGACGCCTTGGAGGAGATGCCGACCTACGCCAAATTCCTCAAGGATCTTATCACGAAGAAAAGAAGAGGAGGAAGGGTTGAAACTATGCACCTAGCTTCTGTCTCCTCAGCTTTCGTGAAGCCCGACCTGCCAAACAAAAGAAGGGACCCTAGAGCTTTTACGATCCTGTTTGCCATCGGGGACAACGCCGAGCGAAAAGGTCTTGCCGACTTAGGGGCAAGCATCAGACTCATGCCCCTGAGGTTTGCGCAAAGGTTGGGTTTAACCGACATGGTTCATACCAATATGAGGATTGAACTGGCAGACCATACCTTCAAAAGACCAATCGGCGTTGTTGAAGATGTTTCGATCAGGGTCGGTAATTTCTTCATTCCTTGCGACATAGTAGTCATTAACACAGCAGAATACCCTGGCTGCTCGATCATCTTTGGACGTCCTTTCCTGGCAACAGGAAGGGCGTTGATTGATGTCTCTGAGGGGATTATCACGCTGAGGGTCAGAAACGACCACCTGGACTTCAAGCTGAAGGAGGCGATGAAAGGTCCTTCCCTGTCTGAATCTGCATGCTTTGCGGATAGCTACGATAAATTCTGCGAGGAGATAGAAGAGGACATCCAAATAGTGGACCCCCTTACGAGGGCTATAAGTTGTTAGGATTCCGACTTCGAAGATCCAGAAGTTGTGAAGTATCTCGACCTTTTTGGCCTATCTGACAAAGATCGGCACAAAGAGGATGAGGTGGTGGAGTCCGTGAAGTATGCCTCTCTCGAGGAGGAGCCTCAAGAGAAGGCATCCAGAGCAAATCCCGAGTTGAAACCATTGCCCGAAGGGCTATAGTACGACTTCTTAGATCACAAAGGAAGAAACCCTATCATCGTCAACCCCAATCTTTCAAGAAACCAGCTGGACAGACTCCTTGAGGAGGTGAGGCTCCGCCGATGGGCTATAGGATATTTAGTTGAAGACATCAAAGGCCTTAGCCCCGCCTTATGCATGCATCACATCAGTTTGGAAGAATCTGCCAAGCCTCTGGCACAACCACAGAGGAAGCTGAATCAGATGCTCAAGGAAGTCATCAAGAAAGAGGTAATCAAGCTAAGGGATGCGGGGATCATTTACCCAATCAGCGATAGCAACTGGGTAAGTCTGATCCATGCGGTACCCAAAAAGGGCGGGATGACAGTAGTGAAGGGAGAAAAGGGTGATGAGGTGGCGGTTAGGACCGTCACCGGATCACGGATGTGCATAGATTACAGAAAGCTAAACCAGGCTACCAAAAAAGATCATTTTCTGCTACCTTTTATTGACCAAGTTCTTGAAAGATTAGTGCATCATGATTTTTTTGTTTCCTTGATGGCTTTTCAGGATTTTACCAGGTACCCTTCCAGCCCAACGACCAGGAGAAAACAACATTCACCTGCCTCTACGACACTTATGCTTTCAGAAGGATGCCCTTCGGACTATGCAACGCTCCCGCCACGTTCCAAAGATGCATGATATCAATGTTCTCAGATTTTCTAGAAGATATCGTAGAAGTTTTCATGGATGATTTTCCAGTCTATGGAAAGGACTTCGATACCTTCCTAAAGAATCTATCCTTGGTTCTACAAAGGTGCGAGGAGAATAGCCTGGTTTTGAACTGGGAAAAGTGCCATTTCATGGTACGAGAGGGCATTGTTCTGGGGCATAAGATCTCAAGGTGTGGAATCGAGGTGGACACCAGCAAGGTCGAAGCCATATCCAAGCTTCCTCCCCCGAAGTCCGTGATGGGAGTGAGGAGCTTCCTCGGTCACGCCGGCTATTACCGCAGATTCATAAAGGACTTCTCAAAGATTTCAAAGCCTTTGTCCAATCTGCTGGTAAGGGATGTTGAATTTGTTTTCTCTGATGACTGTCTCAATGCTTTTCAGGCTTTGAAAAATGCTTTGGTATCCCCACTCATCCTCCAAGCACCAGATTGGGATTTACCATTTGAGCTGATGTGCGACGCTAGAGACTATGCAGTAGGAGCAGTCCTGGGGCAGAACAAAGATAAAAAGGACCATGTGATATGCTATGCTAGTCGCACGTTGGACGAAGCTCATGTCAATTACACAACCATAGAAAAGGAGATGCTTGTGATCGTCTTCGCATTCGATAAGTTTAGGTCATATCTCGTTGGAGCAAAGGTCAAGGTATATACAGATCATGGGGCAATAAAATACCTAATGCAAAAGAAAGACACAAAGCCCCATCTGTTGAGGTGGGCCTTATTGCTGCAAGAGTTCGACCATGAACTTATCGACAAGAAGGGCACAGAAAATGTGGTCGCCGACCACCTATCGAGGATCGTAGCTGAAATACAAGGGGGACTGCTGATCAACGACGACTATGCCGATGAGGCTCTTATGTTGGCTGATGCTAAAGAAGAAGACTTGCCTTAGTTTGCAGATATCTACAACTATCTTTCTTGCGGAGAGCTGCCTCCTGACATTACTGACAATCAGAAAAAGAAGTTGTTCACGGATGCTAAAAACTACTATTGGGATGATCCCCTCCTCTTCAGAAGATGCACTGACAATTTATACAGGAGGTGCATCTCTGAGGAAGAAACCGCGAACATTATGAAAAGTGCCACGTCTCCCCCTACGGTGGACACATGGGGAGCGAAAGAATGGCTGCAAAAGTGCTACAATCAGGTTTCTACTGGCCCTCGCTTTTCAAGGATGCTACACAATTTGTAAAAGTCTACAAAGAGTGCCAGTCTATGGGGAATATAGGGCGGAGGAATGAAATGTTGATGGCGAATTGGATCGAAGTAGAGATCTTCGACGTGTGAGGGATTGATTACATGGGGCCATTTCCTCCATCCAGGGGGTATCAATACATACTAGTGGCAGTGGACTATGTATCGAAATGGGTAGAGGCTGTAGCAACCCAAACATGCGACGCCAAGTCTATAATCAAGCTATTTGAGAAGACGATCTTTCCTCGGTTCGGAGTCCCACGCACTGTAATAAGCGACGGCGGGTCGCACTTCGGAGAGAGATAGTTTGAAGCACTCCTGTGTAAGTATGGAGTGAAATACAAGATCGCTAAACCCTATCACCCACAGACCTCAGGGCAGGTAGAGGTTTCAAACAGACAAATTAAGCAGATCTTGGAGAAAACTGTCAGCCGAACGAGGAAAGACTGGTCTATGAAACTTAACGACGCACTATGGGCCTACAGGACCGCCTACAAAATGCCCATTCGAACCACCCCCTACAGGCTGATCTATAGGAAATCCTGCCATCTACCTCTAGAATTGGAACACAAGGCCCTTTGGGCAATCAAATTCTTAAACATGGACCTTGAAAAAGTAGGAGAAAAGAGATTTTTGCAGCTACAAGGGCTTGAAGAGCTGAGGATGAACACCTATGAGAATGCAAAAATCTACAAACAAAGAACAAAGGTATGGCATGATGCCCACCTAAGAAGAAAGGATGTGAGCGAAGGGGATAAGGTTCTATTATTTAAATCCTCCATTCGACTCTTTCCTGGAAAGTTACAGACAAGATGGTCGGGACCGTTTACTGTGTCACAGGTATACCCATCAAGAATGATGGAGCTCTACGACAAAGATGATTTGACCAAGGTCTTCAAGGTGAATGGGCACATAGTAAAGAGTTATTATGAAGATGAAGCTTTTGTCAGGAGAGCAGAAATCAACTTGCAGGATATGGGTACATTCGAAGGCTGAACGTGAAGAACCTACACCGGTCGAGCTGGCAATGCAAACTTCAGCGCTCCTCAGGAGGCACCCCGAGTTTTTCTTTCTTTCCTAGAGTAGGATGCTATTCCTTGTAAAAGCGAACATTATGAACTATAATAAGGCCTGAGTCAGTGCACGCGTCGGGCGTACCGACTCTTCTATTTTATGGGCCACCGCTGTATTTAACGAAGCTTTGAGGAGTGATATCTTCTGAGGTCGGGAGCTTAACCCTAAGCCGATGATGTTTTACCCCTTAATCGATTTTTCCTCACCTTGTCTTTGGCTGCCTGTTATTAACCATATCGGGTAGCAGCTCAGCTGGCGCGCAAGACCACTTGTATCTGGTTGTAGTCTCTTGGGCGCGCAAGACCACCGTATCGTGCATGCGAGTAATTTCCCTTAATGAGACTGATGGGACCGTCGTCTCAGGAATGGAATGTCTCAACGGCCGATGTGCGTCCCAGAATTGCCCGTTTTACCCCCAGTTGAGTTTGCTATATATAGTAAGGAGGGTTCAACGTGTCGGGCTACTACACTTACTCTTTCAGCCACCTGTACCACATGCAGTAATCCACCTTTTGCTCGCATGTCAGGCAGCTCGCCTTCGCCCTCGTGTCAGGCGAGAGCTTTTAAGAGAAAAGGTATAGCCCGACAGTCCGTTTTCCAACACGGGCTTCATATCGCGCGCCGCGTATCGGGTTGACGAACTCAGTCGATTTTTCGTGTATCGCCCGACACAGTGAATCACGACACGTCGGCCGATAGTGTTTGCCCGATACGCCATAACGAGCGACACATTTTTCTGTCGTAACGTCCTGTCGGGCAGTTGTTTCATGCGACCTTATCGCCCGATATCCCCGTGTCGGGCAGCATGTTGTGCCGCGCAGTTCTCCCCGTATCGTCCGGTATCGTATCGCCTCGGATTTTCTTTTGATGAACAATACCCGGGCTTTACAACGAGACTAGTTTTATCGAGATATCAGTTTTTCTTACCTAACATTTAATTGATCTATTAACTTGATAACAGGTATGGATGATACACAGCAAACCTCCAGAAGAGTGGACAAACACCGCAGAAGAATCGACACTATGGCCGAAGCTGAAGCAACAATAGTCAGACAGAAATGCCAGAATCCTGATACAGCTGGGGCACCACCCGCCGAAAGGAAAGCAAGAGAAGTCCATTTCCTTATCACAGTATGTCTTCTACGGTGGTTTAGGACCATCTCCAAAAGAGAAAGATAATAAAAAATAGAGAGCCCCCCCCCCCCCGGCTGCACCCTTCTGGGAAAGAAAATGGACTCAAGTGGACTGCAACTGGGATTGAAGATCAGTCCTTTTGTTCATGTTCACAACGGAAGTACCAGGATTAAGGGGAGGCCAAATAATTTTGAGAGCTTTGCACTTGTTCCAGCTGCATCCAGGTGGGAACGAAAATGGAGACTGCAAATAAGAAGAATGTATTGCAGCTTCTCCAAGGCACAAGCGCAACCACCAGCTAACCTTCACTGGGCTAACATGACCTCACCCTGTCCTCTTCACTACTCTGGGACAGAGAGTGGAGTAAGTTTGGGGGGGGGGGGTACCCATGTACCAGTGAGGGAGGTATAAAAATTTTCTTCTTCACCTCCACCCTTTGTGTCATTTCGTTCTTCTCTTATATCATGTGCATGTACCCTTGCTAGTACGAAATGCCATGCTCATATAAAAATTTTGAAAAATTTTGCTTATTTTTTTCCCATACATATGTACAATGTCGCTATATTAGTAAAAACCTTATGCGAATTCTTGCCAGTTTGTTTCTATGTGCTTAACGAGATGCAAGTTTTGTTATATCTTTCTGATAATGCTACCTCAAACAAACAAAAGATTACATTTTTCCGTGCCAAAAATTTCGAAAAAAAATATAATCTCACAACAGCTAAGAGACGAGTATGGAGAAGGAAAAAGCTGCCCAAACAGCAAAATCCCTTTTGTTTCCCCTTACCCAACAAAAATCCCAAAAATAAAAAGCAACCTTATGAGGGTGAATAAAAGCATGAGAGTTGTTCCCAATAAAAGAGAAGAAATATATATATATACACACTTGTCTTCCAAAAGTACCCATCTTTAGGCATGGTAGATCCGGGGCAGTGGTACGTAGGATGTGAAATCACTGCTCTAAAGCCAACTGGCTTGGACTGCAGGGACCACTTACCTGTTAACGGACCCTTACCTGGATAGACTGATGGGAAATAAGAAAAACCCCAAATGACTCAACCTACCCAACACACAACTTTCTGCCCCAAAAATAAGTTGTTTGGTGTGAAAGCTAACTTCAGAATCATGCACCAAAGTCTCACTGAAGCTATAGAGAAAAATTTTACTGAAATAATAAAGCAGGAAATACAAGGTCTTTTGTTCGTTGTGGGACAACATTATCTCTAAAGGCATCGCGATTCTTGTTTTACCTCTTGAGCTGAAAACTAAACCGACCTAGAAGAAGCATCACAAAATAAAGTTTAAATATTGATTGAGGACAATCAAAACGCTAAGTTTGGGGGAGTTGATAACACCAAATTTTGTGATGTTTTAGACTGTTATTCTGTTATCAAAACTGCCTTTTTAACTGTTTTCCTCTCTATTTATATGTACTTTTGCAATAATTGGCCAAACAACTCTCTTAATTTAATATTTCCGTATTTTGTAGTGTTTTCCTCTAATTTTGACCCATTTACCGTCAATAAGGCCGTCCCGACCCAAAAACAAGTTCCACCTGCATCGGCCTTCCAGATGGACGATACGATCACTACCCAATAGGGTAGCACCACACACCGACGCGCGACATAAAGATGCCACACAAGAAGAAACTAGCGGGCGATACGTCTTCTACCCGACAGGGAGCCGAGCTCGCCACGACAACGAAGCTTGTCGTGCGGCACAGGCCACCCACCGGCAGGCTCCGCTCGTCACGTGACCGACAGCTGACAATCCTTGTGACGGGCGATACCGATATCGGCCGTCCACTGACTACACAAAGACAAGGAGGACATGTGGCACCCTGTGCACCATAACTTCCCCAACCGCTGCCTATAAATAGCAACTACAGGAAGCTGAAAAGACAGGTTGGAACCCTGCACGAATCTTCCCAAGGAAAGTTGCAAGAGTAAGAGTATCGTGCCTCAGTGGTTGTGATGGGCGACACTAGGTGAACATTTCCCCATCCCGAGAGGGAGGGAATGGTTCACTTAGTGTCGTCCCGAGCACCACTGCAGGCCGATATCGGCCGACATAACGTAGATTCTGGATACAAGTGACCGATACTAGACGCACCTCCCTTTAGCCCAACACGATATTAACCCCGATACGTGTCACCCGCAGTGGCGTGTCACTCTAGAGGGTGCCGCTCGACATGACCGTATCGGGCCAGGGTTCTCGCACGATACAACCGGCCTGTCACCGCGTGCCGCCTGAGAGAGTGTACCGCCCGACACGGCTGTATCGGGCTAGGGTCCTGCTCAGTATCAGGCCGGAGGGTCAGCTGTAGCCTGTCGACCTTCTATATCAAGAGGGCGACATTTATCCTTTATTTCTGTCATTTATTTCTTTTACTTTTGCAATGTAATCTAACCTTTATATGTTAATAGAAATAGAAGAGTTTAATTATCTACTGCTTTATTCTTGGTACCCTTGTTGGATGAATTCTATGTTTAATATCTTAACTCTAGCTTGTATGTTGGATCGCGTTTCGATTAGCTACCAAATCGTGTTTTCCCGTTGCAACAGCCTTGAGAGAGGTGTTGTGGCTCTAGTGTTTGATCCGGTTCTGGAGTACGAGAGTGCTCGGAATCGGAGTTGTTGTAGTAACCTTTCCACTCTAACCTAAGTCCAGCAACCTCGAGAGTGGTGTTGATTCTTGGTTAGAGGTACCCGCTCTGAGAGGAGGGGTACCGGATGTTCCTACTGCCGATTGTTTTATCAAAGTTTTCTCCTTGGTACCTTGCTTTAGCTTTAGTTTTATCTCTCTGTTTCTATTGCATGAAAACCCCTAAAACCTGATAAATGCTTAAAACCTAAGTCTTCCTTGTAACTCCAGTTGGAGATAGGGTTTTCTTTTGTTTTATCGATCTCGTTCTTCTATTCCCTTTTGGGAATTTTATCATCTCTTATCCTTATCGGAGTGTAGCGTGTCGATTATGCGTTCTCAACACTACCACCCTTGTCCCTATGTTTGACCCCGTATATTTACTTTGACCCCGTAAACAAAGTTGCGGGGGCCTAGAAGGATTCAGGTTATAAATGTAAAAGCTTGACTACCTCAAATCCGCCTCCAATTTTGGGATGCGTGATTTAGGCCGGTCAGGGTTCCCTCCATGTCTCAGTTCCACTCTCTTTAATGGAAAAATTCAGTTTTCCTACATCGGCAATGGAACATTATGACCATCTTCCTGCATCACAAGTGAAAAGTCATGAGGTTGTTCCTGTGGTCCTTTACCGCGTGGGGCCTACATCCTGCATGGTTGGACCTGCTGTACATGTTTCATGTCCTTTTAGGAGCCTCCATACATGTCGTGGCAAAACGTTAGCAGCTAACAATTTTGGTAATCATCTTCAGGTTGTTCATTTATCTTCACTGAGTCATGTTGATGGAATCTGTAAGGCGTTGGAGTATGTGGATGTTAGGGAGGGCTTGGTGTTTTCTCTTTGTTCTTCCAAGAATTGGATGTGTGGTGTATGTCTTGGTATCGTGCCATGGTCTAAAGCAGGCCCTCATCAAGCTTCTGATGGCTCTGATGTTACTACCACTCTACCTCGATAGTCTGGTGAGACATCACTCGATGTGATAGTTGGTTTGCCTGCTCCCATCAATTTTGGCTTTCTAGATTCTTTTCCTTGCACCCTGTCAACTCATCATCATATTGAGCCACCGCCTCTACCTGTTGACCGACTATAGCTCGACACATATCTTCTAGATTCTGTCTTCTGCATGGGTGTCCCTACCGTAAATAGAATCCCTCTTCTTTGTCGTTTGCCCTTTGCTAACACTCTTCGTGCTTGCTTACTCTAGGTGGCTCCTTTCCCATGCTTTATTGATGCATGGATTCGTCTTTTGTTGCTTCCAACATGTCATCTGTATCACTTATCCCCTAAGTCTACTCAAGAACAGTCTTCTCAAAAATGCATCTCTCTACAACAACTTATGATCCTTAAGGCTTTGGAGACTTGGAATTCAGTACCTGATGGCATTCAACAACTCCTGGCTCAGATTTTGGCTCATTATTGTCCTACCGGGCGAGAACATTCTTCTGAAGCTTGTATTTCACGTGCCAAGTCTAAGATCAAAGATAGACAATTTTCTACTGCCATCCAAGTTCTATCCTCTAGTGGTGTTACCCCCACAAAAGATGCTAATTATTCTTATCTTGAAGCTAAAGACCCTCAACCTCCACTGCCATTGGTACAACCTCAGTCTAACATTTCTAGCTCTCCATTTATTGCTTCTTGCTCTATGATTAAAGAAGCCATTTTATCATTCAAGAAAGGGACCGCTTGCGCATGTGATGGCCTACGATCACAACATCTTATTGATTATATGTGTGGGGCTTCCACTATAGTGAAAGATGATTTTTTAATGTAGTTTCAACTGTGGTGAATCTTTGGCTCACTGGTCGTTATCTAGATTCCCTAGATCCCTACATTACCAGTGCTCCATTGACTCCTTTTCTCAAACCAGACAATGGCATTCAACCTATTTCTATGGGTACTATTTGGTAGCACCTTGTATCCAAAGTTGCAGCAAAGGGTGTAAGTTTTGATGTCGTCCCTTATCTTATGGATCATCAGTATGGTGTTGGTATTTTTGGTGGTGTTGAGGCCCTTCTACATGCTGTCACTCGACTTGTCTATGAACAACAACACCACACTACAGTCACCATGGCTCTTATTGACTTCAACAATGCCTTCAACATGGTTGATAGATCTACCATATTCTGAGAGGTTCGTCTTCATTGCCCTTCTATTGTATGATGGGTTGAGTTTTTCTATAGATCTCCATCTCCTCTCTATATGGATCATGGCAAGCCTCTATTTTTTTCTATCAGGGTACAACAAGGTGACCCATTAGGCCCCCTACTATTTTCCCTGGGACTCCACCCTCTTATTTTATAGGAAAAGGATGCATGTCAACTTGACCTCCTTTCTTTCTACCTTGATGATGGTACCCTCACTGGGGACATAAAGGTTGTTTTGAAGGCTCTATCCCTCATTCAAGAGTGAGGCTCGATGTATGGTCTTCATCTCAATACTAAGAAGATATATTTTTTGGCCATCTGATGGCCCTAGATGAGGCTCAAATGTGGGCTTATTTCCAACTGACATCTCTCATCCAGAGCATGGAGAGAAGATTCTAGGTGGCCCAATTTTCTATAGATGCATCCTTTGTGAAGGAACTTCTCTAGAAATGTGTGATGAAGACCCTTGATATGATGGATCACATGTCCTCACTCCAGGACCCACAGTGTGAGCTTCTTCTTCTTAGGTCTTGTGTTGGGATGCCCAAAATGTTGTTTGATCTTCATACACCACCTCCTTCTTCTATCACACCTGTGTTGGATATTTTTTATCACGGTCTTCGTCGTTGTCTGGAGTGTATTGTGGTTGGTGACGACCCATGTTTTGGTGATTTACAATGGTGTTTCGCTACACTTTCTATGCATCTAGGGGGATTGGGGATCAAGTCCTCTCATGATGTCAGTAAATTTGCTTTTGTTGCCTCTCATATACACACTAAAGATATCCAAGACCATATGTTGTGTGAGGTCACATGCGTGCCTGCAGGGCTCCCCTTTGTCCAAGCACATGCTTGCATATGCAATATCTTGCCATCTTTATGTTGGTCTATGTTGACAAGTACGCATTCTACCACCCCAAATACCCGGTCTATTTTGGTAGTTGCTTACTACAAAATGTCATCTAGAAAATCATGGCAAGTGACCTATCCTTATGACAACATGCTATTCTCACTTCTTTACAAGCCGATCATGCACAAAATTTTATGAGGGTTGTTCCTATTGATGGTCTTGGTCTGTCTATGTTACCCATTGAGTATCGAGCTATCCTTCGGTATTGGCTTATGATTTCCTTGTATCTAGGTGATGAACATTGTCTAATTTGCAACATCAGGGATCTTGATGCCTTTGGTGATCATGCAGTGCACTACCGCTCACGGCCCGGTTATAAGTTTCTTCATGATGTTGGCACTCAATCTGGGTTAAAGGTTTTGAAAGAAGCTCCTTTGGCATTCCTTGGCACTCAATCTGATGGTGTTCATTCGTTACGACCTACAGACATTCTTTTATTTCACTGGATGAATGGAAAACATGTAATGATTTTATTTTTGGGTCCTTGGGTTTTGCCATCCAACAAGGATGGACAACCCAGTTTGTTGCTTGTGCTTTTGTGAGAGCTTTTATGTAATGTTTTGAGAAATTATATGAAACATATTAAGTGACATGTTGTCAGACGACACCATCATGATATGAGCCCTAACTCCTCAGAAATTTATTTTCAGGGGCTTACTGTGAGAGCACACTATCATGATAGTGGTCACATATCCTCCCAAATGCAATTACAATGACATGTTGGGAGAGGACATTCTCATGATATGTAATGTGGCTCCTCTCAATGCATTTTCAAAGACCTGATGTGAGAGGATGCCATAATGATATGGGCCATGTTTCCTCCCAAAAACATGTTCAATGACATGTTGTGAGATGACACCATCATGATATGGGCCCTGGATCCTCAGAAATTTATTTTTAGGGACTTACTGTGAGAGCACACTATCATGATATTGGTCACATATTCTCCCAAATGCAATTACAATTACATGTTGGGAGAGGACATTATCATGATATTGGTGGTGGTTCCTCTCAGATGCATTTTCAAAGACTTGATGTGAGAGGATGTCATAATGATACGGGCCCTGGTTCCTCCCAGAAACATATTTAGTGACATGTTGTGAGATGACACCATCATGATATGGGCCCTGGCTCCTCAGAAATTTACTTTTAGGGACTTACCGTGAGAGCACACTATCATGATAGTGGTGACATATCCTTTCAAATGCAATTACAATGACATGTTAGGAGAGGACATTCTCATGATATGTGATGTGGCTCCTCCAAAATGCATTTTTGGGATCTTCCCATGAGAGGACACCATCATGATATGGGTCATGGCTCCTCAAAAGTTTATTTTTAGGGACTTGCTGTGAGAGCACACTGACATGATATTGGTCATAGATCCTCCCATATACACCTCCATCCACATGCTACGAGAGGACATTCTCATGATATGGGATAGAGGGTCACCCAGGCAAAGTCCACGTGCAGGCTTTGTGCTTTTGGTCTGATTCCCATTTATAGCAAAAGTGTGCTGGATAGATGTGGTGCAATCTTTGACTTTACTCCTCCACTTCATCCCAAAACCCATTTTCTCCATCACCACATCAAGGAAACTCCACTCCACCATGTCGTATGATTTGGACATGTCCTACTTCATAGCAAGACTGCCTTTTTTCATCCCCTTTTCTCTCTTCATAGAGTGGAACACTTCATAGGCTATGAGAGCTCAATGTTATGATATAGGTCATAGATCCTCCTAAATGAATTGTTAGAGACTTGATATGTGATGACATTTGTCATGATATGGGCCCAAGTACCTCAAAAATGTATTTTAAGAGACTTTCGATGAGAGGACACTTTCATGACATGGGCAATGACTCCTCTCAAAAGAATTTTAGGGACTTGTTGTGAGAAGAAAACATCATGATATGAGCCCTGACCCCTCACAAATTCAATTTTAGGGACTTGTTGTGAGACATCACTATCATAATATGGGTCTTAGCTCATCCCAAATGCATTTTGAGGGACTTGTTCTTAGATGATACTATCATGATATGGGCCATGACACCTCCCGAATGCATTTTTAGGGACTTGTTGTGAGAGGACATTGTGGTGATATGGGCCCGAAATCTAGCGAAATGTATTTGTAAACATTTGTTGTGAAGCGACACTGTCAAGATATGGACACTAGATCCTCCTTAATGCATTTTTAAGGAGTTGTTGTAAGAGCTCAATGCCATGATATAGGTTGTGGATCCTCCTAAAAGAATTGTTAAAGACTTGCTATGAGATGACATTTGTCATGATATGGGCCCAAGGATCTCCCAAATACATTTTCAGAGACTTGTTATGAGAGAACACTTTCATGAGATGAGCCATAATTCTTCCTAAAAGCATTTTTGGGGACATGATGTGAGAGGACATCATCATGATATGGGTTGTGACTCCTCACAAAATCATTCTTAGAGACTTGCTGTGAGTAAACATTGTCATGATATGGGTCGTGGGTCCTCCCTAATACATTTCTAGGGACTTTCTATGAGAGGACACTGTCATGATATGTGACATGTATCCTCTCGAATGAATTTATAGAGACTTTATGTGGGAGGGCAATGCCACGATATGGGCCTTGGATCCTCCATAATCCATTTTTATGGACCGTTTATGAGAGGATATTATCATGATATGGGTCGTGGCTCCTCCCAAATGTATTATTTGGGACTTACTATGAGATGACATTTGTAATTATATGGGCCCCAAATACACTCAAATGAATTTTTGGGGACTTGTTGTGAGAGGACACTATCATGATATGATCCCTGGATCCTCACAAATGAATTTCAAGGGACTTGTAGTGAGAAAATACTGTCATGATATGGGACCTGACACCTCCTAAATGCATTTTTAAGGACTTACTATGAGATGACATTATCATCATATGTACCATGACACCTCCCAAATGTATTTTCAAGAACTTGGGATGGTTTGGGGTTGATGGTTGGCCTTGTTTCAATTGTGATGGTCCATTCCACTTTTGGACGTGACACTTCATTTTGGTCTGGTCGCGACACTGCATTTGATGCAGTCGTGATGTCATGCTATGAGGGTGGGTTATGAAATATCACATTCTATCATGGTCACAACATGCGTCGTGGAGACAGTCGTGATGTTGCATTGTGAGATATGGGTCGTGGCACCTCTCAAATGCATTTTTAGGGACTTGATGTGAGATAACATTTGTCTTGAAATGGCCCATGAAATCTCCCAAATGCATTTGAAGGGACATGTTGTGAAAGGACACTATCATGATATGGGTCATGGAACCTCCCAAATACATTTTTAGAGACTTGATGTGAGATAACATTTGTCTTGAAATGGGCCTTGACACCTCCCAAATGCATTTTTATGGTCTTGTTGTGAAAGGACCTTGTCATGATATGGGTTGTTGGATCTTGTTTTGGTCAAGACTATCATTTCTCTTGTGTTTTGGGTCGAGAAAGATGTGTACCATGTGCGTTTGAGGTCGAGATAGTTGTTGTTATTTTGGTTGTGATGGTTGGCCTTGTTTCAATTGTGATGGTACATTCTGCTTCTGGATGTGACACTTCATTTTGGTCTGGTCGCGTCACTATGTTTTATGCAGTCGCGATGTCATTTTGTGAGGGTGGGTTGTGAAGCCTATGTGTAACACTGGTCGTGATGCCTCACTTTAACACTGTTGTATCACATTCTATTGCAGTCATGATGTGTGTAATGGAGACAGTAATGATGTTGTGTTGTGAGATATGGGTCGTTGAACCTGCCAAATGCATTTTTAGGGACTTGATGTGAGATAACATTTGTCTTGAAATGGGCCCTGAAACCTCCCAAATGCATTTGAAGGGACATGTTGTGAAAGGACACTATCATGATATGGGTCGTGGCACCTCCCAAATGTATTTTAGGGACTTGATGTGAGATAATATTTCTCTTCAAATGGGCGTTGACCTCCCAAATGCATTTTTATGAACTTGCTATGAGAGGACATTGTCATGATACAAGACATGACACCTCCTGAATGCATTTTTAAGGACTTATTGTGCATGACATTATCATCATATGTGCCACGACACCTCCCAAATGTATTTTTAAGGACTTGGAATGGTTTTGGTTGTGATGGTTGGCCTTGTTTTGATCGTGATGGTCCATTCTAATATGGACGTTACACTTCATTTTGGTCTGGTCGCAACACTGCGCTTGATGCAGTCACGATGTTGTGCTATGAGGGTGGGTCGCAATGTTGTGTTGTGGGTTGGTCGTGAAGCCTATGTGTTACACTGGTCATGATGCCTTGCTTTAACTTTATTTTATCACATTCTATCGCGGTCACGATGTGCGTCATCGAGACAGTCACGATGTTGTGTTGTGAGATATGGGTCATCACACCTCCTAAAATTTTAGGGACTTGATGTGAGATAACATTTGTCTTGATTCTTCTCAAGGACATCGTTTATTTTTAAACATCAATATTTTCTTTTGGTAGATGCTAGTCACAATTGTATGTCCTACAATTTTGAGCTATGAGTGTAGAATGATTTCTATACAAGAGTCATGCATTTACTTTACATTATATATGCTTGAATGGGGAGGAGGTTTTGCAAGGAATTTACATTTCAAAGGACTTTTTGTGAGATGATATTGTCATGATGTGGGCCATGGCTCCTCCTAAATGCATTTATGGACACTGACACCTCCGAAATGTATTTTCATGGATTTGTTATGAGAGGACGTTGTCATGATATGGGTCCTAACACCTACTGAATGCATTTTTATAGACTTCTTTGTGAATGGATGTTGTCGTGATATGGAACCTAACACCTCCTAAATCTATTTTTAAGGACTTACTGTAAGATTACATTGTGATCATATGCTCCATGGCACCTCCCAAATGTATTTTCAAGGACTTGGCATGAGAGGACACTATCATGCTATGGGTCCTAGCTCTGCCCAGAAATGTTTTCACAGAGTTGCTACGAGAGGACATTGTCATGATATGGGAACTAGTTCCTCTCAAATACATTTTGTAGGACTTGTTGTGAGAGGAAATTCTCATGATATGACCCCCAACTCCTTACAAATGCACTTTTAGGGCTTGTTGTGAGAGGACATTATCATGATATGGGCCACAACTCCTCACATGCATTTTAGGGACTTGTTGTGAGAGGACATTCTCATGATATGGGCCTCAACTCCTTACAAATGCATAGACCGCCCACCCCCCAACAATAATTGCTTCGAATAGGTCGGTTCATACTTCTAAACCGGTCACTTCACTTTATGAAGCGGTCATTTCATATTTGTGAGGCAGTCATTTTTAGATTTTGTGGTAGCCATACTTTGTTCCGATCATCTCCAAATTCGTACATGTCTCCTTTATGAATAGTTAAGTGAACAGCACACATATACATGTCTCATATCAAAACATTTCCATGGACTTTCTATGAGAATATATTGTCATGATATGGGCTCTAGCTCCTCCTAGAAATATTTTCATGGACTTGATGTGAGAGGACAATATCATGATATGGGCCCTAGCTCCTAGAAAATGCATTTTGGGGGACTTGTTGTGAGAGGGTGTTCTCCTAATATGGGCCTTGTTTCCTCCCACTATCATGGTATGGTTCATGGATCCTCCCAAATGCATTTTCACGGGGATAATATCAATACATTTATTTGACAACTAAGGAAAATTTCTCCGGAGCAACATCTTACATAGACCTCCCACCCCCATCAACTATTCCTGCAAATGAGTGGTAGCTGCTACAAGCACCCGATCAACTAGGCTTCAATCATCCCCAAACTCATAGATGTCCATTTATGAATAGTTAAGATGACAATACATATACACACATCACAATGATATTTTTTTAGAGGAAAATGTCATGAAGTTTGTTACCTTTCTGGGTTAGTTCTTCTTTCCTCTTCCTCCTTTGTCAATCACCCCTCTTTCTCAATCTTTTTCTCGTTGCTTTGCTCCAGTTTCATGGATTTGAGAAACCCTTAAGATTGTAATATCATAAACATACTGCAACTATTTTTATGTTTTGGGAATTGCTGGTGCTCTTTAGATCCTTTAGCCTTATCAATTTAATATATGAATGGCTTTTGTTTAAAACAAGAATCCCCAACCACTCATCCTGAAACAACTTTTTTGTTTGTTGAATATCCAGCCCTTACCCCTTGCTATTGTTTGTGGTCAGTCTTTTCTTTTAATACATTTGATTTGTATATTCTTCCCCTACATCATAAGCATATTGAAAATACTTTTAGTCTGGCCCTGAAAGATAAGAATTCAAGATTATACAAAGCAATGTAACCAATACATTTGAGATCTAGATTCTTTTAGTATAAAATGCATAACATGTAAGAAGACCCATTTCTAAAATGATGTAAAAGGAATTAATTTTGATACCTATAATATTCTACATTTTTTTGAATTATTTTTCAAATGAAACTAAAATTGGTGCGTTCTCATGTATTTGTTATTTCGTAGTATATTCTTATGTATTTATCAGGGTGATTCTCACCCTTATAGGAACCAAATCATCTGAATACGTCAACCCATTGTTCTATTTCAAGCATCAACTTTATTTATAACACAAAAAATACTAATGTCAATATAATTCAAACTTAAATTAAAGCACACCTAACTTGCTTTACACAATGTTGACCAGTTCAATTTTCTTCCGATTCAATATTTTAATGTCATCAATGTTGACAATCCAGCCCAACCAGTTCGACTACTACGATTAGTCAACACCAGTCTGGTTCAAAAATAATTGGTCCTTTCTAATTTAGACAATCAAAGTCTGAATCATCATTGAATGAAATGTATAATAAACCATAGTTGCATAGGTATATTTAAAATACAATTATATTTTATGCTTTCACTGTGAAAAATATGCATGTAACAAACTTTCCCCCTACTTAATCTTGCTGCTTCCTAAAACACCCGCACTGGGAAGATCGATTAGCGTGAAAATTCCCAACTGAATCCCCCCATGCCTACCGCTTACCCCACCCATACCTATCACATTCTTTTTTTCTCCCTCATCCTTAGTCAGTTCCTCTTTCCTCTTAGAGTCTGGACGGTGAAAATTCCCATTCCAGCCGCGATTGATCACGAGCATCCTCTGGAGTCTGGCCGATGAGAATTCCCCTTCCAGCAACGATTGATCACAAGAAGCAGTGAGGTGAAGGTCGTCGATCCCTCTTTCCCTTCGGGTCCGGTTTGTATCTACCTTTCCTTCATCATTTCTCAATCATGTTCTTTCCCAGTCGCCCCTGATCTTGGCCACGAGCAGCAGTGAGGCCGCACGCAACAGTGGAGCTCGCAACTCCATTGAAATTCGTCCATTGCACCGCAAGCAGCAGTGAAGCTCGCGCCCCGCAGTTTGTCCGATCACTATTCTCCTTCACTTCTGGTGAGTTCCTCCTCTTCCTGCTCCCTTCTTCAATTGCTTCTTTCTTAGTCGCCCCTCTTTCTCAGTCACCAGGTACTAACACTAGCACTAGTGAGGCTGCTGGCAACAGTGAGACTCACGCCCCCAGTAAACTTTGTCGATTGCCCTCCTCCTTTGGACCAGGTTAGTTCTCATTTCCCTGTCATAATTGGAAGTCTGATTTATTACATATCATTCTGTTACCTGGGCAAGAGATTTTAGTAATTTCACTGCAAGGAAAAACATCAGATCTGTGAATAGGCAATAATGCAAAACATCAGGAAAAGTAACCTTGATTTGGATAGATGCGCAAGTATATATAGTGAAGAAAAAGATCATTCCAGAATTGTGTGCTTGACATTGCTTGCTGGAAGAAAGATGATAGTTTTTCTATGCAAGTACAAGTTCTATACAATATAAATATTTTGTTGTTTGGGAGTCCATTTCGATAACTCTTCCATTTTGTTCATGAAAAATCCACGACTACAAGGTGTGTTCGCATATGTGCTATGTGTCAGTACTTAGAATGTCAGCTTCCTACCTGGTATCCTGTCAATTTTTTCTTTCTTATCCATGGAACAAAAGTGATCCTAGCAAGGCTCACCTCCCCACCACCTTAAAACATACCAGTACCATCTACCAACTACTAGTTATTAAGACATTAACGGCCAAACTAGGCCGTATTTGTTGCTGAATGTATTCCAATAAGAATGTCTGACTGCAAATTGGAATAGTGAAGTGTGATAGAGCACCCTTAACCAGACCTTCGCCCAGATATCTACCTCTTAACACTATATTAATTGGTAATCTATTATAGATATATAGAGGTTTGTATATATTATGGAGTCCTTCGTATCTAGATTAACTATAAGATACTGTGAGTTCCTTTTTCTTTGCTGCAATAGCTCTAGAGAAAAACTCCCATATTGTTTGAGGTGTATCTATTGTTGGAAGGGGCAGGTTTGCTTCCACCCATAGTATTACTCATATGATAATTCCCTACTATTTTGTACCTCACTTATCTTTGGTGGTTTTACATTTAATTAACTAAATTAGATTAGTGCACGTTGTTTCTGACTTGTCATTTGGCACTGCAAATGTCAGAAGTGGGGGGATATTCAACATCATTTATTATTGTAATTAAGAAGAATTGTATCAATGTTGGTTGTGAAGATCATTGGTTAGTTAAAATAGAACATTAATATGTAGGGTGATAAAATTACTTATCTAGCATTACAATGTTTGACATAGCTTGCACCAATTTACCCTATATCACAAGTAATTTTATATAGTATGACCTAATATTCATAATCAACTTCACCAAGCTTTCCCTATATTGACCTAAATGAAATATAATTTGATCAATTTAGACCTAAAATCCTCAAATTTGAGTACCAATGTGGCCTTCAAGAACATTTTTGAGGGAAGTTGAGAAATAAGATATTATTGGACCTAACATTTAAGATATATCACCCCTAAACTAGTTGTGATTGGCCTGAATTTGGACTAAATTAATTTATATTTGATGTATCTTGTCCTAATTTAATCTAGATCACATATAATTTTATATAATATGACCTAATATTTGGACCTAACTTCCCCAAGTTGGATGCCTATTTTTTAGGGAACCATGGATACAAGTTGGATGAGTAGAGGAAGATCTAAACATGAACGTTGCCAAGAGGCATTCATGAAGGGATTTACTTCCTTTTTGGATTTTGCATTTAGGAATCATATTGAGGTCAAGTGCCCATGTGTGAAATGTGAGAATAAATTTTACTATAATAGGAAGACAATTACATGACATGTTATCAAATCTGGATTCCTATCGACCTACACTGATTGGGTATATCATGGTCATAGAGACAATCAAGATTGTATGGTCAATCACCATGTGACTAATGGTTTTGATGATATGGAGCGATTGATTAATGATGCATGTTATGATGATGTAGAAATGAACCTAGGCTCTACTGGTAGTGGTAGTGAATACCCTCTTAATGATGATGGTGGTAGTGATGATACAAGTCCTACTAATGATGATAAAAAATTTGTGGAGCTACTGAAAGATGCTTGTGAACCATTATATCCAGGTTGTGATAATTACTCAAAACTCTCCTTTGTTGTTCATCTATTTAGACACAAATGCTTGAATAAAATAAGCAACAAGGCAATGTCAGAATATTTGGACCTTCTATCTAAAGTGTTGCTTGAGGTACACAAGTTGCCAACAACATGGTATGAATGTAGGAAACTTATGTCTTCTGTGGGATTGGATTACCAGATCATCCATGCTTGCCCCAATGATTGTATACTTTATAGAGGTGATTATTTGAATTTAGACAAATGCCCAAAGTGCTCTACCTCAAGGTGGATTGATACAAATAAAGAAACAAGGATAAAGATCAATAAAAAGAGACCACAAAAAGTTCTTCGACACTTCCCTTTGATTCCCAGATTAAAAATATTATATAATTCATCAAAGACAGCTCCTTGGATGATTTGGCATTCAACAAATACGACTGGCGCAGTGGGTGAGATGGAACATCCAAGGGATTCTGAGGCTTGGAAAGATTTTTATGCCAACCATCCTTCATTCAGCAATGAGCCACGGAATGTCAGACTTGGCCTAGCGACAGATGGGTTTTGCCCTTTCAATGTTGCAATGGGGAGTAGTTGAAGTATTTGGCCTGTCATCTTAATTTATTATAATCTTCCTCCTTGGCTTACTATGCATCAATCTTTCTTAATGATGCCACTGCTTATTGATGGCCCTAAATCACCTGGCAATGATATTGATGTTTACCTCCAACCACTGATTGATGAATTGAAGTTGTTATGGATTGGAGTGAACACTTTCGATGCTAATGTGGGTGAGGTATTTAGCATGAACGCTATGCTTCTATGGACCATTAGTGACTTTCCTGCATATGATATGTTGTATGGTTGGAGTACAAAAGGCTACAAGGCATGTCCCTATTGTCATGTTGACCATGGTTCTATATACCTTCCATATAGTCGAAAATGTATATATCTCAGGCATCGTCGTTTTCTACCAGTTAACCATCCATGGCATTTTGATAAAAAAAGTTTCAATGGAAATGAGGAAATAGAACTTTCTCCTCAACCATTAGATGGGAAAAATATTGAATAGCTATAGGAGGATTATGATAATGTTGTCTTTGGAAAAGTTTCAAGTAATAATTTACAGGGCCAACATCAATTACCTGAGGGGTGAAAAAAGAGAAACATTTTCTTTGAGCTCCCATATTGGAGCTCATTGCTAGTTAGACATAATTTAGATGTTATGCACATAGAAAAAAATGTAGGTGAAAATATTTTGGCATGGTTACTTCAGAAGGATGGTAAAAGCAAGGACAATATTAAAGCTCGACTAGATTTGCAACACTTGTAGATATGCAAATCATTGTGGCCTAAACTTTCAAAATCAAATAATATTAGGGAGCTTCCTCATGCAATATACAACATGACAAATGAAGAAAAGGAAAACTTTCTATCTGTATTGAAGGATATTAAACTCCCTAAAGGATTTGCATAAAACTTCTCTCGTATGGTTCAACTACAAGAAAAGAAGTTAATGGGTATGAAAAGTCATGATCACCATATATTGCTACAACATCTCCTTCCAATTGTTGTGATAAAGGCATTAGCAAAGCCCGTTAGAAAAATTGTGATAGAATTTTGTGTCTTTTTCAAAGAGCTAAGTGCAAGGGTCATTACAGTTGAAAAGATGGAAGAGTTGGAACAAAAAATTCCTATAATAATGTGCAATTTATAAAGGATTTTTCCTCCTGCATTCTTTGATGGCATGGTCCACTTAGCGGTGCATCTAGCAATTGAAGCAAAGCTTGCTGGACCAATTCAGTTTAGATGGATGTACCCCATTGAGATATATCTCTATACGCTAAAGAATTACATTCGTAATAAGAGTAAACTAGAAGGTTCTATTGCAGAAGGGTACTTACTGGAGGAAGCAAGCATATTTTGTGATAGGTATTTACATGATGTGGAAACCAAGCTACATAGACCTAAAAGGTACCCTGATGGCCCACTTGGTTCTCGTTCTATAGTGAGCATTTCTTCTGAAGAACTACATCAAGCTGCTCGTTTCATTTTACTTAATACTGAGGAATTTCAACCCTATGTAAAGTAAGTATTTGGTTATTAATTCTGATATATTTATAAAAATTAACTAAGAAATGATAGCTAACATATATAAGTACAGGAAGCATAAGATCTTGAGGTTCCAACACCCTAACTAGGATGATTTCTCATTGTAGTTGCATCACCACAAATCATTTGTAAAGTGGTTTGAGGATCATGTAAGAAAATATCATTATTGATTTGTCATATTATTTTTAATCTATTTTTTGTATGTATGCTCTTCCTAGGTTTATTTTTAAACATCAATATTTTCTTTTGGTAGACGCTAGTCACAATTGTATATATGTCCTACAATTTTGAGCTAGGAGTGTAGAATGATTTCTATACAAGAGTCATGCATTTACTTTACATTATATATGCTTGAATGGGGAGGAGGTTTTGCAAGGAATTTACATTTCAAAGGACTTTTTGTGAGATGATATTGTCATGATGTGGGCCATGGCTCCTCCTAAATGCATTTATGGACACTGACACCTCCAAAATGTATTTTGATGGATTTGTTATGAGAGGACGTTGTCATGATATGGGTCCTAACACCTACCAAATGCATTTTTATAGACTTCTTTGTGAGTGGATGTTGTCGTGATATGGAACCTAACACCTCCTAAATCAATTTTTAAGGACTTACTGTAAGATTACATTGTGATCATATTCTCCATGGCACCTCCCAAATGTATGTTCAAGTACTTGGCATGAGAGGACAATATCATGCTATGGGTCCTAGCTCTGCCCAGAAATGTTTTCACAGAGTTTCCATGAGAGGACATTATCATGATATGGGAACTAGTTCCTCTCAAATACATTTTGTAGGACTTGTTGTGAGAGGAAATTCTCATGATATGACCCTCAACTCCTTACAAATGCACTTTTAGGGCTTGTTGTGAGAGGACATTATCATGATATGGGCCAAAACTCCTCACATATGCATTTTAGGGACTTGTTGTGAGAGGACATTCTCATGATATGAGCCTCAACTCCTTACAAATGCATAGACCACCCACCCCCAGCAATAATTGCTTCAAATAGGTCGGTTCATACTTCTAAACCAGTCACTTCACTTTAGGAAGCGGTCATTTCATATTTGTGAGGCAGTCATTTTTAGATTTTTTGGTAGCCATACTTTGTTCTGATCATCTCCAAATTCATACATGTCTCCTTTATGAATAGTTAAGTGGACAACACACATATACATGTCTCAGATCAAAACATTTCCATGGACTTGCTATGAGAATATATTGTCATGATATGGGCTCTAGCTCCTCCTAGAAATATTTTCATGGACTTGATGTAGAGGACAATATCATGATATGGGCCCTAGCTCCTAGAAAATGCATTTTGGGGGACTTGTTGTGAGAGGGGTTTCTCCTAATATGGGCCTTGTTTCCTCCCACTATCATGGTATGGTTCATGGATCCTCCCAAATGCATTTTCATGGGGATAATATCAATACATTTATTTGACAACTAAGGAAAATTTCTCCTGAGCAACATCTTACATAGACCTCCCACCCCCATCAACTATTCCTACAAATGGGTGGTAGCTGCCACAAGCACCCAATCAACTAGGCTTCAATCATCCCCAAACTCATAGATGTCCATTTATGAATAGTTAAGATGACAATACATATACACACATCACAAGGATATTTTGTGAGAGGACAATGTCATGAATTTTGTTACCTTTCTGGGTTAGTTCTTCTTTCCTCTTCCTCCTTTGTCAATCACCCCTCTTTCTCAGTCCTTTTCTCCTTGCTTTGCTCCAGTTTCATGGATTTGAGAAACCCTTAAGATTGTAATATCATAAACATACTGCAACTATTTTTATGTTTTGGGAATTGCTGGTGCTCTTTAGATCCTTTAGCCTTATCGATTTACTATATGAATGTCTTTTGTTTAAAACAAGAATCCCCAACCACTCATCCTGAAACAACTTTTTTGTTTGTTGAATATCCAGCACTTACCCCTTGCTCTTGTTTGTGGTCAGTCTTTTCTTTTAATACATTTGATTTGTATATTCTTCCCCTACATCATAAGCATATTGAAAATAATTTGAGTCTGGCCCTGAAAGATAAGTATTCAAGATTATACAAAGCAATGTAACCAATACATTTGAGATCTCGATTCTTTTAGTATAAAATGCATAACATGTAAGAAGACCCATTTCTAAAATGATGTAAAAGGAATTAATTTTGATACCTATAATATTCTACATTTCTTTGAATTATTGTTCAAATGAAACTAAAATTGGTGTGTTCTCATGTATTTGTTATTTTGTAGTATATTCTTATGTATTTATCAGGGTGATTCTCACCCTTATAGGAACCAAATCATCTGAATACGTCAACCCATTGTTCTAATTCAAGTATCAACTTTATTGATAATAAAAAAAATACTAATGTCAATATAATTCAAGCTTAAATTAAAGTACACCTAACCTGCTTTACATAATGTTGACCAGTTCAATTTTCTTCCGATTCAATATTTTAATGTCATTAATGTTGACAATTCAGCCCAACCAATTCGACTACTATGATTAATCAACACCAGTCTGGTTCCAAAATCATTGGTCCTTAGGTTACCTCAAAATCAACAAAACGGGTATACACCCTACAAAAGGGTCCCTCTCCCAGGATGGGAGGAAACTACACCTGATAATAGCGGTCACAAACGTCCTTATGTTTAGGGTATGCATCGACATGAATATGCCTAACCCAACAGCTACTAGGGCATAAGAAGACCACCTATTAAACCATGCTAGGTCATATGTGTTCTTTCCTCAACATTAGATCAACTTAGTCGTGAGTGGTTCATCAAACATACCCTTAACTTAAGGGGTTTCCTTTACCTCAACACATGAGGAGTACCATGCTCGAAACTATAGAGACTCAAACCTGATCATGAGCATCGGGTAACTGCTTCCCCTCTTAGGTCTAGGAACCCTAGGTTCACCTTTGGGTGTCCAACTGCATGCTCAAACTCTTAACCACGAATCAAGCATGTATAAGGCATGACATGCACTCCCTGTCATCCTTCAACTTGAGCAACACATCAGGGTCGAGTCCTCAAGGACAACCAACAAGGTACAAGGCCTCACAACCTATTACCAAACCTCTCCAGGTCTAAGGAACTCTTCTTCCTATCTCAGAAGGTAAACACCTATACGACAGGCACATAGGTACCAGAACCATCATCCTCTCTCTAGGGTTTGGTTCCTCTAAAGGTAACCAAGATATCATCAGCCTCCAGGGATCATGAGGCAACCACTATCATCCACTTAGGTCGCATCATTCTCATTTCCCCACTGTTCCTCACATCTTGGGGTTTTAGGTTTCCAACCTTCTTGCTTGGTTCCTTCTTTCTCTCTGTAAAGCTATCTCCACATCCAGTCATACTACTAGAGGTCATCTCTCCATGAAGGATCAAGCTCACAGTCATACCTCTACCTAGGTGAAGCCTATGCTCAAACTTATGTTTGCTCATGATTATCCATATCTTTTTATTCTTATCTCATAAGCCATCCATCGTGCCCTTCTGGCCAGGGTTTCAACCTACTACCGTACCACTGACGTACTCTGGGTGCATGCTATCCCTTACTTGCACAAGCCCATAGGGTTTCTATAGGTTCTTCACTAACCTCGTCAATGAAGGAGCTATCCTTCACTCTAATATGCACGACCCTTTCCAGGGTTGGGTCGTCAATGGTACTAGGTCATCTAACCTATCATGGCTCGTATGGCATCCCAAGGTGTGTCCATCCAAACACTCAGTCAACCATAACATCTAACTCATCATGTCATCTCTATCTCGTATCTTCACTTAGGGTTAGGGTTAACACAATCCTCAGAGGATGTGCTAGGTCTCTACTTTTAATGGAGGTCTCTACCTCCAAGACTAACTCTCTCTACTCATCCTCCTGACAAAGAGGTCTATCCTCAGGTCTCTCCTGAGGGCGATGACAACTCGTGTCATATGACCTAAGCATGTATCTATTCTTTAGTTGGCGCTTAATCTATTAGGCTTATGTCCATGACATCTTATTTACATGCCTTTCATAAATTTGGTGGAGGATTCCTAAGACCTTATTAACCTTACCCATACCTCAAGAGGGTGAGGAGAAGAGAGAAAACCCTAATCCTTACTGTCCTTAGTAGAATTTAAGTTGGGAAGGGATGAACAAGATGAGAGAGTCCTAAAGGTATCTTATTTCGAGTCATATCCTAAGACATAGGCCAGACGGTCACACAATCTGGGAGTCCTCATATTCTGACTAACAATGTGGAGGAAAATATTTCCTACCCCTGGACGTGATCCTTTTCTAGACACCTCAATCTTTCAGACAATCCTCTAATAACTCCCTCGGTTCTATGGAATTTGTAAAATTTAATAAATATTAAAGATTAAGTGAGGAACCCATGCTCTGATACCAATTGTAACGACCCCGCCTCCCGGTAACCCCCAATTAAGGGAGACCCGAAGGTCAAAGCTGTTATTCAATTAACATGATCAAAGGTTCAACAAATAATCAATAATAATTATGAAATTCTACTAACTAACTAGGATTTGGTATAAAATTAAAACTTTACTTACCTTTGAAAACTTTGGAAATCTATCTATCCAGTGCTTGAATTATTCTATCTAATCCTCCTTGCACTTTATTTCTTATTTCCACAATGTGTCACTTTACTGTTTGTTCTTTCAAATGTTATTCCTAAAATGTTGACAAACAAAACGTCGATCAGTATATCGAAATATATTGGTATGTGGGAACAACTAAAATCTTGCAATTATGGCTAACAATTTAATAATCACAATCAAATTATTTAACAAGCCACTTTACATTTTCAATGTGTCATTCTCTACCGCTTTTGCCCTAACCCTGGAATACCCTTCTAGGGTTTCTCGTTTGCCATTGACTTAAGGCCACCTTCTCAATCCCGAGCTTGGTGCCTGGGAGTCAATTGTCATGGTGCTCCATAGTCATGCATCATAGACCACCTTCTCATTCCCCAGCTTGGTGTCGGGGGTCACCTGTCATGGTGCCCATTGGTCTACTCTCCTGGGCCCGACCTTTATGGCATCTTCCATCAGGGTGGCATGTAGGTGCGAGAATTCACATGTATATATAACTGTGATAGCCATAGTGACTTTATAATTGTAGTATGAACATCCAAACTGTTTAGATTGCATTCAAAGCGAGGAAACATTCAGAAAACCCTCGAGAAACTAATGCGATTAATCATAATTAACCACATACCTGATCTGACGATTTGAACAGAAATATCAATGCAAATAGGAATCCAAGCAAGCAAGCATTTTCAACAAGATCATGAACTAATCACGTAATTCCCTTTTTAATATTCATGTCATCAAGATCCATTAAACCTAGCTCGCTTCCTAGGGTTTCTAATTCACTTTTAGGCTTTCTATTGCAATTAGGGTTTCCCTTCATCTTTTACTATTTTAAACCCTAATTTAATGCAATTGATCACCAACCCTAATTATTTCCACATCTAATCCTCAATTTCATATTAAAGGCATAATTAACCATTAATTAAGTTAATTATGCCTCTTTTACATTAAAGCTATTATTTTTATCCCTTTAATCCATGACAAGAACATTATACACATTTATCATCAATTCATAGTTCATTATGGTCCAATTCACATATGAACTCGATTTGCCATTAATTCCACCTTTTATTCCTGAGACTACATTTAGGGTATTTATCCACAAATTAGGACCTTTAATGCTCGAAATAGCTTATAACCATGAAAACTCAGTTTGATACATGAAATCGAATAAGTAAAGCCATTAAGAGTCGAATTTGCCAACATTAGGGTTTCAAGGCCCATTAAAGCCCATTTATGCACATAAACTCTAAATTAACTAATTATATGCAAAGTTCATCCTTTTTGTTCCTAATGTTCCTTTTTATCATTAACATGCTAGTATCAACTTTAATCATCAATTAAACCCTTATAAATATATTATTCATCTCAAAATAGGGTTCTTTAAATATTAATACATTAAAGTTGATATCTTCTATTACTTTTCGAATTGCAAATGGAATCAGGCTTCAGTTATATTTTTAATAGATTCCTCTCATTTTTTTGAGCAAAATACAAGTATAATGCGTATCTATCCGAGCTATCGTTAATTAGTTATGAATTTTGCAAAATTCACTTACTCTGGCCAATCGGAGGGCACCATGTGGTTGTTTCCAGGCAACATTGCTAAATAGGAAACATTTCAAAATTACAACTTTGCCCCCGCATTAGTTGGTTGTGTCTTCAGCCCACGGAGGGCATAACGGTCCAACGACCTCTACTCTTCTTCAACCTCGAGCAGGTTGATTTGTAGTCGCCCTAGCCGCTGAGCTGCTGCCTTTCGCAGCCTGCCCTCTCCATAGTGCAAGGAACTCGTCGCTGACCCTCTCCCTTGGTTTGTCACCCCTCTGTGCACTTGGGGCGCCACCTGGTTGCGGCCGGCACGGCCAAACACTTGCTCGACAGGTCCTTCTCTTGTGGCCGATGCTGCAGCTTAGGGGCTACTGTCGTGTGCATTCTAGGACATTGCTTTGATGGAGAAGTTGTTCTTCGGCACCGTGGCACACCGGGCTCCCATCTAGACTACTCCTCGACTCTCCATTGCTCCAGGGAAAGCACCCACTTCGTGGCTAGGGTTTACACGTAAGGAACAAGGAGGAGAACGTGGGATCTTTCTCTCTCTCTCTTAGGCTCGAACTAGGGCTTTACCCCTTTATATAGGGTGAGTATCCACGCCCTAAGATGACCATCTATGGGTCAACTAGTTCTGTTTTCAATAGGAAACAAATTCCTTCATAGAGAAGAAATTCTTCTCTCTCCTATTTACCTTCTTGATATCCTTTATTGCATGCATAATTAGAAATACGAAAATTATCTCTCTTATTCTCTTTATTCTTGCCTTTTAATATATTGGCCACAAAAAGATATTTCCTTAAATAGAGAATACTTTTTTCTTAATAAAATCTAATAATTCATTAATTATGTATTCCTATTATCCCTTTATTTTGCAATTTTGGTATTTTCCCTTTCTTTCCTCTTTATTGGGACTCCTTGGATCCCAAGAAACTCTATTATTTGGAAATCCTTTTTATTGGATACTCATTATCCTTCTAGATGCATCTAAATGCATTATTATTCATTATTTCTAATTATCTTGTTTATTTCTTATTAAAATATTTCCTTTTGAGGATTTCTCTTTATCTCTCTTTTATTTTCCTCATTGGTATTCCTTTTATCATTAGGAATCCTTGGGATACGAAATTCTACTAAGGATTACTCAATTATACCTCTTTTCACTTATTTTCCACATTTCATCACTGTTTTCAATTTATTTCTTAATAAAGAAATACTTAATTAATCTTTTCTTTTATTATTGGCTTTTTTTACAACTTTGGACTCCTTGGAACCCAAGGAACCCAAGAGGCATGAAATCTATCCTTGGATTGCATTCTTTTGCCTTCCAGAGGTTTCCACATCTTTCTTTTCTCAGAAACTCAATTATTCATTTATTAATTGAATTTCCTTGGTATTGGGCCCAATAGCCAATAAAGCCAACAACACAATCATCAAAGCTATTGTAAACAAAATCAAATTATTCAAAACAAATTATATCATTATTTGTTAATTTACCTTTATTATGAGAATTACATTTCTCACCAAATGAACCCAAAAATTGGGGTTGTAACACATCACATTTTCTGTAATCACAAAAAAATCTAAATGTTACCTACATTTCATAGTATAACTTGTGATATAATGATATAAAATAAAATAGAGAATCGAAAAACAAGTATCACATAGGATTACTTTATTAATTCTCAAAACAGTAATAACATGAGGAAAACATTTCACCTTACCTCTTATATATATATATATATGGGCCCATCTTTATTGCCCACGCGGGTAGCTACCCGCCCACCCTTCCGACCACTTTTTTTCAATTTTTTTCATTAATGTAGAGGACTATTTTGTCTATCTCTCCAAAACATTTTAGCCAAAAATAATATCATTTGCTCCTCCAAAACAAAAAAACTCGTCCTTATATATATCTGCTGTATATTTTGTACAGAGTTACTTTTTTGGCCAGTAAAGTTACTTTTTTGACACCATAGTTACTTTTTTTACAGCATAGTTACTTTCTTAGCTAGGAGAGTTACTTTTTTGGCTGCAGGGTAGCGAAAATCCATACTACCCGCGCGGGCAATGAATGAACACCCTATATATATATATATATATATATATATATATATATATATATGGGCCCATCTTTATTGCCCGCACGGGTAACTACCCGCCCACCCTTCCGACCATTTTTTTTCAAAAAAAAAATTTCGAAATTGTAGAGGACTATTTTGTCTAGCTCTCCAAAAAAATTTAGGCAAAAATAATATCATTTGCTCCTCCAAAATCAAAAAACTCGTCCTTATATATCTGCTATATATTTTGTACAGAGTTACTTTTTTGGCCAGCAGAGTTACGTTTTTTACACCATAGTTACTTTTTTTTACAGCAGAGTTACTTTCTTAGCCAGGAGAGTTACTTTTTTAGCTGTCGGGTAGCAAAAATACAGACTATCCGCACGGGCAATGAATGAATGCCCTATATATATATATATATATATATATATATATATATATATATATATATATATATATATATATATATATATATGGGTATATCTTCACTACCCGTGCGGGTAACTAAGATTCGCTACCCGTGCATCAATTTTGTAGTGGGAAGGTATGCATTTGTAATGAAACAATACAAATTTGTAATGAGACGACCGAAATTGTAATACAAAGACTCGTTTTGTATTACAGCGCTGTTACAGTAATAAATATATATTTATTACTGTAACATCGCTGTAATACAAAACGAGTTTTTTTATTACAATTTCGATCGTCTCATTACAAATTTGGTTGTCTCATTACATATATGTGTCAACCGATTACAAAATTGATGCACGGATAGCGAATCTTAGTTACCCGCACGGGTAGTGAAGATATATATATATATATATATATATATATATATATATATATATATATATATATATATATATATATATATATATATATATGGGCCCATCTTTAATGTCCGCGCGGGTAGCTACCCGCCCCCCATTTCGGTTACTTTTTTTCAAGTTGGTAACTTTTGACATGTCGAGGGTTATTTTACCTTGCAAACTGTTGAGTTTCATTCATAGATAGTTACGTTTGTAACAACATATTTCAAAACATGGTTATATATATATATATATATATATATATATATATATATATATATATATATATATATATATATCTACTGTGTATTTTGTACGGGATTATTTGTTTAGTCGTATAGTTACTTTTTGATCAACATAGTTACTTTCTTTTAATAGCAGAATTACTTTTCTGGTCTATACATTTACTTTTTTCGTTGCTGGGTAACGAAATCTAGGATACCCGCGTGGGTATTAAAAAATAGCATATATATATATATATATATACACATATATATATACTTATATATACATATACATATATTTATATACATATATATATATATATTTATATACATTTATATATACATATATATATATACATATATATATACATATATATACCTATATATAAATATATATACAAATATATACATATATATATGTATATATATACATACATACATATATATACATATATATATATATATTTATATACATATATATACATATATATACATATATATACATATATACCTATATATGTATATATATGTATATATGTACATATATATACATATATAATATATATATATATATATATATATATATAGATAGATAGATAGATATATATATACATATATATACATGTATATATATCTATATATATGTATATATATATTTATATATATACATGTATATATATGTATTTATATATATATATAGGGGATTTACTTGTTGCCCGCGCGGGTAGCAATGCTTGACTACCCGTGCACAAATACACGGTGGCATCACCTGTAATTACGGTCCCTTTTTTTAAAATCTGCGTATCTTTGGTTCCTTGCACTTCTCTGCGATGTCGTAAGTGAGGCAGGCGTCGTGGATTGCATACGCGATGATGCCATGTTCATGATAGTAGTAATCACTTCTGTACTACAGCGGCTCCTCCTCAACCACGACGTCGTCGAGCACCCCATACGCCATGGCCTCAAGCTTGAACTTCCCATTCCTCCCAAAATCCCCACGGAGCCACTCAGCATGGAACGCCTTGCTAACCGGAGTCTTTAGCTCACTAATGTTGGGGAGCGGCACGCCCCAGTCATCGTTGAGACGAGAAGCGTCACGCTCGATGTTGTGCTCGATGAACGATAGTCGCGGGTGAAGAGGAGAATCTTCAAGGCTGCATGGACTGCCCCGTACCTACCGGAGGAGCAGGGCGGGAGTGTAATGACAACGCAGTGAGTCCCGTCAACGTAGACAATGAGGATGCACAGTGGAGGGAGGGTGCCTCGGAGAGAGGCATCACGCTCCTAAGAGGTCATGAAGTAGGACTCGACATGGCGGCGGCACGCGAACCCGACGATCCGGAGGCGGCGGTTGGTCCATGCAGATCATTTGGAACATGCCATCAGCCGGTCCACCCGCTGCAGCTCATGAATCCACTCCTGGCATGCGACGTTCGCGCCGGGCTCGCGGAGGCGGAACTAGACCCCGCCCCTGTCGATGTCATCAAAGATGATTGCCTCCTTCTCACGCTGGCCGATGCAGAATGTGTACCGCTCCCAGTGCTCCAGGCGACGGTGACCATTCACTTAATCTCCTTCTTATTATCTTTACGCTCATTTTGACGGTGGAGATCAAAGTTGAGGTCATTTTCACGTGATACTCACAGGCTAGTCGTACGCTGGTTGTTTGGTATTCTTTAACATCAACAGATTTACATAAATATATATCTCCCTTGAGGTTGTTCATGTGCATCCCCATGCATCATGGCGGCAGCTACAACATGTGAATACACTTATTATAGGTGCCCACTTCTCCTATTAGAAGATACGAATAGGGAACATGATTACGATGACCATCATCATTTTTTATTGGCCATTGTGATATATTATTGATAGTTATAATGAAATTGTGCATCGTCTTATGGTCTTGTGTTTGGAATCTATTGTTGTGTTACCTTGAGCTCCTGAAGCTGTATGTTTACATTGATTATGTTACAAAACTATCATCTACGTTACAATTGGCTTTTGCCTATTTCAATGTGATTGTCCATATTACAAATGACATTTGCTTATCACAATATGACTATCTATATTACAAAACTATCACCTACATTATTGTTGGCCCTTGCCTATTACAATGTGACTGTCCATATTACAGATGACACTTGCTTATTACAATATGACTATCCATATTACAATATGTCACCTACATTACGAACTCTTGCATATTACAATTGACTGTCCATATGACATATGACACTTGAAAATTACAATATGACTATCTATATTACAAAACTGTCACCTACATTACAGTTGGCTCTTGCCTATTATAATGTGATTGTCCATATTACAGATGATACTTGCTTATTACAACATTACTACCCATATTACAAACTGTCACCTACATTATAGTTGGTTCTTGCCTATTATAATGTGACGGTCCATATTACATATGACACTTTCTTTTTACAATATGAGTATCCATATTACAAAATTGTCACCTACATTACAATTGCCTCTTGCCTATTACAATGTGACTGTCTATATTACATATGACACTTGCTTATTACAATTTGAGTATACATATTACAAAACTGTCACTTACATTACGGTTGGCTCTTGCCTATTACAGTATGACTATCCATATTATAGATGACACTTGCTTATTACAATTTGACTGTACATATTACAAAACTGTCACTTCCATTACGGTTGGCTCTTACCTATTACAGTATGACTGTCCATATTATAGATGACATTTGCTTATTACAATATGAGTATCCACATGGTAATAGGCTTGAGCATGCCCCCTTATGTTTTTTTCTCCAACCCATCATCCACAAAGTATTGAACATGACGGAAGGTAACCAAGTTAATGAATAAGTAAAACCAATATAATAGAAAAAGTAAAGTAGGGGCACTTCACAGTAAACTATTATCTTTCTGCAGAAATGAATAGGTGACAACCAGTTGTTTTCTACAACCAAAGCCACTGCTTGTGAATAATTTTCTGAAATAACATAAACTGTGCATTACATGTACATATCACACAACTAGAGCATTTGGGGGCTGAATTACACTTGAAGAAACCCAATCAGTGCTACGAGCAATGTAGAATCCAGAAGCATCAATAATTGTTGTACCTACTTCAGCACCTCCCTCCCTCATGGCCGTCGTGTGAGTGGATGATTTGCAGGCAGCGGTTCCACAAGTCATGATCGTTATTCACATAATGCACAATAGTGCTCTCAGAGGTTGATACTAGATGTTGTTGCAAATGAAAATTAAGTATCCAGTCATATTGAACTTATGAAATATAGATTCATATTCTTCGCTTCCTATTCCATCTCATTGGCATCAAGCTTAAGAAAAAGTAAGAACTAATAGATGATAAAGATATTATCCTTGATGAAACGAGTAACTGAAAAAAAAATGCAAGATAGCAAACTTTTCAATCATTGTTAAGTTTTTCCAGCATACATATATTATAGGACCGTAGACGCATTTCCTCATACACTTCATATACCATACTAATAAAATGGTTTATCATTAGTGCATCGCTATTCAGACCCACAAGTAACAGGAGAATGGAATCGTGATAGCTTGAATTGTCACTTTTTACATACAAACTAAATAAATAATTTACATTCTAACAAATCGGCGCCGTCTCAAGAGCTTAGCTTGAGCTTCCACAGCTCCTTGACCAATCAATCCAAATCTCTGTCAGAACTTCCTCCTCGTCGCACCGACTCACGGGCCATCTCGCTCAACAACAGGGCATTTTCTCTTATTCCTCTATACGCCGCAATGGCAGCACTGTCGAAATCGTTCTGGGTCACCGCCAGCAGCGTCCTTAAAGAGGTGTGCCAAGGCATCAGCGTCGCACGCTCTCACAGCAACGCCGAACTCGTCTACAAGCAACCTAGTGTTGAAGTACTGGTCGGCGGTCGTGGGCCACGCCAGCACCACCACGCCTACTATCACGGCCTCTAGTAACGAGTTCCAGCCGCAGTGGCTCAGAAACCACCCTACTGCCGGGTGGCTAAGGATCGGAACCTACGACGCCCACCCACGGATCACATGCCCTGTCCCCGCCGTTCTCCGTTCGAACTCCTCCAAGACATCCAGCTCTCCCTCTGATATATTAGTTGATATTGTTGGATGCAGATTGTGGCCGGAGCAATGGGGGTTTCAAAAAAGTCATTAGGGAAAAGAAGGGCAGTGTAGCCTATTTTGACACCTTCCGGTTCTAGACCTAGGACGGAGGGAGGCCCTGCGCCGCGGCGGCGGTGCTGGGGCCGAAGGCGCTGGAGCCGTGAGCGTGCAGTTCGGGTTTTAGAATTGCTACAACTTCTCATTATTTACAACTGGTACCACCGTGTATTCATGCACGGGTAGCTTTGGATTCGGTACCCGCGCGGGAAGCCAATACATCCTCATATATATATATATATATATATATATATATATATATATATATATATATATATATATATATATATATATATATATATATATATATATATGTATATATATGTATATATATATATATTTATATATATACATATATATATGTATATGTATATATATGTATATATATATTTATTTATATATATACATATATATATATATATATATATATATATATATATATATATATATATATATATATATATATATATATATATATATATATATATAATATAAATATATATACACACACACATATATACATACATATATATATACACACATATAAGCATATATATATATACATATATATATAGATACACACACACACAAACACACACACACATATAGATATATATATATATATATGTATATATATATATATATATATATATATGCATATATATATATATAAATATATATACACACACATATATATACATACATATATATATACACACACACATATAAGCATATATATATATATACACACATATCAGCATATATATATATATAAATATAAATATATATATATAAATATAAATATAAATATAAATATATATATATATATATATATATATATATAGAGAGAGAGAGAGAGAGAGAGGATGTTTACTTGCTGCCCGCGTGGGTAGATTAGATTATTTACCTACATTTCATGAAGCGGTGGAATTGTGTTGTAATTACTGAATAGCGGTGGCATTATAGTGTAATTATTGAATAACAAGATTGGTCTGGTGGCATTACTTTGTAATTATTGAATAACAATGGGCCAGTGGCATGACTTGTAAATCTGTAACATGTATTTGATCCGCACCAGCTGGGAAAGTGATAATAAAATGACATTTCCCGATTGTAATACACAACATAATGATCAGTTACAAATGTCTTCTTCCCATTATAGATTCTATGTTCTCATTACAATATATCAGTTATCTTTACAGACATGTTTCAACTAATAGTACGTCTATGTGAACTTGAAAAAGCGTGTTGTCGAGCAAAGTTAGGAGTTCACGAGCGCGTGATTCGCGTTGCCATGGAGGACAAAGGAAGGTTCTTGCAAAAGCTAAGGAACCAGATCAACAACGAAGTAGTAGTAATAATAAGGCAAATAAGTCAAAGTTCTTTATTACGTGCACATGTTGAAGTTCTTGAAGGATGGATATTATAAGTTATTCAAAACTGATGTACTCTCCAAAAGCACTACGACGAGTGCAAATTGTAGAAACTTGGTTTTGTAAGTCTTTGGTGGAGTTGAACCCACCACTAAACCAGGCATACCCACAACCCAATACATGGCGTAATAGGTTCTTTAGATTTTTACTCAGGGCCTCTAAATACCTCTCTTCCTGCCAACGCCTTCCTTGCCTTTTCTTCCATCCCCTACAAATCCTCCTCACCACTATGCTTGTCCCAACCGAATCGTCAATCTGCTCACTTCTCGACTGGTCAAACTATTGTGCAAACCACGTCGTCGACCACCATGGCCACAACCATGAGGTCTCTGTCAACCCATACAATTACAGATGACACTTGCTTATTACAATATGAGTATCCATATTACCAAACTGTCACCTATATTATGATTGGCTCTTGCCTATTACAACGTGACTGTCCATATTACATATGACACTTTCTTATTACAATATGAGTATCCATATTACAAAGTTGTCACATACATTACGGTTGGCTTTTGCCTATCACAATGTGACTGTCCATATTACATATGAAACTTTTTTATTACAACATGAGTATCCATATTACCAAATTGTGACCTACTTACGGTTGGCTCTTGCCTATTACAATGTGATTGTCCATATTACAAATGACACTTTCTTATTACAATATGAGTATCCATATTACAAAATTATCACCTACATTACGGTTGACCCTTGCATATTACAATGTGACTGTCCATATTATATATGACACATTCTTATTACATTAAGGCATTAAAATTTACATGTAGCATTTACACTAACAATCAAGATTCGATAACTAGAGAATTCTATGTGAACACAAGACAAGGAAAGAATATGTTGGTTTACGAACTTCACATGCAAAATGGTAAGCTTATCATCCTAAATATTACAATATTGTTTTGCAAATTGAAAATACAACCATGTTTAATATTTTATAAAAAGACTTGAGAAAAGATAATTACAATAAGGAGGAGAAAATTGTAACTAATGTAGATGTTTGATGATATAATAGATGACCCACAAGGTGTTAAACAAAAATTTATGAGAATAAACTTCAGTACAGAATAAATTGTAATAAGAAGGAAAAATATGTAATACGAATAAATAAATTGTACTGAGAATGAAAACAATGTAACCAAGATTCACGTCTTGTAATACAACTTGACTATATGAAGAACTATATACATATTATGTAGATGACAACTACGTGGAACATATCCTAATTATGAGTCAACGGTGAACATGTGTTCAAAATGATTAAAGCTCTTGTCCTCAATTAATTTTTTATTCACAAAAAATGTATGCCTCAATGTCTCTAGCTATCTTTTCCACTATTACATACACTCATAATTCATTGTCATCTAGCTACAAATAGTGGAATCATGCACATGCACTAGTAAAGGATGTCGAATTAAAAAATACTACCACCATGTTCGATGCAATACCTAGTTGATTTCTGCTTAATTACAATATGTGCCATCGCTACTCCATGCATACGTAAACGAAATATGTGTAATTACAATAGATGCCACCACTACCAGGCAACCGCAATGGAGTTTGATTTAATTACACATCATGCCACCGTGTATCAATGCATGGGTAATTAACTTTGCTACCCGCACGGGCATCCAATACATACCCATATATATATGTATATATATATATATTTATATATCTGTGTGTGTCTGCTTATATATATATATATACACACACACATATATATACATATATATATGTATGGTGTATGTATATACATATATATATACACACACACCCATGTATATATATATATGTTCACACAGACACAGATATATATATAGGAGTTATGGGTTTTCGCCTTCTCTCTAGGATCGCCACTCCACCTTCTCTCTAGGTTCTCAGTGGTGGCTGCCGCTGGGGGGAGGGTATTCTGTCTCTACGCGTCCCTCCCCTGACCTTCAATGGCTTGGTCGGAGCTTGCAGATGAAGGTTGCGGTGGCTACTCTAGAGATAGGGAGAGGTCTAGCCGAATCGACATGGCACTCCTCAGAAGGCCAGGTGGACGAGAGATGGGGGGCGTGTGAGGAATCCAGACCTGGGAATGAGGCGGAATGGTGACCTGTTCGACTCCACATCGTTCAAGAGCGATGGTTGGAGCGGGGCCGTTCCCTCCAGATCTAGGTCCCGAGATGCCGCCATCGTTGGTTAAGAAAGGGGTGATTTGCCCCTCCGTTACTGACATCTTGTTCCCTCCTCCCGAGTACCTGGTTTCCAGGGTGATGCGACCCTCGGTTGTGGTTGGATGTTGCTTTGGCACCACGGTGGCAGATCATCGATGGGTGGCTGGGAGTCCCTAATGCTCTACATAGGTTCCTCCTCTAGGCATAGTGCGACGTTCAGTGCTCAACATTGGACAACACTACAGAGTGTTATGGGTCTCCCCATTGGGCCTCTAGGGCGATTATGTCTACCTAGTTACTGCTCTGCGGGGATCTACTCTGGGCTTCTTCTTCGTGCAAGCTGGCCTTCAGCTGGTTCGGGATTCAAGCCTGGTGTTCTGGTCTACTAGCGGTGGGTTTCCGTTTGCCTATAGCTCTAGCCCCTCCACGGGCATCATTCCCTCCACTGGTGAAGGCAGAGTAATGGTACACCTTCAAGGTGTTTGTGGTTGTGCATATGGTGGCTATTTCAGCCTGGTTCCAAGTGTCCTCGAGATATTCGCTGAGGCATCTCTGGTCAAGCAGATGACCCTGGGTGACACTTGGAGGCCGAGTTCCTCGGCTGTATAGGGGTGTGCTGTGAGCTTTGCGTCTTGTGGCCATTCTGTGTCTAGGGTACTGACCAATCAATTGATAGTTGGTTCTGACCAATCAATTGATGAGTCGCCATGGATGACGATGGACATGGGTTACTTCCAGTCTACCCCTGCGAATGGGATTCTTCTTCTATCAGTTCGTTGATTTCACCAAACACTAATCAGTGTTGCTCGGTGGCTCGATTCAACCCTCGTTTTTCTTCCGACCACTAAATTCAGAGGATGATCTTATTTCTATGTGCAAAGGAGAGATATGATGGTTGAATTGATCATTGCTCCAGTCTGATCAGTCTACGTTTGGAATCTTCTACGAGAAGATGGTATGACATGATAGACACTGCATTTTGCAGCTGTTTGAGATAGATAAATTTCAATACAGAAGTGTGGCCTTGCTTGATGCATAGATAGAAGTCGGATGTCCTTTGTCTTCCTTCTGTGCCTGCACCATTTGTGGGTGGTCTTTATTGTCAGTGTAGCTCCTTAGTTGTGAAGACTGATGGATATTCAGTCTTTTGTTTGTGTATTTTTCTGGGACGTTTCTCTCTATTTTGTAGTTTCTTCTGTTTAGAGTTCCTATGTTCAAGACCGATGTTAATCTGGTCTTTTGCTTTCTTTCTGTAATCCTGCTAAGGGTTAGGAGGTGTGTCTTCATGTACCTAAAGTTTTGGAAATTTTAATAGCAACAGAGTTTTTTCACTGACAAAAAAAAAATGTATATATATATACACACACATATATAGATATACATATATACACACACACACACACACACACACATATTTATATATATATATAATGATATAAAATAAAAGAGGGAATCAAAAAACAAGTATCACATAGGATTACTTTATTGATTCTCAAAATAGTAATAATGTAAGGAGAAGATTTCACCTTGCCTCTTATATATATGTATATATGTATATATCAACACTTTAATTTACATCATATTACTCTCAAATATGTGAGATACCAGAGATACAACATTCTATTTGTATATGGCTAAAACAATTGTGTACCAGAGTTCATGTAGCTTGTATGTACCCGCCATGATTTATGATGATTGTAAAATTAAATTCAACTATCCAACCTTATGGATGTGATGTATACTACATAGATAAGATTTCTATCAAAAATCACCAAAATCTGATACTGATAAATCATCCAATGAAAGAATGTGTGTTTTATCTAATCAATGGTAAGTTGCAAAATTTGCATAAACCATTGTATGATATATTGTTATATCACATGATCTATATGAAATATGGTTATGATTTTTTAAACACATGTAATCTATATAATTTTGAATCAATTCATATGGTTGGATTTTATTAACATGCTCTATATATATGATTTTAATGGCCGGTACACACTTCCTAACCTCTCTCTCTTTCTCTCTCTCTCTCTCTCTCTCTCTCTCTCTATATATATATATATATATATATATATATATATATATATATATATATATATATATATATATATATATGAACATTTAATTTACTTCATATTACTCTCAAATATGTGAGATAACAAAGCTCAAAATTGTTGTTTGAAAAATATATACATTATTCTATTTGTAGTTCTTAGACCTAACATCCAATGAACCTTTCGCCAAATTTGTAAACTGTTCAATGAGTAATTGAAAATAATAACCGTGTCAAATAGAGTAGTGGTCTCTCCTTATTTTATAGGACCTATTTTTGGGTGGCCCTCCATTCTTGCAATGATTGTACGAGACTAGATGCATGTAAATGCTTATATATGGTACGTTCTCTTCCAAGTGAAAATCCATGTCGTCTATTTACCAGGAAAAGATATGCACTTGAAATTTTAGAACATGCTCATTTCAACTATAAAAACATATATACAAAGAGACCCACTTAGAAAAATATTGCATTTGGAGTACATATTTAAATGAAAGGGAAAATAATTACAACAATTATAAGAATTTTGAGTATACAAGGACAAATGAAGCACATCAACAGAGAATGTGCTTCACCCATTAGTATTCCCATCAAGTGGTCAAGTGGTCTCTGATTGACCAATGTAGTATAGTCTTATTTTATTGTGAGTTTGGGAGAGGATATGAAAACAAAAGATATCCATGGTTATGTAAAAGCACATTGTGGCTTGTTTCACAAACACACATCACATAAGACGAGGCCTTGATACCAAAGGACACCAAATAAATTTAATCTACAACTTTATCGCATGGTCTGAGTGGAAGCCATGTATAAAGATGGCATAAAATATGCCAAACAAATAGAGATCTAGAATTGATGATGATGGATGAAGAATAACTTCTAACATAAGAGAGAGGATGTGAAAAATGGACAAACTCATGTATACTCTCAATGACTTCCAACTTGATTGATGTCTATGTCTCATGAGCTCCCCATGAGTATTAAGACCAGTTACAAAATAAAATTTGTATCTGATGCATTGAATATAGAGAAAACATTTGTGGTCAATAATTCACATAGGTATCAAAAATATTTCTTTTAAACTTACCAATCATATTATCTTAAAATGCATAAGGGGAAAATAAGAACTAGTCAGTGGTGATGACGACTAAAGAACTTACATAACCCATTAGTAGGATCTAGTTGACTGGGTCCTCACATCCTATATCCTAAGTTTACTCTTCTCATCAACTATAGAGAAAGAAGATGATCAACAATGGATATACACACAACATATGAATGTAAATCAATAGATTAATGTGCATATCCCTTACTTAAAGAGTGCCTCAAGTAACAATTGTCACTATGACAATAACATCTTTCTAAACTTGCAAAGAGTGTAATTTCTAACATAGTTAACAATGGAGAATAGAAACTAGAGGCTACGAGAAACTTTTTCAACTTGAGTTGGCCTATGAAAGAACACAACTCTCATGTGTAGTGTTGTATCCTTGATGTGTCTAGAGATCTTTGGATGTAGGAGATGTGGAGAATGCCCACAACAACCCGGAGAGAGACAAACTTCTTAGCCTCATCCATGTACAATGAATGCATCCTTTGATAGATAACCAAACGAAGGTTGCCATTCTCAATTAACTTGTGATAAAGAGATACAGATGGATAACTTACGATGAGGGTATGGAGTTGGGGATGGGTGGGGGAGAGGCATTCATGGAAGCACAAACAATGAGAAGTTAGGGTATGTGAAGAACATAAGGCATTGGAATGGGTTTCATGGTTACCCTATGAGGGAGTAAGGAAAGTGGTAATGTGGCCTTGAAATATGGAAAACTTAACATCATCTCTAATGGAAGAGAAAATCAATTAATTATAATTATCTCTTGGTGTTGTCTATTTTGTAACTGAGATAATTAACAAGTGGTTTTTAGATGGTAAATTATCTCATAGGGAGAGAGAAAAGAATTGTTAATTTTAGATATTTTGGAAGGTTTGTTCGGAAGAGAAATATAAAGGGGGGAAGTACCAAGGCAAAGAAAAAAAAATGTGAGTTGTAAATTTGACACAACAAAAATTTAAGTTCTAATAAAGATAGAGAGAATTATAATAACAATTACTTTGCAGTCAAATAGTTTAGATGTTTTAAAGCCCCCAAATAATTTATATTTAAATCACACGCAAAATGTATTTCTCTAATATACATTCTTTCAACTAAATTTAAAGTGGACTAAGTAGTTGGTGATGTATTATGACTGTGTCTGAGCTTAATTATTAAACTAGGGTTTAACTAGATGATTACATGCTTATATAAATTGATCATTGCTAAAATCTCATTAATGGTGGTACATAACTTGTGATGATTCAAGCCTAGTAAGAAATTCTAATCATAATTTGTTTACTTTGAAGGATTAGGGTTTGAGAAGTGTAAACCTTAATTGCCAAAATGAGGATTTGATAGGTATAATAGTATGGTAAATTATTTTTCATATTTTCAATGTAACTTGGATGTACTTTAGATTTGGATATGATATGTATAACTCAATCATTCATGTTTGGGAAAAATGTCAAAATATTTCAATGCACTTTGAATGTTTTTCTTGATCGAACTACACTTTGACTGACTATGCCGTAGACTATTGTTCATTAGTGTAGTATTTGATCTTTAGTTATTTATTGGTAGCTCAGAGTGATCTAAATTTTCTAATAGATTTTGTAAATGATATTTTATAAAAATATATTAATTTTTCATAATTTTTGGAGGAACAATTGCCTATTTAGTAAACAGTTTACAATAACAGTTTCATGACAGAACATTATATTGAAATAAAAGAAAGTATAAGTAGGGTCATTTTGCAATTGACCCAAGTATCTCAATTTCTCTATATGAGTAATAAAACACACTAGGAGTTATCATATTTTACGATTCAATCAAAATAAACAAAATCCTTGAGAGAGAGGGAGAGCTAGGGTTTGGATGCGGAAAGTGGAGAAGATGGCAATCTAGGGTTTTCTCTTGCTAGAGTGATGAAATCAAGTAAGTTTGTCTTCTCTAGATAGATTTTCTTGGTGATTTTTCTCTCACATGTCACAATTCCGTCCCTCCTCTAATTTGATTTAAAATGATATCAAATCTCTACCTTTTCTCACTCTTTCTCCATAATTCTCTATTTCTAGGGTTTTTGAAATGAAAGGAAGAAGAAAGTGGTGATTTACGAGGGTTTTTTATGAATTCAAGAACTTTAGATGTGGGGCTACATTTTTAAGGTGTTTTCACATAGTCGTGAGTGGGTAATTCCTTTAAAAAGTACATTTCACTAAATGGAATCAAATCCTCAATAATCTTTAGTTCTTTGTATGTGACTAAAAACCCTAAATCTACCTTTCAGATTAAGCTTATGAAAGTTGATCTAAAAATGGATTGTTTTCCTATTGTGATGAAATTTAGATGATAAAATCATATGGGAAATGGTTAAGAAATCAACTAAAATAGAATTCTTCAAGTTATTGCAGAACTTATAAGAATATACCAAAATTTAGATTTTCGATTATGTTTAAACTTGTTTTATAATTGAATAAAGAAATTTTCCTATTTGAATTTTCTTGTTTATGAGCGATTGTTTATTCAGAATGCATAATACATATATGTTAGATACTATCTTGAATTTAATGTTATCACTATTTTCTTTATATCTTAATAAAGAGGGTGAAACCCTAGAAGAATGAAAACTAGAAAGCTTGCAAATAGACATCATGGATTCAATTAATGTGATTCTTTTATTGTTATAAATTCATACATTCAATATTATTCTTGATCCATGATATTTTAGTGAATGACATGGAAACCCTAATGTTGTTCATACCAAGGTTTCATATATATGTCTAGTTATATGTGAATTGTTGAATGCAATCTTTCTTCAGTGAAAGTTGATGATGTATTGAATATTTATGCAAGTCATGTGATATGTAAATGAGGAATATGAAACCCTAATGATAGGGAATTTAGTGAATCAAGTATTTTTGCATTCAATGTTTCCTAGTATATGATGTGGTGATGTGCAATAGTTCAGTTTGTGGTACTTATATAGATGATTTACGAATGAACTATTTGCAAAGCTAAACTAACAAATGTGTATTTGATGACTGAACCTTGAACTTAAAGAGTGGCTTAGACATTTAGATGCCTTGAACACTATAGAATCCTCACAGGAGGCCTTCATTTTGGGGAAGAAACATGCTTCCCAATTGAAGGTTTCATGTAGGTTGAGGTAAGTTGGAGTGCACTAGTTGGGTGTGGCAGTCTAGGCCAGTGAGGGCAGAATCCTTAGATGATTAGTATCCAACACCAATCAGGAATTTTGGGGGTACCTGTGTTAGGAGTTGTGGTGATTAATGGACATGTTTGATAGGTCCACAATTGCACAACAAGCTTGAGGGCTTTGACTCCATCCCAGAGTACCTAGGTTGAGAGGAGTTGAGATATTCGACCTCTCCCAATAACCACTGAGAGCCAGACATGGGGATACCAACTACATCCATGGTATTGAGACTACAGAATTATGATCTCTGTCATGCTTCTAAGTCTTGTATATTGAGATCGTAGATCGTTGAGATACTTTTACATGTTTTGGTACACCTCATGTGGGTTTAGGGCATAATAAGATGAATGAAAGATTAGTCAAAGGTGTGTTGTTATTCAATTATTCTTTGTATGCTTATGAGATACTAGTTCTCTTTGTGATTAATCAAGCATGTCTAGATTTTAATTCACTCTTATAGATACCTTAAGTATCCTAGCATATATATGTGTGTGTGTGTGTTTGTGAATGATTAGTTCATTAGTTTGTTATTGTTCTACTTTAAACTCAATTTCTCAATAATATATGTTTGACTATTAAAGTACTTTAAACTATTTCTTTGAAGTACTCATTCACTAAGCGAGTATGCTAACTCTTCTACTCATAAGTTTATAGGGAAACCATGTGGATATGAAGAATATCATTGCCATATTATATGAACCATGAGAGTTAAGTATCAGAATAGTGAAGTTTAGTCATTCCTTGTCACTCCAGGTCCTTGTAGAGTAGTGAGAGAGTTGTAAATGATTTTGTGTAACTTTGCTTCCTTAGCAATAGAGAATGTATCTGATTATAAAGTCCCATATACATGGGAATGTGAGAAACGACATGCATGTTTTGATATGTATCTTTATTGTTGGTAACAAATTAGAGGGATCAAGGTTTCATTTCTTTTACGAAGTTAGTTTACATGATTGAATGTGCTAAAACAAAGATTCTTGAAATCAAAGAAAAAGTTAGAAGTGATCTTTGTACTATGTTAAATCCTCAACTTATGCCCTAATCTCATGATTAGAGGGTATCATGGAATGTGGGCATAACATATTAGTATCAGAAATTAGGATGAGTCATCATGGATCATTAGAATAGAAAGTCAGAGTTGTAAGTGTGGGAATTTGGAGGTGATGTGTTAATATCTCTTGGAAGTTTGATTATTTGAATATCCTAGCCCGGTCTGAATACTTAGCTTGACCAATATCATGCTACAATTTCTATTCTTATCTAGATGCCCTGGACAAGTATGTAGAGGTAGGATAGCCTAGAGAGAACCCCTAAAAATATTAGGATTAGAAAACAAAAAAGTAATGAAGGAACAAGAGCATAAAGATAGAATGCAATACAAATTTTATTTTATATTTTTGTTTTGATTGGAGATTGATAGAAATGTCGTAATATATTTGAATTCAGATATTCAGTTTTAAGAAATACACATGGTTCTTTAAGATTGTTGTTCACTGTAAAATTACTTCAGTCACTGTTTATATTCTTTGCATCAAGTAGACCATGAGCTTTCCCAAAGTGGATATTTTTTCCACGTGTTTGAGATAAATGGGAGTCGATTAATCATGAGTAGATATTGGCTTCAGGAATGCAGTTTTAGCCTATTCTGGCTGGCAGGATGTGTTACTGATATCTAATGACTCCTTTTAACAATATAATAAGAGTGACTTTAGAAAAATTAGACCCTCATTGTAGTGAGACTGTGCATGTACTAGGATGTTGAAATATAAGGGAAAAATGAGAATAGCAAAGAATTAGTTAAAATTGAAATCTATGATCCAACTTTGGGGCTTTAGATAAGAAATTGTTAATTGGGAATAAGGGAAGAGGGTATATAGATATAAGACATAGATTAATAAGTAACACAGAAAATGAAGAAGAAAGTATGGATACAGAGAACTGAACGATATATGTATTTGAGGCACTTTAATCAATTTGAAATAAAGGAAGGATAAGAGAAAACTACATAGGAAGCCAAGATAGAAAATAAATAAATTATGATGAATGGGTCATATAATAAAGTGAAGAGTCTTCAGAAGAATGAAAGTGCAGAGCATTAGATGAACATGTAAACTATAAGAATGGGATAAGAAACTCATATGGAACAAAGAAAAATGTTTGTGATTATGAGTTTGATTAATGAAAGAGGGATTACATGATAAATTAAAATCATGAAATGTTTCATTATATTATGAGATCTAACAAATTCACCCTTACTAACTTTTGATTCGAAGTCTCTGTATAGTGAAAACCTAGTTTCAATCTGATGTAACTCATATGTTCCTTGTGATGAAATGGAAATAGTTCTCAAAAGAAGAACAAAGGTGAAACTAAATAAATGAATAAGTCATATAAAGGTAAATTATATTCAAAATAGAAAAGTTTGATTGAAAGAGAAACTATGCTTGACCCCTACATGATCTAATCTAAAACCAAGGAGATGTAATGTATTTAACATAAGATCAAACTCATAGGGAGAATATTGGTTTTGATTTTCAATTTCATATTAGTAAAAGGATAATAAGAAATATATGTGGAATGAATACATAATAATACAGGTGAATGAGAAACATGATCATAAGTTATAAATAAAAGCTAATAATGATATATGGAAATGTAGCATATAGGGAGATTATGACAAAAAATAAATAAGGAGTTGAAACATGAGGGGTTAATATAGACTATCAAAGAGAGAGACAGTGAGAGGTGAGAAAGTGATAAATATTTTAGTCTCCTTGATGACAACTCATTAAACCTAGTACGAGAAATATGTTAAGTAGATGCTTGAAGATAAGTATTCTACATCTTATAATAATATTCTCTTTTGTATCCTCCTTAATGAGAGTAACATGGGGATGAAATGATAAGAAAAAGAATTTTGAATTATACATAATCACAATGAAAAAGACATATATTGAATTTATTAAAGACACATAATACAATGACAAAACTTGGTAAATAAAGTAAGTGGACTATCATAAATGTCAAGTAAGAGAAAAGGACATTCAAGTTGTAAAGACAAGAAATACTTTACTAAAACTCTAGAGAGTTGAGTTTGTATATAAAAATAAAGGAGTAATATCAAGTCAACATAACATCATGTTATAAATAAGGATCAAAACCTAGAATTGCCAGGGTTCTAATGAGTTCAAGGGATGTCACTAGTGATTTGACCTAGAGTACTAACACCTCTATAAAATGAAATCTTGAGATTAGAAATATGATAAGAAATAAGTAGTGATGGTAATCTAGTATTTGAAGCTTGCAAATGGGAAAGGTAGATAAACAACATGGAAATGACTAAGAACGAAGGATAAGAAATAGTTTTGAGATGTAAGAAATATGATTTGAACAGAAGGAGAAGTGCAACATTAAAAAAATGTGATCTAAAATAAATTCTTGTAGTAATAGCAAGAATGATGAATAATCCGTTCTTACCTCAAATATTTTAATGTTAAGAGATGATTATTCTATATGATAAAAATGAGAAGGACAAGTAGGAAGGACTAAGTATTATTGAATAAGATGAGAAATAAGAGAAACAAATGGATTTCAATAATATGTGAATTTCTGTATAGAAGTATGATTTGTTGAAGGTATATCAAGAAAGTAAATTTGTTTTTTATGTGATTTTACATGTACATGTGCAAGTAATATATTAAATTGAAAGGATTTTTTTGGTCTTAATCATTCATACTAGTGATCCATCTTGATATTATACAATTTTTGTTAAATCTAGTCTTGCAGATTATGAGTGTTTTGCAACTGGAGAAGCACAATAGTACACTTCAAAATAGCAAGGTGAACTATCTTTACTAACCAAGATGTGATACAGAACAATAGTACAAATTCAAATGTACAAATTGAGATAGTTGAATAAGATTACTAGTATTATGATAACACCGAGGACTGAATGACATGATTTAGAATGGTTGAGACTTATCATGACATAAAAAATTCTTTTGACGTCAATGAGAAGCCTTCTTTTAAATTTGTTGTGACTAGAAGAGAAACAAAGGACTCAATGTTGAAAACATTATTCTTATAGAAGTACAAGAATATATTAACATATAGTATTTTATAAGTTTAAAAGAAAGCTTGAATGTACTTTTCCTATGTATTTATGTTTCGGGGACAAAACCATCCAACGAGGGAAGAATTTTATGACCACATCTAAGCTTAGTTACTAAACTAAGGTTCACTTGGATGATTACATGCTTAATTAGATTGATCATCACTTAAACCTCATTAATGATGGTAGATCACTTGTGATGATTCAAGCCTATGAAGGAACTCTCATCATTATTTTTATACTTTGAAAGATTACAGTTTGAGAAGTGTAAATCCTAACCGCCAAAATGAAGATTTAATGGGTATAGCAGTATGGTAAATTATTTTTCATATTTTCTATGTAACTTGGATGTTCTTTAAATTTGGATATTATATGTATAACTCAATCATTCATGTTACTGAAAAATTTCAGAATATATAGATATTCTTTGAATGTGTTTCTCGATCAAATACACTTCAACTGACCATGCTGCAAACTATTGTTCAGCAATGTAATATTTGATCTTTAGTCATTTATTTATATCTTGGAAAGATATCATATTTTTATAGGAGCTCTAAAATTATATTTTAGATAACAGAAGAATTTTTTATAATTTTGGGAAGAATATTAACCTACTTAGTAAATGATTTATATTTACATTTGTATGGTAGGAAATTATGTGGAAATAAAAGAAAGTATAAGTAGAATTTGACTCAAGTAGCTCAATTGCTCTATATTAGTAACCAAACACACCACTGTCTCTCATATTTCATGATTCAATCTAGAGAAATGAACTCCTAGAGAGAGATAGGGAGAGCTAGGTTTTATTTGGAGAAAGTGGAGAAGATGGTGATCTAGAGTTTTCTATTGCTAGAGTTGATGAAATGAAGTAAGTTTGTCATCTTTAGATAGATTTTATTGGTGATTCTTCTCTCACATGTCAAGTTTCTGTCCCTCCTATGATTTGATTCAAAATGATATCAAATATCTTCCTTTTATTATTCTTTCTCCATAATTCTCCATTCATAGGGTTTTATAGATGAAAGGAAGAAGAAAGCGCTGATTTCTTAGGGTTTTGGTATGAATTTGAGAATTTCAGATGTAGGGATACCTTTTTAAGGTGTTTTCACGCCTTAGATGAGTGGGTACTTCCTTTAAATAATAGATTGCACAAAATTGAATAAAATCCTCAATAATATTTGTTTGATCCTAGGATGGGTGATTGGATTCTCTAGAGAGGGGTGAATAGAGATGAATGCACCTAAACAAAATTCATTAGACATTCAAGATATATCACAAGATAAGGTTGCTAAATAGGAAATTTAAGTGAAACTAAAGCATACATAGCTAGGGAGAGAGATATTGAACATACACCCATTGACAAGCTATTTAGAGTGGTTCCACACTTCAAACTAGAAGTATGTCAGTCCACTACCTAGAGAGGTCAACCTTTAGGATTTCTAAACCATTACACTCTTATATTCATTCATAAGACTTATAATACATGATCTACCAAAGGTCTTACCTATCCAATACAAAGAGTCTTCAACCTTACCAACGAATTACCCACTTTGCAATGAGTGTTCGACCTTCACAAAGAACATACCCACTCTTGCACAAGTTTTCAGTCTTCTAGGAACTGCCCAATCTTCTTGGATCTTCAACCTTTGATTTCACCTTCACTCAGGGAATCTTCCACCAAGGACATACCCACTTGAGCAAGGACCTTCACTAGGGCTTATCCACTCTTGCTCCAAGTCTTTGGCATTGATCTTCACCAAGGGACTCCTTCCCTTGTTCTTCTTCACCTCTCTTAGCCAAGAGAGAAAACCTTCATTTTCATGGTTGAAAAGAGATATTGGGAGGTGGTGGAAGTGAGAGCCTCACAAGATATACATGTAGGAGTAGCTCTCTTACAAATCTTCGACTCACTCTAATGGATGTAGGAAGTGATTAAGCTTAGAGAGAGAGAGAGAGAGAGGAGGATATAGGAGGCACTCAACTATAGACTAGGAACCTCATATAGAGTTTTGCATTGAATGCTCAACCTTGGAATGAAGCCCAAGGAGTCCTTTTTATAGATAGGGATGTCTAATAGCCTTTGGGAACACTTAAGAAAAAAAATTAGCCATTTTGTGACTTGCAACGAATGTATTTTTGATTGTTGAAACTCCTGAATGGCTAGAAATACTTTTCTGCACTTTTTCATACATCGCAATCGGTCGAGTTTCTATAAAGGTAACTCGACTGATCTCACTAAGCGACAAGACCAATTTAGGCCATCGATCGAGTTGGTCCTTGGGTGACTCGACCGATTCACTTAAATTAGTTTTGGTATGTAGAGGGATCAGTCGAGTTCTGTGAAATGAAACTTGGCCAATCAAAAGTCATTTTCCAAACCCATCAAGTTTGCAACTCTACCGATGAACAGCCTGATGTGAATTTTGGAAAGTGGATTTTGAGTGCTTAAATATTCCATTTAAGTGCCCCTAATTTTTTCTAAGCATAATGACAAGTCATACAATCATAACAAGTAATTTACAACATGATTCTAATGTATTTACATCATATTCAAAAAATGTGCACTTGTATTGACTTTGACTTGTCTTTTCTCCAAGTTGAGATGCACAAGTTAGGGCATTTGGAGTGTGTCTATACATAATCTGAAATCAGTCAAGTAGAGACATTCGACACAATTAATTGGAATGGTTTAATCATCATCAAAACAAGGGTTTAGACAATTTAGACCTTAAGTCAACATCAGTTCCTTTGTATGTGACTACAAATCCTAAATCTGCCTTTCAGTTTAAGCTTAGGAAAGATGATCTAAAAATGGATTGGTATCCTGTTGTGATGAATTTCAAATTTGAAAATCATATTGGAAATGGAAACAAATCATCAAAAATAGAATTCCTCAAGTTATTGCAGAAGCTATAAGAATATACCAAAATCTAGGATTTTCAGTTATGTCTGAAATTGTTGTATAATTGAATAAAGATTTTTGCCTATTTTAATCTCATTGTTTATGAATGATTATTTTATTTGAATGCATAGTACATATATGTCAGATATTATGTTGAATTTCATGTGATGTTATCAGTTTTTGCTTGATACTTCAATAAAGAGGGTGAAACCCTAGATGAATTGAAAATTGGAAGTTTGCAAATAAACATCATGCAATTCAACTGATGTGATTCTAATATGGTTATAAATTCATTTACTCAAGGTTATTCTTGATACATGATATTTCAGTGAATGTCATGGAAGCCCTAGTTTAGTTCGTACTAGGGTTTCATATATATGTTTGGTTATATGCAAATTATTGAAAGCAATCATTATTTAGTGAAAGTTGATGATGCATTAAATCTTTATGCGAGTCATGTGATATGCAAGTAAAATGAAACCCTAAGGATAGGGTATTCAGTGAATCAAATATTTTTCACATTCATGTTTCTCAGTATGTGATGTTGTTATGATCAACAGTTCAGTTTGGGGTACATATTATATATTATCTATGAATGAATTATATACAAATATAAACCAAGAGGTGTTGATTTAATGATTGAACTGTAAACTTAAATAGTGAATTAGACATTTAGATTCCCTCAACACTATAGAATTCTAATAGGAGGCCTACACTTTAGGGAGGAAACGTGCTTCCCCACTGGAGGTTTCATGTAGGTAAAGGTAATCCAGAGCACACAATTGGGTGTGGGGGTCTAGGCTAGTGAGGGTAGACTCCTTAGATGATTGATATCCATCACCAACTAGGGATTTTAGTGGGGACTATGTTACCAGTTGTGGCAATCAATGGACATCTTCTGTAGGTCCAATGGCACACAGCAAGAATGAGGGCTTTCACTCCTCGGTTGAGTACCTAGGTTGAGAGGAGTACTCAAGATACCATCCGCTCCCATTAGCCATCGAGAGCCAAATGTGGTGATGACAACCGCAGACCTGGTATTGAGACTACAGACTTAGGATCATGAGCATACTTCTAAGTCTTGTACATTGAGATTATAGCTTCTGTGATACTTTCACATATTGTGGTACACCTCATGTGTGTTTAGGAATAATAAGAAGAATGTGAGATTAATCAAGAGTGTGCAGTTTTTCAATTATTATTTGTATGTTTGAGTTAATAGTTCTATTTATTATTAATCAAGCATGTCCATATATTGATTCACTCTTTTAGGTACCTAGAGTTTCATGTCATATAGATATGTTTGAGAATGATTAGTGCCTTAGTTTTTTATTGTTCAACTTTAGACTCAATTTCTCAATAATATATGTTTGATTATTAAAGTTCTTCAAAATATTTCTTTGAAGTACCCATTCACTAAGCGAGTAAGTTCACCCTTCTACTCAAATTTTTTTAGGGAAACCATGTGGATCTGAAGAATATTAATGCCACAATAGATCTACCAAGAGAGTTAAGTGTTAGAATAGTGAATATAAACCAGCCCCTGTCACTCTAGATCCTTGTAGAGTAGTGAGAGAGTTGTAATGATTTTGTGTAACTTTGTTTCCTTATTAATAATGATTGTATCTGATTATCAAGTTGTATATACATGGAAATGTGAGAAACAAAATGCATGTTTTTGACATGTATCTGAATTCTTGGTAAAATAATAGAGGAATGAAGGTTTTATTTCCCTTGCAAAGTTAGTTTACGTGATTGAATGTCATGAAACAAAGAGTCTTGAAATAAAAGAAAAGTCACGAGTGATCTTTGTACTATGTTAAATCCTCAACTTATGCCCTAATCTCATGATTGAGGTTATTATGGAATGTGGGTATAACAATTTGATATTAGAGCTTAGATTGAGTTGTCAGGGACCATTACGATAGAAAGTCAGAGTTATAAGTGTGGCAGTTAGGAGGCGATATGTCAATAACTCTGGGAATTTTGAGTATTTAGATAGCCTGGATTGGTATCTGGATACTTTGTTGACCAGTATAAAGCTACTTTGTCTATTCTTCTATGGATTCACCGGATAGATGTGCAGAGGGAGGATATGCTAGAGAGAAACCCTATAAATATTAGGGTTAGAAGAATAGAAAGTAATGAGGGAATAAGAGCATACAGATAGAATGTGACACAACTTTTATTTTGTATTGTTGTTTTGATTGGAGATTGATAGAAATGGTATTACATATTTAAATTTAGATATTCAAGTTTTAGAAATATATGTGGTTCTTTGAGAATTTTATACACTATGAAGTTACTTTAGTTATTGTTTATATTTTATGTATAAAGTAGACTAGAAATATTCTTTAGATGACCTTTCTCTTAGTGGATATTCATTCAACATGTTTGAAATAAATAGGAGTAGATTAATTATGTGTAGCTTTCATTTTATAGATCGCAGGTTCGTCCAGGTCTGGCTGGTAGGGTGTGTTATGTATACAATAAGTACATAGAAGTGAAGAGTCTTTAGAAGAATGAAAGTGAAAAGAAATAGATGAACATGTAAATTATAAGATTAGGATAAGAAACTCAGATGAAACAAAGAGATATATTGGAGATGATGAGTTTGATTGAGGAAAGAGGGATTACATGATATAATAAAAGTACATAATGTATCATTATATTGTGAGCCCTAATGCATTCATCCTTACTACCTTTTGATTAGAAGTCTCCATAGAGAGAAAACCTAGTTTCAACCTGATGTACTTCATATGTTCCTTGTGATAAAATGGAACTAGTTCTCTAAAGAAGAACAATAGTGCAACTAAATAAAAAAAATCATATAAAGGTATATTATATTTAGAATAGAAAATCTTGATTGAAAGAGAAACTGTGTTTGACCCATGTGATGAACCAAATAAATGTCGTTGTGCATGATATTTAATATGGATTTTTGTGCAACATTTGATCACTTTCATATTAATTTTTGTAGTATTTACTATGTAAGCCTAAGATACTTATTTTCATCAAATAAATGTAATTTTAATGTTCCTGAATGATTTATTATATTTCAAGATCTTGTGTTCAAATTTTGTGTATTTTAGGTAATCTACACAAATCTACATAGCTCGATACTACCGACATTGGAGTCAGTGGTACTGACACTTACTGAAAAGAGATTGAAGATGAGAAGTTCCATCTAAGTAAGGATTCATTTAAGGATAACAATTCTATTGAGACCCTCTATAGATTCATGTCTTAAATAAATGTATTCCATATCATGGATGGGTGGTGGTCAATTTAATTACCCCCCCCCAACAAGAGGATGTATCTAGATGGATTTCTACTTTCTAAGAACATACATGTCCACCCCCTAAGTTTCTACATTCATGAATGGAAAGAAATGGAGAACTAGAGTCTCATTGTTCATTCTCTCTTCACATGACTCAAGTTTATAAAAACCATAAAACCAATTTGAGAGGATAGGTTGAAACAAAATTTGAGATAGCATTACATACTTATTTTTCATACACAGCATGGGAGGAAGATTGTATATAACAAGCATTACTGGCCAAGTACTATGTTGGTTACTAAATGTCCCGTACGGATTCATCCCATATGTACAAAGCCCAGGTCTTAGATTCCTGACTTCTTCACCAAATTCAGGGTACAATAGATCAATCTTCTTCCACTGTGGGGAATCAGATGCATGTTGTAGGATCCCATCATTATTTTTCTTAACATCTGCATGCCACCTCAAATTCTTTGCATCTATCGGATTGGCAAACAAGCATTCAAACTGTGATATTATAGGTAGATACCACATCACCTTGGCAGGAGAACCAGTTTTGGACTCCCCCGAAGTCGTCAATTTATACCGTGACGCACCACATTTTGGAAATCTTTCAAGTCCACATAGTCCTTTTGAAATAATACACAATCATTCGGGCATGTGTGTATCTTCTTGAGATCCATTCCCATTGGGCACAACAATTTCTTTACCTGGTATGTTGAGATTGGCAGCTCGTTTCCTTCATGAAGCATTTCTTTCAACAAAGACAACAATGACGTGAAGCTTTTATCGCTCCATCTATTGTTAGCATTCAGCTTATACAATCTCAACGCAACGCTAAGCTTCGTAAACATAGTACAACCTGTGTATAACAATATCTCAGCATCATGCACAATGTTTCTAAAAATGGGAGGTGGATCAGTCTGCTCTACCCCAAAACTATCCAACATCGCATCAACGATGTCTATTGGATCTGGTTCATTCACATCTACGTCATGGGAGGCAATTTCTTCTTCCATACAAGCACTGCTATCGACATCCATTGGTTTCGGGTTTGAAATCTCTCCATGCCAGTGCCATTCTGTATAGCCTTGTATAATCTCATTGCACATGACATGACTTTTGATTTCGTCACCAGTGCTGACTTTCAAGTTGTTACCGCAATGCCTACATGGACAGTAAAACTTATCTCTAGGTTGTTTCCTATGTTCCTCGGCAAATCTAATAAACTATTCATGACCAGAAATAAACTCTGGGGTGCAGCGATTGTGAATGGACATCCATGATCTATCCATTCTATGATCAAAGAGAAAACAAGTATATATTACAACAAGATTAGGGTCTAGGGACATGTTTTGTCATTCTTATATATAATAAATGTGTACCACCTATCCCATTCTTTAACACCTAGTCTCACTAGTAAGTGTATAATGTGTATTGGGTTTTCAAGAAAATTTCGGCAGCATTTCCCCGCTATTCTCTATGTACATATGTACTTAGAGAACAAATAGGGAAATGCTACTAAAATTTTTTTGAAAACCAAATACACATTATACACTTACATCCTAAGTGAGATTAGGTGTTCAAGAACATTCCCAAACTGGGGACTATCCAAGATTTACTCCTAATGAGTAAATCTTGGACGGGTTTCTAGGCCAACATATACATGTGTTGTCATTCTATAACATTGATTTCAACATTTCGAGTGTCCATGCATGTTCATCATCAAGATAAAGATTACACATAAATTACTATCACCTAGGGATGGATAGATTCATAATTGATTTCAAAATTTCAAACTAGCTCATGCATTATCATCAATTTACATCATACAATAGGGATTCATGTAGATGTTAGAGTGACACATCACTACTAAATTAGAGATTTAACATTAGGGTTTTAATATCTTAAATAGATTGATCACAAGATTTCAGTAATATAGTTAATTCAAGATTATGGTGAAATGTGTATTAGTGTTTTAATATCTTAATTCAAAATGTATCAAAATTTACAGAATTAGGTCAAGCATTAGTATTCAATTGCAAATGTATCTTCTTCTTCCTGCTCCCTCCTTACCAAATGGATAAAAGCAAGGCCACGACCGTGTGGGCTGGCCACGGCCGTGGCCTTGCTTTTATGTCCATTTGGTAAAGAGAGGGAGCAGGAGGAAGAAGAGGTGGAGGAAGAAGAAGGGCAGTGGCCTACCTGGGCAAGAGAGCAGCAGCTTGGAGAGCAAGGCAAGAAGAAGAGAGTATGGGCATGTGTCGGAGCAACGAAGCACGACACAGGAGAAGGCAGGAGCCGGAGCAATGAACCATGGGCAGGAGAAGGCCGGTGAGCAGGAGATCGGGAGAAGGGTGGCGAGTAGGAGAAGGCCGACGAGCAAGAGAGCAGGAGAAGGCCGACGAGGAGAGCAGTAGTAGCAACGATGTCAGTGAGTAAGAGCAGCAGCAGCAGCATCAACAACAACAACAGCAGGTGGCGGGCGGCGACGCAGCTGAAAAATCAATTGATGAAATAGAAGAAAGGGGAAGAGTCTGCTATTGCGGGGCTATTAAGTTACTAAAAGGCGTCTGTTATCCATAAAAACTGACACCTTTATTATTATGCATCAGTTATCCAAGACAATCGACGTCCAATTGGACATTCCTTTACCCTAATTTCTTTGGCAGGGATGGCGTGCGCACCCTTATAATGTCGGTTATGCTAAGACAACCGATGCCCATACTTTGGAACAAATTTTATCTTCATTCAGTGTTGGTTATTAGGTAAAACACCGACGTTGTATCTGATACTTTGGCGCAATTTTGTTTTGCTCGAAAAAATTGGATTTCGCGGGCTACTTTAGGCGTCAGTTTCTTTTCTTCAACCGACACTGAATGAAAAGTGATACATGTGTCTGGCTGGTCTTTAATTATAGACGTCGGATGTCCTTATTAACCGACGTTCAATGTTAACAACATCGGTTTTACTAAAAAAACTGAGGCCTCTAAAAGTGACGTTGAACGTTGTTTCTGTACTAGTGACTCAAGGCTGTGGAAGCTACTGAAGAAATATGTGAAAAACCAAAGGCCCTCGAAATGAAGCCCGTACCTAAGGGACTGAAGTATGTGTTTCTGGATGATCTCAAGGTTTGCGCGATTATTATAAATTTCAATCTAACTGCCGAACAAGAAGATAAACTCCTGAAAGAATTAAAGGAAAGAAAGAAAGTCATCGGCTATAAAATGAGTGACCTCATTGGGGTTAGTCAAGCGTTGTGTATGCACAAGATCCCTATGATGGAAGATCACAAGCCAACCATTGAACATCAACAGAAACTGAATCCAAATATGAAGGAGGTAGTTTGTAAAGAGGTCATTAAACTTCTCAGCACTAGAATTATCTATCCAATATCAGACTCACCATGGGTGAGCTCAGTGCATGCAGTCCCGAAGAAAGGTGGAACAACTGTAATACGAAATGAAAATGATGAACTCATCCCAACCCGAATAGTCACAGGGTGGAGGATGTGCATAGATTATAGGAAGTTAAACAAGGCAACTCGAAAAGATCATTTTCCAATGCCCTTTCTTGATCAAGTATTAGAGTGGCTGGCTCATCAAGAATACTTCTGTTATCTCGATGGTTACTCTGGATTCTACCAAATACCTATACATCCAAATGAGCAGGAGAAAACCAATTTCACCTGCCCCTTCAGAACATACACATTTAGGAGAATGTCGTTCGGCCTCTGCAATGCACCTGCAACTTTCCAGCGATGGATGGCTACCATATTCGCTGGTCTTACTGAAACAATTATGGAAGTTTTCATGGACGTTTTTTCTGTATATGAAGATTCATTCGATTCATGTCTAAAACACCTCTCCCTGGTCCTCAAAGTCTCCCTAGTCCTCAAACGATGTGAAGAAGCAAATCTTGTGTTGAATTGGGAGAAGTGTCATTTCATGGTAAAGGAAGGCATTGTCCTGGGCCATAGGGTTAGTAATCGAGGAATTGAAGTAGATAAGGCCAAGATTGAAGTGTTTTCAAGCTCTCTGTCCCTATTAATGTAAAGGAACTTTGAGCATTCCTAGGCCATGTAGGATTCTATAGACGGTTTATAAAGGACTTCTCAAAGATAACCAAGCCAATGACAAATTTGTTACTAAAGGATGCTGGATTCAAGTTTGATGAAGAATGTGTTAAAAGTTTCAATAAACTAAAACATCCCCTTACTACTACACCCATCATCAGAGCTCCCAATTGGGACCACCCTTTTGAAATCATGTGTGATGCAAGTGATTATTCTGTAGGTTCTGTCTTGGGCCAATGTATTGAAAAGAAACATTATGTGATCTATTATGCATCAAAGACCCTTGATGAATATCAAAGGAATCATGCTACTACTGATAAAGAACTTTTGGCAGTCGTGTATGCCTTTGACAAGTTCATATCCTACCTAATTGGTTCAAGGGTCATTTTCTACACAGATCACACTGCCATTCATTACCTTCTAGCAAAGAAAGATACAAAACCTAGGTTAATAAGATGGATTCTCCTCCTACAAGAATTGGATCTAGAGATCAAAGATAAAAAGGGTACAGAGAATGTGGTAGTAGACCACCTTAGTCGCATCCACACTCTAGACATTGAGAAGATTCTGATTAATGACTCCCTTCCAGATGACCAATTAATGAAGGCCTCAGAAGTTGCACCATGGTACTCAGATTATGTGAACTACCTTGCTGCTGGGGTTATTCATCCTCAATGCACTGGGAATGCGCTGAAGAAATTCATGCATGATGTGAAGAAATATCACTGGGATGAGCCATATCTCTTTAAGCTATGTGTTGATGGTCTTTACAGACGATGTATCGCTGAGGAAGAAGCTCAATCTATTCTAGAGCACTGTCACTCTGGCCCAATCAGAGTCTATATGAGTTCAAAGAAAACTTCTATAAAATTTTTGCAATGTGGGTTCTTTTGGCCAACTATATCTAAAGATTCCCATAGCTTTTTCCTATCATGTGACAAATGTCAAAGATCTGGCAATATAACAAAGAGAGATGAGATGCCACTGAATATGTGGCAGAAAGTAGAGATATTTGATGTTTGGGGGGTGGACTACATGGGTCCATTCCCATATTCTCATGGATTTTCTTACATCCTAGTGGTGGTAGACTACATCTCAAAATGGGTTGAAGCCATACCAACCCTCTTTAGTGATTCGAAACCCGTCATCAAATTAATCAAGGATATTATTTTTCCCCATTTTGGTGTCCCATTCATGGTGATATCCGATGTAGGTTCCCATTTTCTTGAAAGAAGCTTTGAAGCATTGCTAATAAAGTATGGTGTTACTCACAAGGTAGCCTCACCTTACCATCCATAGACAAGTGGACAGGTGGAGGTTTCTAATCATCAACTCAAGAGTATCTTGGAAATGACAGTAGGCCGCAATCAGAAAGATTGGTCGGTGAAAATCAATGATGCATTATGGGCGTATCGAACTGCTTATAAAACTCCACTCAGGACTACACCTTTTTTATTAATATATAGAAAGGCTTGCCACCTGCCATTCGAACTGGAACACAAGGCAAGGTGGGCAATAAAACAACTGAATTTGATATCAAAGAAGTAGGCCAAGCTAGGATTCTACAATGCCAAGAGTTGGATGAACTCAGGATGACAGCTTATGAGAATGCATGAATCTACAAAGAACACACCAAACATTTGCACGATGTTCATTTGAAAAAAAAGACATACAAGTGGGAGACCAAGTTCTGCTATGCAACTCAAGGTTGAAGTTATTCCCAGGGAAACTCCACTCTCGCTGGTCTGGACCGTACATTGTCAAAAGCATCTCCCCACATGGTGCTTTCTCTTTATGGAGCGAAAAGTCGGGTGAATTTGTGGCAAATGGTCAACATTTGAAAAGATATTTCACCACAACCGACATAAGCACCGAAGCAACAATAGATCTCTCCAATCCAAAGGAACCACTGTGAAGTTGAAGATATCACGTCGAGCCATCGACGTAAAACAAAGGCGCTTGTCGGGAGGCAACCTGATAAATAAAATTCATTCTAACTTTGAAATAGAAATTTTACTCAATTCTATTTTTAAATTTTAGATAATTTTACACTAAATAAAAATTGCATCGCGAGATGTGACTTTGATTTCTGAATGATATTTTTGTTTGAGATTTTCAGATGGAGGAAAGACGCACGCAACCACATCCAGTGGTCCAAATGGCATGAACTTTCCCCTCCATTTTGGATTTAGAGTTTGCTCGGGACGAGAAAATTTCTAAGTTCGGGGTGGAGGGTGGGTGGTGCATAACTTACTTTCCACCTTCATCCATCTAACTCAAACTTAAGATTTCATCGTCACATTTTTGACCTAAATTTTCAAAAAAATCAAATAAAATTTTCAAAGTTTTAAAGTTTTCAAAAGAAATTTGAACAGATATTTGATGAAATTTTGACATGTTTTCAATTTCTATGCCTTTATCATTATACCCTCCTTGTCTGAAGCAGATCCTCAAAAGGACCTTCTTCTAAAAACTAGCCTTTTGATTGAAATCATCTTGTGAATCTTATGAATCCTAACATCATGATACATATGCAAAAATGACAAGTGTCTGCCAGATGGATAGGGATCAAACACATCGTGTTTCCTAACTGACTAAGTGGAACAATAACATGGAATCCCCACCAGATCCTCATCAAGTCATTATCTGAGCAGAGTATGATAAAGAGAATGACCCGATGCATGAAATTGTAAATCAAGTTGCATTCTGATCTGAACTCTGTTCTACACTTCTTCTATCATCTTCGTACCCCTCCATCCATCAAAAAGAAACAAAAATAGCCAATATAGTGTCAAACCCTAAGTTGGGGGTGGCACGCCACTTCCCTCTATATCCGGTTCTTCCATACCCCTTGCAAATTAATAGGGGCATACAAAAAAAATGCAATCTTGAGTCAAATAGAGGAGAGATTTGCAAACAAAAAGATGCCAAAGCACACAAAAAAATGCAATCTCGAGTCGAATGGAGGGGAGATTTGTAGAAAAAAATGCAATAAATGAAATTGCAAAAATAATAAAAATCTCGAGTCAAATAGAGGAGAGATTTACTTCTTCCTTCCATACCACCCTTCACTCCCTTTTCTACCTAAAAGCACATAAAAGCCTCCACTACCCTAAAACACACCAATGTCAGACCAGATGAACACTTGTTGTTCTGCGCGTGACTCTGGACTCTTACAAAACTCTTTGACATGCTTGTTGTTGGAAAAAGTGAGGAGGAAGTGATATTGGAAAGCAAACTCAGGAACAAAGATATGGTAAGATGTGTTCAGTGGTCTCAGGAGGTTGAGATATTGAGTCATACTAAGAAGAAGGAAAACAATCGTGATGTGAAGATGAGGCAATCACACGAGTTGAAAATATTCATTTGGCAACCGTTTCAGATTTTGTGTTACTCGAGGACGAGCAACATTTAAGTTTGGGGTATTTTGATGAATGCATATTCATCATGGAATTCAATTACCATATTGGGTCAAATTTGATTCAATACATCCAATTTCACTTACTAAATAACAAAATGTGCAAAATTACTTAATAGGTCCAATTATCATGATTTTAACTGAAATTATGTTGATTTGATGCAGGTCTTGATAAAGCTGAACAATCAGTTGGGTCCCACCTTCACTCACACTTGGTTCTGACCAATCTATCTGACCAAACGGTTTCAACCATTCAGTCTTGCCAAATGATCTGGCCATCCCGTCTTGATCAATCAGTTTCATCCATTTGGACTCAAGATCGAATGGACAGATCCACCTCCAAACTATTTGGACGTCGCACGGTTTCAGACCGTTTGGGCACTAAGGTCGCAAGACCATTTAGCCGCGAAGACCGTATGGCCACAATACTCTCAAACCATTTGGAACCGGTCTACGAGACTGTTTAGAGATGGGTCAGCAAGACCGATTGGAAAGGTCACGGTCTCAGACCGTTTGAATGACCGAGTGATGAAGACCGTTTGTTCTAGCATGCAAGACTATTTGGGTCATTAAGCATTTAAGACCGAATGGATTAAATGGTTTCCAAACCATTTTGCTGCTGCCAGCATGCAAAATGAAATGCAAGACTGAATGGCCTCATGCATAAAGATCGTTTGCTAATTGTTGTTGCATGAAGACCATTAGCAAAAGATGATCATCAAGACCGAATGAACGCAGCAGTAAATACCGTATGAAGTCATGCACGCAAAGCATTTGTTGTACACGTGAAGACCATTTGGTTTAGTAGCATGGAAACTGTATGGCTAGCAATGCAAAGACCATTTGGAGATCGACATGAAGATCGGTTGAACTTCGACGCAAAGACCGTTTGAAACCCATCAGTCTTCAAGACCATTTGCATCACCAAACTGTTTGAACAACAAAAATTGTTTGATGGCCATCAGTTCCCAAGACCGTTTGGAGCCATTCGGTCTCAAGACTATTTGAATTTCAAACGATCTCCAAGACCGTTTGCTCCAAACTATTTGGAGCAGGTTCATGCAGAAAATGTGAAGACCCCATCCGAGCCTATAAATAGGACTGTAAGGGTCCTCAATTGGCATTGGTGTCGGGACGTCGACAGGCTGCCTTTACACAGGTCCGATCCATATCCAGTACCGTCCATGCCAATTTCACTCCACCTACTTCCCGTGTTGCAATCAAGGAGACTGAGAAGAGAAGGAAGACGGAGCGGGAGAGACTGTACGGTCTGTCTTAGCATCTCCCATTTCACATCCAGATCTACTCCAACATGACGTAGAAGACCGCATCATCTTCACCGAGTTGTGACTACCTCCTGCACCGTGCTCATGGCAGATTTCTTGCATCATGAGCGAGTAGTTCCTCTTCACTGGGGTGCGGGGACTAACCCCGCTGCCCATGCAAGCATGTTCTTTTGTTAAGCATTCAATGGAAATATATGTAACTTTTCATTTTGTTGTTAATCATTATGTTCATAGTTAGATTAATTGCTTTCTTTCATCTTTGTTCTTCCCACATTGTGAATACTTCTATATGTAGGATTGAATGTCATTTAACAAGTTGACTCCCAAACTAGAAATAGAATGGGATTCCTTGAGGTCGTAAGTGTAATCCGCGAGGGGACGAGCCATATAGGGGGTTCACAACCTTAGTTGGATTTTGTATCTTCTTGTTAATCGTCGATGCTTTGTCATATATTAATCGCATGCTTGCTTATCGATTAAAGAGGTTGACTCCCAAACTAGAAATAGAATGGGATTTCTTTGAGGTCGTAAGTGTATGATCCGCGAGGGGACGAGCCATCTAGCCTTCGGTGACGTTTCTGTGTGCCTAATGCCTGTATAGGGGGCCCCACAACCTTTGTTGGATTTTTGTATCTTTGGAGCTGTAAGTAAGTGATCCGGATGGTGACGAGACATCTGATGCCTAAGGTGATGCTTATGCGGACGTAACGCCCATGTGGGGGGTTTTGCAGTAGCTCTATTTGGATAGTTATATCTTGCCTGGATTGTTTGTGATTGAATGTATTTGCATGTGTAGCGGTGGTGAAACCCGATACCATCCCAACGACTCCATATCATTGACCTAGATCCAACTTTAATTCAGCATTTACTTTCCTACATTTAGTTTAATTAACCACAAACCAACCAATCGTTCTAAATATTAGTTTTATTTGAGCTAGATTCGACTAAAAAAGATTCTTAAAAATGTTGTCCTTTGGGTTTGATCCTTAACTATACTGCGATAAGACTCATCTGCTTGCGGGTGGTATTATTGCACTTTGGTTTTGGTAAAAGCTCGGGGATTTCAACCCCGAGTGAGTTTATTAGTGCGATAAATTCCCACATCAGTCCCTAAAAATGAATTCGTGAGGAGCTAGGGCCCATATCATGATAGTGTTCTCTCACATCAAATGGCAACAAATGTTTTGGGAGGAGACAAAGCTCATATCATGATAGTGTCCTCTCACAACTACTCCCAAGAAATACATTTGAAAGGACACATGGCCCATATCATGACACCATCCTCCCACAACAATTCCCTAAAATTGTAATTGTAGTATAGGTTAGTAATTAGGATTGCTTTGCTAGTCTAGTGTTAGTGTTAGTTCTTGCTTGTTTGCCTTAGTCTAAGTTTCTCTTTTCTTACCTAGCCTACATTATTTGTTAATTAGAATTCATTATCTAGGGTTAAAGTAGGGTTTGTTATTGATTTCTTTTAATTGCTTATTTAATCAATCTCTAGCATAATAAAACCAAAAACAAGTTAAACCCTTCACCCTTAGACTTCCAAGTGTGTGTATCTCCTTCACACAACATCCCACTACTGGATGAAGGATAATTGGTATCAAAATATTTTCACGACTTAGAGTTCAATAGATATTCCCTTGTGGAAAGCCAAATCATCCAAGGAGTTGTCTTAATTGGATTGAATAATCTTTTCATTCTAGAAATCGCCTACAAAATAGAAAAATAACCCTTGAAATAGAAAAATTAGGACAAGATTTCCTATTAAAATAAAGAATTGGTAAGAACCATAGTGATGATTGGAAAAGACCATGCTCTTATTACAAATCCTTAGATATTTTTAATAAATAAATTTTTTATTTTGGATCTATATAAACTTTGAAGGAATAAAAAAAGATTAGAACATGATGCATGGTAGAATTAAGGTTCTGGTGACCCATTTTGGTGTCAAGATCTCAACCATAAATGAGAGTAGATTGGGTATAGTTTGGGAGGAAAAGTCTGATTTGAGGGAAATATGTCTCATTTAGGTCAATATAGGGATTTAGGGAACTTAGGTCTAATTAGGTCCATTCATGCAAAATCAGGTTTGAATTAGGGCAATTCATATCAAGTTTGGGCCATTAAGTTTGATTTGGGGGAACGAGTATGATATGGGGGAGATAGGTCTGATTTGGGGAATTTAGGTCAGAATTGGCCAAATTAGATATCATTTAGGTCATTATAGAATCTAATTTTACCAAATTCAAACCTAATACATGTTATTTTGGTCTTTCGTTGTCTTAATTTGTAGCCACTTTAGTTAGCTGAATGCCTAGCCAACCAGTGAAGGATGTCCACCTAGAGCCTAAGGGGCCTAGGAGGGAGCCTTAGAAACTATGGTTAAAGTAGTTTTATTTATCCCAAATCATGTCAAATTTTTATAAATTAGGTCTAATTTGGGAAAACAAGCCTATTTTTGGGGAAAGTAGGTCTAGTTTGGGAAATTAGCTCTGATGTGGTCATATTAGGTCTCATTTTGATCATTTTAGGCAAATCACAGGTACTTAGGTTTGGTTTGGTCATCGTTTGCTAGGCTAGTAGCTCCACTCGCTTGTGGTGCTTGCAACACTTGCTTGTGATGTTTACAACACACACAAGCTGGGTTTGTAGTTCTCGCTCTCTGGACTTGCAACTCTTGCATATGGTGCTTGAAACACTTGATTGTGGGGCTTGCAACACTCACTTGTGGGGCTTGTAACACTAGCTTATGGGTCTTGCAACACTCACTTATAGGGGCTTGCACTACTTGCCTGTGAGGTGTGCATATCTCATTTTCTTGGCTTGCATCACTCGCCACGATACATATGATGAAAGTGTCATCTCACAACAACTCCCTGAAAATGTATTTGTTTGGAGATAGGGTCCATATTATGTGTGTGTCTGCTCACAACTACTCCATGGAAATGCATTTGTAAGGATTCATGGACCGTATAGTGACATTGTCCTCTCATATAAAGTGCCTACAAATGTGTTTGTGTGGTGCCATGGCCCATATCATGACAGTTAGCTCTCACTATAAATCCCTATAATGTCTTTGTAAGGAATATCGTGATAGTGTCCTCTCATAGAAAATAATTGAACATAGGGAAGGAGCCAAGATCCATACTATAAGAGTGTCCTCTCACAACAAGTCCCTCAGAATGCATTTGGGAGGATCCATGGCCCATATCATGACAATGCCCTCTCTCAATAAGTCCCTTGAAATGTATTTATGAGGAGTTGGAACTCATATCATGACATTGTCCTCCTACAAAAGGTTCGTAAAGATGCACTTGTGAGGAGTCGAGCCCTATATCATTAGAATTTCCTCTCATAGAAAGTCTTCCAAAGTGTATTAGCAAAGATCCATGTCCAATATCATGATAATGTCCTCTCACAGTAAGTCCACAAAAATGCTTCAAGGGTCTAGGACTCATATCATGACAATATCCTCTCACAACAAGTCCCTGGAAACTCTTTGATCCACGACATTTATAAATATATTTTCCTCTTAAATGTTCATAAAGAAGACATGTATGAATTTGGGGACAATTGATTACTCAGGCGCTTGTGGAAGCCACTGGTTGTTTACATCAATCGCTACTGAGGGTGGGTAGTTTATGCAAGCCGCTGCCAAGGAGTAATTTACCTCACAAGAAAAAATCCCATTAGCCTTAGAATGAATATAAAAGAGACATGTACATGCTTGGGGATGATCATGATGCTAATATTCCTTATTAAAGACTCCTAGAATGGCTTAGAATGACTCTTGTGTCTCCTTTATGAATTTTCAAATAAATGTATTGATGTATCCCCATGAAACTACATTTGGTAGGAGCCATGGCCCATATCATGACAGTGTCCTTGCACAACGAGTCCCTTTAAATGCATTTGTGAGAAGTTGGGACCCATATTGTGAAAGTGTCTTCTCACAACAACTCCCGGAAAATGTATTTGTGAGGAGCTAGGGTCCATATCATGATAATGTTCTCTCACAAAAATTCCCCTAAAATGCTTTTGCAAGGAGCCATGTCCCATCACATGACATTGTCATCTCACAACAAGTCCACAAAAGTGCTTCTAGGAGGAGATAGGGTCCATATCATGACAGTGTCCTCTAATAGAAAATCCTTGGAAATCCTTAAATCAAAGGTGTTTGTATATGTATTGTCCTCTTAATTGTTCATAAAGGAGACATGTATGCCTTTGGGAAAGATTAAAGCATATTTGGTCAGGTGCTTAAGGAACCCACCACCTATTTGTAATATTTTTTGTTGGGGTGGTGTTCTACACAAGCGACTCCCAAGAAGCAATTTGTCTCACAAGATAAGTCTCATTTGCCTTAGTATGATAAAAAAAGAGGCATGTATGAGTTAAGGTATTATTGTTATGCCAATATCCCATTATAAATGACTCTTAGAATGACTTATGATGATTCTCACCAACAATTTCTCTCACACATCTCCTTTATGAATTGTCAAATAAATGTATTGGATATATCCCCATGAAATTACATTGAGCAAATTGTTGTTGCTTATTATTAGTTGAGAGATGTTGTATTACTGAAATGTATGTCACCTAAAGGTTAGATGACAAGCATGTATGTCAGATAAAAGTTTAGTGATGGGAATGCATGTCACCTAAACAATTAACACCATTGTGAATCACATGTGACTAATATGCATGTCACTTAAATGGTAAATCCCCAATAGAACATAGGTGATTCAAATGTAAGTCACATATAGGGTGTAACCTTTTCAATATGATAAAATATTTGTCATGTATGTTATGCAGGTTTATACGTACTACAAATGATTTACATGTATGTTATGTAACCCTTTCAAATATGCAAAAATGTATATCATTTATTTTGAGTAGGTCTATATAGATTATAAATGATGTACAAACATGTCACCTAAAGTGTGTAACCTTTTATATGAATGCCACCTGTACCATCTTATTTGGTAGTGACATTATAGGAAAAAAGAACTCCTATAATGTAAAGTCAAATTATTTGAAATGAGATGTGATGACTACAAATGTTGTCCATATATAAATTGTAAACAAAAGAACTTTAGGGATATGAGGTCATAAACATCATGATACCTAAATGAAGATTTTTAGAACACAAATATTTTTGTCAACGTTGACATGATATGTCTTAGTAGAGTAGTGTATCACCAGAAAACAAGCCTCATGTATGTCTTGTGCTGAATAATATGAAGAATGGCACTACCTGCTCGATAGATGATACATTTTTTCTACTTCAACGTGTGTCCTAAAAAGGGAAACAAAAATACTAACATTTTCTTTAATATGAAGATCTATTGTAGTGGAACAACCATGCATTATCTTCAAGGTGTCACATCTCCATTTATCAATTTTATTGCTACTCCATGTGACTCATTCGCCACTAGTGTGGTTTGTGACAAATGATAAGTATGCTATTTATTGTGACAGTCAGAATGACATTGATTTGAGTAAAAACTCTTCTTATTACTCTAAGATAAAGCATATTGATATGAGATACCATGTTATATGCATTCTTCATCTAGTCCACATAACGCAATCACTTCTCTTATACCACTTAAAGAGGTTTATTATAGGCGAAGATGTGTGTATCTAACATGCAAAAAATATAGAGGAAGAAGTTGCACGTGTGGACCAGGTACACAAGATCCAATATGTGTAGCGCTACCCAACAACATTATAAGAAAGATTTGTGCAAGCATAAAAATCTATAAATGTGGACAAGTAATTATATAGGACACCAAGATTTATTTGGAAACCCTCACAATATGTGAAGGAAAAACACATTGTCAAAACCCCATGAAGAAATCCACTAATCAAGAGATTACAAATTTCATTTCATGTTTTAGCCCAAAATATGAGGAATACAGAGTAAAAGAAAGAGATACCTATTTTACCACCTTGGTTGGTCACCACACCAAAAGACCTCCTTAAAACACACCCCTCTATAATGAATATCTGACTAGGTAAGAACATAAACAGTGGTGGTGGATATGTTGGAATATACACCTCTAAAGAAACCAAAAGGTCACAACCCTCCTTTTTCTTCTTCCTTATTTCTTTCTTCTTCCTTCACTTATTTCTTGTCATTGTCAATGCATGTAGCACCTAAAACGAAAGGTGGATGCTCTATTTTTTTGGCTCCCTTTATGACTTCTTGGATAACAAGGTGGCTAAGGTATTTAAATCCATCCACAAGACACAACATTGCCCAAAATTGGGTTGGAATCAAATAAGGCCCCAAAAATCTTGCCCTCCATCCCAAATGAGAGATTTCCTTAAGACTCCTCAGCTAGAATCCAACCCAAGAAATTCCTTACAAGTAGCAAGCTTCTTTTTAGGAACGCTTTCATCAGTATGTCATAAAGATTGTCCTTGGTGTGGACTTTCTTCAACTTCATATGTTCTTCACTAATAGCTAAAATGGTCCTCATTGATAGCTTCATGCAACCAATGATGTCTCTGATCAATTTGATTTGTCTTAGAGTGATAAAAATAATTCATGCTCAAATCCATGGCACTCTGACTATCACAATATGTAACATACTCATTTTCTTTCAAACTTAGTTCTTACAAGAAACATTCAAGCCAAGCTATATCTTGCCTTGCTTTACAAGCTATGATATATTCTGCCTTAGTAGTAGATAAAATAACATACTTTTCCAAATTTAGATGACCAACTAAAAGCTCCTCCTACTAAAGTGAACATAAAACCTAGGGTAGACTTCCTATGATCAATATCACCTGCCAAATCTACATGTGCAAAACTTGTAAGAATTGGTGGTGTGTCATCAAATCATAAACAAGCACTATATGTGTCTCTCAAATATCTGATTATCCATTTAAAAACATTCCAATACTCCTAACTAGGGTCAGATAAAAAAATATTTTCACACTAACTGTGTGTGCAATATTAGACCTAGTTCACACCATATCATACATCAAACTTCTTACTATTGAAGAGTAGGGTATGTGAGACATCTCTTGCTTTTTCTACTTAGTAGAAGGAGATTGCTTTCTACTCAGTGTAAAGTAATTGTACAAGGGAATATCAAGTGGCTTCATCTCCTTCATGTTGAACCCATCAAGTATTCACTCAATATATTTCTCCCATGAAAAATCAAAGTTTCCTTGCTTTCCACCACACCTTCTGTCCATGCCAAGAATCTATATGGCTGGTCCCAAGTCTTTCATGTCAAAATATTTAAATAATTTTTATTCAACTTGGAAATAACCTGAGCATCTTTGCCAACATCCACCATATCATTGACGTAAACTAAGAGAATGATGAAACTATGGCCTAAAAGTCTCTTGAAGTAAACACAATGATATGCCTCTGTACTGTGGTGACCTTGCTTTAAGAAAAAAGAATCAAACTTTTTGCACCACTACATGGGTGCTTGTTTCAACCCATAGAGACTTATCTTCAACCTACAAACCATGTGCTCTTTGTATTTTATTGAAAGTCCTTTAGGTTGTTGCATATAGATCTCTTCGTTTAGCTTACAATGGAGGAAGGCTATCTTCACATCTAATTGTTCAATGTATAGGTCTGTGCTGTCTTTAAACCCAAAATGGTGCACTATAACTCATTTTCACCACTAGAGAAGATATATCATCAATGTCAATCAACTATTCTTGCCCAAATCCTTTCCCCACGAGTTTGGCCTTGTATCTCGTAGTGTTATCATTTGCATCATTCTTTAGCTTAAAGACCCACTTGTTCACTAAGACTTTTTTTACCTTTAGGAAGCTTGCATAACTCATAGATATCATTTTTCTACAATGGGTTCATATCATTTTGAATTGCTTGCAACCACTTATCATTTTCCTGATGAGACTTTGCTTCCTCATAGCTTTCTAGATCTCCCTCTTCTATGATCAATGACCATTCTAAATCAAAATATCTAGTAGATGCCCTCTTCTCTCTATTAGACCTCCACAACTTTGTCTCTATTGGATCTACCTATTGGGGTTGATCCCCTTACTGAAGAGTGTCTTAGTCATGGATTTCATCTACACTAAGATCATCCTCTACAAAATCATGAGGGATTTTGTCTTCCTTAATCTATTGTACATTATCATTCTGTTGGACTGGAGAGGGAACATGTGCATCAATCACAGCATCATCTACAAGATGCTCAGTCTTTGTAACCAAAATATCAAAATGATTCTAATCCTCAAAGAAGATCATAAATCTACACCTAATCAACTTGTTCTTTTATGGGTCCCAAATCTTGTACCCCAACTACTCTTCACCATAACCAGGAAAAATACAGTAGATATATCTTTCACCAAGCTTCTTCCTTTGCTCCTTAGGAACATGTGCAAATGCCATGCACCCTAATACTCTAAGGTAAGAATAGGAAGATGGATTCCATCCACATAGTATTTGGAGTATAAAACTTCAAATGAATGGATAGTGACTCATTAATCAAGTAGCAAGTAGTATTCACACACTCTACCAAAAAATCCTTAGGTGATTTGACATTCTTTATAATGCATGTGACTCTCTCCATAATGGTGCCATTCATTCTTTTAGATAAACTATTGTGTTGTGGGGTTCCAGGAACTGTCTTCTCATGCCAAATACTAGATCCTCCACAATAAGGCATGATCTGTCTAGAAATATTGAAACCTCTATTGTCATAATAGAATCACGTTAACTTTTTACTTGTCTCCCTTTGAACCGTAGCTTGGAATTTCTAGAAGGAATCAAAGTCCTGGTCCTTTCTCTATAAGACCTGATCCTTTCTCTAAAAATAGTAGTCTAAGGAGTTGGCTTCCATAGGACTACAAACATCAGAGTAAATCTTTTCCAAGACATTGGACCGCTTGTCTCACTGAGCACTAAAATGGAGCCTTTGTTGCTTCCTAAGAAAAAAACTTTTACAAGGACTAAGAACTTCACTTTTTCATAGGTGATCATTTATTTCTTTTCTAGTACTTGTAGTCCCTTTTCACTCATCTGACCAAGATGCCTATGTCATGGATCTGAAGATTTGGACCTCTCCAAAACATTGATAGTGTCATTTCCCCTAGACACTACTAGTTGTTCTTCGATGAATGTAGTTTTCAAGTCACCAAAAAGATAGTGAAATCCCTAAATGTCCAATCCATAACTATAGATGAAATTATAATCAATGGGAGGAATTTTTCTAATATTCTTCAACAAGATGGTATAACCCAACTCTATCTCATTTGGGTAAGTCGGGAAGCTATTTTATTCATATTGCCTTCCTCCTGCAGGCTGATCTAAAAGACTATTACATTCCCTACTATAGTTTTTGTAATCAAAATTGGTAGTACTACTACCATTACACGTTTCAGAGTTAAACTAAGTCAACCATACTAAGGGATAAGGTTTCCTACTGAATCATTGTATTACGATTTTTGATGTGGTGTTCAGAAAATTGATCCACCACTTGATTCTTATCTTGGCATGATCATTGAATTTTTCACAAAGTAATTATCTTCCTTGAATCTTTAGTGTGCAATAGGAATGTTTAGGGTGGTTTATAACATCATTATAAATGATCTTTCTTAAAATATCACAATTAGTTTAAAATATAACTCTTTGCAATTGATGCATCTGAACAAACTCCATTGCATATGTACCCCAAGTAGTTCTGCCTATATTGAACATGTAGATGTATGTGTAACACCTCTTCCTCCTAAGGATTGCCCCTTGCAAACCCAAACTACCATAGAAGCTGCACATTCCTTCTCATTTATTGTGGCGTCTATATTAATCTTCATATACTGAGATGGAGGTTGTAACCACTTCCCTTCTCTTCTCTACATCACTAATTCTTGATTGGACTCCCATTCCCTAGTCATCATCTAAACATCATTATTGATTTTTAATGAGTTAATTCTCATTTGGTTTAATAATATAATTTACAACATGTGCATTTCTCTATTTCCAAATGGATCCAGAAGTGATCATAAACTTTTTGTAAATCACTGCTGGTTTGATCAAATAGTATTTTACCCAATATTTTTCATTTGTGAAATTAAATAACTGTCCCCTCTCAAGAATGTCCAAGGTACTCCTCCAAATTTACTTATCATATCTACAAACTTTAATGCATGGATAATTATTTTCTCATGAATACATCATTTTCCACATTTACCATCACCAGTAATATTCCTGACTTTTCTATAGTAATGCCCCGTGAAGAATAAAACATGTAAAATACTAAAGCCTACTCAATATTTTAGTCTCCCATATCACATGCCAACATTCAATCAATGTGATGTCTTTTCTTTGCCTTAGGATGTTATACAAGAATTCATGGAATATTGTCTATTCCAAGTATCATTCCATATCTAGATCTCTTCCTAGAGTGTGGTGAAAGGGGGATAACTAGTTGTATATCTTTCACTATCTCATTTTTTGAACCTCTCATGAAAAAATTCAACATCCCAACAACCTTTTTGGTTTACGACACTTCTAATTTTTAGGTTTAAGATATCATGTAGTATCAGTTTGGCCACTAAGTTCTCAAGTTTTAGATTTGGCTTCATCCAACAGTTTGACCAAAAGTTTGCTTGAAGGCCACTGATGGTTGATAATAGCATTTTTCATGATAAATTATTTTCCTTGAAAAGAACATTTCCTTAACTTTGAAGCAGCCATGGGTTTAGGATATGTGAGGTCCATAAGTTTCTTGTGCAAACTAGGACATCATATTGAGTTCCAACCACTCAGTAGGTCCCATGAATGTCTCATGACAAGAGCACTATTCCATTCTCTCATGTCTTTAAGGTCAAGTCCCTCTTAATCTTTAGGAAACATAACTTTTTTCCAGGCTACTAGGGACATGGGATCAGATTTTTGGCTACCCCTCTGTAGATAAATGACCTTATTGATCCATCAATATAATGATAAAGTGAAGCAGATAGCACGAAAGTTTTCTTAACATAAATAGGTATAGTATGGAGTGATAGCTTGGCTAGTAACACTCTATCAACAAAGGTAAGACCTCGGGCTGACCAAGTGTTAACTTTAGAAGAAATCATGTTCAACACATCACAATAAATGTTCTTAGAGACTCTAGAATGTATGATTGACACTCCTAATTATCTATCCAAATCTTTAGTGACTATGAACCCACTTTCTACTTCAATTCTTCTCCTCTCTATTCTAGTCATGTTACTTAAAAAGAATATCCTAGTTTTGGCCACAAAAATATATTTCGAGGATGCTTTTTCAAATGTATTGAAACATTTCCTTGATAGTGATCATATGATCCTTACTAGCCTAAACAAAAAATATTAGGTCATCTGCAAAGAAGACTGCGTAATTGTTGGACATGAATTACCTGGCTTAATAGGTTTTCATTTATTCTCTTGCACATACACCTTGATGAGGTAACTTAGGCATTCAAGAGATAACACAAAAAGATAAGGAGAAAGAGGATCTTACCTGAACTAATGTATCTTCAGTGAATTTCCAGCACATGAGTGTCATACGGCTTGGTTAAATCCACTTTGATTGCTATCAAGTTAGCGCAATTTAGTCGGTTCATGTTGTGAATTAGTTCCTATACCAGAGAAATGTTGTTTGTGATTTCCTACCCAAAACAAAACTTACTTTGTTCTTGTGAGATCCAAGATGGCATGTAACTTTTTAAGTTTGTTTATCACCAGTTTGGATGCATTATTTAGCACAATATTATTTTCTGACATCAACCTCAATTGTTCACATTTTTCTGGTCGAGGAACTTTAGCAATTAAGATGATGGTTGTATTACAAATCTCTATAGGTAAATGGTCCCTAGATAAAGCTTTACTCGCCATACTACAGACTAAATCACTTAGAGACACTAGTACATAACCGACCTTTAGTGTCGGTTATTTAAGGCCTTTAGTGTAGGTTTTAATGTGACACCTATGTGGGTGCCGCTAAAAGGCCAACCGTTAGGCGTGAGTTCTCAAACCGACATCACAACCCTTCGTGAACCACCGAAAACACGGCAGCAGGGGGTATAGGCGTCGGTTATTAGCTTTGAAACCGACGTCATAAACCTTCGCGTCACAGAAAGGGCGCCATCTGGGGCACTATCAGCGTTGGTTTATTAGTGATAACTGACGCCATCTCACCCGCTGCCACGGTCATGCTGGCCAGCACGGCCGTGTTGTCTGGCCAGCTGCCACGACAGTGCTGGCCAGCACGGCCGTGGTGTCTGGCCTCATTAGGGAAATTGACGTCGGTTATTGATAACCTACGCCACATCACATGCATTAGGCGTCATTTTTAATTATTTATCCGACGCTGTAACCATTTGTCGTCAGTTTTAAACAAATAATCGATGCCTATTGCAAGTTTTTTTTATCAGTCTGCAGACTTGTTGTGGCTAGTCATAGGATGAGAAACCTACAGTTCAATTATGAGTTGTAGGTTTTATGCCATCCATTGATATCAGCCAACAACAGGCCACAAACCTGCAAAATTAACAACATTAATTTTCACACATTTAGCAACCTACAATTCCATTCGGTTTTTACATATGTAGAAACATTCATGTAGCAATCTGCAGTTCCATTCATTTTCACATTCACACATGTAGAAACATTCATATAGCAACCAGCAGTTTCATTCATTTTCACATTCACACATGTATAAACATTCAAACACATGTAGAAATATTCAGACATGTAGAAACATTCACACATATTATAATTCAGAAATTCACTTACAAAATATCATTCTTTAGTCATTATTCGTTATCAACATATCAATTCTATGTTAAAACCCCCACTACTTGTATGGCTATTGCCCATTCTTCTCTTACTTCATTTAATTCTCCCGTCGTACAGGGAGCATGTACATCTGGTAAGGCCTTTCCTGTAGTGTGGTCAATTTTAAACACCTGCAAAGAGAATGATGTATATATATATATATATATATATATATATATATATATATATATATATATATAAAATTAATGAGCTATAAATAAGTTTGATATATTTCATATTATCTAATGAGACTATGTATAATACCTCAAGAATGGTATCGTCCACTACGGCATATTTGATAATCATGTGCATAAATCGCATCACATAGTATGCACATGCCCATCCATTGTCTTGTGTAGCACACTATAAATTGAAACATACAAAATATTAAAAATACAACTAATTAAGCAATGTTCACATAAATAATATATACATTGTAGTCGGGAACTTACTTCCACGTTCTTTCAAGTTATTTGATGGTTCTTTTTCCTGGGGACCTTTCCTCCAGCCTTTTTGAACTCATCTAAACCCCTGCATGTTAATGTAACACAGTACATTGCATAATTAAATAGTAATGTAATAACATATGTTAACGAATATGAAAATCAAATATTTCTCACCGGAATAATGTCATTTTCATTTTGTATCCATATTTTGAATTCAATTTACTCCCCTTAGGATCTAGATAATAGACAGTGAACGTCTCAGGGAAAATAACTAGTAACTCCCAATGCATTCCACTAGAGGTAAAAAAGTTAAAAATTAATAACTCAAAATCCACAATAAAAATGTAATTTTCTTAAGTCCAAATTATAATAAGCAAAGTAAACTTACTCCACATTGAATGGAGCTATTATCAAGGTCTTCTTATTTTGAGCAAAATTTGTAAAAGTATTAGAGCAGTATTGTTGAACTGACGGAGGGTCTTTATCTACTAGACTAATCAAAGATGAAATAAAAAATCCTACATGTTCGAATGAAAAATATGCACATATCTTGTCTAAGTAGCTGCAAAAGATGTATTACGTATGCATTAATAAACAAGAAACCAGATCACCAGATCCTACACAAGGTATATGGATGTATAAAGAAGATCTCACCTTATATATATCTCTATCATAGATGTATTCAGTCAATCATATCGAAACAAATCCAAAATATATTGTATAAATAGATTGCTTTTGTATGATTGACCTGCAGCATCCACATCTATAGAAATAGTTATAGGGCAATTTATATCATGTTCGCCTAACCATATTGCCATACCCCTACAATTAGGACCTAACGGGACAGGTAGGTCCTGTGGAGCCCAACTTGGTAATGTAGGAGGTGGAGTTGGAGGCCTAGATGCTTGGGGTGTCTTCTTTTTAACCTGTATAAATATAATTTCAGATCAATTGATCATATATACACACTAACAATTTAACGTAATGTAAATTTACCATACAGTTTCAGTATAGAGGACATCCACTTTTGGCCACAATATCACTTCGCCTTCTCCCTCACCAAGAGTTTCACAATCTGGGTAGGCATATGGCAATGGAAGATCCATCCATTTGGGGAATATATGTACCGGGCTCACACAAACCCAACCAGCTGGTAATGGAGACCCATGAAACATTTCTCCTGGTAGGGATGGGTAAGCCGACACCTCTGCAACAACAAATTCTTTACTTTTTAGACGGCATGGCTTCAACCCCTACAAATTTTTGTGTAAAGAATGTTATATATATATATATATATATATATATATATATATATATATATATATATATATATCATCTTGAAAAGACTAGTTACTATGTCATAAAAATACTTACAGTGGATGTGCTAGGTGGTGGGTCTACAGGATTACTCCCAACCTCTGCAGTAGGAGTTGAGCGGGATGCCATAGGTACTATCTGTTGAGTGGCAGTCAGAGATGTCTGCCACTTGCCCATTGCTTCTTCGAGTTTCCTATCAACTAACTTATCTACCTATACATGGATAAAAGAAACGTTAGCTTATGATTATTGAATTCTCTTTTATAGTAACATTATAAAGAAATAATAGGTTACTTCTTCTTGTGAAAGTCCCACTTTTGGGACATGTTTGCACTGGGATGGCCCAAAGAATGCTTTGATGCCCACACCAGCGCCTGCCACCCTAACACGTCCAGGATACTCTGGGTTACCTAGAGCAACTGTCAATTCATCCCTTGTGCCCTCAGGGATGAACTGGCCTTGTTTCCTTAGCTCGTGCAGCTCCCACTAATTTCCAAAACAAAAATTTGTAATTAAGTAAACACCACAAATAATCAATATTTGAATGATTGCTCTAAGAGTTGTATTTTACCATTTTTGCAGCCGCCTCAGCGGTTGCGGGCTTCCTTATTTCTCCCTTATTATTTTGCCTCCCAGCTATCCAGACATCATGGCGAGATAGTGGTGTGGAACCTATAGTAGAGGACTCCTGAGTAGTAGTAGACTGAGCATTAGACTCAGCCTGTAGTCTTTGGTGAATGCCTGCATACCCCTTTGGACCCATTGTGTGGTCATGCACATTTAGTGCACACCTTGCTTTTTGTGCCTCACTGAGGGCCTAGTTAGGTAACACTAAATGTTAATCATGAATAGGTGAATACAACTATATTAATTAAATTGGTAGTGATGCCTAATACCTTGAATTCATCAGTTTGTCTTGAAGCAACAAATGCATCCCATTCTTCTTGGTCCAGGAAGTTCCACTGTTCAGTGGTTGTCTTCTTCTTCTTGCCACCTTCTTTTATGTATTCTCAGGTGAGATTTGTCCTATAGTTCCTTAGGACTCTCCCACAACGTTGCATCACACATTTACGATGCAGCTTTTTATCCAATTCAAATATACTCTTTAAATAGAATTAATATTAACTAGTATCCAAAAAATTAGTAATCTACAGAATACAATTGCAAATTAATAATAACTCACACATAAAGCCTTCCATATTACGTATTTCTTCCCCTTAGGAATTTTATGCCAAGAATCTATCTTACAACTGCAATGGTTACGAGTAACATACCCAATATATGAAACAAACGAATTGCGATTCACTCCAATTGCATTTCCTACATTATCAAAATCCACAACAAGTTTGGGTCATTGCCCCTTTGCACTATTAACTTCTTCATCATAGTGATGCCCCTTCTCTTGTCAACTTTTTGGTGTTGTTGATCAAGTGCCTCAAGTGCTTCAGAGGGTACATGTGCATCATCAACCTAAAATTTGACAAAATAAACACACTTACAAGATATAACTATAAATGGACATGTACATATAAATATATGATATTTTTTTAAAACTTACATTGTGAGGCAGCGCATTGATGTCCTCACCCTCATGGTAATCATCAACATGCTCATCAGGAGAATGCTCAACCATCTGAAAGTCCACATTCATATTGTAAAGTTCACTTGTAAAGTAATTCACATTGTAAGGCTCACATTGTAAAGTTCACATTCACATTGTAAAGTAATTCACATTGTAAAGTAATTCACATTGTAAAGTTCACATTCACATTGTAAAGTAATTCACATTGTAAGGTTCACATTCAGAAAAATAAAACATATAAAAAAATATAAACATGCCTCTAATATTGCGAGTTTTTATCAATTAACAATTCTTCATTGTGATCTTCGCGCACATACAAGTCATCATTAGCTTCAATATTTGTTGGTGTTGGCAACCCAACTGAGAATGGACTGGAGTCATCATACTTATCATAGTACTCTTCTTCATCTATAGGATCTTCAATGAACTGTCTTTTACCATGAAGAACAACCAACCATTTATCATTTGCAGGATCATCTATATAAAATACTTGTTTCTCCTGTGATGCCAATATGAATGGTTCACCCTTCTCGCCAATCTTTTCAAAGTTCACTAAAGTGAAACCCAATTCATCCACTATAACTCCTTTGGTGTTATCAAACCGATTACATTTGAAGAGAGGAATTCTAAAATCTATGTAGTCAAACTCCCATATGTCTTCAATGACACCGTAATATGACATTTTAGCTTCACGTGGACTCTTATCCTTTTCACTTGCAAAAAACATAGTCGACGCTTGATGGGTGACCCCACTGTTTTGGATGACACTCTTATCATCTTGGCACTTTGTGTAATATGTGAATCCATTAATGTCATACCCTTCATGAGACATAACATTCAATTTTGGTTTTAAGGTGAGGCATTTGATAGTTTTAGTAATATCATCTGGTGTTTGAGATAGTTGATGTAAGACTTTATCTTCAAAACACTTAATAAATGTCTTGTTATGCTCTCTAGTAAGCCACATTACATTGGCTCGAGGATATTATCTCTTGATGAAATTGGTATGTTCCTTGATATAAACACTCACTTCATCCATGTTGTGTAAAATATACAAGTGACCTTGTTCCAACTGCTCACGGCTGATTACTTTCACCCGTGATCCCAAAATTCCTTTTCCAAATTGCTCCTCAATATTCTTGTCATTACCAGGAGTGTCATTACAACTGAGAAAGTCATTGCACAAATCCATAACCTCTCTCGTCACATAACCCTCAATAATACTCCCTTTAGGCTGATAACGGTTTCGAACATCATTTTTAAAAACGCTCATGTATCGTTCAAAGGGATACATCCAATGCAAGAAAACTGGTCCCAACATTTTCACTTCCCTAGTCAAGTGGACAACAAGATGTACCATGATATCAAAGAACGACGGAAGAAAATACATCTCAAGCTGACATAGGGTAGCAACCACTTCTCTTTGCAAATTATCGAGAGTATCAGGGTCAATAACTTTGTTGCACAGACTATTGAAAAAGAAACAAAGTCTGGTGATTGCAAACCTTACATGCTTTGGCAATATAGATCAAATTGCCACAAGCAATATTTGTTGCATTAGAGTATGACAATCATGAGATTTAAGACCTATCAACTTCAGATTTTTCATTGATACCAAACTACATATGTTGGATGCGTAACCCTGTGGCACCTTAACATTTACCAAACATTCACAAAAAGCTTTCTTCTTCTTTCTAGACAATGTGTAACAAGCGAGAGGTAAGTATGTTCTCCAATTTCCCATTTCACGTAATTCTGTTAATTCTGACCTTATTCCCATTTCACGTAGGTCCAGTCTGGATTTTATCCCATCTTTAGTATTACCTGGTATATTCAACAAAGTACCAATGACACTATCACAGACATTTCTCTCAACGTGCATGACATTGACACAATGCCTGACTGTCAAAGAACTCCAATAAGGAAGATCCCAAAATATTGACTTCATCTTGAATAAAGATTTGTCACTCCGTGTGGTCATACATTGTGATCTCTTACCAAATTCATTGACAAAGTCTTTTACTCTTTCATAAACAACCTCCCCTGGTATAGATTTAGGTGCATCTCTTCCTCATTCAATCCATTGAATGCTTTGCGCTTCCTACGATACAGATGGAATTTTATAAGAAACCTTCGATGACCGAGATATACAGTCTTACCGCCATGTTTTAGTCTTGTTGAATTAGTGTTCTCTTCACATATAGGACACACTTTAGCTCCTTTGACACTATATCCAGAAAAATTCCCATATGCTGGAAAGTCATTAATAGTGCAAAACAACATAGCATGCAAACGAAATGTCTCTCTTCGTGAAGCATCATAGGTCATCAAACCTTCACCCCAGAGTTTCTTTAAGTCATCAATCAGAGGTTCAAGATAAACATCGATATCATTTCTAGGTTGTTTAAGGCCCGATATCTACAACGATAGCATTACGTACTTATTTTTCATATATAGCCAGGGTGGAAGATTATATATAACAAGCATGACTGGCCAAGTGCTATGTTGGTTGCTCAATGTCCCGTATGGATTCATCCCATCTGTACAAAGCCCAATTCTTAGATTCCTGACTTCTTCACCAAATTCAGGGTACAATAGATCAATCTTCTTCCACTATGGGGAATCAGACGCATGTCGTAGGATCCCATCATTATTTTTCTTAACATCTGCATGCCACCGCAAATTCTTTGCATGTATCGGATTGGCAAACAAGCGTTGAAACTGTGATATTATAGGTAGATACCACATCACCTTGGCAGGAGAACCAGTTTTGGACTCCCCCAAAGTCGTCAATTTATACTATGACGCACCACATTTTGGACAATCTTTCAAATCCACATAGTCCTTTTGAAATAATACACAATCATTCAGGCATGCGTGTATCTTCTTGGCATCCATTCCCATTGGGCACAACAATTTCTTTACCTGGTATGTTGAGATTGGAAACTCATTTCCTTCAGGAAGCATTTCTTTCAACAAAGACAACAATGACGTGAAGCTTTTGTCGCTCCATCTATTGTTAGCTTTTAGCTTATACAATCTCAACACAATGCTAAGCTTTAAACTTAGTACAACCTATGTATAACGATATCTCAGCATCATGCACAATATTTCTAAAAATGGGATGTGGATCGGTGTGCTCTACCCCAAAAGTATCCATCATCACATCAACGATGTCTACTGGAACTGGTTCATTCACATCTACGTCATCGGAGGCAATTTCTTCTTCCACACAAGCACTGCTATTGAAATCCACTGGTTTTAGGTTTAAAATCTCTCCATGCCAGTGCCATTCTGTATAGCCTTGTATAATCCCATTGCACATGACATGACTTTTGATTTCGTCACCACTGCTGACTTTCAAGTTGTTACCGCAATGCCTACATGGACAGTAGAACCTATCTCCAGGTTGTTTCCTATGTTCCTCGACAAATCTAATAAACTAGTCAAGACCAGAAATAAACTCTGGGTTTCAGCGATTGTGAATGGACATCCATGATCTATCCATTCTATGATCAAAGAGAAAACAAGTATATATTACAACAAGATTAGGGTCTAGGGTTAACAGATTAGAGTTTTTGCATGGTTAAAACTTTAGGCCAACACATACATGTGTTGTCATTCTTATAAATAATAAATGTGTACCACCTATCCCATTCTTGAACACCTAATCTCACCAGTAAGTGTATAATGTGTATTGGGTTTTCAAGAAAATTTCGGCAACATTTCCCCGCTGTTCTCCAAGTACATATGTACTTAGAGAAAAAACAGGGAAATGCTGCCGGAATTTTCTTGAAAACCCAATACACATTATACACTTACATCCTAAGTTAGATTAGGTGTTCAAGAACAATCCCAAACTGGGGACTATCCAAGATTTACTCCTAATGAGTAAATCTTGGACGGGTTTCTAGGCCAACAAATACATGTTTTGTCATTCTTATATATAATAAATGCGTACCACCTATCCCATTCTTGAACACCTAATCTCACTAGTAAGTGTATAATATGTATTGGGTTTTCAAGAAAATTTCAGTATCATTTCCGTGTTGTTCTCCAAGTACATATGTACTTAGAGAACAAACGGGGAAATGCTACCAAAATTTTCTTGAAAACCCAATACACATTATACACTTACATCCTGAGTGAGATTAGGTGTTCAAGAACAGTCCCAAACTGGAGACTAATGAGTAAATCTTGGATGGGTTTCTAGGCTAATGAGTACATATCCACTACATGTATTTGCTCACTTACATTGCATCACTCACAATTAGAGCATTATTAAATAATAAATCAAGAATTCAACAGTTTCAAACATGCAATAATTCACAATTAGAGCAATAAGATTCACTTTGTACAAACATACATGGCATAATTCAGGCACAATAGCAGGTGTTCATTGACTTGATTCAACATTATAAGAATAATTTTAGAAGAGTAAAAATATTTCCCAATTGAGAGTATATGAATTGTCCAACAATTGGAACAAGAGCAAGGTATTGTAAAAATTTCCTCATTATGGGAAAAAAATAGTCATAATATTACCCAATCATGTTTAAATCAAACAAAATATCACCTGGGTATGACAAAAATTAATATCTTAAAGATTAATATCACCTACACATGAGATTATGCTAGAGTTAATATTATGTCTTCTGCAGTCATTTAATCTAAAAAATCACTGCCTTTAAAAAATCAGCCACACAAATACACACAAATGTAGATGCATGTTCATCATCAAGATAATCATTACACAAAAATGTAGCTATCCGATTATAATTAAGCAATATAGCACAAAATCAGCCAACATGGTCGTGCTACCAACACGGTCGTGCCAACCTGTGATTTCACACGGTCGCGGAGCAGGGTACCTACTTGAGGGCGGAGGAAGAAGAGCAAAGTAGGTACCTTCGGAGGCGTCAGTGGGGTGAGTAGTAGTAGCGAGCGGCATCGGTGTGGGCAGAGCAGGCCTCCAGGGCAGGAGAGAAGGCCGGTGGTGCAGGGAGAGTAGGAGAGAAGGCTGTCGAAGCAGCGAGCTGGGGGCAGAGGGCAAGCGCCGACGGAGGTGGGCAGAGGACCAGTAAGAGAGTGGAGCAGCACACGGTCGGAGCAAGTGGTAGCAGAGGTGGGGGAAGAGGAGAAATCATTGGACCAAACCCTGGAGTAGCACGAGAATGAATGAAATAGAGAAAGGGGAAGAGTCGGGCTTGTGCGGGTGCTGTTAAGTTAACAATAGGTGTCGGTTCTTAAATAAAACCGACACCTAAAACTAAAGGTGTCGGTTCTACAAACACACCAACACCTATTTTCAATGATAGTCGTCGGTTTTTAGTAGACAATAACTGACATCTATATACATATACCGATTAAAAAAATTGTTCTCGAATAATGACCATAGTCGTCGGTTGATAGTAACAAACCGATGTCCAATTGGACATTCCTTTACCCTAATTTTTTTGGCGTGGAAGGCACACACGCCCTTATCACGTCGGTTATGCTAAGACAACCGACGCCCATATTGGAACTTTTTGCACAAATTTTATCTTCATTCAGTGTCAGTTATTAGGTAAAACACTGACATTGTATCTTATACTTTGGCACAATTTTTTTTGCTTGAAAAAATTGGATTTTGTGGGCTATTTTTGGCATCGGTTTCTTTTCTTCAATCGACACTGAATGAAAAGAGATACCCGTGTCTGGCTGGTCTTCAAATATAGTCGTCAGATGTCCTTATTAATCGACATTTAATGTTAACAACGTCGGTTTTACTAAAAAACCAAGGCCTCTAAAAGCGATGTTGAACGTTGTTTCTGTAGTAGTGAGAAGTCCACCCCTTTGGAATAAAAAGAGTACTTACCACATATGGACTTGTAGCCTTGTGCAAGTTCATGTTTTGTAGGGTCTTAAAGATTTCCTCATTCGATGGTTTACCAATGGTAATATTCAGTTTATCAGGACTAAGACTATGGAAAATTCTAGGTGTCACAACTTATGCATAAATCTTGTCCACTCCCGATATGATAACACATATTTGAAAGTATTGAACCACCATGTTCATTATATCCTACTTGTTAGTCACCTAAACCCCTCATTATATTCAAGAGTGGAAATAATATTTCCTTTGTGTCATTGATTGACCCAAACAGTATAAAAACTAGAATTATTGTCCCCATTTTTGAACCAATATTTCTATTAGGCTTTTGGTTTCCAATTCTCCTCCTCTTTTTTCAAAATGACATCTAATTCAGCTTGCATTTTAGTACACAATCTGTCATTTATGCTGTCATGCCCGTCAATAAGATTCCTCTATAGTTAATTGATATTGTGCATTTAGTGATCCTTATCATATCTTCTCTTTTGTTGATTTATCTTATCCCATTTGGCTATGTATCTTCTAGCTTGATTCGTAGTGTCATAGAAAAAATGGTTGTTGTTCAAAAATCCTTCAAGAACTTCTTTACAATATGGATGATAGTTCCAAGAATCTAGTATGGAACCTTCTTTTAGATGACATCTTCTTCTTAAAATTCAACAAAATCAATCAATGATATGAATATACACGCAAGAGGTGTTCCAATATCATCTCTGGGTACTGTTGAATAAATTTCTCATTAGCCACTGCTCTATCAAGCCTCTTCTGAATCATCTGATTCTTATATGTATATCACATTCCATAGAGGCCTAAGTAAGATAATCCAGCTTCTAACAAGGTATCCTGGAATAGTTTAGGTTCAGTTGTGTATAATGTTTTGCTTCCAAACTTCTCATTAGATTCTAGTAAGGTGTTGAAGTCACCCATTATGACCCATGGCTCCTGAATTTTATTTCCCATTTCAATGTAATGAAGCCACAAGAATGTGTGGATAGAAGGTTGTAGACTTGCATATACAAACATTGCAACCCACAATTTGTTGACTTTGAAATTAATAAGTTATCTATGAATGCTCATGATATCAATCTTACAAAGGGATGGATCCCATGCAATACAAATACCCCATGCAATAACCTCTTGCGTCTACTCTATGAGAGAACATACACCCTATATTCCTAATTGAGGTGATACAATGTTCCATGTTGATGTGTGGTTCTAGTATGACAATTACTTTCAGTTTTTTCATGAGCATAAACTCTTTTAAGGTGTAACGAGTATCAAAGATCCCAATACCCCTCACATTCTAATGTATATCAAACATATATAAGAGGAATAACAAAAACACTAACAAGAGTTAACCTACTGATGTAGTGGTGTGTGGATACCATCTTCTTCAAAAATTACCTCAGTCGCCCCCCTTGTGGTTCAAATTTTTTCTTAATCTTCTTTGGCTCCTAGTATATCTACAACTCCAATTGCAATTGACTTTCTCCTTGGGCTCTGCCTACATGTTTCTTGTGGAGGTGACAATTTCATAGTTCTTTCTTATTCATTTTTGTTCCTCTCCCTTTCCTCTTTCTTCACATGAGCATCGATACAGACAAAGATATGTCCCCTTGTGTGAATTCCTCAAATAACTTGTTTTCATTGGTTTCAAAGTTGGGTAGCAAATACTTTGTGACTTGCATGTCAATTTCTTCAGATACTTCTATAACTTTTATAACTTCATCAGCAACTTGGTTCACTATACTATGAACCTTCCCCACAACATCTTGGTTCCTCTACTCCATGCTTCATGTTCAGTTATCATTTTGCACAGTATTAGAAATGTCTTAAAAGGATTTGCTTGTTCCCTCTACTTCTTTTACCGAGGATACCACCTTCTTCTTGATTTTAGTAGGTCATCTCACATTTTTCTATGTTGGTTGTGATTCATGCCTTTAGCGTTCAGATTCTCGAGATCTTTTTCAGTTCTATCTAACGTGCTCACGTATCTATTATTCATATAGCTTTCATTATCCATTACAACTATTTGATTATTACTCCTTCTTCTTTGACCTCCTATCTTTGATTGAGTATGACATCCTACAACATTGATATCTTTCAGAATTTATTTGTTCTTGTTAGGATACTATAGTATTTATTCATAGCTTCCCCATTAGCCTCGGAGCAATATTTAAAAGTATGCCCTTCTTTCCCACAGGATGAAAATGCCCAAGGGAAACTCTCATACTCAACCTCATATTCCACAAAATGATAAGAACAGAGGGGATGAGTGCCGTTGTAGTATCTAGTTCTAATGGTAATCTTGAAAAATTGCTACGTGTGAGTCTTATAGTATGGGAATCAACTTTGACTAACTTATCAAGGGCCAGATAAACACAGTTGGAACATAAAGATGTAATGGAAGGTTCATAATCCTCACCCACGATACTATAAACTTTGGTTATTTCTGAGATGGGATGAACGTCTGGTACCACTCCCATTCCATGACATTGCAACCAAATAGTTATGTGGCACTCCTGTTAATGTTGTATTGTAACCCCTTAGATAAGATAATTACACAACACAATGCCCCATATTTAACTCATACATATTAAATCTACTTGTAATTTTCTACATAAGTTTCATCCTGTCTCTTAAGGTCATACACCCTACTTATGTGCCAATAAGGTGGACCACTACATCATACTTTTAGGGTTTCACCGGGCTTTCTTTAGCTTTCAGAACTATCTTCAACCCTAGTTTCCCCTCCATCTCATGTAGGGTTACACTACAAATTGAAAGATTATTTTTGAACAGTTCATTTAGAAAGAAGTTTGTGACTCATGTTGGACTCCCCTAGCTACAATGTTGTTGAAGGTTTTCGTGTCTTTGTTAGCATCTATTTCCATCAATTTTGACATACCCAAGATGTTAGGGTTTCCCTAATTGAGTGTTAATATGTTCTCCCTTTCCTGATATGTTCTAATTTCTATGTTGATGTTGAACTCCTCCGCATTGAAATCGAAGTCGTTCCTCCTTGCATGCTAGAATAGTTTAGCACCAGGCCTATTTATGGTACTTGAATGACCACCCCCTTGGTTTCTTTGAGACGACATACCTAGGTACTCCCATCCACCTCCTTGTGTATTCTTTGTCCTCCATGATCAACTGGACCATGGTCATAACCAAGGTGTTGTGCAAGATCCCCACCCTCCTTGGGATCAGAGTATCTATCACATCTGCCTCTGCCACACCTCTCAGAAGCTCTTTCTTTCCCCCACTGACATTATAGTTGAGCTCTATCTCAATGCACACATCACCAATCCAATGAATCTTTTTATAGGGTTTTACCATCCATTATTGTCATTCCAAAGTTCCTATATTGGTAAAAAAGAAATGTCTATTAGGAGTGATGTGGTAAGAAGAGCCAATGTCCAATACCCACTCAATGTTGTCACTGATATATATGAACTGTCCCATGACAACTCCATAGGTGAGTACCTTAGCAACATTTGTAACAACTCCCACTCTGATTCTATCATCACATGTCACTTTTAGCTTTCTTTCTTCAATTTTTCCTTTACCCTGCCTATAGAATTTCATTAAATGACTCGGTTTGTTGTAGTGATGACAAACCATCTTACTTTTAAACTTTGAGTGATATATGCTTTTACTTGCGACTGTCACCACCTTGTCTGTGACTTCTTCTCTTATCCTCAGCAACAAGACTATGTGAAGAAGATGTTTCTATTAAACTATATTGTCTACTCTCTTCATTCAATAAGTTATTAGATTCCGAAGCCAAAATCAGCTTCCCATCAAGAAAAGAGTGTGATAAATTGGAATTTTGGCTTAATTTCAAGGATGAAATTTCTTTTAAGGTATGTAGGATGTGATGGAGTGAACTTTTGAAATGCTTAAATGGAAATGATATAAGAGAATTAATATGTTTGGTTTATAATAGTGAGAGTTACATGTGTTTTGATAAGGTTTGGGTGTCGATCAATGTTGATATCATGATTAAGATCTATAAGTTGATATCTTTTTGAGGTATTTAATTGACTGGTCATACAATTGAATTTAGTGGCCAAAATGGAAAACAATGTACCTTGAGTTGTTATAAATCAATTGTTATAATTTCATGAATATTAGAGGATCATAGAGGAAGTTATTTAGGTTTGAAATTTGTGAAATAATGTGAATTATTGATTATTAATGGACCCAGTTCTGACTTTTCACCTATTGTCATGCCGTTAGATTTTTGGTCTGGTTTGCGTGGCGAACTACTGGCCTTAGATATCTAATCTTGTGGTAGTCGTACTGGGGAAGGAGAAGTCATAGATTGGCTCAAGAGAATATCAGGTTTTGGCCCTTGGATGTGTGATTGATGAGTAGTAAGTCATCTCCTACCTTTCGGTTAGAAGATAGTAGTGGGGCAGTGGATACCATGACCTTCCTTGACCATGATCATAAAAATTACAAGGCATAAAGGGAAATGAACTGGGAGGTTGGACTTGGCTCGTAAAGATGAATACCATGACTCATCATTGGTGGTTAGTGAGTAGTGAGAACGAGCCAAAGTTCCTCATTGGCTCTCCACCGCAGTGAGAAGATGGTAGCAGGGAGTAGAATGGAGGAAGTCAGAGGTAGAGGGGGTACAAAAAGTGACCAAGAGGATGATGAAGAAGGGTAAAGCAAGAGTGAGTTAAGGGGATTCCAATCTAGTCGTCCCCATGGACTACCAAGGTGGTTTTGATGTTGGACACATTGGATCTTGCCAGAGAAGAAGACCACCTTTGGGGGCCCTCCAACATTGTTCCCACTGCAAATGGAGGTAGCAGGTGAAATTTTGGAAACCTAGTGCATCTCGAGATGGTATCCATTTCTAGTTACGATGCAAAGGGAGGTAAACCCCTTTTTCCTCCACAGAAATAGTTAGCGACATCGAGCATGTGGGGATGGAGAGTTAGAGGCGTCGGGGAAGATCTGAGCATCCCTGGAGGTATGGATGAAGCTTTTGAGGTTTGTGGTCGTCTTAGGAGTTGTTTTTGAGCACCTTCACTCTGTTGGTAGCTCGCCAGAGTAGAGCCCAGCGGCGGCACCAGTGACTCATGGAGAGAAGAGTCTTGTTGTGGACTCTGGCTGATGCGCTCACAATCGTGAGGAAAAGAGAACCTTGAACTATCTAAAGCCCGGCCCAGGCAGACCAGAAGTGAACTAATAGAGAAATGGCCAGCATAACTAGGCAAGTGGAAGTGAAGCGCACCCTCAGCACCCACGTGGTGGCACCCGATAGGTTGAAAAAGCTAAATACATTCATATATCCAGGAATTGCATGGATCTTAGAAAAATTTTAGTAATTAGCATGGATATCAGAAAAATACAAAAAAGGTACCAAAATGTTAAGGAAACTGAGTAGAATAGAAAACAAGAAGAATATCAAACTTTTGATGCTAAAATCTTAGTGATATTAGATAAGATATATTATGAATGTGATGTGAGGGAGTGAACTTTTGAAATACTTAAAAGTAAAGGATATACGTGAATTAATATGTTTTATTTATAATAGTGAGAGTTTCATCTATTTTGATAAGGTTTAGGTGTCGATCGATGTTGATATCATGATTAAGTCTCTAATTTGATACCTTTTCGACGCATTTAATTGACTGGTCATACAGTTGAGTTTAGTGGCCAAAATTGAATGCAATGTATCTTGAATTGTTATAAATCAATGGTTAAAATTTCATGAATATTGGAGGATCATAGAGGAAGTTATTTAGGTTTGAAATTTGAGAAATAAAGTGAATTATTGATGATTTAAGGACCTAGTTATGACTTTTAGTCTAGTGTCACACCCCTGGATTTTGGGATGGGTTTGCGTGGCCAATTCCTGGCCCTAGATCTCTGATCTTGTGGAAATCATCCTGGAAAAGGAGAAGCCATGGATTGGCTTAAGCGAATGTCAGTTGTTGGCCCTTGGATGTGTGATCGATAAGTAGTAAGCCATCTCCTACCTTGCAATTAGAAGATAGTAGTGGGGCAGTGGAGACCACGACCTTCCTTGCCCATGATCATCAAATATGTGGGGCACAAAGGGAAACAAATTGGGAGGTTGGTCTTGGCTCGTAAAAATGAATACCACGATTCGTTATTTGTGGTTAGTGAGTTAGTGAGTACTGAGAATGAGCCAAAGTTCCTCACTGGCTCTCCACCGCAGTGAGAAGATGGTAGCTAGGAGTAGAATGGAGGAATTCATAGGTAGAGGGGGTACAAGAAGTGACCAAGTGGAAGATGAAGAAGGGTAAACAAAGGGTGAGTTAAGGGGAGTCCAACCCAGTCGTCCTCATGGACTATTGAGGTGTTTTGATGTTGGACATAGTGGATCTTGTCGGAGAAGAAGACCACCTTTGGGGTCCCTCCACCATTGTTCCCACTACAAATGGAGGTAGCGGCTGAACTTATGGAGAGCTAGCACATCTCGTGATGGCATCCATTTCTAGTTACGATGCAAAGGGAAGTAAACCCCCTTTTTCCTCAGCAGAAATAGTTAGCAGTGTCGAGCATGTAGGGATGGAGATTTAGAGGTGCAGGGGAAAATCTAAGCATCCATGGAGCTGTAGATGAAGGTTCTAAGGTTGGTGGTAGTCTTAGGAGTTATTGTGGAACACCTTTACTCTGTTGGTATCTCTCGTGAGTAGAGCCAGTGGCGGCGTCGGTGACTCACAGAGAGAAGATTCTTATTGTGGACTCTAGCTAATGCGCACACAATCGTGAGGAAATGATAACCGTGAACTGACCAAATCCCAACCCAGGTAGACCATAAGTGAAACAACTGAGAACTGGTCGGATCAAGTAGGTAGCTGGGAGTGAAGTGCACCCACAACACTGATGTGGTGGCACCTGATAGGTCCAAAAAGGTAAATACATTTGTTATAACCCCATTTTCTAAAGCATGTAATGAGATTTGTAAATCTCTTTTTAAAAGATAAATGAAATCCATGGTTAATTTGATGGTTTGATTTGAATGAATTTTGTGTATGATAACCTTGTATGCTTTCATGGGCCTTATTGGCCATTAATCCCAATTGAAGAGAAAGAAAAAGAAAAGAAAAAGGAATTCAATTGGATAAAGGAATACATAACAAAATAAATAAAAATGATTAAAAGGGTTAAAGAATATTTTCCAAAATAGAATTTTGTAACATAAAGGTTCCTCAGGATTCAAGGAACTCAGGATGATTACATAATGGCAAAAAGGAATAGGAGATATGTGGAAAATATGAATAAATAAGTGATAACTTGAAACTGAAGAAAAGGACTTTCTTTTCTTTAGATAATGACTTCAATTTTTGCATGATGAGAAATGAAAGTATGAATGAGTTTCCCTTAAAATTTGAATAAAAAAGGAGTTAAGTTTTGCGATTTATCGATTTTTCAAGTTATCCTTGATTTTGGAATTTATTTCTAAAACTAGGAAACTGAATTCCTTTTGCTAGATCGGGCGTGATGAGGGTCGTTGGATCTTAATCCAACACACATCGCTCATCATCTAGAGTCCCAAAGGGACGCAGACTCTATGCTCACAGGGGGACTTTCCCCTCATTTTTCCGATCGACTCAGTGCATGTGCACTCGAGTTTTCTGTCCCATTGGGTCCGGCAGTGAGAGGCGAAGCTTCTCGACCCTAATTTGATGGGTTCCCATCACGAATAGGAAAAACACCCAATTGGGCAAAGGATCAGTTAACAGCAGGGTTAAGAAACCCTAGGAAGAGCCACCCTAGTCCTATATATAGGCCACCACTCGAGTCCTTGCACCCTAGCGATCTCGATCGGCCATCTATTAGGTCTCGACACCCTCTCCCTCGCGTGATTGCCATCGCTCCGATGAGCCCCAGCTGCGGCGCCGCCGCCAGTTCAAGATAAAAAGAAGAGGAGGATGACGAGCATGAGTCATCGGATCGTGGAATACGGTGGGCCGGAGCGATATCTAACGACCATAGGAGAAGCGCACTGAGATCGCTCGCTGAGTGGAGCGATTTGGCGTGAGGCGTTTGATCAAAAATATGTGTGTGACTTCGACCTCTCAATCTCCCTTAATTGGGGGTTACCGGAAGGTGGGTGTAACATCCCTGACCTGGGTTATGAACTAACCCTAGGTGTTTTTCTTAATTATGTAATTAGACACTTGTGGTTATCTTAGATATGTAATTAAAGCTTCTGAGAAACATATATTTCCATTTCAGTCCCTTTTGAACAATGTTGTAATATTGTTTTGTTAAAAATGGACTTATGTGCAAATTACCCAATTAGAGGGGTTAACTTGCAAATTGCACATGTTAAGATGTTCCTCTGGTTTTGAGACATCATAACAATGAATATGATGTAGTAGTATGGATTCTCCAAGCTTGGGCACCAAGATATAGCTTGTAGAGTAATCCTTGTGCTTTAAAACCTAGTTTAGGGGTAAAGTGCAATTTACCCAAAACATAGGGTGAAACATGTAAAATATACCCTCTAGAGTTTCTTTTATGACTCTTGGCATCAAGTAGAGTAAAGATGATGAGGGGGGCGCCTCATTTGAATAATCATACAAGAAAGATAACCTTTATATCTAAATAACCAAGTTTTATACAAAGTGACCCTTTTATACGTATAACTTAGTAAATTGTTTGGCTTCCTTTCCTATAAACCTTGGATAAAGGAGGAGTTTTTCTTAAGTGTAAAAGGGAGAGACGTGGCCAAGGAGGGGAGAAGGACCCATATGAGAAATAAGGAAATAATTGTCCTTTACTTGAAAATATACCCAAAATATATAAGTACATCCTTTTTACAAAGCAAGGGATTGCTTCCCTTCATTCCTCTTCTTATCTCTTTGCTTTGGCCGACCAAGGAGGAGCTCAGGAGAAGAGGAGGACGATCAAACTGAATTGGGTAAGATTTGATTGCCATCTAGATCGAATTCATGGAGGAAATCTTGCTACAAGGTTGGTTTGATAGTCTTCCTTACACAACTCTTCTTTCTAGCCATCTTCTCCATCCAAATCTTGAGGAACGGACCTTGGACGACCTGTGGAACTCAAGACACCATTAAATCTACGAATCTTGGAGCTTTGGATCAGTCCTAGAGGCGGTTTTTATAACTCTAAATCTTAATGTTTTGTTTATGCATCTTCTTTCTATGAAAACGTTACTTAATCCTCTTTCTTAGACATTTCTATGAGTTCTTGCTACGAAAAACGTGAAGAACAGTGCATGTTATTGAGGTAGAAGAAGGTGGCGTTATTTCCAAAGTTCATCCTGATCTTGATTTAGCAAACGGTCCTCCACCTCTTGTCCAAACGGTTTGCAAAACCGTTTGGAAGCAAACGGTTTCAAAACCGTTTGAAGGGCAAACGGTTTCACAAGAACGTTTGGGAGCAACCGGTCTAAGACCATCTGGATAAGTTGACCAAGTGTTGACCATTTGGAGATCTTCTGTAGACATTATGGACTAATCATCCACCAAAAATCATCATCTAATTCCAAGTAAATCATCAATTGAAGGCACATTAGTCACCTAAACCCTAATCGGGTTTATTGCTGATTTCAATAGTGCAATCATGTTGAAGTTTGGGTTGAGTGGCCCAAACGGTTTCAAAACCATTTGGGGATCACCCAAACGGTCTCAAAACTGTTTGGTGATCACCCAAGACCGTTTGAAGGTCTAGGGTTAAGTGGGGTTGATCAATTTAGGGTCCAATCATATCAAGTTGTTAAAAAATCAAATGCTGATTTTGTGACCAAATTTAAGATTCAACCCTTAAGTGAATGACTTGGTTTTTGATAAAATTATGGGCAAACGGTCTCAGGACCGTTTGGAGGATGTCCAAATGATTCCAAGACCGTTTGGGGTCAGGTCATGACCCAATTGAGTGATGGTTCAATGGGTTCAACATCAATTAGACACATGTTGATACATGTTGAAGGGTGATCGTTCCCAAATCCTAATTCAAGTGATCCAAACCCTAATTGGTGACCAATTGAGGATCAATTGAGGGTCAAATCAGTAAGGATTGACCTAATTGACTCAATTGATGAGTGGCTAACCTTAGTATGATCAATTGAGGGGTTCAACCTTGAAAACCCTAACTCAATTGGATAGGTTGAGGCACCTTTTGGTCCATGCGGTTTTGAGGGTGTTTGGACCAAACGGTCTCCAGACAGTTTGGGTCCAAACGATCTCAAGACCATTTGGGACCAAACGATCCCAAACCATTTGGTGGTCATGCGGTTTCAGGATCAATTTGGTCATGCGGTTTCAAGATCGATTTGTCGATGCAGTTTCAAAGGTCAAAGTTGGCCAAACGGTCAACGAGACCAAACGATCTTCACCTCACCTAGGGCAAACGGTCTTGATGGTGTACTTGGCCATGCAGTCTTGAAAGTCAAAGGGACCAAACAGTCAACAACTCCATGCGATTTTAAAACCATTTGGAGGTTGAAAGTGCAAAACCGTTTGGGGCCTTTTAAAGTCAAGAACGTTTGATGACTTAGTGGTCATGATGGTTTAGTAGCGGATTAACCTAAACCCTAAATATACCTAAAGTGATTAAGGGAACAAGTAATCAGTTGGTTGATGCATGTTATGGTCAATGGTGAACATTACAAAAGTACCCTTAATGGGTTAGTGTGACTAGTACCCTTTGACCAAGCAAACCCTAATGACCATAATGGTGATGACATGACTTATGTTATCAAGGTTGATTTGACTTAACCTAATTAAGAGTGATGTAAACATCATCTAATAATAAGAGGAGAGAGAAGACTCCTAATATGAATGTAAATCAAGTAAAATACCTACAATATATATGAATACACATAATTAGGGTATGATCCTTCATAGTGAGATCATGGAAACCCTAATTATGGTGATTAATGAGTCTTAACTTATTTGAAGGCATTAATGAAAGTAATCTTCATACATGATGATGGTATGATTTCAATTCACTGTAATGTGAATAGTACACCCTAATTTAGGGTGATATGATGAAATGAACAGTAAACCCTAATTTTGAACTATGCTTTTAAGCATGAAACTTCATGATTGAAGTATGAAATAGGGAATCACTTTTCCTAATTAAGATAAAGGGGTTGAATAAGAACCCTAATTGAAATGAATAGGGAAAACCTAACACTATCAAGGGCATAATGGTACAACCCTTGAATTGAAAGATTATTTCTATTTTGTAATATGCTAATATAGAGATAAATTGCCTATTATCAAACATATTAACCATGCAGGTTTTTATAAATAAGTGATCATAGCCAGGTAAGGGTTATGATGTCATATTCATTGAAAGCATGTTATAAGCTTTATGAACAATGATATACTATGTTTCTTGTTTAAGAGGTAACATATAAGATTGATGGGCTGTAAGAGCCATGAGCAATATCTACTTAATTTGTTATAATCAAGGTCATGCTGTTAGATGACTTATGATGATCTAAGGGTTTGAACACCCCTATTTTTGTATCATAATGATGATATGGTTAGGGATTGGTATTCCAATGATAACTGATGTGAAATGAACTTGATACATTTAGTATTCTTTCTTTATATAAGTTGCTTAAATGATTTATGTTTGAAAACATGTCTGATGCTAAAAGAATGCTATAATATACTTAAATAATCAAGTATAATGATATCATGTAGAGCCCTGACCATAGATCCATCATTGTTAGAAACTAAATGATGGTGAAATAGGTTTTCCTAAGGGAACTCCTGGAGCACATACTTTTGAGTATGTGGGGGATTATGGACGCGAATACCCTTACGTCCTAGTGTAGGAATTGATGTAAGATGTACCTTTAATCCATCAATCCTTCATTATATTTTTATGCTAGGATGATGTATCACTAATCTCCCGAGGATATCGTTAATGCCACATCGATAAGAGATAAACAAGAGATCCCTCGATGACGAAGAGAGTAAAGAATGCCACTGTGACTCTAATAGCGAAGTTGCCAGAATACCCTGGAAAGCTATTATCGTAGAGATATGAGATGTCCTGTATGATGATCCTCACACTGACTGAGGAAGATGAGGTCATAAGAATCTGGCTCTTTTGATGACCTATGTATGGTACTGATGCGATTTCATAATGGTCGGTTGGAGTATGAGCGGTATACCTCATCTCCGCAAGGCATAATAATGTTTGAAAAACATAATCAGCCATGTAGCATAACTTCTTAGGTTGAACTACGAGAAACAATGATTGATAATACATTGTTTATAATGTTCTGGTTGAATACCTAGTATACATGTTCTTCATATTCCTTATTGAGATATGCTTTGATATTCAATTAAGTTATAATTGAAATGATTGCTTAAGAGAATATTGCTTTACTTAATATTAATTCTGTTGTTGAATGTTGTTATATTTCTTATTGTTATTCCTTATTGCAATAACAAATCTTCTGGTGGAGAGTTATAACTCTCGCTGGGACAATTATTCAATTGTCTCACCCCCGCGGGATTCGACTTTTTAGGTAGTCACCGAGGACGGAGGAACCCATCTGAGTGTGAGCAGCAGCAGCAGCAACATCAGGGACAACAGTAATTCTTAGGTGGAGACACTATCTGTCAAGTCTTGTAGATAGTGTGACCTATGTGTCATCTTTGTACTCTCATGTCCTAGGAGTCAGTAGATCTGAGGTTTTTGGCTTAATGCCTCGAGATTTTTGTATATTTCCTTGCACAGATAATAGGGCAATTGATGTATGTAATCACTCGAGATGTGATTTTACAGAGATGTAATGATGAATCATGATGTAAACAATTTATCTTGTTTTCATATAAAAGAGTTTTATTACTTAAATATCTCTTTCCAAAAAGTTTTAATTTTTAGTGATTTTTAATAACTCCGCTGCTAGTTAATCGTTTCCACATTCGTTGATCTCATTTTTCCGAGACAGACGTGACAATTTAGTGGTATCAGAGCTCTAGGTTCGCTGAGTCTACATAGACATAGGACTTAGGATGTTGAGTCTGTTCTAGTGTCTTCCAATATATCTAATAATGTCTTCTCCTCCTCAGGAGAAGAAGATAAGATTAAGGATGTCTGGACCACACAAGGAATATGTTGTAGAGAGTAGTGTTGCTGCACCCATAGAAGGTGCAAGAAACCCAGAGATAGAGCAACATGTGCTTGAACCACCCCAGTTCAATCCAACTGACATGGGGAACCCAGCCGTCCAGGCCATGTTTGGGCAGTTTATGACTGCCATGACACACATAACTGATTGGATGCCTATACCTATACCTAGGGCACCTACCCATCCTGAAGGACAAGGAATCGGCAAGACGTTTGAATGACTTCGCCGAGTTGGAGCCACAGAGTATGCTGAAACAGCTGACCCAGAAGATGCTGACTTGTGGTTAACTGAACTAGAGAAGGCCTTTAGAATCCTGAACATCCCAGAAGCTGAGAAGGTTAGACAGGATGTGTATCTTCTCAAAGGGAGTGCTGGTCATTGGTGGACCATGGAAGAACATAAGAGGCTTGGTGTAGAGATTGCATGGGAAGTCTTCTGACGGGAATTTATCAACATATATTTCCCCAAGATGTTTCTGGATGAGAAAATCTCTCAGTTTGAGAGGTTAAGGCAAGGTCCGATGAACATTAGCGAGTACGAGGCTAATTTCATGGAGTTGTTGCAGTTCTGTCCGCACATGGCTGCTACAGATGAAGAAAGGATCAGACGTTTTGAGAAAGGATTAAATGCTGAGTTGACTACACCCGTGTCAGCCCTGGAGAATAGAGAAAGGTTTGCTACCTTTGTAGAGTCTGTCAGAAGGATAGAGAGGTCTATAGCAGAGAAGAGACAAACCCATAACAAGAGGATGTATCCTCAGTTCCAAGGATCTTCATCCAGAAATTTCAAGAAACCTAGGTTTTCTACGCCTACACCACCACCTAGACCCAGTAACCAGACACAGTGGACATCGAATAGGGGTAGAGGATGAAGCCTACATCTAGAAGGAGCTCGTAGTTAAGCATCTATGTCAGTTACAGGACCACCCAGACCACAGCAACAAAACAAAAGTTGTTATATATGTGGGAAGATGGAACATCTGATGAAGGACTGCAGAGCCAGAGAAGTGAGTGTGACTCAACCATAGAGGGAGAGTCAGAAAGGGTCACATAGGAGACAGTTTCCGGGAGGAGCTAGAGGACGTGGAAAAGCGTCCCAAGCTGGGTTGTCGGTACCGAATCAACCACAGGCAACAACAAGGTTTTATGCAATGAATCCACCTGATGCAGTGATCAACCCTCGGGTTGTGGCAGGTCAGATGGAATTTTTATATTCAGATATGTCTACATCCTGCATTGTATCTGTTTTGATTGATCCGGGTGCTACACACTCCTTTATCACTCGAAGGGTGATTCGTAACTGCAATCTGACAGTCAGTCATAGGACAGATAGTTTGTTGCTAGAAACTTCATTGATGGGGTATGCTATGTTGCAGGAGGTATGCTCTCCCTGCATCCTTTTCTTTTCTGAACATCACATTCAAGTGGATCTTATACCACTTGAGATGCAGGGATTTGATATAATCCTTGGGATGGATACCTTGGAATGGTATAAGGTTGTTTTGTATTGTGAATCCAAGCAAGCTGTGTTTGCTGATGGTAGTGACACATGGATCTTTCAAGGAGAGAGAAATATTCTACCCACCTATCTTGTGTCAGCTATGGTGGATGAGAAGCTGATGATGCAAGGATGTTATGCATTCTTGGTCCATGTGGTAGATACTACCATGGATAGTCCTAACCCTACCAAAGTTTCTATAGTCAGGTAATTTGAAGATGTATTTCCTGAAGAACTTACAGGTGTGCCACCGCCTCGAGAAATTGATTTTGAAATCAATTTGATCCCAGACACACAACCTATAGCACAAACACCATATAGGATGGCACCTGCCGAGATGGCAGAATTCAAGAAACAACTGTAGGAGTTGCTTGAGAAGGGTTTCATCCGACCGAGTACTTCGCCATGGGGTGCTCCAGTCCTCTTCGTTAAAAAGAAAGACGGGTCAATGCAGTTGTGCATTGATTATAGACAGCTAAATAAAGTAACAATAATGAACAAGTATCCTCTACCGAGGATTGATGATCTCTTCGATCAGTTGTGTGGTGCAACCGTCTTCTCAAATATAGATTTGAGATCGGGATATCATCAACTCCGTATTAAGGATAGTGACATACCCAAGTCTGCCTTCAGGATAAGGTATGGTCACTATGAGTTCACTGTTATGTCGTTTGGACTAACAAATGCACCAGCTACATTTATGGAACTCATGAATAGAATCTTTCGACCTTTTCTCGATCAGTGTGTGGTTGTCTTTATAGATGACATTCTGCTCTATAGTAGAGATGCTCGGCAACATGAACATCATCTTTGTCAGGCTCTAACTTTGTTAAGAGAACACAAGCTATATCCTAAGTTTAACAAGTGTGAGTTCTGGTTACTGGAAGTATCTTTCCTTGGTCATGTGATATCTACCTCAGGTATTCATGTTGATCCTAAAAAGGTAGAATCTGTTCTACAATGGGAATAGTCGAAGACACTAATGGAAATCCGTAGTTTCTTAGGGTTGACTGGCTATTACCGAAGGTTCATTAAGAACTTCAGTTCCATAGCATTACCCTTGACTAAGTTGACCAGGAAGGATGTTCCTTTTGTTTGGAGTGATAAGTGTCAGCAATCTTTCCAGTTGCTAAAGGAAAGGCTGACAAGTGCACATGTGCTTGTGTTACCTGAGCAAGGGAAAGGATATATACTTTTCTGTGATGCCTCCAAGAATGGACTTGGATGTGTGTTGATGCAGGATAAACAAGTGATTTCTTTTGCTTCTCGACAGCTTAAGAAACACGAGGAGAATTATCCGACACATGATCTGGAACTAGCTGTTGTGGCTCATGCCTTGAAGATCTGGAGACACTATCTCTATGGAGAAACATTCCAGATTTTCACTGATCATAAGAACCTTAAGTACATCTTTTCTCAGCATGAGCTTAACATGAGCCAACGTCGCTGGATGGAGTTAATCAAGGACTACGATTCTACAATTGATTACCATCCAAGGAAGGCCAATGTGGTTGCTGATGCTTTGAGTAGGAAATCAACAACACCAATCTTAGATAGAGAACAACTGAACTCTTTGGTATGCCCTAGGAGAGATATGCTTATCTCCTTAAGGCAAGACAATGTACAGTTGAAAATATCATTATTAGCTGGGTTGTTAGCTAAGATGCATATAAAACCTACTCTGAGAGAGCAGATCAAGGAGGCACAAAAAGTTCATGATGTAGTTCAACAGATTAGATCGGAGTATGGTAATGGGAAACGAGATGGTTTCCATGACTCATATGACCAAGTAGCCTGTTATCATGGGAGGATGATAGTGCCGGATGTGGATAACTTGAGAAAGTTAGTCCTGGAAGAAGCTCATTCTTCGATGTATGCTATGAATCCAGGAAGCACCAAGATGTATCAAAACTTGAAAGATATGTATTGGTGGCCTGGTTTGAAGAAGGACGTTGTTGAGTTTGTTATGCGGTGTCCTGTGTGTCAGCAGGTTAAAGATGAACACCAGAGGCCAACATGAACAATGCAACCTTTACCCATACCACAGTGGAAGTGGGATCATGTAACCATGGACTTTTTTGTTGGCCTACCCAAGACAAGCAAAGGGAATGATTCCATTTGGGTAATAGTTGATAGGTTGACAAAGACAACACATTTCTTGCCTTTCAAAATGACCTATTCTGCTGAGAAGCTAGCACAGTTGTATGTTGAAGATATAGTGCGGCTGCATGGAGTCCCAATCACCATTGTTTCTGATAGAGGTCCCTAGTTTACGAGTCCTTTTTGGGAGCAACTTCACAAAGCTTTAGGCACACAGTTAAGGTTTAGTACGACCTTTCATCCTCAGACTGATGGACAGTCAGAAAGGACAAGACAGACCTTGGAAGACTTTCTTAGAGCATGTGTTCTTCAGTTTACAGGGAGTTGGGATCTACACCTAAGCTTGATAGAGTTTGCCTACAACAATAGCTATCAACATAGCATTGATATGGCACCTTATGAAGCTTTTTATGGTAGATGTTGTAGATCACCCCTATGTTGGTATGAAACTGGTGAATATCAACTGTTAGGTCTTGATCATGTGCAGCAGACCACAGAAAAGATTAAAGTAATACAACAACAGATAAAGACTACACAGGATAGGCAGAAATCATATGCTGATAAATGTCATAGACCCTTAGAATTCCAGGTTGGAGACAGAGTGTATCTCAAAGTCTCACCTTGGAAGAGAGTTATGAGATTTGGAAGGAAAGGGAAGTTAGGTCCTAGGTTTATGGGGCCTTATCCAATCATTGAACGGATTGGATGGGTAGCCTATAAACTAGAGTTACCACCTGAGTTACAGAGGTTACACCCTGTGTTTCACATTTCTATGTTGAGGAAATGTCACCCTGATACAGAATCAGTTCTGCAACCTATGGAGGTAGAATTGAATGATGATATATCTTATGAGGAAGGACCAGTGTCAATCCTTTATAAAAGAATTAAAAAGTTGCAAAAGAAAGACATAAGTCTTGTCAAAGTCCTCTGGAATCACCGTGGTGTTGAAGAAGCCACATGGGAACTAGAGGAAGAGAAGAGAAGGAAATACCCTGCTCTTTTCTTTTAATATGTTTTGTTGATTTCGGGGACAAAATCCTTGTAAGGGGTGGATAATTTGTAACATCCCTGACCTGGGTTATGAACTAACCCTACGTGTTTTGCTTAATTATGTAATTAGACACTTGTGGTTATCTTTCATATGTAATTAAAGCTTATGAGAAACATATATTTCCATTTCAGTCCCTTTTGAACAATGTCGTAATATTGTTTTGTTAAAAATGGACTTATGTGCAAATTACCCAATTAGAGGGGTTAACTTGCAAATTTCACATGTTAAGATGTTCCTCTGGTTTTGAGAAATCATAATAATGAATATGATGTAGTAGTATGGATTCTCCAAGCTTGGGCACCAAGATATAGCTTGTAGAGTAATCCTTGTGCTTTAAAACCTAGTTTAGGGGTAAAGTGCAATTTACCCAAAACATAGGGTGCAACATGTAAAATATACCCTCTAGAGTGTCTATTATGACTTTTGGCATCAAGTAGAGTAAAGATGATGAGGAGGATGCCTCATTTGAATAATCATATAAGAAAGATAACCTTTATATCTAAATAACCAAGTTTTATACAAAGTGACCCTTTTATATGTATAACTTAGTAAAGTGTTTGGCTTCCTTTCCTATAAACCTTGGATAAAGGAGGAGTTTTGCTTAAGTGTAAAAGGGAGATACGTGGCCAAGGAGGGGAGAAGGACCCATATGAGAAATAAGGAAACAATTGTCCTTGCCTTGAAAATATACCCAAAATATATAAGTACATCCTTTTTACAAAGCAAGGGATCGTTTCCCTTTATTCCTCTTCTTATCTCTTTGCTTTGGCCAACCAAGGAGGAGCTCAGGAGCAGAGGAGGACGACCAAACTGAATTGGATAAGATTTTATTGCCATCTAGCTCGAATTCATGGAGGAAATCTTGCTACAAGGTTGGTTTGATAGTCTTCTTTACACAACTATTCTTTCTAGCCATCTTCTCCATCCAAATCTTGAGGAACGGACCTTGGACGACCTATGGAGCTCAAGACACTATTAAAGCTACGAAGCTTGGAGCTCTGGATCAGTCCTAGAGGCAGGTTTTATAACTCTAAATCTTAAAGTTTTGTTTATGCATCTTCTTTCTATGAAACGTTGCTTAATCCTCTTTCTTAGACATTTCTATGAGTTCTTGCTACCAAAACCGTGAAGAACAGTCCATGTTCTTGAGGTAGAAGAAGGTGGTGTTATTTCCAAAGTTCATCCTGATCTTGCTTTAGCAAATGGTCCTCCACCTCTTGTCCAAACGGTTTACAAAACCGTTTGGAAGCAAACGGTTTCAAAACCATTTGAAGGGCAAACAGTTTCACAAGAACGTTTGGGAGCAACCGGTCCAAGACCATTTGGATGAGTTGACCAAGCATTGACCATTTGGAGATCTTCTGTAGACAATATGGACTAATCATCATCTAATTCCAAGTAAATCATCAATTGAAGGCACATTAGTCACCTAAACCCTAATCGGGTTTATTGCTGATTTCAATAGTGCAATCATGTTGAAGTTTGGGTTGAGTGGCCCAAACGGTTTCAAAACCGTTTGGGGATCACCCAAATGGTTTCAAAACCATTTGGTGATCACCCAAGACCATTTGAAGGTCTAGGGTTAAGTGGGGTTGATCAATTGAGGGTTCAATCATATCAAGTTGTTAAAAAAAGCAAATGTTGATTTTGTGACCAAATTTAAGACTCAACCCTTAAGTGAATGACTTGGTTTTTGATAAAATTATTGGCAAACGGTCTCAGGACCATTTGGAGGATGTCCAAATGATTCCAAGACCGTTTGGGGTCAGGTCATGACCCAATTGAGTGATGGTTCAATGGGTTCAACATCAATTAGACACATGTTGATACATGTTGAAGGGTGATCGTTCCCAAATCCTAATTCAAGTGATCCAAACCCTAATTGATGACCAATTGAGGATCAATTGAGGGTCAAATCAGTAAGGATTGACCTAATTGACTCAATTTATGAGTGGCTAACCTTAGTATGATCGATCGAGGGGTTCAACCTTAAAAACCCTAACTCAATTGGATAGGTTGAGGCACCTTTTGGTCCATGCGGTTTTGCAGGTGTTTGGACCAAACAGTCTCAAGACCGTTTGGGACCAAACGATCCCAAACCGTTTGGTGGTCATGCGGTTTCAAGATCAATTTGGTCATGTGGTTTCAAGATCGATTTGTCCATGCGGTTTCAAAGGTCAAAGTTGGCCAAACGGTCAACAAGACCAAACGGTCTTCACCTCACCTAGGGCAAACGGTCTTGATGGTGTACTTGGCCATGCGGACTTGAAAGTCAAAGGGACCAAACGGTCAACAACTCCATGCGGTTTTAAAACCATTTGGAGGTTTAAAGTGCAAAATCGTTTGGGGTCTTTTAAAGTCAAGAATGTTTGATGACTTAGTGGTCATGATGGTTTAGTAGTTCATTAACCTAAACCCTAAAGATACATAAAGTGATTAAGGGAACAAGTAATCAGTTGGTTGATGCATGTTATGGTCAATGGTGAACATTAAAAAAGTACCCTTAATGGGTTAGTGTGACTAGTACCCTTTGACCAAGCAAACCCTAATGACCATAATGGTGATGACATGACTTATGTTATGATGGTTGATTTGACTTAACCTAATTAAGAGTGATGTAAACATCGTCTAATAATAAGAGGAGAGATAAGACTCCTAATATGAATGTGAATCAAGTAAAATACCTCCAATTTGTATGAATACACATAATTAGGGTATGATCCTTCATAGTGAGATCATGGAAACCCTAATTATAGTGATTAATGAGTCTTAACTTATTTGAATGCATTAATGAAAGTAATCTTCATACATGATGATGGTATGATTTCAATTCACTGTAATGTGAATAGTAAACCCTAATTTAGGGTGATATGATGAAATGAACAGTAAATCCTAATTCTGAACTATGCTTTTAAGCATGAAACTTCATGATTGAAGTATGAAATAGGGAATCACTTTTACTAATTAAGATAAAGGGGTTGAATAAGAGCCCTAATTGAAATGAATTGGGAAAACCTAACACTATCAAGGGCATAATGGTACAACCCTTGAATTGAAAGATTATCTCTGTTTTGTAATAGGTTGATATAGAGATAACTTGCCTATTATCAAACGTATTAACCATGTAGGTTTTTATAAAGAAGTGATCATAGCCATGTAAGGGTTATGATGACATATTCATTGAAAGCATGTTATAAGCTTTATGAACAATGATATACTATGTTGCCTGGTTTAAGAGGTAACATATAAGATTGATGGGATGTAAGAGCCATGAGCAATATCTACTTTGTTATAATCAAGGTCATGTTGTTAGATGACTTATGATGATCTAAGGGTTTGAACACCCCTATTTTTGTATCATAATGATGAGATGGTTAGGGGTTGATATTCAAATGATAACTGATGTGAAATGAACTTGATACTTTTAGTATTCTTTCTTTATAGCAGTTGCTTAAATGATTTATGTTTGAAAACATGTTTGATGCTAAATGAATGCTATAATATACTTAAATAATCAAGTATAATGATATCATGTAGAGCCCTTACCATAGATCCATCATTGTCAGAAACTAAATGATGGTGAAACAGGTTTTCCTAAGGGAACTCCTGGAGCATATACTTTTGAGTATGTGGGGGATTATGGATGCGAATACCCTTACGTCCTAGTGTAGGAATTGATGTAAGATGTACCTTTAATCCATCAATCCTTCATTATATTTTTATGTCGGGATGATGTATCACTAATCTCCCGAGGATATCGTTAATGTCGCATCGATGAGAGATAAACAAGAGAAGTCTTGATGATGATGAGAGTACAGAATGCCACTGTGACTCTAATAGCGAAGTTGCCAGAATACCCTGGAAAGCTATTATAGCAGAGACACGAGATGTCCTGTATGTTGATCCTCACACTGACTGAGGAAGATGAGGTCATAAGAATCTGTCTCTTTTGATGACATGTATATGGTACCGATGCGATTTCATAATGGTCGATTGGAGTATGAGCGGTATACCTCATCTCTGCAGGGCATAATAATGTTTGAAAAACATAATCATCCATGTAGCATAACTTCTTAGGTTGAACTACGAGAAACAATGATTGATAATACATTGTTTATAATGTTCGGGTTGAATAACTAGTATACATGTTCTTCATATTCCTTATTGAGATATGCTTTGATATTCAATTAAGTTATAATTGAAATGATTGCTTAAGAGAATATTACTTTACTTAATATTAATCCTGCTGTTGAATGTTGTTATATTGCTTATTGTTATTTCTTATTGCAATAACAAAGCTTCTGGCAGAGAGTTATAACTCTCGCTGGGACAATTATTCAATTGTCTCACCCCCACGGGATTCGACTTTTATGTAGTCACCGAGGATGGAGAAACCCATCTGAGGGTGAGCAGCAACATCATGGACAACAATAATTCTCAGGTGGAGACACTGTCTGTCAAGTCTTGTAGATAGTGTGACCTATGTGTCTTCTCTGTACTCTCAGGTCCTAGGAGTCAGTAGATCTGAGGTTTTTGGCTTAATGCATTGAGATTTTTGTATCTTGCCTTGCACAGATAACAGGGCAATTGATGTATGTAATCACTCGAGATGTGATTTTACAGAGATGTAATGACGAATCATGATGTAAAAAATTTATCTTGTTTTCTTATAAAAGAGTTTTATTACTTAAAGATCTCTTTCCAAAAAGTTTTAATTTTTAGTGATTTTTAATAACTCTGCTGCTAGTTAATCACTTCCGCATTTGTTGATCTCATTTTTCCGAGACAGACGTGAAAGTGGGGTCATAACATTTGGTATCATAGTCTAGGTTCCTCACTTAACCATTAATAATTATTAAATTTTACAAACTTCATAGAACCCAAGGGAGTTATTAGAGGACTATCTGAAAGACGTAGGTGTCTAGAAAAGGATCACGACTGGGGGCTGGCAATATTTTTCTCCGCACCGCTAGTCGGAATATGAGGACTCCCGGATCCGTGTGACTTCCTGGCCAAAGTCTTAGGGTATGAATCAAAATAAGATACATTTAGGACTTTCTTATCTTATTCATCCCTTCTCATCACATATTCTATTAAGGATTTTAAGAGTTAGGGTTTTCTCTTTCTTACTCACCCTCATGTGGTATGGACAAGTTAGTTAAGGATTAAGGAATCCTCCATCAAATTAATAAAAGATACATAATGAGACATCATCGACATAAGTATAAATAGTTTCATGATAAACTAAAGGTCTGTTTGTTATGCTTATGTAGATGGCTCGTGCCAAGACTGTTGCTATTCCCGAGGGCGTTGGGAACCCAGCTAGGAGTGCTTGGCCTCCCCGCAAAGTAAAAGGGTCTTCAGAGAAGAGGAATAAGAACCATGATGGTGAATCCTCTAAGAAGAGAAAGAGGCCCAAAGAGACCCCTCATGAGGTCCCTAACCCTGACCTGATACCCTTCAGCAACCTTGATCAAGAATAGGACCAAGGGTATGAGGAGCAACATGTGAACGAGGAAGTAGACCAGATGGAATAAGATCAAGCTTGTGATGACCGACAAACAAATCATCATTAATTAAGCAGAATAAACATAAACAACATATTAACAAAAATCACTAAAAATTAAAACCATTTTGCAAAGAGATCCATTTCTAGGAAAACTCTTTAAGGAAGAACCAAAACTTTATATACATCATTGTTTACATTGTACATACATTGTACCATATTTTCTCGAGGATAACATATAGCAGTTGCTCTATCAAAACACATACTGCAGGAACATAAAACCTCAAGGAATTCAGGCCAAAATCCTGAGATTATCATAAAATCAATACAAACCAACTCCAAGGACCTGAGAGTATGGAGACGACACATAGGACTACTATCTACAAGAAACGATAGGTAGTACACTCAACCTGTGTTGTCACTGTTGTCCCTGTTGTTGATGTTCTTCCTATGCAATACGGTCTCAATCCTCCTCGTGCACGTCCACCTAAAAAAATGTGGATCCCATGGGGTGAGACAATTGTCCCAGCGAGAGATATAACTCTCCGCCAGCAATATTATTATCACAGTTTAAATGGTATAAAACTGAGCAGAAGATAAGCAGTTTAGAATATTCTCATCTTTTAAAGAATTGCAACTATCTGTGATAGAGCAGTAAGTCATTTATTCTCTTTATAAGGAATGGGAAGAACGTGTATATCATTTACTCATCATATAAATATCAACATCTCAAGCCTATCCAGTGAAACTCATTATCATGGTATGTCATCCATGAATCATTCTCATTTCTATTTGTTGGCCTCAGCCAATCTGCTAACCAGATATTTAATTGTACCAGTCATGTGAGTATACATCATCATATTATATTCAGCCATTGGACTATGCCAATCCTGTGCAACTATTTCAGGCATTGGACTATGCCAATCCTGTGCAAACATCACTGAATACCACATCACTTTTACTAGGCATTATACCTTGGCCAAGACATCAAGCTTATTCACATCCTTTATATAAACAAGTATCCCTCTCATATATTTCAAACACTATAGCCCTTATTTGTCTATAAGCATAAAGCATGTATGATCAAGATTTCATTATTATTGTATCCATTTATTATTATCATTATATTACTAAGTTTCCATTTCTTAGTTTATTTTGAACATTATCATTTCTTACATGAGACTTTTATAAACACCTTTTTACCTCTCACTAGGCAACAACTATTCTCATGGCTCACAAGGCCCATTAAGTATATTGTCACCTCTCACTAGGCAACAAATTATCACATGGCTCATAAGACCATAACACATCTTGTCACCTATCACTAGGCAACAACTTATTTTCATGGCTCACAAAGCCATAACACATCTTATCACCTCTCACTAGGAAACAACTTATTCACATGGCTCACAAGGCCCATAACACATCTTGTCACCTCTCACTAGGAAACAACTTATCACATGGCTTACAAGGCCATAACACATCTTGCCACCTCTCACTAGGCGACAACTTATTCTCATGGATCACAAAGTCATAACACATCTTGTCACCTCTCACTAGGAAACAACTTATTTTCATGGTTCATAAAGCCATAACTCATTATACTTGTTATACAAGTATTTAGCATGCCTTTAAAGGCTTATGCAATAAGAGAATTACAACCATCCCATCATCGGGATTAGGGTTTCCCCTTTATGACCAATTAGGGTTTCATGTTTATTTTATTGATCCAAACCCAAATTCATTTCTCCACACATCTAGGAGCATACATTGCTATCATAAGTATCCAATCATACTTATTTATTCTCAACATTTATCATTAAATGATTACCAACACAAGGTATGCGTTTCTCTCTCATCCTCTCTAGGATATTGATTACATCATACTTTATTGTTTTGGCTTAACCATTTCTCAAAGTATGTTAGCCTACACTTATCAAAGTGAATTAAACTCATTACTTTTCAATGTAACAATTGGCATGACACACTTCATGTGTTACTCATCCATACATATTGGATTTAAGATGCATCAAGGTGTAGCAACCTTAAAGTGCTGGATGTGATATTTACCATACCATGCTGTATCACTTCCCTCATCACTTTTAACTTACTTAAGTTCATCAACTTGTCTTGTATTAGGGTATTTCCCATCCTAATACTTTATCCACTATCCCATCATATTAATCTTGTAAAGTATTGGCCATAAGTCATACACTTGAATCACCCAACTATCATCAATGATATGGAATCATCTCAGGTTAAGGCGATGTTGATATAAGGTTGTCCATTATCAACCACTTTAGGTGTTTCACCTATAAAGGTATTAGCCACACCATAACTTGGTGTTACTCTTATCACTCCTAAGAGTGTCTTGCCCTCACCTTTACAAGGTATCTCGGTTTAGAAGTGTCATATGTTCACCATATCGGGCTAGAAGTATATACACACCATTCATATCGGGCTAAAGGTGCTTAAATGTGTTACCCATGTCGTGCATGAGGTATTAACCATCACCATGTCGGGTTAGACATTAACTAGGGTCGTGTATCAGACTACGATATCGTGAAATAGCACTTGCTATTGTTTACTCATATTTGGTTACCCAAATTAGGGTTTCACATCAACTTACAAGTATACAATTGACCTTGTATCATGCATGGAGTCTATACTTGACTCCCTATCGTGCAAGAGGTGTATACTACACCCCTATATCGTTCAATAAGGTTTACAAACCTATTCATATCATTTTAGTGAAATAGGTGCATCATCGTATCGGGTTAGGGGTGCTTGCTTGTGTGCATGCAATCGATATCACTTTTATAAGGTGATATCATCATCTTAAAGATCTAGACCTTTGTTCTAACTATTATAGTTCATGTCAAAAGGTCTAAGTAACTAATAGAACTCATAATTTCATCAACTATTTCAGGAAATTTTGGAATTAAAAGTAGATCATTAAATACAACAATTTAGGTGATGAATTATAACATGGTTGAGTTCAAGTTATATAACCCACCTTAAGAACCACTTTAAAGATCCAAGATCCAAAGATCCATGTTCTTAAGGTTGAAGATGACTTATGAAAAGTCCAAGGCTCGTTCATAACTCCTTCATATACAAGGAATCACCATGGATAAGGAATTGGTAAAGAAGAAAAGAAAGGAAGATCAAAACCCTAAAATCATGCTTCAATCCAAGGTTGAAGATGATCATGGCCTCACCTTAGGGTCAAGTATGAGCTCCTATTTTCTCCTTAGCACCCTTTCATGATACCATACTGATATTGCGCGATATGCCACCACCCATGCACGATATGACATTCACTTGCATGATATGCCACTCAAACCACTCCACTATGGCTGATATCACCTACTTGGGCGATATGATCCTGTTATGGGTGATATCCTAAGGCCCATGCACAATACCACAGCATCCCTTCATGATATGGGAGCTCTATGCACGATACCTTAGGGTAGGAGGGTGGTAAGGGTCGCAAAATTGCACTAAGGGGTGAAACTAGGGGTATATATACTTGTTGCACATGATGGAAGGTAAAAATGAGGTGTCATTATTTTGAACTAGTAGGTGCCACGTGTCCATGCATGGGTGACACGTGTACAAGCATGCATCATCATTTATCTTGTCTTGAAAAACAGTTTAGAATCATCAAGGGATGCAAATTCGTCCATTACTTATCCTTTTGAATAAAATATATCAATTAATTCATCACTTTTTGCACAACCCGATACAACTTTGTTAAGGAAGTTGTAACTCAATACAAACCACCTCGTTGAGGTGCTTTGCATGATATGGAATTTTAAAAGAGTTCACAAAACGATATGGGACACTTCCTTGGGCTCCTTGGCTGATAGGCACTCATATATAAGCTTTTCAACTTGATACAACTCAAGTTAAGCTTTCAAATTCAACCTTTTTCTTGGTCATTTCTTCACCAAGATTACCATCATTCATAATGGAATCAAGCATGGTGTATCCTCCTTTATCTCTCTTCTTCATGATTCTAGGAGGGATTAGGAACACTCTAGATGTGGTAATTTTCATATTAACCCCACATTTGGGGTAAATTACAATTTGTACCAAAATTGGTGCACAATGCTCCAACATTGTTCAAACAAGTTCAAACTTGGAATTTAGGCTTTGCACAAGCCACCACTTAGCATCATTCTATCTCTTATGATTTTAAAACACATGTGGTACATTCAAAATGTGACATTTTGCATTATAACCCCTCAACTTGGGTAAATTACACTTTGGTCCAAAATAAAGGAACATTGCTCAAACAACATTCAATCAGGACCAAACTTGATACATAAGTGTGTTACATGATGACAAAACTCCTTAGAGGATTATATTAGAGTTATAAGAAACTTTATAAGCCAAAACAAATAGGGTTACCTCATAACCCAGGTCAGGGATGTTACAAAGCTGGAGGTCCAGAACCGACCATGATGATCCACACCCCTGATGATTGGTGGATGGAGAAATAGAAGAAGCTGACAGAGGCCATTAATGCCTTGGCCCTCCGAGACCTAGCCAGAGATGAGAATGGTGAGCCACTTCCGATTCGTCTTTGGCTAGGATCCACATCTTGGACTTCTTCAAGTTGAACATCGAGAAGTTCTGGGGAGAGGATAAGTCAGAGGTAGTCGACAAGGCGGAAGCTTGGCTGCTTGCAGTCGAGAATGGATTCTGCATGCTTGAGGTACAACCGAGAAAGAAGTTCCTCTTTGTTGTTCACCTCCTAGAAGGAGCATCCAAGATATGGTGGGAGACCCAAATCATCGGTCGAGATTTGACAGAGGAACCCATGGCATGGGCTGACTTCAAGACGATCTTCACCGCCAGATTCATCCCAGTCTCAGCTAAGAAGGAAGAGGAAAGGGAGTTCACCAACATGACCCAAGGAAACTGTTCTGTGATGGACTTCGGGCGCAAGTTCCAGATCCTAGAGCGTTTTGGGTTCAAGATGGATGAAGAAAGAAGGGTGGATCACTTCATAGAGCGTCTTCACCCTGCCATCCGGCCCCATGTGATGGCAAGCAAGCCTAAGACCTTCGCCGAAGCTTACAACACTGCTTCAGACATGGAAAGGACTATGATGCCTGCCCAGTTTCCACCCAAGGGGTACTTGGGTTTCACTGAAGGAACCCAAGGCCTGAGAAACAACCACAAGAAGGGTCGAGGACATCATCAAGCTAAAGTAAGACATGGAGGAAAAGGGAAACCCCGTCAAGAGAACAATTGACCTCCTTGTCGCACCTGTGGAAAGGGGCACACTGGTGAGTGCCGCTACAAGAAGAAGACATGCTTTTGATGCCACCAAGAAGGACATCTGCAATATGTTTGTCCTATGCCAGATCCTAGAGGGATAAGACAAGTGGTAGCTCCACCAGTAGCAGCCCTACCTGTGGCAGCCCCACCTATAGCTACAGCCCCACCTGCTGGAGAGAGGAGGAAAGCTCGGGTGTTTGCCATTGATAATGAGGAGGCTCAAGTTAATGATAATCAGTTGATCGAGGGTAATAACCCTTAGAGTTTTCTTTTATGTTTTAAAGTTAAGAATGTAATGGTCTAATGCACGATGAAAAACAATGAAGGCATGCTTGAAGTCATGAGACATAATGTGAAAGCTTTGTTTGACTCTGGATCTACTAATACTTTCATTTTGAGAAATCTTGCAACTATGCTTTGTTAGGATATCAAGGATTTAGGGTATGTCTTAGATGTTACAACCCCGAGTGGTCGGATCTTTACTTTCCTTTTGAAAACTCCGATGACACCTGTGAAATATCGAGATCATGAATTTCCTACAGACTTTATCCTTCTTGACATGAATGATTTTGATGTAAACATTGGTATATATGGATTGCCTTTATACTTATAGGGCCAATATTGACTGCAGAGAGAAGAAAGTGATCATTAAGAGACCAGGTCACCCACCTTTTGTCATTAGGGGTAGGAAGGATGCCACCACCAGCATGTATGTGTCAGCCTTGAAGGTAGAACAGATGATGAGTAAAGGGTGTCACGCTTTCCTAGAAGTAGTCACTGAGCCAGAACCCAAGGTGAAACCCTTAGAAGAGATAGAGATAGTTAGGAGCTATGCATATGTTTTCCCAGATGATCTACCTGGGATTCCTCCCGAGAGAGAGGTAGATTTCTCCATACAGCTAGCTCCAGGTATAAGCCCTATTTCACGAGAACCTTATAGAATGGCCCCTGCTGATTTGCTCGAGTTAAAGAAACAACTGCAGGAATTGTTAGACAAGGGTTTTATCCGCCCTAGCACATCACCATGGGGAGCACCAGTTCGTTTTATAAAGAAAAAGGATGGTTCGCTCCGAATGTACATAGACTACGGGATGATCAACCAGACTACCATTAAGAACAAATACCCTTTAACCCAGATAGATGACTTATTTGACCAGTTGAAATCTACTCTTGTCTTTTCCAAGATCGACTTGAGATCGGGTTACCACCAGTTGAGAGTTAAGAGTGAGGACATTCCAAAAATAGCCTTTCGAACCCGTTATGACCACTATGAGTTTGTGGTTATGCCTTTTGGGTTGTCCAATGTACCCAATGTTTTCATGAACCTTATGAATAGTGTGTTTCAACCCTTCCTTGACTCATTTGTCATAGTATTCATAGAGGACATACTGGTTTATTTAGATGACTTAGATCAACACCGAGACCACCTAAGCAAAGTCCTTGATATCTTGAGAAAGAAGAAGTTCTATGGGAAATTCTCTAAATGTGAGTTTTAGATAGACCGAGTCATGTTCCTTGGACACATCATCTCAGGAGGAATGATCGCAGTAGATCCAGCTAAAGTGTTGGCAGTTTGCGACTGGCCAACATAGAAGAATCCCTCTGAGATTCAAAGCTTATTGGGGTTAGCAAGATACTATCGATGCTTCATCACAGATTTCTCAAAGACCGCCTTACCTTTGACCATGTTGACTCAGAAAGATGTGAAGTTTGTGTGGTCCAATGTTTGTGAGGCTCATTTCTAGGAGCTAAAAGAGAAGCTGACCATTGCACCAGTTTTGACTCTACCATCAAGCAATGAGTTTTTCATGATTTTCACCGATGCACCAAAGATGGGACTTGGTTGTGTGTTGGAACATAATCGACATGTGGTTGCATATGCCTCTCGACATCTCAAGCCCAACGAGGTGAATTACCCAACACATGACTTAGAGTTGGCTTCTATTATCCATGCATTAAAGATTTGGCGGCATTACCTCTATGGTGCTACTTTTGAGATCCTCACCGACCATAAGAGCCTGGAATACCTCCTGACATAGAAAGACTTAAACCTACGACAACAAAGATGGATGGAGTACATGAAGGATTACGACTTCACCATCGCTTATCATCCAGGAAAGGAGAACGTCGTAGTCGATGCTTTGAGTAAAAAACAGCTCAGGTATGCATCTGTTTTGTCCAGTCAGTGGAAGAGCTTAGAAGAGCTGGTAGAATGGTCTCCTCAACCGTTAGATGATCGAGTTCGATTGGCCAACATCCAGATTCAGTCTGAATTGTTGAGTGAGATTATAGCAGCCCAGTTGGCTAGTGGAGAACTTGACAAGATGAAAGGTTTGATGAAGAAGCCTCAGATCTAACTTTCTTTGGGAGTAGACGGAGGGATCTGGTTTGAGAATCGCATATGTGTCCCTGAAGATTCACTGTTGAAGGAACGTATCCTACAAGAGGCTCATGGTTCTATGTACACGGTACACCCGGGAACTACTAAGATGTTTAAGGACATGTAGAGGTTTTTCTGGTGGCCAAGAATGAAGAGAGACATTGTAGCTTATATAGCCAGTTGTCTTACGTGCCAAATGGTGAAGGCTGAACACCAACGACCCGGCGGACTTTTATAGTCTATAGAGATCCCAGAATGGAAATGGGAGCAGATCACCATGGATTTCATGGTGGGTCTACCCTGGACCAATAGAGGTCATGATGCGATATGGGTTGTGGTAGATCACCTTACCAAGTCAGCACACTTCCTTGCCCTGAAAACCACTGCCAAAGTGTCAGACTTAGTTGAGATGTATATCAGAGAGATAGTGCGATTGCATGGCGTACCTGGTTCCATCATCTCTGATAGAGACCCAAAGTTCACTTCCAAGTTGTGGAAGCAGGTTCAAGAGGAAATAGGTACAAGGTTGAAGTTTAGTACCGCTTATCACCCCAGACAGATGGTCAGTCAGAAAGGACAATCTAGACCTTAGAGGATATGTTGAGAGCTTGTGTGCTCGATTGGAGGGATCATGGGAGCAATACCTACCTTTAGCCGAGTTTGCTTACAACAACAGTTACCAAGACAATATCAGGATGCCTCCATATGAAGCTCTTTATGGGAGACTGTTTCAGTCACCACTTCACTGGGATGATGTTGGTGAAAGGACCTTATTGAGGTCAGATGAACTCCAAGTGTATGCTGATAAAGTCGCTTTGATCGGGCAAAGGCTAAAGAGAGCCCAGGACTGAAAGAAGTCGTATGCTGATGCGAAGAGGACTAATGTGCATTTCACTGTGGGAGAACATGTTTTTCTGAAAATTTGACCGCTCTGAGCTATAGCTAAGAACAAAGGCAACTTGAGTCCCCGATACGTGGGTCCGTTTGAAGTGTTAGAATGGATTGGTGAAGCCACATATCGTTTGGCATTACCCCCTCAATATAGTATGATGCATGATGTGTTTCACGTGTCCAATCTGAAGCGATATATGCAAGATCCAAGCCATGTTCTAAGCATTGAACCCATTGAGCTTCAAGGAAAGCTAACTTATCCTGAGTTGCCTTTGTGGATTCTAGATATCAAGGTAAAAGAGCTTAGAAATAAGAATATAGAGATGGTAAAGGTTCTTTGGAAGCACCATGGAGAGGATGAGGCCACATGGGAGCCGAAGACGGACATGCAAAAGGCATATCCTAATTTGTTTGTTTGATTGATGAATTTTGAGGGCAAAATTCCTATAAGGAGGGGAGGATGTTATAACCCCATTTTCTAAAGCATGTAATGAGATTTGTAAATATCTTTTTAAAAGATAAATGGAATCCATGGTTAATTTGATGGTTTGATTTGAATTAATTTCATGTATGATAGCCTTGTATGCTTTCTTGATGGGCCTTATTGGCCATTAAGCCTAATTGAAAGAGAAAGAAAAAGAAAAGAAAAAGGAATTCAATTGGATAAAGAAATACATAAGAAAATAAATAAAAATGATCAAAAGGGTTAAAGGATATTTTTCAAAATAGAATTTTGTAACATAAAGGTTCCTTGGGGTTCAAGGAACTCAGGATAATTACATAATGGCAAAAGGAATAGGAGATATGTGGAAAATATGAATAAATAAGTGATAACTTGAAACTGAAGAAAAGGGCTCATTTTCTTTAGATAATGACTTCAATTTTTTCATGATGAGAAATAAAAGTATGAACTAGTTTCCCTTAAAATTTGAATAAAAAAGGAGTTAATATTTGGGAGTTATCGATTTTTCAAGTTATCCATGATTTTAGAATTTATTTTGAAAAATTAGGAAACTAATTTCCTTTTGCTAGATCGGGTGTGATGAGGGTCGTTGGATCTTAATCCAACGCGCACCACTCATCATCTAGAGTCCCAGAGGGATGCAGACTCTGTTCTCACAGGGGGACTTTCCCCTCATTTTTCTGATCGACTCAGTGCATGTGCACTCGAGTTTTCTGTCCCATTGGGTCCGGGAGTGAGAGGCGAAGCTTCTCGACCCTAATTTGATGGGTTCCCATTGCGAATAGGAAAAACGACCAATTGGGTAAAGGATCAGTTGACAGAGGGGTTAAGAAACCCTAGGAAGAGCCACCCTAGTCCTATATATAGGACACCACTCGAGTCCTCGCACCTTAACAATCTCGAGCGGCCATCTATTAGGTCTCGGCACCCTCTCCCTCGCGCGATTGCTATCGCTCCGACGAGCCCCAGCCGCGGTGCCGCTACCAGTTCAAGATAAACAGAAAAGGAGGATGATGAGCATGAGTCGTCAGATCGTGGAACATGGTGGGCCGGGTGAGATCTAATGACCTCAGGAGAAGCGCGCTGAGATAGCTCGCTGGGTGGAGTGAGTTGGCGCGAGGCGTTTGATTAAGAGTCCATCATGGACTCAAGTGAGAACCAATAGACCGGGCATTGGGGGCGTGAGCGCAGGAAAGCAAGTGGAGGAAATTGACGCGGAGCGTTAGATCCAGACGCGGTCCATTGGCGCATCGATCCAACGCTCGAGGAAATTTGATAAAATCCCTCTCTAATCAAATAATCCAGAATATTACTTTTCTTGCAAAATTAATAGAGAACGCTAGAAATATCCAATGAAGAAACTTTATATATGAAAGTTGTATAGAAAAATACGAGGAACATGATAAAAATACTTTGAGAATCTGAATCTATCTCGTTTTGCAAAAGTACTTTAATTTGGTAGAAAAGTATATTAAAAATTAATTAGAAACCCTAATTGTATATAAAGGATGCATCTTTGAAGATTAATAGGTTAATTTGAAAGGTATTAACCTGTTGATTAGTAGTATAGAGTTTTCATCCGTTTTGTATACAAAGTTGGTAGTTTTAGGGTTTTAATCCATAAATGAAGAATAATATATATGGAAACCCTAATTGGGGTAAAAGAAGAGGAAAACCATGATATTTTAGATTAAGAAAGTGAATTACTAAATAATGATCCTAATATTGTTAGAAATATTAAAATGAGAGAATGTAAATGTTTTAAGTAGATTTGATGAATTAGGGTTCTTAATAACTAAGAATGAAGGCAAAACCCTAATTTCCAAGGAAACCCTAAAATTGGAATAGAAACCCTAAGGAAAATGATGAAATTGGGTAAATATTAATAAAAGGAAACTTGTACTTTTATTTCAAGGTTTCTGTGCACTTTGCTTGCTTGTTGGATTTTCTCTGTCTACATAGTTGATTCTATATCCAAATCTACAAATACAGGTATGTGGTTACGCTTATGAATACTCCGAGTTAGTTTTCTGAGGATTTTCGAGGTTTTTATCGGTTGCTTGAAATTAGTTGTTGGATGCCTTTATTTCATGCAACTATAGAGTGACTACGACTATCACTATAAATGTATACATATAACTTGCTTAGCTATGGGTCCACCCCTGTGGCTATGCAAAGGCTAAAAAGGGTAACCAAGAGCAAGGTATAGGCTATCATGAGTTAGAAACTGGGCTACACATGTGTAGTGCCATGAGACTCATAGCATGCCATGAGTTAAGGAGTGGGCTACCTACGAGTAGTACCATGTGACTCAACCCTAGAGGGGTTACCGGACAACGCAGGGGATCATGAGGGGTATAAGGGGGAATCTACCATAAGGAAGGTAGTATCCAGGCCCACTGCCGGACAGCGCAGGGGATAGGATATACATGGATCGCACAATTATATTTAAACTATAAAATTGTTTGTTAAACTATAATTGATTGCAATACATTGTTATGGATAATTACATGATTAGTATTTCCCCCACATACCAGCCTTGGCTGATCGATGGTTTGTTTGTCGGTGTTTTAGGTACAAAACTAAAAGGATAAGCAATAATTCGTCATATTGTGAAATACATGAATTAAAGTTCAAGGAGGATTAGTTAGACTAGTCCTAGTTCTGGATAGAAGTTTAGAAATCCAAAATTTTCAAAGGTATGCAAAATTTTATTTATTACAACTTTCTAGTTTAGTCTGTTAAAATTTAATAATTGTTCTTGGTTAATTGCCGAATCTTTGATCCGGAAATTATGTGTGCGGATTCGACCTCTCAGTCTCCCTTAATTGGGGGTTACCGGATGGTAGGGTCGTAACAACATTCATATATCCAAGAATTGAATAGATCTTAGAAAAATCATATTAATTAGCATGGTTATTCAAAAAATACAAACAAGGTACTAAAATGTTCTGAAAAATGAGTACAATAGAAAAGAAGAAGAATATCAATCTTTGGATGCTGAAATATTAGTTATATTAGATAACATATATTATACACATTGGGTGGATAATAAATATCAAACGATGGCCTAAAATTATGATAATATGTAAGTAAATCCTAAATCATGTTTATAGTCCATGTAATGGTCAATGATTATAACGTTGATGAATGAAAATATGAAATGCTTCATGTAGCTGTTTAGGAATAATAACGCTAATTATTGTGCAATAATTATGAATATGCTTAAGAAATTCTGAAAAATTACAGTAGGATCTCATATCAGAAATTGGAAGGCAATATATAACTTTGAGATCATATTTATGCATATAAATAATGTTACATGTAAAATGATCCTTATATGATGAGAAAACACTAACATTATTAATAGATGTAACCTATGGTTAATATGTGCACACAATTATATGCAATCAAATAATCAGATTTGTATCCTAATCCGGAATATAAGTTCAATAACATAAATCTAGGTTGACTAGAAAAGTAATCTTAGAAATATCCTAATGACTAAGCAAAACCCTAAAATTGGACATATTAGGGTTAAGATGATGAGAACCTAATGGTGATATGTGATCTTTTCTTGATCAGGATTTGACCAAAGATATAGTTGACATGTGGAGTATTTGTGGATTAGGAATATCTTGATCAAGGTACGCTTTACCTCTTACTTGTCTTACTATACAATATACTTGTATTATATGTCTAGTAAAATACTTGGCATATGATATTGGATGAAATGATTGTTCTTGTATGATATCTTTCTTGATTTTCTATACTTATGGATATGAATACATAAAACATAATATATTTGTTCCATTATATCCAAGCACTTCAACTCTTTGTTAGTCAAGTGCTGGAAAATAAAGTACTTGAACTATTTGTTAGTCAAGTACTTAAAAGTGATCCAACTCTTTGACAGTCTGATCACATTATGAAATGATCCAACTCTTTGGTAGTCGATCATAAGGCCTTTAATGCATTCAACCTTTGGCGGTCGATGCATGGATGATATAATGGAAAATGTGCCTAAAATATGTGTTCGCTTTTGTTGACAAACATCTTTGCTCAAGTATATGCATTTTCTTATTTTTATTTATTATTGCCAAGTATTAGTTTTATCTTATTGCCAAGTCTTAGTAATGATAGATATATAAAAGACACATAGGTGTACTCAATACAATATTTTAGAATATTGTGTTGATGTGTACCACATGTAATCTTTTGTTTAGGTTGTGGACATATGCTCTTAAAGAATCAGGATAGTTTAGAGTTGTGTGATGAGCTGATGTATAGGTGAACATGTTGTCTTAAGATCCTATTGTAGATGATAGTATGTTCATATGTAGAAGTTTATTATTCAATGTGTAATATCAATTTGTAATGATAATCCACTTTGTAATTATATGTTGAATTGTGAACATGTGTTGTATGATTTTGTTCTTGTACATGTACATGTGCTATTGTTGTTTCCTCTAACTCCTTTGATTTTCCTCTTCTTAGCCTAATGTGTGATGTTTAAATTGGGAGATCTTGCTAAGGTGAGGTTTTAATTTGGACGTCACACGCGTGGTCAAGACATTAAAAATCTGGGGACATCACATAGAGTTTCTAATAGAATTAACTAGAGTCTCCCATCTCTCAGGTAAAAAAAAAGAAGTAGAAGCGCTTGTAACTCATTATCATGCGACAAACTCATTGTAACTAATTGATAAACCATAATTTTAAAATTATTCAAGTACACAAAAATATTGTTGCAGTCCTTGAACATTAGGTTCACAAGATTCTTTATTAGAAATGCTTTATTCTTAGCTTGTTGTCTTCCTCTTGTACAATGACTCAAGCTTCTTCAATAGAGAGTGGGTACTAGTCTCATTTACGATGTGGTAAAAAACTGATTTATCAACTCAACGACGAATGAGTCAATTGCATTTCCTATTCATCTTTTTCCAATCATAATCTTTAGTGTCCACAAACTTATTTTCTCCCTTGACCACTTCATATAAAATAGTGCAATAAAAAAGTTCCCCCATCTTAATCTTCAACGTTGACTAGTTAGATGCTGTCAAATTTACCATTTTCTTTGCACTCTCCATCTAGTCCACATACTTAAAGGGGTTGATTGCATATCGAGAATCTAGTCCACATACTTAAAGGGGTTGATTGCATGTCGAGATGTGTATATTTAATACACATATAATATAGCAGAAAAACATGTATATGTGGACTAGGTACACAAGTTCTAATTTGTGTAATATAACGCAACAACGTAATAAGCAAGATCTGGACAAACACAAAAAATATATATAAACACAGACAGGAAACGACAAAGAACGTCATGATCTATGTAAATATTCCCACAATGTGTGAGGAAAAAATAACACTTGAGTCAAAACCCGATAGAAAAATCTACTAATAAAGAAATTATAGAGTTTGTCATCACTTTTTGGCCTAAAATTTGAAGAATGCCAAGTATGAGATACGAATTTCACCAAAGAGTCTTCCTAGTAAAATACCACTTTACAAAAAATATCTAAATAGATAAGAACAAAGACAATGGTGGTAGAAACCGGAGCGGCACAACCCTCCTTCCTTGTCTTCTTATTTCTTTCTTCCTTCACTTCTTTCTTTTCGTCGTCAATGCATGCATCGCCAAACAGGAAAGGCGGCTGCTCTACTTTTGCGGCTTCTCTTATGAATTCTTGAATAACAAGGCAGCTGGGGTATTCAAACCCAGCCAACAACAACGACATTTCCCTAATAGGTCGCCTACAATTAAGCTGGAATCAAACAAGGGCCATATGCCCAACAGTTTGATCATCAGAAACTTTGTTATTTTTTCTTTAGGTAGCTGCGTGATTGTTGCCATGTCGTCATATTCCGAGATCATCATAGATGGATTCCGTTTACCCAAACCACACACAGAAATAGTTGATGGTTGTTATAAATATATGTTAGAAATTGGTTTCGAGTGGTACAACAATTAGATCTGTCAATAGAGAGGGTATTATTACATGTTTATTCTTTATCCATACCCTATAGGGTAGGGGTAAAGGTAATTTTTTTTTTGTTACCCGTTTCATGTTTATCCTTTTTCCACATCACATGAAAAGGGGAGGATAAGGTATGGACATTATCCATACCTTTTTATCCACATTTATTTAACAAAAATATATAAGTATATAGAATCTTATAGTTCAATTTTTACCTTATTTTTTCAATACGAAAGCTTGTGGGTTGCGGCTTGCTTCCCACCCCCACTTTCACTCAATTATAGTATATTATTATTAAATGTTGAACATGTTGATAGGGCTGTGAAAAATAAGAAAAAGATTATCGCGCAACTTTTAAATAAGTTATTCTTAGACCAATGTCTAAACCTATTACACAAGTATAACATTGTCATTCTTATATTCACAATTATGAAAATACAAGTAAGAAAGATGTGACTTAATCTTTATCACCCTACATACCACCTTAAAATAAGTTAGCTTTTTATAAAATCTATTTTACATCAAAATTACCATTTTACCTTCCCCATTTACCATGTGGGGAAGAGGGCAAATGTAAGAAAAGGATAAAAAGATTGCTAAAATATATAATTACCTTTACCATTATCCACTACTGTCTGGAGGGTAAGGGTAAAAGTAGAGTCTGACCCTCCCCATACCCTCCTTATTAATGGTCGTAACAACAATTGAGTTGATCTAAAATAGTCTCATCGAAAAGCGATATATGTAATTGGAAGTTTTACAAAATAGTATGCCCCAAATCGAATCCGGGTTCATAATATAACCCAAACTCGATCCAAATTGTATGCTATTGTTAATTGTTCATGATATATAATAATTTATACGTGATTTAAGTTTGAATTGCCTAATTGTGTCCATTTGATTCGAATTTAAGAAATCACCACCCAGATTCGACCATAATTCTATTAAGACATCATTGTCCGAATCGTATATCAACCAAGATTGACAGAATCTACAAACGAGACTAATTTTTCAGATCTAAAAATCATGTTCACAAATACAGAAAAAAAAAGATTAACAACTCTTGTCGATAATTTTTTCGTAGCCAGTTGCAAAAATATAAAACTAGAGTGCTTCCAGATAGATTTAACACGGAGAAGCATATCCTAACACCGCCAATGATAGGGACATGCTTCACGGAATTTGGTGGGATATGGATTAGTTTCGTAATAGAATAATTCACAAAACGAAAATGAGTGCCTCACGCGCCCAGAGAGACACGTGCATTCCAAGCACCCTCTCAGCCCGGTTTTGCAAGAGCGGGGCCGAGGTTGGGTAGTTTTGGATGGGGGCGGGTGGTTTTGGTGGTTAAGGTTGCATGTGGCATGTCTGTGGAGAGAGAATGAGGGGGAAAAGAGAGAAATTTATATCACGTATAACTTTAAATCCGTAGTGTACATTTTGACGAAATAAAACTCATTAAATTCCTTACAAATATACAATCTAAAAAGACTAATATTGATATATTTTGAGAAAAAATAATATGGTACGTAAATTTATTTGTGTTTTACAAATGAGGTGCAACACATGCAAAATATGGTGCATTGCAAAAAAAGGTGTATTGATACGACACAAATTGGACGCAATCACATCTGAACTGAGTGCATTCAAGTTGAACCTAGGCGCATTGAAGTTCAAACTGAGCACAATCAAATCAGAATATTAGGTGCATCGAAACAACACTAATTGGGCGCAATCATACCCAAATTGGGCGCATTCAAGTTGAAATTTGATGCATTCAAGTCTAAATTGGGTATAATCAAGTCTGAATTGGGCATTTAAGTCCAAACGGGACACAATCATGTCCAAACAGGGTACATTCAAGTCGAAACTGGGCACATTCAAGTCCAAACTGGGCGCAGTCTGAACAAGACATTCATGTTCAAATAGGATGCAATGAAGTCCAAATTAGGCTCAATCAAATCAAAATTGAGCGCAATCAAGTCTGAACTGAGTGCATTCAAATCCAAATTGATCAAGTGGATGCAATCAAGAAGACGAAGAAGAAGAAGAAGAAGAAGAAGAAGAAGAAGAAGAAGAAGAAGAAGATGATGATGATGATGATGATGATGATGATGATGATGACGCCGATGATGATGATGATGAAGAAGAAGATGTTGATAATGACAACAATGATAATGATGATGATGATGACGATGATGATGCACTCACAAGTACGTGCATTACAACACTAACTAGATGCAATCATGTCTAAACTAGGCCCATTCAAGTCTAAATTGGGCACATCAACTTTGAATTAGTCTCACGACCGAACCGGGCACATTCCAAATCAAACTAGACACATTAGATTGAAAGTGAGCCCAATACATGTCAAACTCCATCTATTTTGTTATTTTTGAAAATATACTAATGTTAGTCTTGTCAGAAAGTATTTTTTAAGGATTTTAATAATTTTATTTCGTGAAAAACTCTTTGCACATCCAAAATTATAAGCAAAACAAATATAAATATTAAAAAAATAAAAAATAGTTGTTTAAGGAGAGACAATGAGTGTGGGAGAGGAGGGAGGGGGTGGGGACTACGGCTAGCGGGGGTGGTTTCACCGCACGTGAAACATGCTTCAAACCCACCCCCACCCCACGTGCGTGGGATTAGTATAGTTCTTCACAAAAAGATATTACTTACCATGAATCTTTCGTTAATGTAACGATGCTTGATTTTAATTTCTTCATTCTGTCTTGATATTTTAAAAATTAGTGAATGTGACTTCTTGGAGATGATTCGGTGCTATCTCGGTGATTTTGAGGAAAGTGTCCTCATTTGTTCTCCTGTAAAAGTAGAACAGAAGGTTGTGACCTCTGTCGTCCGTAGTTGTAAATGAGGTTATGTTCTCAAGCATTTACGGTCAAAGAGGAGTTTGACTTGGTGGTGTCTCATTACCAACAAAAAGAAAGGCAATTAAGTATCACGTTACACTTAAGTTGCACTGTTGATATCTTAATCAAATGATAAAGCAAAGCTAGGTTGTTGAAAAGCTTTTAAAGGCATTTGAGTCCTAAACTCCTTACGTCGGTCGTGTTTGCTTTCTCTCTCTTGCATCTCATTGTTCTCATATATCTTTATAGAACAAGTTCGTGTTAAACTTAGTTATTTTGTTCATCCAGTAGTACCATTTAAATAATATGAATTCATTTTCTATAAATGTAATGGCACTTCTAAACTAATCTTAGCTTTCTTAAATAATTAGGAACAAACATGTGTGATGCACCAGCTTGACGCCATTATTGAACAAAATTCATAGTCACTTGTATTCAGCTCATTCAATAAGATATCTTTGATTGATTCTATTATAATATAACATAATATAATATACATTTTTTAAAAATTTACATTTATTTGTTATGCAAACCATTTCAATTTTGATTTGTTGCATTGACATGACATGTGACAAAAAAATCACCATATCCAGGGCCTAAACCCGATCATAGACCCAGTTAACAATATTGATTTGAGTACAAGCTTACCAAAAATCTAGCATGACTCAGACCGGTGCTCATGCAAACATATACATAAAGTCACATGTTGCCGACAAAGAGTGGTTCAAGTGGTCAAGCACGATGTCTCCTCATGAAGGGACCTGGGTTTGAACCCCATTTGTCGTCTTGATTTACCACCCTCCTGGGCGTTCGGCCTCCGCCACGGACATGGAGAGGGAGAGGGATCTCTCTCTTAATCCCATATACATAAAGTCAATGAAAATGTCTTCCATTCTATATATGGTTGTGTGGATTAAGGATTTCACCCCTTGGGTCCATCTTCTGAGTATAGACCATGACAACCTATTTTTTATACACGTCACTTAGTACACTCACACTTATTATTAAATATGTGTACCTATCATGTCCCAAGAGACATCTTTTTTACTTTTTTCGTCTCCCACAATATGTTCCCCTTTTTTGGTATTTTTGTAAAGATATTTGTATATGAAAAATAAAGTAATATAAAAAAAATAAACTCTCTTTCCATTTCATCTAGCCTAGATGATCATAATCCAATAAAATGGGTTTCCATAGATTACAAATAGTATTCTCTATAACCTAAAAGATACTCACATTTCTTTGTTCCAAAGTTCATGGAAAGTAATAGAGAACACAAGTTAGTCTGCCATCCTTTTAGACTCAATATATTCATGGTGAGATGACGGGAGGACGACTAGGGTTGTCCCGTGGCGGCGGCCACGGGGGAAGCAATGGCGGGGGTCGGGGCCGTGGCTGGCTTGATCGTCCGCCTGATCCACGAAAAGAATCCGGTGAGAATCTATATTCTGAATCGGCTGTGAACAACACCAACGAGAAACCTGTTAATCCTGGGACGGAAGGTGCCGAGATGGATATGGACACCTCTGCTACGGCAGACAAGAACACACGACTATCGTACGCTGATACAGTCGCCGGCAAATCTGTGGGTTCTTTGACGTATGAAAACCCTATCTCTCCAAATGTTCTGCTTGACTCGGACATCAGTGTTGACTTGAGCGGGGTACTGCCGGCCTTCTCGGTCCGCAATGAAGCGCTGCAATCTCTCCTGGTTCCATGGCAGTTCGCAGTTGTCGTCAAGGCAATAGGAATTAACATTGGCTTCAAAGCCCTAGTCAATAAGATCTACTCAATCTGGGAACCAAAGCAAGAATTTAGGGTTATCGATCCGGAGTGCGGCTATTATATTGTCCAATTCTCAGGGCAGGCAGACTTCATTCACGCCATGACAGGGGGACCTTGGACGATTTTTTGAAACTACTTATCAGTCCAGTCGTGGTCACCAGAGTTCCGGCCTTCCGACCCTATCCGGCGGAAGCTTGTTGTTTGGGTTCGGATTCCTGAACTCCCGGTGTTCTTGTTTCAACACCAGTTGCTTAGTTCAATCGGCAACACCATCGGCAGGACCATTAAGGTGGATGCTCACACACTCCAGGGCCATAGAGGCAAATTTGCACGAATTGCAGTCGAGGTCGAGACGACCAAGCCACTCCTACCGGCCATCTTCATCAATGGAGAACATTACCGTCTTGAGTACGAGAATTTACCTATTGTTTGCATGCGTTGCGGGTGAGTTGGCCACGCGGAGGCCGATTGCAAACAACCGGTAGGCTCGGACACCACCGCCGCATCGTCGTCTAATCCCATCCCATTGCCTGCTGTTACGTATACAATGGCGATCCATGCAAAAAAGCCAGAACCAAGGAAGCAACTCCAGAAGAAGGCTGAGCCTAAAAAGCATCACCGTCAGAGAAAGAGAAGTCGATCCTTGTCTCGGACAATGAGGCAGAGGTAGATGAAGACGGCTTCACTAAGGTGATTAGCCAAAAATAGAAAAAAAAGAACAAGAAAGGAGAGGGCACAACAGTTCCAAAGGTACCGCAAACAACCTCCTCCAATGTGGTCGAGGAGACGGCGGTGACTCTGGTAGGGAATGACACCTCTACTGGAAGACCTCCAGCTGCGCAAGACGGCCCTAGCTATCAATTCCAGGCCAAACCAGCCGAACCCGGACTGCACCCGCAAAGACCGTTTGGTAAGCAGGGGAAGGAAGCCGGGAATGGTTTCGTTATATTGAGAAACCGGAAAGTTGTCTACCAGACTGTTCTAAGCCCCGACCGAGTCCGCAAGAAGGGTAGAACAGACCAAGCCGAGATGGAACCTCCTGATGAAGAAGAAGGGGCTGATTCCAACGGAAGTAAGGCCAAGAAGGCCCTTGAGTTTTATGACCAAGAGGCCAATGCAGAATAACATGATGCTACGTGTATGGAAGCTGAAGGGCAATCTGAAGGATTGCTCGCTGTCATTTAATGCAGCAACCCTCTTCTTCAACCTATCTTAATGTATTGTTGCTGGAACATACAAGGTGCATGTCAAGATAGGAAGATTCGTCTAATCAAGGAAATGAAATATACTTATAAAATCCATTTCTTTGCTGTTATTGAGCCAAGGTGTAGTGGTTCTACTGCCTCCAACATTATCCGCCAACTAGGTTTTGATTCCTCTCATAGAGTCGAAGCCATTGGCTTCTCAGGGGGCATTTGGCTCCTCTGGGATAAAGGTAGATGTAGTGTGGACGTTATCCTCAACCACCGATAGTTTATCCATCTCTTGATTGATAAAAGTTGGTTCCTGACCATTGTTTATGGTAGCCCGAACCCTGTGCTCCGTAATCACCTCTGGGATCATCTTGAACAGATTTCCGCCGGCATTCATTCGAGCTGGGCCGTCATTGGTGATTTCAACACCATGCTTCACACCTCGGAGAAGAAAGGAGGCAGATTTTTTGACAAACGTTCATGCGCCCGCTTCAATGATGTCCTCTTACAAGCTGGTCTCTCTGATCTGCGCACGCAAGGAGGTCTGTATACGTTCTGACGTGGTACTCTCTTTGAAAGGTTGGATAGGGCCATTGCTAACGACGATTGGATCCATCGTTTTAGCGATGCCACCATCACTTCGCTTCCTCGATTGTTCTCTGATCATAATCCGTTACTGCTAAGACTGTACAGTCCACAGCAAGTATATCGCACTTCCTTCAAAACCAAAGCAAGTTGGGACCTCAATCCAAACTTCAAATCCAACGTCATGGCAAATTGGAAATCGGAGGAATCCTTCCAATCTGCGTTTGCAGCCTTCCGCAAGAGGGCGGTCAAATGGGACCACGATTGCATGCGGCAACAGTGCCGCGAGAAAGAGATCCTGCTGTCTCGTATCCACAAGGCCCAGGTTACAGCTGAATCTAATTTTGTTAATCCTGATAGCTCGATTGACATTGAATTGCAGGAACAATATAATCAAATCCTTGAGAGGGAGGAAGCCGACTGGAGACAACGGGCGCATATAGATTGGCTTCGCCATGGTGACGGCAACACAAAATACTTTCAGTCCTTTGTAAAAGCACGGAACCATCATAATAAAATTACGCAGGTCAGAGATGCTTCGGGGGATTGGATATCTGAGCCCACTGCACTCTGTGAACATGTCCGAGCCTTCTTTGCAAACCTCATGACTGGATCCTTCCAACCCGATCCTCGGAAGGTTAGCCTATACCCAGGCAGATTCAAGAAGTTGATGCCTCAGGAAGCTGTTGCCATTCAAGCTATTCCTACAGCACAGGAGATTCATGATGTCATGTTCAAAATGGCGCCGTCCAAGGCTCCGGGACCCGATGGAGTCTATAATGGTTTCATCCAAAATAACTGGGGGAAAGTTGGCCCCTCCCTCGTCAAGCTTGTTACAAACACCTTCGCATCGGGCATAATAGATGCTGATATTGCACACTCGCATATGGTCCTTATACCTAAGATTAAGGCCCCGGTTACATGTGGTGATCTGAGACCAATTTCCCTTAATAATGGCTGCTTTAAACTTCTGTCAAAGCTACTAGTCGAGCGCCTTAAGCCCTATCTTAACAAATGGGTTTCACCATACCAATCCAGCTTCCTTCCTGGTCATAAAATCAGTGACAATGTACTCTTAGTGCAAGAAGTCATCCACTCGATGAGGAGTAAAACGTCGAAGAAGAAATGGGTTTGTATCAAGCTTGATCTGTCCAAGGCGTTTGATAGAATGAACTGGAAGTTCGTGGTGGACACGTTGGAGAGAACATGTCTGCCATGTATATTAGTCCAGCTTATAATGCAAATTATTACCTCTGGTGATACGTCCATTCTTTGGAGTGGTCGCCCCCTTCAATCTTTTAAAGCCACTCAAGGAGTCCTCCAAGGGGATCCTATCAGCCCCTACATGTTCGTTCTGTGTATGGAAAGGTTGAGCCAAGCAATCCTTAATTCTATAGAAGATGGCTCCTGGAAACCTATCATCCTCTCCAGAGGTGGTACACCTTTATCCCATGTCTGCTTTGCAGACGATATTCTCCTCTTCGCTGAAGCTTCCACTGCCCAAGCAGCAAATATCACTGACATCCTTAAGAAATTTTCTCTGGTTTCTGGACAGATGGTTTCTAAAGAAAAATCTAAGTGCTACTTCTCGCGAAATGTCACCAATGTTGAACGCAGAAGGGTAAGCCGTAAGCTTGGCTTTCCGTGGACTGGTGACCTTGGGAAATACCTTGGGATTCCTGTTCTTCATAATCGAATCAATAAACAGACACATGGGCACCTTACCTCTACAATCAAGGATCGCATGAATGGGTGGGCAATGCGGCACCTCTCCTTGGCAGGCCGTGTGACCCTGGCCAAAAGTACTCTACAAGCTATACCCATATACACTATGCAGACTGTTAAGATCTCGCCGGCAGTCTGTGAGGATATTAACAAGCATGTTCGCACATTCATTTGGTCGGGCTCTGGTGACAGGAAGCTGCCCCTAGTAGCTTGGAGGAAGATCACCTCTTCTAAGGATAAGGGAGGGCTGGGTGTTAAAGATGCCCGGGACCAGAATCTCTCACTTATGTTAAAAAATGTTTGGGTCTATTTGAATGAACCAGACAAGCTCTGGGTCAAAATCCTTAAAGAAAAGTACACTGCCGGTAATCGACTGCTGAAGAAGCCGGGATCACCAGTTTGGAACTTCATCAAGAAGCATATGGAGGAAATCAAGTCCATGTGTGGTGTTGATGTCAATAATGGGAGCTCCACCAATGTTTGGCATGGGAAGTGGATTAATAGTCAAGCTGTGACGGATCTGGTCCCAGATTTGTACATACCGCCTTCTCTGCAAACTTTGCAGGTTGCCTCCATGGTGCTCGATAATGGGGACTGGGACTGGGATTTCATCAAGGCGTTCCTCCCTGCTGTCTCTTGGCATATTATTGAAACCATACCGCCCCCTAGCCCTAACAGAGGGGATGATCTTTGGATATGGCCTCTGGAAGTCGTGGGCAATCTAAGCAGCCGCTCAGCTTACCATTGGGTTCGCTTGAACACAGCAGTTAGCATTCCGGGCAGTTGGAAATCCATTTGGCAGGCACAACTCCCTGATCGTATCCGTATCTTCCTTTGGTTGATGCAGCACAAGGCTCTTCTTACTAATGTCGAGCGTGCACGCAGGCATATGGAGGTGGACATCCTCTGTCTAGTCTGTAACAATGCGCAAGAAACGATCCTCCATGTATTACGAGATTGTCCTGGTAGTCGGAGGACTTGGAAGGACCTCCTTCAAGACGAAGCTCACTTTGATCTTTCTGAAGACGACTGGATTTCATCCAGATTATCGCCTAGTAACAAGGACTCGCCAACCGCTATTTTAAGCGCAGTCGCTTGTTGGCATAACTGGACAGTAAGGAACAAATTCCTACATGATGCTGAACGTGTGTCTATTGAGATACGAGTTAAATTTATCCAGGAACGTGCAATCTCTATAGTGAAAGCTTGGTCTCACACTGGTGTACCTCATAGGCGACTATCCCACCAGGTCCCTCTGCAACAGCAACTACTTGTCTTTGTTGATGCAGCATACCATTCCCACTCCGGTAGGGCTGGACTTGGTTTATTCTTATACAACCTATAGGGAGATGATCAGTTATTCGCGGGCTGGCCATCCTATGCAAGCTCAAGCTTGGAAGCTGGGATTCAAGCTGTGGTTCGCGCAGCTGATGTCTGTCGTGCACAGGGACGCTCAAATTATCTTATTCTCTCTGATTCAAAATAGGCGGTCGACTTTCTATCCAGCAAGAACGGGGCCATGGACAGATTCAAAGCTCATAAAAGACGTTATCAAGAGCTCAGAGGAGATAGTAGTGTCTTCATTAGCTACATCCCTAGAAACAACAATGTTATCGCAGACTGTATAGCTAAACAGGTCATGCGGTCTAGGAATTCCTTTGAGTCCCATATGCAGCCAGCTTGGCTGAGTTGCAATGTCAATGAGACAATCTCTGTAGTTACATCCTGTACTAGGGCACGGGATCATTAAATAAAAGCCTTGGTTTTGCAAAAAAAAAAAAGTCTGCCATCCTTTAAGATGAGTGAACCCAGAAATAGAGTTTGGACTTGTAGGGGTGTCCTTATTGTCAACAACATGGAACTAGACATCTTTAAAAAAAGAATAGTCAACAAATATGTGATTATAATCTTCTTCATACAATCTACATATTTCACATCTTCATGCGAGATTGAACCCACAACTCTTCAAGAGATCTTGAGTGAGATGCTTGTTCAACATATGCCACCAAGCTATAATTTTGCATCTTTTGGGGGCCTTTGACTTCTATACCTATTAGACCAGGTGACTTTAGGATATTTATCAAGCAATAGTATCTAGAAATCATTAAATCTTATGAGGTTATTCTTTGTAAGATAGAACAACAGAAATGTTGCCACAAGATGGATCATATAGAGGTTCAATAAAATCTAAGACTTTTTACAGTGTCTAAGTTTACTAGCAATCCATTGATCATCCTAAATCAAGAATTTCAATTTTGCAAATTTTCCCTTACTGAGTTTGAGATTGTCTTGTTTATCTAAATGATATCAAGAAAGTGATTTTTTTTACTCAAGATTCTATATATATGATGGTGGATTTGTCATCAATAATAGATACATGAGCAGGATTTGATCTTTCATATAGAGAATATGTTTCCACATCCATGATACTTGGAAGAGTAATTGACTTTCCATATATAATCACTCTTGAGATATCTGGATTGGATCCATCTGACCCATAAAGTATTCTTTTTGAGATATATGTTCGATATATTTTTAACTTTAGAATCTCTAATATGTTAGTAGTAGTTTAATATTTAGACTACCTTCTTCCTTGGATTTACATACATTCTTCCAGAAGACCATGTGCATGGAATTTTGAAGAAGGGCACACCCAATAAGAATTCTTTTCACATTCTATCTATTTCAACAACATACAAAGGAAATGAAGAGGCCCAATACATGTGAAAAGAAAAAAGAATGGATTTAATGAGTTCTATCCTTCCAACATATGGTAGATGATGGGATTTTCATCCTTCAAGTTGGATATGATATTATTAATTATGGGAGAGAAAAGCCTACGTGATAACCTACCACATAGTAGAGGAAACACAAGATATTTCATAACAAGAGCCCCGACTTGATATTCAATTTAGCCCTAATAAATTTAGTGTTATACGAGTAACTTCTAAAGATATAACTCTTCTTAGTATTTACTCAAACTAGAAACTTCACTGAAGTCTTTCATAGAATTTCAAGGCCATCAAAAGAAATAGAGTTAGCTTTAGAGAAAATGACCACAATAATAGCATGTGAGAAAGCAAGATCATGTGATCCTTCCATAGGTAGGAACATATGGTAAGATTGAACTAAGATAATAATGCTAGATGACCATTTTGTAGAAATGACAAAAGGTATTAGGCAAAGGGTTCACTTTCTTCCTATCAGGATTTAAGGAGGGAACATGGACCACATCTATGAGAACCTATAAACTTGTACTGTTGAAATTATCATCAACCAAGTGCATGAAATAGTAGGGTAAATTCATGTGTTTCTAGATAGATTTTAAGTAAGACCACTCCACTAAATCAATATTTCTTCATCAGGTCCATTTTAAGGCACGCATTTGGTATAGAGAATTTCATAACATTACTTATCATTTCATGATAAGAAAGATGGAACCAAAAATAGATCTATCTTTGATGAAAGTATTTTATGCTTTTTTGATAAGATCAAGAAGAATACCTTGAACCCTATTATACATGAATTTGGAAGTAGTGAATGTCGCAAAGTGGAAGAGGATTCTAATCTATTATTCAAAAACATCTTTGGACTTTCAAATGAGGATAATGTTGGTTATATTAACTTATCTAAGGATTTTATAACTATAAAAGAATTCAGGACAACTTTAATCACACACCCTTGATGTAGCCATAATTTAGGGCTTTATCTTGTGTCTTTTAGTTCCTTAATCACATTTAAACTTGTTAGAGTGCATTGAGGGTGGTTTAATCATTTGGGACGACCCACTATCTCTCATTTCTATAAATCCTTGGTGCACATTCTTTTTAGAAGATAGTGAATGCCCCTATTGAAAGTAGGCACCACACTATGACCCTCCATAGTTTACAATAAAATGCAATTATGAACGTTCTTGCATGTGTTTTAGGTATTTGGACAATGCTTTGGATGGATGCGATAGAATGAGGATGATCCTAGGATTACTTCACCCTTAGAGGAGCCTAAGGAGGGTCCAAGAGCTTCCCAAACCTGCCCCTAGTGCTAAAGAGTCAAGTCATAGACAATAGTTCCAAAGACTTCCAAAGAGAAGATTAAAGTGCAAGCAAAATCCTCTATGACAGTCGTGGTACCAAGGAAAGACCATATTTCCAATGTCAAAATCACAACAAATTTATAGTGGAAAAGCAACTCAAGACAAGCTCAACAACACGACCATGCCAAGAAGGATCTAGCTCGACTGTGCCAACCAACACATTCATGCTGTCAAGATATCAATAAGTGTCTTCCAGCAAGAAAAACCATCATCCAAGTCCCTCACCAAGATAGTACAACCCAGTACAGCCATGCTGCCTAACATGGCTTTGTTGCCATCCTTCAAAACTCCAAACTTTAACTATAACATTTCCATCCTCAACACATTTTTTGCCTTCTAGCACAGTTGTTCTACCCTCCACCCACCATGTTGTTCTTCTTAGAATGGTTATGTTGCAAGTACACCCTATTTCATTTTTATATTGTTTTTTATTCTACCCCCACTTAACCCTAGGCTTCCCAAACCACTATATATACATTAATTGTGGCTAGGAGTTGAAGGTTATCCATGCTATCACTTACTATCACATTCATAGAACTCACACCTACTTCTACCTACTCACCTACTACCACTCCATTTCTACCTTAGAACCCTACATTTATAGGATCTTGGATACTTCCATCCACCATTCCATGCCATCCAACCACCAAGGAGGGAGACACACCAGCTTCTCAAGATTTTTTTTTGGTCCTTCAAATCTTGTTGCCCTTTTTCTATTGATAAAAGAAGTTTATATACAAGGTAGCTGAGAGAATGTACAACAGCTACAAAACAACAAGAAAAACTAAAAACTATCTAACCCTATCTTTACATGGTTCCATATCATATCAACACTTCTAACTCTTCCTTAAAAAATTCTTATATTCCTCTCCCGTCACATTTCATGAATGAGCAAAAAAATGAAAGTCCTAGCAGCCATATCCTTCATATTAGTCATATCAAATATCCCATGGATGCTTGGAATAATCCCATTATCTTTTGCATGGTCCAAAAGTTCTTTACAGAACCTACAATCAAACAAGATGTGTCTAGTAGTCTCCTCTTCCTCTAAGCACAACACACATCTAGACGCACATTGGATGCATCTTCTTTTATGATAATCAATAGTCAGTAAGCCATCTCTCATACACCTCCAAACAGTTAGAGTATCTTTCATGTGAGCTTTAGTTTTCCACAGCCAGTTGGACCAGATGCATTTCATAAAAATGACCCTCAATTCATCCCATAACTCCTTCATCTTGTTAACTCTCTTCCCATTCAGTAGGAGATCATCCTCATCTTCTCTCGAGAAAGTGACTCTTTCTTTGACAAACTTCACAACCTGACTCACATGTCTTGACTTGGGTTGTAACCATATACCATCTTCAGAGATGTAGCAGTTGACTTTGGAAAACTTCCCGACACCACCATTGACCCCACACTTATTAGGGAGGAGATATTTCATAAAAAAACCCTTCCCTATCCAAGGATCACACCACAGCAGGGTGTTGTCCCCTTTACCAACTGAACAACATACTTCATGAACCAGCTTATCCCTTAAGAGAATAACCTTCTTCCAGATCCAAGCAGAATTGGATTGGATTTTGATGCTCCACACTGAGTCCCCTTTGAGGTATCTTTCATGGACCCAACGCACCCACAAGGAATCTTTCTTCTTAGCAACATCCTAAGTCTTCTTTGACATACAAGCTTTCACAAGGTCAATTGTATGGTGAATACCCAAACCACCTTCACTTTTTGGTACACAGATACTATCCCAATCAATTGTGTGAATTTTATTTTCAAGGGTAGCACCTCCCCACAAGAAATCCTTGCATAGCTTCTCAATCTCCATGTTAACACTGCTAGGTAACGGAAAAAAAGCTACCTAATATAGCTCAAAGATGAAAGCATTGATGTGATCAACTCCACTCTCCCAATAAAGGAAAGGAGTCTTAATTTCTAGCCTTCAAGCCTAGTTTTCATCTTATCAAGGATAGGAGAACATAGACTTCTCATGATCCTCCCTTTGAAAAGAGGCATCCCCAGGTACTTCTTCGATAGATAATCTATATGATGCCCAAAACATCAACTAAACTATCCACATTAGCTACCTTATTACAAAACACAAAACTTTTCTCCTTTCTTACTTCCATTCCTGAGACAGCACCAAACTCATTGATGAGTCTAGCTATAGTGTTAATGGACTTGTCATTTGCATCAACAAAGAAAATGACATCATTTGCAAATAGAACATGGGACAAAGATAGATCATGGGAGGCCTTAGTAGCATCAAATTCACCCCTCCTTTCAATAGTATAAGCATAGAAGAAAGCCCCTACACAGTGATAAAAAAATGAAAGGGGACAAGGGATCTCCTTGACGAATACCCCTGGAAGGATATAGTCTAGTCGAGGGAACACCATTGATCAAAATTTGGCAATTAGTTGTTCTAAAAATCTCTTCCACCCATTCAATGAAGCAAATGGGGAACTTCATGTTGACCATTACAGAAGAAAGATAACTCCATTCAATCGATTCAAAGGCTTTCTTTATATCCATTTTCAGATAGAACTTAAGAGAATTACTCTTCATCATATTATTAATCAACTCATTGACAAGAAGGGTAGCATCCATGATATTCATATCCTTCAAAAAAGCACACTGAGCCTTGTCAATGAAACTAGGAAGAAGAGGACTCAATCTTTTTGCCAACACCTTCGAGATCCTCCTTAATGATGACCCAACATTTCTTATAAAAGAGATAGTTAAACCCATCTGGGCTAGGAGCCTTAACAACATTGGCTTTCTCAATCACATCCTCAATCTCCTTATCAGTAACAAGGGCACACAGACTGGCAAAATGATCGACAAAAAGACTAGGCAACTCCATAGACACATCAACAACATTTAACCACCAGTCCTTCTTTCTGAATAGATCATCGTAAAAGGCATTAATGTGATTACATATACTATCCTCATCAACGCAAATCTGATTGTCCATTTGCATACCCCGAATAGTATTCCTTATCCTTCTAGTTTTTAAGGTATCATAGAAAAACTTCGAATTCCTATCTCCTAACTTTAACCAATGCACCCTAGCTTTCTGCCTTAGAAGAGATTCCTCTACCTCATAGGCCAAAAAAGCTTCCTTTCTTTTATCTGAAACCTTTCCACTGAGCTCATGATAAAGCAGGTTAGCATCCAATATATTAGAGAGAATAGTATACTCAACCTCCAACTTCTTCCTATTATCATGGATATTGCCCACAAAAGTTTTGTTCCATTCAGTCAGAGCATTTCTCACATTCTCCAGCTTCTCAAGATAAGAGGTGAAGAAAGAGTCTTCACTAGGCCTCCATCTCTATCCACTCCTCTACGTATTCTTCTTTCTTCTTTTATTTTTGTATGAGTAGCTAGCCCCGCTAGGTGGGGTTAAAATGTGACTTTTATACCATGTCGGGAAAAAATAATGTGTAAACTCTATAATTTTGGTTGTTAATATTTATATTCTACTTCCATCTCATTTCCCATTGATTATCTTGTGGGTTTTTACTAAAACCACCTACTTCTAGGAGAAAATGGCCTATATATAACTATCATGAGAATTCCCCCTAGGTCCAACTAGTCGATCCCTAACTAGTACCCCATATTCCTACATATATATATATCCCTTCTTCTACTTGTATGTCAAGATCTAAGTAGCCTATTTAGAAGCACAAAGTAAATTGCTATCTAAAGGCTAGATGGCTAGTGTTGTGAGGTAAAAAACCTCCACTTCCACCCTCCATTACTACCCTTAGACCCCAATTGCCCTAAGATATTTTATCCTAGAAACCCAGACTTGATTGGATCCTAGTTAAATTACACCTAAACCCTAATCCAAATGAGCCTCACAAGGTTGGATAGGGGGTCCTAGATGGTACTTATCCTATACACATCCTATTCTATCCAGGGCCAATTGATAGTTTACGAAAATTTTGTAGCATCTAATTTGTTGTTCGGTTTTATAATCTAAATGGATACATATTTATTTCATGTTCTGACTCCCAATCAACCTAGGTTAGAGTCACATTACCCCAAAATGCCCACACTTCCCATTAATTACTTAAAACCCTAATTTCTCTCTGGTTGTAATGGATGCTTAGTTAGTTGATTTACTTGCCTTCCTAGTACTTAGGTCTTGCTAGTATAGTTAACGCTCCTTTGTGATTGCTTGTGCTAATTTAGCTAGTTATTTGAAAATTTAGACCTTTGCTTGCTCTAGTTTTTTAATTGATACTCTAGTATAGTTTCTTTCTTATATTAATAGTTGTCATACCTAGGTTGTTATTTAGAATTGCTTTGCTAGTCTAGTTTTAGTGTTATCTATTGTTTGCTTACCTTACTATAATTTTCCTCTTTTCTTGTGTAACTCCATTTATTTTCTAAATAGGGATGAAGTAGGTTTTGTTCTTACTTTCTTTTAATTGCTTGCTTGAACCCTTAGTGTAACTCAACCAAAACCCAAGTCAAACCCTTTAACCTTAGACTCCGCATTAGGAACCTAGCTAAAATTAACATAGATCTATTGGCTCCTCGTTCCCTTGGATTACACCCTAATTTACTAATCCTATACTACTCCTGAGCCTGTGTGTTTTTATAAGAGTGATTCATCAAGTCTTATAAATTTTGAAAGACAATTTCGTGTGCCTAAGGTGTATCCAGTCAAGTTCAATCGAGAGAGTGTAATTTAGATACACCGTACTTTCTATTTCAGGGAGAAAGGCACTTGGCCTAGCTAGTTTGTTTAGATTTGACTTTTCCTATTACCCTCACAACTGCTATTTGTTATTCTTTATGTTACTTTTGGATATTAGTTTGCTAACATGTCTTCTTTTCTTTGTTTCTACCTTGTGCAAATGAGACTCAACCCTTACAAGACAAGATGGGAGACTGAGATGCACATGAGCAATCCAACGCCTGTGTACAAGCCACTTCATGACTATTTTATGCCTGGGAACTACAATTCACCAATTTCAAATAGAGGAAGGAAACAATTCTTCAGTCCACCTAGTCTTCTTAGGCTTCTCCCCACCTTATACAAACTTGAGAATGAGAACCCATACAAGGATGTGGACTCTTTCCTTGAGACATTGTCCACCTTTAGAATGTCATCATCTACAGATGACTCCATCTATCCCACATGTTTCCCATTCTCTCTTAAATACAAGATAAGTGATTGGTATGATTCAAAAATAAAAATCATGAGTTGGGGAGATATGAAGAATGGCTTCTTGAAGAAGTTCTATTGTATTGAAAGGTTGACATAAATGTGGTGTGCTATAGAGAATTCCAACCAAATGGATTGTGAGATTTTCCATGATGCTAGGGAAAGGTTCCATAAGATGTTGAGAGGGTTCCCCGTTACAAAATCCTTTTGTGGAAACGTTTTTAATACTTATTCTCCATTCTCTATCAAACTAGTCAAGCTTCAACATATTTGTTTTTTTCTAAAACATTCATGGATAAAAATCTCAAGGAGACATGGCCTTTATTCAATCACTTTGTATAAAATTTAATACATTGAGCTTCTAGCATTATTAATATTTGTGATTGTTCCATTGGTAAGACAACTTCTGATCCTAATAATTCAATCCCATAAATGATGATGATCCTCATTGAAATGATCAATCTTATGAATAATCAGGTGCACTAGGGGGTTCCTAGTAATATATTTAATTATATTGAGTCCATTGGTGAGAAAAAGTGACCCTTTATTCTCATAGCAACCAAGAGAAACAAGGTAAAATGTATAGTTCAAGATGTGTAGATGATGTTCACTACAAACACCACATGCAAGAAGAGATCGATCACCAAAGCTCCAAGGTCGGATCTCCTTGCTACACCAAGCTCCAAGAAAAATAAAAAGAGAAGGAAGAAGATGGAGGGGTGAAAGGGATACAAGCATGTATAGATTAGGGGTTATACAACAAGGGAGATGAGAGAGAAGGTAAAATATGAGGTGTCAACACTCCAAGGTACCAAAGGGACACTTTTCCTAACAAAATACCAACATGCACCCACATGTAACCACCTTAACCATGCATGCAAGACATGGTGATGCACTCTAGGTTGGATCTCGACCACTTAGGCCACCCAACCCTCATGTTGCGACCGCAACACACCAAGAAAATCACCCGTGGTCGCGACACACCATCAAAGACCGTTAGGTCATGACACAAGGTCACCACAAACCCTAAGTCGAGACACTCTTTACATGAGCTTCCATCTTGACCCAAGACACCCAAGAACATCTTGATCACAAAAACCACACCTAGGGAAGGTGTCTCGACCATGACACCTCCAATCAAACCCTAGGTCGTGACCTAGGTTGAGACAAACCATCAAGGGTCACTAGGTCAAGCCACACTAACTGTGGAAACCCAAATCACCACCAAGAGTGACTCCTCTCAACCAAGGGTCAAACAAGGTTCCTAAAACCACCACACACTCTCTCATGAAACTAAGAGAGAGAAGAAACACTCTAGACATAGAAAATCTGAAGAATACCCCCACAAATGGGTAACTTGCAATTTGCACCAAAATTGGAATAGAAAGCACAAACTATATCCAAACAAGCTCAAACTTGAATCTCAAGCTCTCCTCAAACCCTAATTAAATCTCAAATATTAGATCAAGGTTCTAAACACATGATTAAGTCAAAGAAAACATGGTTACTGTAACATCCCTGACCTGGCTTATGAACTAACCCTAGGTGTTTTGCTTAAATATGTGATTAGATGCTTCTGGTTATCTTGTGTAATGTAATTAAATCTTTTGAGGAACCTATATTTCTATTTCAGTCCTTTTTGAACAATGTTGCAATATTGTTTTGTTAATTTTGGACTAAACTGCAAATTACCCAATGTTAGGGGATAACTACAAATTGCACATGTTAAGATATTCCTCTGATTATGAGACATCATAATAATGAATATGATGTAGTGGTGTGGATTCTCCAAGCTTGAGCACCAAGATATAGCTTGTAGAGCAATCCTTGTGCTTTAAAACCTAGTTTTGGTGTAAAGTGCAATTTACCCAAAACATAGGGTGCAACATGTAAAATATACCCTCTAAAGTATCTCTCATGTTTCTTGACAACAAGTAGAGCAAAGAAAATGATAGGGGTGCCTCATTTGAATGACGAAGTAAGAAAGATAGCCTTAATATTTAAATAACCATGTTTTAAGCAAAACGGCCCTTTTATACATGTATAACTTAATAAGGTGTTTGGTTTCTTTTTCTTTTAACCTTGGATAAAAGAGAGGTTTTTCATGTAAAAAGGAGGAAGAAACGTGGTCAATGGTGTATCAAGTATGAGTGGATTGGTTTAATAAATAAAAGAAACAACTATCTTTTTCTTTGCCTGTATAATACCCAAAAATATATAAGCACCCTTTTTCCTCAAAGCAAAGGATCGTTCCTTTAGTTCTTTCCCCTCATCTCCTTGCTTTGGACCGACCAAGAGGAATCTCTGGAACAGAGGAAGATGACCAAGAGAAGTTGGTAAGTATGGATCATCACCTAGCTTGAATTCTTGGAGGAAACCCTAATACAAGGTTGGTTTGTTAGTTTTCCTTACACAACACTTCTTTCTAGACATCTTCTCCATCCAAATCTTGAATAATGAACCTTGGGCAACCTTTGGAGCTTCATACACCATTAAAGCTACGAATCTTGGAGCTCTATATCAGATCTACAGGTGGGTTTTATAATTCTAATCCTTAAGATTTGTTAATGCATCTTCTTCTCCTAGAATCGTTGCTTATTCTTCTCCTTTAGACACTTTTAAGTGTTCTTGCTAGCAATTCCGTGAAGAACAACCCCTGTTCTTGAGGTAGAAGATGATGATGTTATTTCCAATGCTTATCCTAAATCTTGCTTTAGCAAACGGTCTTCCACCTCTTGCACAAACGGTTTCCCAAACCCTTTGGGAGCAAACGGTTTCAAACTGTTTGAAAGCAAACAGTTTCAACCAAGAACACATGGAAGCAAACGGTCGAAGACCATTTGGATGCATTGACCAGGTTTTGACCATTTGGAGGTCTTTTGTAAACATTATGGACTAATCACCCACCAAAAATCATCAAGTAATTCCCAGAGAATCACGAATTGAAGGCCCATTAGTCACCTAAACCCTAATCGGGTCTATTGCTGATTTCAATAATACTATCATGTTGAAGTTTGGGTTGAGTGATGCAAACGGTTTCAAAACCATTTGGGGATCAACCAAACGGTCTATAGACCGTTTGGTGATCACCCAAGACCATTTGGAGGTCTAGGGCTAAGTAGGGTTGACCAATTGAGGGTCCAATGATAACAAGTTGATAAATGATTAAGTGCTGATTTGGAGACCAAACCTAGGGTTCAAACCTTAAGTGAATGTCTTAGTTTTTGATGAATTAATGGGAAAACGATCTCAAGACCATTTGTAGGATGTCCAAATGATCCCAATACCTTTTGGGGGTCACCCAAGACCATTTGGAGGTCTAGGGTTGACCATGGTCAAGTGATTTATGGAAGAGACACAAGATGTCCTACATGTTGATCCTCACACTGACTGAGGAAGATGAGGTCATAGGAATGTGGCTCTTCGGATGACCTATGTATGGTACCGATTGCGATTTAGTAATGGTCGGTGTAAGTATGAGAGGTGTAACTCATCTCCTCAGGGCATAAATATGTTTGTAAAATGTAATCAGCCGTGTAGCATATTTGCTTAGGTTGAATTACGAGAAACAATGATTGACGATATATTGTTTATAATGTGCTAGTTGAATAATCTAGTATACATGTTCTTCATATTCCTTATTGATACATGTCTTGTCATTCAATTAAGTTATAATTGAAATGATTGCTTAAAAGAATGTTGCTTTACTTAGTTACACAATGTTAAACCTGTTGTTGAATGTTTATAGTTCTTCTGCTTAATGTTATTCCATTTATTGCAATAACAATGCTTCTAGCGGAGAGTTATAACTCTCACTGGGACAATTATTCAATTGTCACACCCCGTGGGATTCAACTTTTTAGGTAGACACCGAGGATGAAGGAACCCATCATTGGGTGAGCAAAAACAACAACAGCAGCAACAACATCAGGGACAACAGTGATCCTCAGGTGGAGATATTGTCTGTTAAGTCTTGTAGATAGAATGTCCTATGTGTCGTCTCTGTACTCTCAGGTCCTAGGAGTCAGTAGATGTTTAAAGTAGATCTGATATTTTTGGCTTAATGCCTCAAGATTTTGTATCTTGCCTTGTACAGTTAACAGGGCAGTTGATGTTTGTAACTCTCGAGATGTGACATTACAGAAATGTAATGATGGACCAGTTTGTATATAACTTATCTTGTTTCTTCATGAAAGAGTTTTATCGTTTGTAGATCTCTTTATAAAAGTTTTAATTTTTAGTGATTTTTAATAATTCCGCTGCTAGTTAATCACTTCCGCATTCGTTAATCTCGTTTCCCCGAGTAGAGCATCACAATTTTGCGGTATTAGAGGTCTAGGTTTGCTGAGTCTACAGCGACATAGGACTTAGGTTGTTGAGTTTGTTCTAGTGTCTTCCAGTATATTTGATAGTGTCTTCTGCTCCTCAGGAGAAGAAGATAAGATTAAGGATGTTTGGACCACACAAGGAATATGTTGCAGAGAGTAGTGTTGCTGCTCCCAGAGAAGGTGCAAGAAACCCAGAGATAGAACAACCTATGCCTGAACCACCCCAGTTCAATCCAACTGACATGGGGAACCCAGCCGTCCAAGCCATGTTTGGGTAGTTCATGACTTCCATGACACATATGACTGATAGGATGCCTATACATGTACCTAGGGCACCTACCCATCCTGAAGGACAAGGAGCTGGCAAGACATTTGAACGACTTCATTGAGTTGGAGCCACAGAGTATGTTGGAACAGCTGACCCAGCAAATGCTGACTTCTGGTTAACAGAACTAGAGAAGGCCTTTAGAATCCTGAACATCCCAAAAGCAAAGAAGGTTAGACATGTTGTGTATCTTCTCAAGGGGAGTGATGGTCATTGGTGGACCATGTAAGAACAGAAAAGGCCATGTGTGGAGGTTTCATGGGAAGTTTTTCAATGGGGATTTATCAACAGATATTTCCCTAAGACGTTTCTAGATGAGAAAATCTCTCAATTTTTAGAGGTTAAGACAAGGACTTATGAACATTAGCGAGTATGAGGCTAAGTTCATGGAGCTTTTGCGGTTCTGTCCACACATGGTGACCACAGATGAAGAAAGGATTGGGCATTTTGAGAAGGGACTCAACACTGAGTTGACTATTCCTGTGTTTGCTCTGGAGAACAGGGAAAGGTTTTTTACCTTCCTGGAATTTGTCAGAAGGGTAGAGAGGTCTGTGGCAGAGAAGAGACAGACCAAGAACAAGAGGATGTATCCCCAGTTCTAAGGATCTTCATCTAAAGATTTCAAGAAACCTAGATTTTCTATACCTACACCACCACCTAGATCCAATACCCACATGCAGTGGACGTCAAATAGGGGTAGAGGATGAAGCTTACCTTTGGAAGGAGCTTGTAGATCAGCATCTATGTAAGTTATAGGACCACCCAGACCACAACAACTGAACAAAAGTTGTTACATTTGTGGAAAGATGGGACATTTGATGAAGGACTATAGAACCAGAGAAGTGAGTGTGACTCAACCTCAAAGGCATATTCAACAAGGATCCCAAAGGCGACAGTTTCCAGGTAATGCTAGAGGATGTGGACAAGCGTCCCAAGATGGATCATCTGCACCTAGCCATCGAGCACCAAATCAACCACAGGCGACGACAAGATTTTACGTGATGAATCCTCCTGATGCAGTGATCAACCCTCGGGTTGTGGCAGGTCAGATGGAATTGTTATATTCTGATATGTCTACATCTTGTGTTGTATCCATTTTAATTGATCCAGGTGTTACACACTCCTTTATCACTTGAAGAGTGATTCTTGACTGCAAATTGGCTATAAGTCATAGAGCATATAGTTTGTTGCTAGAAACCCCCTTGATGGGATCTGTTGTGTTGCAGGAGGTATGTTCTACCTGCATTCTCTTCTTTTCTGAACATCACATTCAAGTGGATCTTATACCACTTGAGATGCATGGATTTGACATAATCCTTGGGATGGATACCTTAGAAAGGTATAAGGTTGTCTTGGATTGTGAGTCCAAGCAAGCTATATTTGCTGATAATAGTGACACGTGGATCTTTCAAGGAGAGAGAAAGATTATACCCACCTGTCTTGTGTCAGCTATGGTTGCTGAGAAGCTGATGAGGCAAGGATGTTATGCATTCTTGGCCCATGTGGTAGATACTACTATGGAGAGTCCTAATCCTACTAAAGTTCCTGTAGTTAGGGAATTTAAAGATGTATTTCCTAAAGAACTTCCAGGTGTACCACTGCCTCGGGAGATTGATTTTGAAATCAATTTAATTCCCGACACGCAACCTATAGCACAAACACCATATAGGATGGCGCCTACTGAGATGGAAGAACTCAAGAAACAGCTGCAAGAGTTTCTTGGGAAGGGTTTCATCTGACGGAGTACTTCACATTGGGTTGCTCCGGTCCTCTTTGTTAAAAAGAAAGATGGGTCAATGCAGTTTTGCATTGATTATAGACAGTTAAATAAAGTAATGATAAAGAATAAGTATCCTCTACCGAGGATTGATGATCTCTTTGACCAGTTGCGTGGTGCAACCATCTTCTCAAAAATAGATTTGAGATCAGGATATCACCAACTACATATTAAGGATAGTGACATACCAAAGTCTTCCTTTAGGACGAGGTATGGTCACTATGAGTTCACAGTTATGTCATTTAGACTAACTAATGCACCAGCTGCATTTATGGAACTCATGAATAGAATCTTCCAACCTTTTCTCGATCAATGTGTTGTTGTGTTCATAGATGACATTCTGATCTATAGTAGAGATGCTCAGTAGCATGAGCAACATCTTCGTCAGACTCTAACTTTGCTAAGAGAACACAAGCTATATGTTAAGTTTAGCAAGTGTGAGTTCTGGCTACCAGAAGTATCTTTTCTTGGGCACATAATATCTGCTGTAGGTATTCATGTTGACCCTAAAAAGGTAGAATCTGTTCTTCTATGGGAGCAATCGAAGACACCGATGGAGATCCGTAGTTTCTTAGGGTTGGAAGGCTATTACTGGAGGTTCATCAAGAACTTCAGTTCTATAGCTTTACCCTTGACTAAGTTGACCAGGAAGGATGTTCCTTTTACCTGGAGTGATAAGTGTCACCAGTCTTTTCAGTTGTTAAAGGAAAGGTTGACAAGTGCACCTGTGATTGTGTTACCTAAACAAGGGAAAGGATATATAGTTTTCTGTGATGCTCCAAGAATGGACTAGGATGTGTGTTGATGCAGGATAAACAAGTGATTTCTTTTGCTTCTCGACAGCTCAAGATAGACGAGGAGAATTATCTGACACATGATCTAGAGCTAGCTACTGTGGTTCATGCCTTGAAGATCTGGAGACATTATCTTTATGGAGAGACATTCCAGATTTTCACAGACCATAAGAACCTTAAGTATATCTTTTCTCAGCATGAGCTTAACATGAGGCAACACCACTGGATGGAGTTAATCAAGGGCTATGATTGTACGATTGATTACCATCCAGGGAAGGCCAATGTGGTTGCTGATGCTTTGAGTAGGAAATCAGCAACACCAGCCTTGGATAGAGCACAACTGAATTCCTTGGTATGCTCTAGGAGGGATATGCTTATCTCTTTAAGGCAAGACAATGTACAGTTAAAAGTATCATTGTTAGCTGGGTTGTTAGCTAAGATGCATATAAAACCTACTCTGAGACAGTAGATCAGGGAAGCACAGCAAGTTGATGTTGCAGTTCAACAGATTAGATCAGAGTATGGTAGTGAGAAACGAGATGGTTTCCATGACTCAAATGACCAAGTAGCATGTTATCACGGTAGGATGATAGTGTCGGATGTGGATAACTTGAGGAAGTTAGTCTTGGAAGAAGCTCTTTCTTCGATGTATGCTATGCATCCAGGAAGCACCAAGATGTATCGAAACCTGAAAGATATGTATTGGTGGCCTGGTTTGAAAAAGACATTGCTGAGTTCGTTATGCGGTGGCTTGTGTGTCAGCAAGTTAAAGTTGAACATCAGAAGCCTGTAGGAACAATGCAACCTTTACCCATACCACAGTGGAAGTGGGATGATGTAACCATGGACTTTATTGTTGTCCTACCCAGGACAACCAAAGGACATGATTCCATTTGGGTAATAGTTGACAGGTTGTCAAAGACAACACATTTCATACATGTCAAAACAACCTATTCTACTGAGAAGCTGGCACAGTTATATGTCAATGAGATAGTAAGGCTGCATGGAGTACCAGTTAACATCATTTTCGATAGAGGTTCTCAATTTACGAGTCATTTTTGGGAGCGACTTCATAAAGCCTTGGGCACACAGTTAAGGTTTAGTTCAACCTTTCATCCTCAGACTGATGGACAGTCAGAAAGGACTATACAGACCTTGGAGGACTTGCTTAGAGCATGTGTTCTTCAGTTTATAGGGAGTTGGGATCTGCACCTAAGCTTGATAGAGTTTGCCTACAATAATAGCTATCAACATAGCATTGACATGGCACCTTATGAAGCTTTGTATGGTAGGCGTTGTAGATCACCCCTATGTTGGTATGAAACTGGTGAATATCAACTTTTAGGTCCTGATCTTGTACATCAGACCACTAAAAAGATTAAAGTAATACAACAACAGATAAAGACTGCACATGATAGGCAGAAATCTTACACTGATAAGCGTCGTAGACCTTTAGAATTCCAGGTTGGAGACAGAGTGTACCTCAAAGTCTCACCATGGAAAGGAGTTCTTAGATTTGGGAGGAAAGGAAACTTAGCTCCTAGGTTTATGGGGCCTTATTCAATCATTGAACGGATTGGAAGAGTAGCCTATAAGCTATAGTTTCCACCAGAGTTACAAAGGTTACACCCTGTGTTCCACATTTCCATGCTTAGGAAATGTCATCCTGATACAGAATCAGTTCTGCAACCTATGGAAGTAGAATTGAATGATGATGTATCTGATGATGAAGGACCAGTATCGATCCTTGATAAAAGAATTAAAAAGCTGAAAAGGAAAGACATAAGTCTTTTGAAAGTCCTCTGGAATCATCGTGGTGTTGAAGAAGCCACATGGGAACTAGAGGAAGAGATGAGAAGGAAATACCCTGCTCTTTTCTCTTAATGTGTTTTGTTGATTTCGGGGATGAAATCCTTGTAAGGGGTGGATAATTTGTAACATCCCTGACCTGGGTTATGAACTAACCCTAGGTGTTTTACTTAAATATGTGATTAGATGCTTGTGGTTATCTTGTGTAATGTAATTAAAGATTTTGAGGAACCTATATTTCTATTTCAGTCCTTTTTGAACAATGTTGCAATATTGTTTTGTTAATTTTGGACTAAACTGCAAATTACCCAATGTTAGGGGATAACTACAAATTGCACATGTTAAGATATTCCTCTGATTATGAGACATCATAAGAATGAATATGATGTAGTGGTGTGGATTCTCCAAGCTTGAGCACCAAGATATAGCTTGTAGAGCAATCCTTGTGCTTTAAAACCTAGTTTTGGTGTAAAGTGCAATTTACCCAAAACATAGGGTGCAACATGTAAAATATACCCTCTAAAGTATCTCTCATGTTTCTTTACAACAATTAGAGCAAAGAAAATGAGAGGGGCGCCTCATTTGAATGACCAAGTAAGAATGATAGCCTTAATATTTAAATAACCAAGTTTTAAGCAAAATGGCCCTTTTATACATGTATAACTTAATAAGGTGTTTGGTTTATTTTCCTTTTAACCTTGGATAAAAGAGAGGTTTTGCATGTAAAAAGGAGGAAGAAACGTGGCCAAGGGTGGAGCAACTATGAGTGGATGGGTTTAAGAAATAAAAGAAACAACTATCTTTTTCTTTGCGTTAATAATACCCAAAAATATATAAGCACCCTTTTTCTTCAAAGCAAAGGATTGTTCCTTTAGTTCTTTCCCCTCATCTCCTTGATTTGGACCAACCAAGAGGAAGCTCTGGAACAGAGGAACATGACCAAGCTAATTTGGTAAGTATGGATCATCACCTAGCTCGAATTCTTGGAGGAAACCCTAATACAAGGTTGGTTTGTTAGTTTTCGTTACACAACTCTTCTTTCTAGGCATCATCTCCATCCAAATCTTGCAGAACGGACCTTGGTCAACCTATGGAGCTTCATCCACCATTAAATCTACGAAGCTTGGAGCTATAGATCAGATCTAAAGGTGGGTTTTTATAATTTTAACCCTTAAGTTTTGTTAATGCATCTTCTTCTCCTAGAATCATTGCTTATTCTTCTCCTTTAGACACTTTTAAGTGTTCTTGCTAGCAATTCTATGAAGAACAACCCCTGTTCTTGAGGTAGAAGATGATGACATTATTTCCAATGTTTATCCTAAATCTTTCTTTAGAAAACAGTCTTCCACCTCTTGCACAAACGGTTTCCGAAACCGTTTGGGAGCAAACAGTTTCAAACCGTTTGAAAGCAAACAGTTTCAACCAAGAACGCATGGAAGCAAACGGTCCAAGACCATTTGGATGCTTTGACCAGGATTTGACCATTTGGAGGTCTGTTTTAAACATTATGGACTAATCACCCACCAAAAATCATCAAGTAATTCCAAGAGAATCACCAATTGAAGGCGCATTAGTCACCTAAACCCTAATCGGGTCTATTGTTGATTTCAATAATACTATCATGTTGAAGTTTGGGTTGAGTGACCCAAACGGTTTCAAAACCGTTTGGGGTTCAACCAAATGGTCTCAAGACCGTTTGGTGATCACCCAAGACCATTTGGAGGTCTAGGGTGAAGTAGGGTTGACCAATTGAGGGTCCAATGATAACAAGTTGATAAATGATTAAGTGCTGATTTGGTGACCAAACCTAGGGTTCAAACCTTAAGTGAATGTCTTAGTTTTTTATGAATTAATGGACAAATAGTCTCAAGACCGTTTGGAGGATGTCCAAACGATCCCAAGACCATTTGGAGGTCTAGGGTTGACCATGGTCAAGTGATTATAAATCTAAAGGTAAAAAATTGAAGTCTAATTGATTAGTGGCCTAATGATCAAATCAATGACCCAAACCTTAGTGAGTTATGTTAGTTTTTGATGTTGATTTGAGCATATGGTCTCAAGACCATTTGGAGGATGTCCAAACGATCACAAGATTGTTTGGGGTCAGGTCATGACCAAATTGAATGATGGTTCAATCGTTTCAAATCAATTAGACTCATGTTGAAACATGTTGAAGGGTGATAAATTCCAAACCCGAATTCAATTGATCCAAGCCCTAATTGGTGATCAATTTAGCGTCAATTGAGTGTCAAAATCAGTATAGGGCTGACCTAATTAACTCAATTGATAAGTGGCTAACAAATGCATGAACGATTGAGGGGTTCAACCTTGGAAACCCTAACTCAATTGAAGTGGTTGAGACACTTTTTGGTCCATGCGATATTGAGATGGTTTGGACCAAACGGTCTCAAGACCGTTTGCGACCAAACAGTCTCAAGACCGTTTGGGACCAAACGATCCCAAACCGTTTGGTGCTCATGCGGTTTCAAGAACGATTGTGTCCAAATGGTCAACACCATCAAACAGTTTCAAGGTTTGTTCAAGACCGTTTGGGGATTTAGTGTGCAAGACCGATTGAGGTCTAAAAAGGTCAAGATGGTTTGATGCTTTAGTGGTCAAGATGGTTTAGTAGTTGATTAACCTAAACCTTATAGATACCTAAAGTGATTAAGGGACCAAGTAATTAGTGGATTAGTGCATGTTATGATCAATGGTGAACACTACAAAAGTACCCTTGATGGGATAGAGTAACCAATACCCTTTAATCAAGTGAATCTCAATGACCACAATAGTAATGACACAACCCATAATGTCAGTGTTAGATTGACTTAGCCTAATTATAGGTGATGTAAACATCATCTGATAGATAGAAGAGAGAGAATACTCCTATATGAATGAGAACCAAGTAATAAACTTCCAATATGTATGAATACATCTAATTAGGGTATGATCCTTCATAGTGAGATCATGGAAACCGTAATTATGATGATTAATGAATCTTAATCTAATTTGAGGACATTAATGAAAGAAATCTATACATGTCTTGTGTAAGTGGTTGCAAAACATGTATTATGTATGCATTAATATATAAGAAACCAGATTGCCGTATATAAAATAAGGTATATGGATGTATAAACCAGATTCTCGTATGCATTAATCTCACCATATCCATAGCTCTATCATAGATGTGTTCAGCTATTCATAACTAAACAACTCCAAAATATCATGTATAAATATGTTGTTTCGGAATGTTTGACCTACATTAATACGTATCCAGAACTTATATTATGTATGCATTGCAAATGTGAATAGTAAACCCTAAATCTAGGGTAATGTGATGTAATGTGAATAGTAAACCCTAAATCTAGGGTAATGTGATGCAATGTGAATAGTAAACCCTAAATCTAGGGTAATGTGATGTAATATGAATAGTAAACCCTAAATGTAGGGTAATGTGATGCAATGTGAATAGTAAACCCTAATTTAGGGTAATGTGATGCAATGTGAATAGTAAACCCTAATCTAGGGTAATGTGATATAATATGAATAGTAAACCCTAATCTAGGGTAATGTGATGTAATGGGAATAGTAAACCCTAATCTAGGGTAATGTGATGTAATGGGAATAGTAAACCCTAATCTAGGGTAATGTGATGAAATGTGAATAGTAAACCCTAATCTAGGGTAATGTGATGATGTGAACAGTAAACCCTATTTTTGGGTTATGCTTTTAAGCATGATACTCTATACTTGAGTATGAAATAAGTAATCATTAAGCCTTTGTAAGTTTAAGGGCTTGAATAACCATAATTGAATTAAAGAGGAAACTCTAACCCTAGAAACCAGCTTTGGTGATGTAACACGGCCGTGGTATATCTTTTGTAGCATGACCGTGCAAGGTAGCACGGCTGTGGTGTTCTATACATAACTTGAAAATAATGTGCATTGTGCTAATATAGATATATGTGCATATTATAATTTGTGTTAGTCATGCAGGTTTTTATAAAGAAGTTATCATAGCCAGGTAAGGGTTATGATGTCTTATTCATTGAAAGCACTTTATAAGCTTTAAGAATAATGATAAGCTATGTTGCCTAGTGAGAGGTATCATATGAGATTGGTAGGTTGTATGAGCTATGAGAAATATCTGCATTGTTATAATCAAGGTCATGCTGTTAAATGACTTGATGTCAATATGTTACTTGGTAACAAGTGTTTTGATGATCTAAGGGTTTGAACACCGATATTCCTAAATCATAATGATGAGATGGTTAGGGATTGATATCCCAATGATAATTGGATGTGAAATGAACTTGATACAATTAGTACTCTTTCTTTATAGAAATTGTCTTATTGACTTATGTTTGAAAACATGCTTGATGCTAAAAGAATGCTATAATGTACTTAAATAATCAAGTTTAATGATATCATGTAGAGCCCTGACCGTAGATCCATCATTGTCAGAAGTTAAATGATGGTGAAATAGGTTTTCCGAAGGGAACTACTGGAGAGCATACTTTTGAGTATGTGGGGGTTATGGATGCGAATATCCTTACGTCCTAATGTAGGAATTGATATGAGATGTACAATTATTCTCTCAATCCTTCATTATATGTTTATGCCGGGATGATGTATCACTAATCTCCCGATGATGTTGTTAATGCCTCATCGATGTGAGATAAACAAGAAATCCCTCAATGGTGAAGAGAGTACAGCATGCCACTGTAACTCTAATAGCGAAGTTGCCAGAATACCCTAGAAAGCTATTATGGTAGAGACACAAGATGTCCTGCATGTTGATCCTCACACTGACTGAGGAAGATGAGGTCATAGGAATCTGGCTCTTCTGATGACCTATGTATGGTACCGATTGTGATTTAGTAATGATCGGTTGGAGTATGAGATGTGTAACTCATCTCCTCAGGGCATAAATATGTTTATAAAATGTAATCAGACGTGTAGCATATTTGCTTAGGTTTAATTACGAGAAAAAATGATTGACGATATATTGTTTATAATGCGCTAGTTGAATAAACTAGTATACATGTTCTTCATATTCCTTATTGATACATGTCTTGTCATTCAATTAAGTTATAATTGAAATGATTGCTTAAAATATTGTTGCTTTACTTAGTTACACAATGTTAAACCTATTCTTGAATGTTTATAGTTCTTCTACTTGATGTTATTCCATTTATTGAAATAACAATGCTTCTGGAGGAGAGTTATAACTCTCGCTGGGACAATTATTCAATTGTCTCACCCCTGTGGGATTCAACTTTTTAGGTAGACGCCGAGGACGAAGGAACCCATTAGTGGGTGAGCAACAACAACAACAACAACATCAGGGACAACAGTGATCCTCAGGTGGATATACTGTCTATTAAGTCTTGTAGATAGAATGTCCTATGTGTTGTCTCTATACTCTCAGGTCCTAGGAGTAAGTAGATCTTTAAAGTAGATCTAAGATTTTTGGCTTAATGCCTCGAGATTTTGTATCTTGCGTTGTACAGTTAATAGGGCAGTTGACATTTGTAACTCTCGAGATGTGACATTACAGAAATGTAATGATGGACCAGCTTGTATATAACTTATCTTGTTTCTTCATGAAAGAGTTTTATCGTTTGTAGATCTCTTTAAAAAAGTTTTAATTTTTAGTGATTTTTAATAATTCCGCTGCTAGTTAATCGCTTCCGCATTTGTTAATCTCGTTTCCCCGAGTAGATCGTCACAGTTACCCAAAAACTTAGGTCAGGGGTCTTACAAGCCATAAACCCCTAACAAGGATTTCACCCATGAAATCCTAAGAGAAAAGAGAGAGATACTTCCTCCACATTTCTTCCTTGAGCTCCCACGTGGCTTCTTCAACACCACACTGATGCCATAGAATCTTCACAAGCACTATGTCTTTCTTCTTCATTTTATTCACTCTTTTGTCAAGGATCAACACTAGACCTTTCACATAGGACATATGCTCATCAAGATCCACCTCTACAGGTTGTAACACTAACTTTGTATCAGAATGGCACTTCCTCAACATACTCACATGAAATACTGGATGCAACTTGTGCAACTCAGGTGGAATCTCCAACTTGCAGACCACCTTCCGAACACGTGCCCCCACAGGGTAAGGTCCCATAAACCTAGAAGCCAACTTATCCTTCTTCCCAAACCTCAGAACACCTTTCCAAGGAGAGACATTGATGTACACTCTGTCTCCCACTTGGAACTCCAAGGGTGTATGGTGGTTATCTACATACGACTTCTGCATGTCCTGTGCTGCCTTCAACTACTATTGAATTACTTTGAACTTTTATGATGTCTGTTACATAATCTCAGGACCAAGAAGTTGGTACTCACCTATCTCATACCAACACACTGAAGACCTACAATGTCTCCCATACAATGCTTCATAAGGTGCCATGTTGATGCTTCATTGATAATTTTTATTGTAGTAAAACTCTATTAGACTGAGGTGGACATCCCAACTACCCAAAAAATGAAGAACACATGATCTCAGCAGATCCTCCAAGGTATGAAGGTCCTCTTAGATTGACCATCTGTCTGTGGGTGGAAAGCATTGTTGAACCTCAACTGTGTACCCAAAAATGCATGTCATCCCTCCCAAAAGTGATTTGTAAATTGAGGACCTCTATCAGACACCATAGTTATTGGAACATCATGCAAACACACTATCTCATCAACATAGATCTGGGAAGGCTTCTCAGCTGTATATGTTATCTTCACAGGGAGAAAATGCACTAACTTAGTCAACCTATCAACGATCACCCAGATGGAATCATGACCTTTGGATGTCCTAGACAGGCCAACCAAAAAGTCCATAGTCACATGATCCCATTTCCACTAAGGTATAGGTAATGGTTTCAACGTCCCTACAGACTTCTAGTACTTGGCCTTAACTTGCTTGCACACAATGAATTCGGCTACATCCCACTTTAATTAAGTCCACCAATACATGTATTTGAGGTTGTGATACATCTTGGTTCTACCTGGATGCATACCATACATGGATGAATGAGCCTCATCCAAAACCATCTTCCTTAGGTCATAAATACCAGGAACCATAACTCTACCATGTTAACAAACTGTCCTGCCATTTAAATCATGGAAGCCATCACATTTCTCACTGCCAAACTCTGATCTAATCTAATGTATCAGAGTATCAACCTGTTGTTCCTCTCTAATTTTCTGTCTCAGTGTGGGCTTCACCTACAACTATGCTAACAATCCTTCTAGTGAGGAAACTTCCAACTTACCATTCATATAACATAGGGAGTTCAACATGTCTTGCTTGTGGCATACCAAGGAATACAACTACACCTTTTCTATAGATGATAACGAATAGGACTTCCTACTCAGCGCATCTACCATGACATTTGCCTTGTGTGGATGGTAATCAATTGTACATTCATAATCATTGATTAACTCCATCCACTACTACTACCTCATGTTCAACCCCTGCTGTGAAAAGATATACTTCAAGTTCTTATGATCTGTGAAGATCTGACACTTCTCATCATAAAGGTAGTGTCGCTGGGTCTTCAAGGAATGAACCACAATAGCTAATTCCAAGTCATGGGTTGGGCAGTTCTTGTGTTTCTTAAGCTGTCGAGAAGCAAAACCAACTACATTCTTGCCATGCATCAACACACAACCCAAACCATTCCTGGAAGCATCACAGAAGATGATGTATCTTTTTCCTTCCTCAATTAATACCAGAACCAATGCACTTGTCAACTTCTCTTTCAACGTCTGCAAAATCTTGCTGACATCTATCATCCTAGACATACGTCACATTTTCCTTATCAACTTAGTCAACTATAGAGCTACAAAACTGAAGTTCATAATGAACCTCCTATAATATCCTACAAAACCCAGAAAGTTGTGCACTTCTATTAGTGTATTTGGATACTGCCACTCTATCACAGACTCAACCTTCTTGGGGTCCACATGAACACCTTAGTAGAGATAACATGGCCCAGAAAAGCTACCTTTTCCAGCCAGTACTCGCACTTCCTGAACTTGGCATAAAGTTGATGTTACCTCAACAAAGTCAATGCCTGACGAACATGCTACTTAGGATTTTGGCTGTCATGACTATATATCAAGATGTCATCTATGAATACCACCATAAACTAATCAAGAAATGGCTGGAACACTCTCATTAAGTCCATGAATATTGTCAGTGCATTGGTTAACCCAAACAGAATAACCATGAACTCATAGTGACCATACCTCATCCTAAAAGCTAACTTAGGTATGTCTCCTCCTTGATCCTCAACTGGTGATACCATGACCTCAGGTCTATCTTTGAAAACAATGTCATGCCACACAACTGATCAAACATGTCGTCTATCCTTGGAAAGGGATATTTGTTCTTTATCATCACCTAGTTCAACTATCTTAATTCTATACACACCCTCATGGACCCATCTTTCTTCTTCAGAAAAACACTAGAGCACGCCATGTTGACTTACTTGGCCTAATAAAACCTTTGTCTAATATCTCTTGCAACTGTCTCTTCAATTCTACCATCTCAACTCGATCCATCTGGTACAATGTTTGAGCTATCAGTTGTGTGTCGAGAACTAGATTGATCTCAAAATCAATCTCTCGAGGCAGGGTGGGGGAACACTTGGAAACTCCTCAAGAAACATGTATTCAAACTTTTCGACAATTGGCACCTTTTGAATACTATGACTCCTCATCTCAGTATTCAACACATGTGCCAAGAATGCCTCAATTTCCATGCCACCATCATCGACACCAGACATGTCAGAATAATATTTCTATCTCATTAGAAGATCCATGCCTTATCACGATCTACAAATGTCACCTACTTGGAACCACAATCCAACACCACTCTATACTTCTCCAAGGTGTCCATTCCAGTGATCACATTGAATCCATGCATATCGAGTGGTATGAGATCTACTTGAATGTTGTGCCCTAAAAAGGTAAGGACACAAGAAGGACACACCTACTGCAACACTATAGGACCAGCTCACATGGTTTCTAACAACAAACTATCTCTCCTATGACAAACAGGAAAAAGACATCTATCAAGCACTTCACGAGTGAGAAAAGTGTGTGTTTCACCCCTGTCAACCAAAAAAGATGCAAAGAAAGAAGAAGACAATTCAGAATGAAATAACTCCATCTGACCTATCACTACTCACAGGTTGACCACCACCTCCAGCTGACTCATGGTGTAGAATCTAGTCGTTGCCTATTGTCGGCCCCGTGCTCTACTTCCCTAAGCAGAGGATCCAACATGAGACACTTGGCCACGTCCTTGTCCTCCTGCACCACTGAACTATTGCTTCTACGAGCCTTGTTGGATCTACCTTGGCTGCTAGGTCACCTCATCATCTCTCACTAGGGAATCCCACCTCAGATGTCCTACATGTCCACACTTATGGCAAGCTATGGTCTCAAATTGTGGCCTAGGTGGCCCCGTCACTGACACTAACGCTATGTTGTCAGTTCCAACAGGTGGAAGGCTACGACCTCTACCTTTACTCAGTGACCACTGCGTCTGCACACTGAACCTCTGTGATGTGGTGGTGCAGAAAACTTCAGCTTCTTAAAGCCTCCTAATGGCCATCCTTGGTACACTCTCGCTTCTCTATCATAGATATCTCTATCCTCTGAACAGGCTCCATGAATGTGGTGAGCCTTTCTCGATTATTCAAAGCAACTGTCGGTGTAGACAACTCAACATTCAACCCCTTCTCAAAATGGTGAATCCTCTCATCATCTGTAGCATCCATGTGAGGATAGAACTGAAGAATCTCCATAAACTTAGTCTTATACTCATTGATAGATGTGGATCTCTGCTAGATTCACTCAAAATGACTGATCTTAACATCCAGATAGGTCCATCGGAATTACCAGTTAACAAACTCATGCCAAAACTCCTCCTAACCTACCTTAGAACCAGGTCTCTTCTCCTCTTTTATGGCACACCAATGACCAACACTCCCTTTCAGAAGGTACACAACATGCTTCACCTTATCAACCTCTGGGATGCTCAAGATCTTGAAGACTTTCTCAAGCTCAATTATCCAGATATTTGCATCCTTTATATCACACGTTCCAACATACTCCACTACAACAACACGAAGAAGCTTCTCAAAAGTCTTTCCAATACCTGAAGATTTCACATAGGGAATTGGTGCCCTAGGTTGAGGTGCGAGCATCCTATCCACCGTATGCGTCATAGTAGCCATGAACTTCCCAAGCAGAGACTAAAAAGCATGATTCTCAAGCATGGATGGGTCAAACTGGGGGACCTCAGGTACATGATCTTCTCGTACCTGGTTCCTTGCACCACAACCTAGTGCAACAACATTGCTTTCATCAGCGTGTTCTTCATGTTCTCTAGACATCTTTAAGATTTTCTACTTCTTCTGTGTAAGTAGAAATCACTATAAGATATACTGGAGGACACAAGAATGGACACAAACCCGAGTCCGAGGTCCCTGTAGACTCGGTGAACCTAAGATTTGATACCAACCAAACTATGATACCTCACGCCGCAAACCATAAGATTACTCAAAATTAAAGGTGGAAACAAAACTTAAACATTTAGATGACTAGAAAACATTGGAAATTAAAACCATTTTCATTAAGCATCAAAGCAACAAAAACCTTTACATATAAGTCCCCACAAGACAAAAAATACTCACATCAACATATACTTACCACGTATGCCATCAACCTGTTACAAGAGAACATGTTCCTTATATATACATATCTACTGTATCTTTACATCAAAAGGGGCACACATGACAAAACCATGTATCGAAAGCACATCTATAGAACACACCCGAAAACCATCCCAAAAACCTAAGTGTATAGGGATGACTCTATGACTCTACACCAAAAGACTAGCAACACATCCAACCTTATCAACTACTATCCTTCTTGCTACTGCTCTACCTCACCTGGACGATCTCTACTTCCACATGCATGTCCACTTAAAAGATGTGGAGAACCCATGGGGTGAGATCCAAATCTTAGTGGGAGATGTAACTCTCAACCAATGTTGTTATTAACACAAATAAGGTAATTAATGAACATGAGTAAACCAATAACTATGATAAGAAGATCTAGCTAAATGATACGTTTGAAGAAGATAATCATTACTAAATAGTGTAATCAATTACAATTGGACTATGGGACATCTTATCATCATAAAAGGAATATGAATAACATCTATATTTACTACCGACTTTACTATACAAAAACAAGCAAGGCCTCATCCAATGTTTTCATATTTAATCCTAAGAAAATATACTAAGAGGTTGAGTATGTATTTTATTATGTCACAAGGATTTGAGTCGTACCACCCAAATCCAACCGATCACTACTAAGTCGAAATTGGTGCCATACAAGGTCTGGAAGAGTCAGAATCTACAACCTCACTAAACCTCATGGTCAGTACACGAGTAAACTATAGAGACAAGGAAGTCAATTGCAACCAGTGACATATAATCAAATAGTGAAAGTCCTAGCCCACCTTGGTATAGGTCGCGTCACCAGTGAAACTAAGCTACGAGTGTAACCACACTCGTACTAGGGTATGGCCCACAACCAATCATGTGAAAACTCATAAGTATCACTGAGCTACAACCCGCATCCACACTCATACTAGGTTATGTCCCACAACCAATCCTGTGAATGCATATACTCAATAGTATATGACTCCAAGATTTCACTAGGGAAAGCCCGTCTAACCATCCCACAAGTGCTGACACTAAAATGGAACAATGGAATAGGGAAAAACTACATGATTAGGTCCCACTTGATTAGTTAAGTCAATTAAGTGTCTTTTAGCATCAATCAAGTTACAACCTATAAAGTAATAACAAACTATACAAAGATAAGGGCATAACAGACTTCTAGAAGATATAAATGTATAGGGTATGAACTTGTCGCACTATCACCACATGATGCTTGTATTATTGTCATTCACCACATCATCAATATCAAAGTCACATGCTATGGGATATCAATCCCTCAACTCATAATTCATGTATCACAATAGTTTCAGCATGCCTCTTAAAGGCTCATTCAACCTGTATCATGTTGCATCACCATAGCATACACTAGCTATGATTAGCAAACTCATAACACCTACATGGTTAGGAGTTCATAAATAAGAGATATAACCACATAACATCATAACCATCCCATTAGAGAGAAACAAGAAGATATCATTGCACATTATTAGGGTTAGGGTTTCTTCTTAGCTGGTTGGGATTTATAATGCTAGGTTCAACCATCGAACCTAGATTTATGACCTCCCATCAACTTGGGATATATCAGGGTTAAAGAACATCATTAGAGTTGATTAGATATTATTCTAAACAATATTATACATGGCCTATGCATCACATATACAAGAGTAGCATTAGGTTTCCACGTATACTTCTCAACCATCTACCATCATCTTGTGTTGAAAACATAGAAACTAGGTCACGATCACCCAACCTGGTCCATGTTATGACCGCAACGCCTATGGTGTTGTCCCCCTCACACCAATAGGACATGACTCCACCACCTAGACCATGTCACCCCCGTGACATCTAGGGTTAGGGTTCTAACCTTCCACTAACATCTCGAACTAGAGGGTTGTCTAAAACACCATCCAATCATTAGGTCGCAACCACATCACCTAAACCATGTGCGCCCGTGACATCTAGGGCTAGATCTCCAACCACCCCCAACTATCGCGACCTAGGGATGTCTCGACCTCAACCTAGAAACATGTTACGACCCAAAGGACACTATGTCACGACCTCAACATCTATGGTGTTTTTACTATGACACCTATGGAAAGACATCTTGGTCTCAAAATAGAACCAAACCAAGGATAAAACCATAGTCACCATGAAGAGAGGACTCAAGCAACAATCATCAACACCCCTAAGATATGGGTCACAATTCCACCAAGAAAGGGCCTTATGCAAGGAAGAGGATCCCATGATCAAGGTACCCACAAAAAAACCTAACCTCCTTCCAAAATCTAGAAACTCATCCATCATGCATGAGGGTAAGATCAAGGCCAAAGGATAGGGAAGAAAATACATAACATATCTGTGACGTCCCCGGATTTTCTAAAACTTAATCTGATGTGTGACGTCCAAATTGAAATCCTCACCTCAGCGAGAATCCCAATTTAAATATCCCACACAAGGCTAAGAAGAAGAAAATCAAGGGAGTCAGACGGAAACACATTAGTAGCATGTGTACATGAACAATAATAAAACCATACACACGTGTTCACCATTCAACATATAATTACAACATGAATTGTTACAACATTTGATATTACATATTAAACAGCAAACTATACATATACATGTACTACCACTAAACTATATGATCTTAAGACAACAGGTCCACATGCACATCAGCTTGCTACATAACTCTCAGCTATCCTAGATCTTCAAGAGCATAACCACAACCTAAACAAAAGATTACATGCGGTACACATCAGTACAATATTTCATGAATATTGTACTGAGTACGCCTACGTGTCTTTTTATATACCTCTCATCATATCTTGGCAATAAGATAAAACTAATATACTTGGCAGTAACAGAAGAAATATAAGAAAACCATATACTCGCACAAAGATGTCCATCAACAAAAGAGAACACATATTTTAATCTTAGTTTCCATCATATATCTCGTACATCTGCCCCTAGGGCTTTGATGTTTTTAGGCCATGTCATATTACTCATACATCTGCCACCAAGGGCTTTGATGTTACATCTGCCCCCAAGGGCTTTGATGTTTCTTCAATGCACTGTACTACCAAAGAGTTTAGTGCTATCATATGATGGATCAGATACTTTATGTTTCATGTGTTCAAAGCCATAAGTATGGAAAAGCTCAAGCAACATGACATACAGGAACAATCATTTCAACCAATATCATATGCCAAGTATTTTACAACACGTATAACACACACATATTGTATAAAAGGCCAAGTAAGAGGTAATGGCGTACCTTCCAAAGAGACATCCTAATCACATGTTCCTCATGTCATCTATATCCTTGGTCAAACCTGATCAAGACAAGACCATATACTATCATCAGGTTCTCATCCTATTATATCTCATCTTAACCCAAATCGTGTTCATATTAGGGTTTTACTTAGTTCATTAGGTCATTCCCATCATTACTTGCTTTCTTTTCTTAGAATCATCTTACTGATGTCATGTTCTAAATTATTTACTCATTAATTGATAATTGTGTTTTCCATCATTATGTGAACCTATTAACCTTAGGTTACATGCATTAACCTAAAGTAGGGTTTCATAGCATGTATTAAGGTTCATCTTCATATAACATAGATTCTATGCATCATCCTGATCTCATATTTAATTGTGAAGTTTCAGATACTGACATGAGCTTACTCTGTAAATTTCACCATTTATCGACCATGTATGCATTTAATACATTTTACTTAGGATTATTAGCCCTAAATAGCCATATAAAGCAAAATACATACTTTCATGCATCAACATGACCATCATTGACATCAGGTGTATTATAAACATGAAATCTGATTTACATGTATATTCTCATAATTTTAGGGAATCATTTGATGTTTATTATCCATCATATGAGCATTTCACATCTTACATGATATCACTATTATTACTGCATCAAAAGAAGGATATTATGCTTCCAACTTGTTCTATGCATTTTTCTGAGAATTTTGGTATATTATATTTATTTTTATGATGCTCGAGCTAATTTCTATGATTTATTGAAGATATGCTCATTTACAGAAATTACTTACCTTTTGGCCAATCGGCCGCTGACACGTGGCCATCTTGGGAGTGACTCCTAAGTCCTAACAAACGCTGAGTCGTCCGGTTCATGACTCTAGTTTTTTGGGTTTTGGGCTGGTCTGTGATTCTGAACCCAGTTCAGCCTTCTTTCCTTCTCCCACGCGATCCCGATCTCGAGGACTCGCCCGTTCCCTCTGCTTTGCGTGAGTGCCGCTGCATCATGGTGGATCTCCGGTGAGCAAACTGCCGCACCAGAGTGCTCCTTGTCAGCTTCGAAGGCCTCCATCAGCTTCGGCATCATCGTTCCATCCTCCTCGGCCCTTTCTCCAAAAGTTCCTCCTTCACATGCTCTCTGCCGATGGTGTTTGCTGCGGCGGAGCAGAAGAGGGGTCTGACCTTTGATCGTCCTCGCATTGGTCTGAAGCTTCAGAAAGCTTTGTAAAGCCTCCATAGACTCGTTCATCTTCTTGGTTTGCAGTAAGGATGCTCCAGAACCACTCCCCAAGCTCGGTCCTCATCTCCACCCAACTGGGTTCAGCTGGTGAGCGGAACCGCCGCAAGGGTGCACAGAGTCAAAGGAAAATAGCTCCTCAGACCTCGAATTTCCTTTTCCAACTCTTCATTTTCCTCTGAAGAGCCTTCTACCTGCGGTTCTCCTCTTCATCACATCACCTGCAATGGTAGTGGAGAAGTAGAGCGAGAGGGGAAAGAGATCTCTCAGCTCTGACTGCTATACTCTATTGTCAAGGGGTTAGTCAGTTCGCCTTTGGGAGTCCTCAACAATCCCCCGATTAACTCCCACTCTCCTCCCCCACGATCTACAACGAAATGGGCGATCCAGGTTGTCGTTCCAATCACCCACGAACTTGCATGACTGGGTATAACTGTTCTTGGGGACACACTTTTGTCCGTTAGATCAAATCCATCCAAAGGATGAGACAGGGTCCACATTGTGGATCTGTGGGTTCTCAATCATGTGGGTCATGTGACGCTGCATCAGATCGAAGCCTAAGTTTCTAATTATGAATCTTGGTCTGAATTACATCAAGATGCACATTATTTCATTATATTCAAACTTGAATAACTTCCTCTAGGGACCTTCAATTGCCACCAAAATTTAACCATAGCTTCCTCACCACTCAAGCTACCTTGTACACGAATGTGGTGTCAAAACTCAACTGTTAGACCAATCAATTAAATTCCTTAAATAGGCATAAACCTATGGATCTTAATCATTATATAAATCTCGATCAACATTACAACTTTACTAAAACACTTGAAACTCTTAATATTATTCAACCTTATGATTTCACTTACGTCATTGGATGATTAAGGACTCCAAAAGTCCACTCCATCACATCCTACACACCTTAAAAGAATTTCCGTCCTCAGAATTAAGCCAGAAAAACCCACTTTGTCACATCATATACATCTTAAAAGAAATTTCATCCTTGAAAGACAACCATACTTGTACTCCAAGGAAAACTACCATGTCTTCATCCACATGTGGGCACTATTCTATGTGTATCATATCCGCAAAGGTTACCTAGAACCATGTATCCAAAGCACTATTAGGGGAGTTTACAACCATCTTGGTGCACAAACACTCCATCAGGATTGAAACAAGGTTTTAGAAACTCAGATTATATCATGACATATTTCATACGTTAGGGTTGCATTCTTATCTTTACCCATGCATTATGGTTTCCAACATCATATTACCATGTTCTCAAGGAGATAATTGAAGTTATCCCATATGTCAAAGTTCCATCAACATCTTATTGAGCAAATTGTTAGAACAAGTTCAACATTAACATATGCCTTTTAGGAGGGAGTTAACTATAATTAACCCACTTTATCCATCTAGATCATATCCAGGTGTTATAAACGTTATGTTGTGCTAACTATCAAATTATATTTTTCATCTTAATTAAGTACTAAGATTAACACCTCATGTAACATATTTCATTCATATGATCTTATTTCATTGCTCAAAACAAATTGCGACATTTATTAATGAATTCTTCACAAGATTAACCAACACTATCAAATTATCATCATTATTCATGTATATGGTTAACCATTTATACTTTGATATCTATTAAACCATTCTAGGTTTCCATCATATCATGTCTATATATCATATCTCAAGATTAGATCACATCCTTACATATATTTTATCATGGTTGTGCTGGACAACTAATGTGAGTGGATTATCAAACATATATCAAAACTTTATCTAATCCAACTGAGCTTCTCCTGACCCATATCATGAGGGTAGTGTCATGCTCAGTCTCTCTGAGCTCACTCAACACCATGAGTATCTCATATGCATATACTTTATCTTTCCTCTCTTAGTCTAGGGTTCTCGGATTACCTCATTGGCACTAGTGATTAACTTCATAAGATCTAGCCAAAAAGCACAAACTGAAACATTCTATGACATCCTCTTCTCAGCTTTTACCATGAAACATGGTTACCCAAAACTCTCTCATATACACCACTAGATTCCTATATGGGAAACCACCAACCCGAGCACGAGGCTCCACCCAACTAACATAGATACATACTCTAGGGTCTTGGGCTCTCTCCCTCACCCATATGGTAGGCACTCATATTGATGTTCGCATATGTACATGTTACCAGCCTCTCTCTATCTCTAGGGTTTGGTCCTCCCAAGGACATCTAGGGTTCAACAAACTATAGGAATCATGCATAGAGTGACTCAACTCAATCACTCAGGAGTATTCTAGTTTAGGACATATCATATCACATATCTCAGAATTCTCATATCTTGGAGTCTAGGTTCTCTGACCTTCTCCCTGTGGGTCTTGCTCTCTCTTGAGCTAACCCCAAAACTGGTCCTAACACTAGAGGTCCTCCTTCATAAAAGAGCTTGAGGCTCATGTTGATCCACAACTTATCTTTACTTAGCATATCTTATCTCATAAAAGAATGCATACATGCATCATCAAAACTTATCTCAAATCCTCAAAACTAAACTTAAGTCCTCAAAAACAACATCGATCATCATATCCGTCTTATGTCATCTATGTAAGACTTACATCATACCATCAAAACTTATATCATATCATCTATTCCATCTATCATATATTCTAACAAGGCTCTAGACATCTAATCTAGAACTACTCTCTCTTCAAGACTGATGTCATTCACTTTCACTTAGGTTACATGATCATCTCCTACTCGTACGTGTGTGGGGACACATTTTTGTAATTCATATACATAATAAAATATTATATAGTTTTTCTCTGATAAAACAAGCATCAGAGAAAACTATCACGGATTGATCCGGTTGGAATCCAAAACCAAATCCTGAAAACGAGTGTCCCACACATAGTAGAGAGTACAGTGTCATGAAAACTAAGGAAAGGGGTGAGAGCATGGTGTAGACTAGTGTAGCTACTCTAGACAATGAGCACCATATGTCTAGGGTTTCTCTTCCCTTGATGCACGCCATTTCCAAATAGTGCAACGTCCCATACCGCTACACTACAAGGAAAGAGTGACATCTAAGGACTTGCTACTCAACAACCACCAGTCTAGACCTAGTTCTCGGAAATCTAGGTGCTAACCTAGAGGCTAGGTCAGATCTAGTCTCTAAAAGATGACTAAGCTAACCCTAAAGATTATTAAGTTCAAGGTTCTTTGGTTTTGAGTTGCATAATAAGAAAATGTCAGGCTTTACTATTGTTCATGCTCTGATACCACCTGTGACGTCCCTAGATTTTCTAAAACTTAATCTGATGTGTGACGTCCAAATTGAAATCCTCACCTGAGCGAGAATCCCAATTTAAACATCCCACACGAGGCTAAGAAGAAGAAAATCAAGGGAGTCAGAAGGAAACACATCGGTAGCACACGTACATGAACAATAATAAAACCATACACACGTGTTCACCATTCAACACATAATTACAACATGAATTGTTACAACATTTGATATTACATGTTAAATAGCAAACTATACATATACATGTACTACCACTAAACTAAAGGATCTTAAGACAACAGGTCCACATGTACATCAGCTCGCTACATAACTCTCAGCTATCCTGGATCTTCAAGAGCATAACCACAACCTAAACAAAAGATTACATGCGGTACATGTCAGCACAATATTTCATGAATATTGTACTGAGTACGCCTACGTGTCTTTTTGTATACCTCTCATCATATCTTGGAAATAAGATAAAACTAATATACTTGGCAGTAACAGAAGAAATATAAGAAAATCATATACTTGCACAAAGATGACCATCAACAAAAGAGAACACATATTTTAATCTTAGTTTCCATCATATATCTCGTACATCTGCCCCTAGGGCTTTGATGTTTTTAGGCCATGTCATATAACTCGTACATCTGCCACCGAGGGCTTTGATGTTTCTTCAATGCACTGTACTACCAAAGAGTTTAGTGCTATCATATGATGGATCAGATACTTTATGTTTCATGTGTTCATAGCCATAAGTATGGAAAAGCTCAAGCAACATGACATACAGGAACAATCATTTCAGCCAATATCATATGCCAAATATTTTACTACACATATAACACAAGCATATTGTATAAAAGGCCAAGTAAGAGGTAATGGCGTACCATCCAAAGAGTCATCCTAATCACATGTTCCTCATGTCATCTATATCCTTGGTCAAACCTGATCAAGACAAGGCCATATACTATCATCAGGTTCTCATCCTATTATATCTCATCTTAACCCTAATCATGTTCATATTAGGGTTTTACTTAGTTCATTAGGTCATTCCCATCATTACTTGCTTTCTTGTCTTAGAATCATCTTACTGATGTCATGTTCCATATTACTTACTCATTAACTGATAATCGTGTTTTCCATCATTATGTGAACCTATTAACCTTAGGTTACATGCATTAACCTAAAGTAGGGTTTCATAGCATGTATTAAGGTTCGTCTTCATATAACATAGATTTTATGCATCATCCTGATCTCATATTTAATTGTGAAGTTTCAGATACTGACATGAGCTTACTCTGTAAATTTTGCCATTTATCAACCATGTATGCATTTAATACATTTTACTTAGGATTATTAGCCCTAAATAGCCATATAAAGAAAAATACATACTTTCGTGCATCAACATGACCATCATTGACAGCAAGTGTATTATAAACATGAAATGTGATTTACAGGTATTTTCTCATAATTTTAGGGAATCGTTTGATATTTATTATCCATCGTATGAGCATTTCACATCTTACATGATATCACTATTATTACTACATCAAAAGCAGGATATTATGCTTCCATCTTGTTCTATGCATTTTTCTGAGAATTTTGGTATATTATATTTATTTTTATGATGCTTGAGCTAATTTCTATGATTTATTGAAGATATGCTCATTTACATAAATTACTTACCTTTTGGCCAATCGGCCACTGACACGTGGCCATCTTGCACGTGACTCCTAAGTCCTAACTCGCACTGAGCTGGCTGGTTCATGACTCTAGTTTTCTGGGTTTTGGGCTGGTCTGTGATTCTGAACCCGGTTCAACCTTCTTTCCTTCTCCCACACGATCCCGATCTTAAGGACTCGCCCATCCCCTCTTCTTTGCGTGAGCGCCGCCGCATCATGGCGGATCTCCGGTGAGCAAACCGCCACACCAGAGTGTTCCTTGTCAGCTCCGAAGGCCTCCATCAGCTTTGGCATCATCATTCCAGCCTCCTCGGCCCTTTCTCCAAAAGTTCCTCCTCCACATGCTCTCCGCCGATGGTGTTTGCTGTGGCGGAGCAGAAGAGGGGTCTGACCTTTGATCGTCCTCACATTGGTATGAAGCTTCAGAAAGCTTTGTAAAGCCTCCATAGACTCGTTCATCTTCTTGGTTTGCAGTGAGGATGCTCCAAAACCACTCCCCAGGCTCGATCCTCATCTCCACCCAACTGGGTTCAGCTGGTGAGTGGAACCGCCGCAAGGGTGCACAGAGTCAAAGGAAAATCACACCTCAGACCTCTAATTTCCTTTTCCAACTCTTCATTTTCCTCTGAAGAGCCTTCTACCAGCGGTTCTCCTCTTCATCACATCACCTTCAATGGTAGTAGAGAAGTAGAGTGAGAGGGGAAAGAGATCTCTCAGCTCTGACTGCTATACTCTATTGTCAAGGGGTTAGTCAGTTCGCCTTTGGGAGTCCTCAACAATCCCCCGATTAACTCCCACTCTCCTCCCCACGATCTACCATGAAATGGGTGATCCAGGTTATCGTTCCAATCACCCACGAACTTGCATGACTGGGTATAACTGTTCTTGGGGACACACTTTTGTCCGTTAGATCAAATCCATCCAAAGGCTGAGACAGGGTCCACGTTGTGGATCTGTGGGTTCTCAATCCTGTGGGTCATGTGACGCTGCATCAGATCGAAGCCTAAGTTTCTAATTATGAATCTTGGTCTAAATTACATCAAGATGCACATTATTTCATTATATTCAAACTTGAATAACTTCCTCTAGGGACCTTCAATTGCCACCAAAATTTAACCATAGCTTCCTCACCACTCAAGCTACCTTGTACACGAATTTGGTGTCAAAACTCAACTGTTAGGCCAATCAATTAAATTCCTCAAATAGGCATAAACCTATGGATCTTAATCATTATATAAATCTTGATCAACATTCCAACTTTACTAAAACACTTGAAACTCTTAATATTATTCAACCTTATGATTTCACTTACGTCATTGGATGATTAAGGACTCCAAAAGTCCACTCCATCACAATATCAACCATAACAAATGAGTGTAAGAGAATTAGGGTTTTTGATTTTTACCAAACCAAGAAAGATATCACCCCCAAATAAGGGACCAATTTAGACAAAGAGGATAGTATGCACAAAAGAGTGCAACAATAGAGTAGGTTAAGTGTCATATAACCCGCCTTAAGAAGATCAATTCCAAGGATTCCAATCTCTAAGATCAAGAGATCCAAGCACACAATCCAAGGGTTGAAGAAGCTCCACCAAAAGCTCCATTCTTAGATATAAGAGCACCTCAAGAACAAGAAGGTACCAAGGTCAAAGATCATACAAGAAAAGAGAGCCAAAAAGATCAAGGACGAGATAAAAGAGAAAGGGAGAAAGAGAGAAGAAATCCTCCTCACACTTGGGTCTACATTGTCAAAACATGGTCTATAACCCTTGTGATGAGGAATTTCTATATCAAAATGAAACCATGGAGAAACAATGGTCTAGGGTCAAAAATTTGATGAAGATGGAGGTACGAGATCAAAAGAAACATCATCTGGGAAGGTAAATACTTACCAAGGGATGAAGATGACCTATGGTCACCGCGAACACCACATGCAAGAAGAGATCGATCACCAAAGATCCAAGGTTGGATCTCCTTGCTCCACCAAACTCTAAGAATAAGCAAAAGAGAATGAAGAACATGGAGGGCCCAAAGGGATACAAGAATGGAGAGATAAGGGGTTATATAGCAAGGGATATGATAGAGAAGATAAAAGGTGAGGTGTCAACACTCCAAGGTACCAAAGGGACACTTGTCCTCACAAAAGACCAACATGCACCCACATGCAATCACCTTAACCATGCATGCAAGACGTGGTGACACACTCTAGGTTGGATCTCAACCACTTAGGACACCCAACCTTCATGTTGTGACTGTAATACACAAAGAAAGTCACCCATGGTCATGACATACCATCAAGGACCACTAGGTCGTGACACAAGGTCACCACAAACCCATGGTCGAGACACTCTTCACATGATCACCCATCTCGACCCAAGACACCCAAGACCATTTCAGTCACAAAAAACACACCTAGGAAAGGTTTCTTGAATGTGACGCCCTCCAACCAAGCCCTAGGTCATGACCTAGTTCTAGACAAACCATCAAAAGTCACTAGGTCAAGGCACATTAACCCTAGAAACCCAAATCACCCCTAGGGGTGACACCACTCAACTAAGAGTCAAACAAAGTGCCCCAAACCACCATACACTCTCTCATGAAACCAAGAGAGAGAGAAAACAATCTAGACATGGAAAATTACAATAATACCCTCACAAATGGGAAAGTTGCAATTTGCACCAAAACTAGCACATAAAGCACAAACAACATCCAAACAAGGTCAAACATGAAAATCAATCTCTCCTCAATCCCTAATTACATCTAAAAAATTAGAGAAGGTTCTAAACACATGTTTAAGCCTACAAAAATAGGGTTACCCCAAAACTCAGGTCAGGGGTCTTACATAAACACCATAAGTATGAGTACTTAGACTCATTTGATTTTGTATCTCTTGAGACATACTAATCATATTTGTTGGGTAAGACAACAAAGGTGCCTTTTAATAGAAATTGTGAGAGGGAAAATGACCTTTTCAAATTTGTACATACTTGTGAGAACCCATTACACTATATGAGATTACTCAAAACATAAAACACAATCAATCACCAATTAACCACATACCCAAAAATGTGGAGAGGAAGGCCATATATCAAAGGTCTGCAAATATGTTGTGACAAAGTGAGTTTTTATAGTATTTTTCTGTCTCTTAAAAGTTTATTATCAAATTTATTGACCAAATTACCTTCATATACTTCTCTCACTTAATTGGACTAATGTGGGTCACAAATTGCAAAACAATGCAAACCCTAGTATGCTTTTATGATAGAATACATATGATAATGTTTTTAGTATATGAACATATCAAACCTTCGAATTTGGATCTCAAAATTTTTATCATAGTAGCATAGTAACTCTATAAAAATACCCCTAAAATTTGGTTACATTTGGACCACCCAATTAGGAGATATAAGCATTTGAAAATCAGGTGTATAATTCAATCTAATAACTCTAGGACCTAGTTCCACGCTCTATTTTGCAGACCGTTGATCATTGATCCAACGTAGGAGACTTCGTCTCCTACCTCCCGCAAAGGGAGGGGAGGACAGTAACAACCCGAGCCTCATCCAGGCTCTAGTCCATCCACCATTTTGCAAATATGTTCGCATAGATATCTTCCTTTTACAATTATGTGGCTGGATATACCAGTTTTGACCAGGTCTCGTGCGCCGTTGTGCCAACCCAACAGCCATGATGCAACCTTCTCTCACTCCGGCGGTAGGGCTTTTCGGGATTCCTTGCCTAGCTTCCCTCACGCCTATTTAATGCCTCCTTTAGCTCCGCCATGCTCCCTTTACTCGTTTCCCGGTTTCAATTGCAAGCGCAGTCACCTCGAGCATCCACCACTTCCCACCTTCTTCAACCTCCAGCCACCGCCACCCAGCGAGCTCCACAACCGTCCTCGCTCAAATCCTACCCCTCCAACACCTTCACCAACCCACCATGAGTGTGCACGGCTAGAGAGCAGGTCCCCAGAGCCCGTCCCACTCCAAAACGACCCCAACATCGGTGACCTTGTCGGCCCACACAGCGGCGACGAGCTGCGCATGGCCTTACGCCCTGAACTGACCCTCTTTGGCTTCAGATCAAGCTACCGGACCTACCTCAGCCTTTTTCCTCTAGCAAGCCACACCAAGGAGCAAGCTAGACCTCGTCGGAGTTCCTCCTCCCCTGCTGGAGCAAGCAACAGACTTGCGGAGCAAGCCACAGCCGTCCAATCATCGTAGATCGACCCAGGATCGTTGGATCGGTGTAGATCAATTCAAGCCGTTGATCCAGTCGGATCCGGCCGTTGATCGAGGTTATATATTCCTTTCTTTTTATTTAGATAATCTTTTATTACGCAAGAAAATACATTTTCTTAGAAAAATCATACTAAATTCTAGGATTATCAGAAAATAGCGAACCAATATACCATTTTGATCAGAAAATTATCCTCTATCCAATTAAAATACTACCAGGATCAAGATCCGTTTCCTTTTGAAAAAGTAGTTTCTTAAAGCCTTAATGCCCCCTTAATTATAATTATTTTTTTTATAATAGTTTTCTTTGATGATATCTGACCTTCTAAGGTGTAATTAACCCTTGATAGAACTTTGTATCTAAATAACTCGAAATCATATTCTAAGATGGCAAATGATCAAAGGAATAGGAGAAACCCTAGATCTAGTCTCTCTTTCTACATGGAATTAAATAAATATCATTAAAACAAAATTAATATCATTAGATGATAATTAGTGGTTATGATTGGTCTGAATCTTTAAAATGAACCCTGATGTTATGAATGGTTAATATGTTGAGGGTTACCCTCCCTTTTTCTTTAACCATCTTAGAATCCCTAATTTTTGGAAATCTTCTAATTTATCAATTAAATATTATCTTTAATCCAAATAGTTTATGATGGATCAGACCTGATAATATTGTGAAATCAATTAAGATATGGGAAATCCCTGATCTGGATTAAGATAACATAAAAGGAATAATAACTAAGAACATATCTTAGTCTTGGTCATATGTACCAATAGTAATGTTGTACCCTTGCTTTCTTTGCAGGGTGACTAAATTCTTGATTGATTCTAAATCTTTGGACATTTGATTGAACAAGCAGGTACATGGTCTTATAAGTATAAGACTAGTTTTCTGGTTGCCTATGCTATATAATATCTTGAATGTTCGTATTTGGATATGATTGATGATTGATCTAGTACGAGTTATACTTTGCCAAATTTAAGAGAAACATAAATGATTATGATGGGTTGTAGCTACTAGAGCACATAGCCTGGTGTGGATGTATGTTGCCTACCATGGATGTATGATTCCTTGGCCCATGTTAGATGTATGATGATATTCTATTGCCCACACTAGATGTAAGACAAGTGCAATAGATATAGTACAACTGCATCAAAATGAGTATAATGAAAGGGTGTTTACTTGATTTTCGACTTAAGAAATGGTTTTATCTCTCTTTCCTTCTGTTTCAAATATTTTCCTTTATTCAACCTTATTAAATGTAACTTTTACTACGTACCAGCCCTGCTGATGTTTTGTTTCTCATATTTTCTAGGTGCAAGGAACAATTGACAACAAAATGAATTGCATGCTCAAAGTACCTGAAGGCATAAAATAATGAACATGGAGGATGTATTAGATAGATCTTTTCCTCTTATCTCATTTCTTTCTAGATGTTAGTTTATTTCTTTTCTTAGTGATCTTGAGGATGATTGAAATCCTATGTAAAAAAGTTAACTTTCTCTAGAACCATATTTTCTCTCCATATGTAATGACTTTTATTATCTCTATGAATGAATGTTTGTGTGGAATTATACGATGATGTGGACTAGATCTTGGCTTAATCTCTGTTTTAGTTGACTACCTTAATCTCTTATATTTTCCCTTTTGACATCTATAGATATGAGTGCACCCATATCTATAAATGTCACTATGGAAAGTATATAGAAATTGGGGGACGTCACAGTTGGTATCAGAGACAATGTTCACACATCAAGTCACATGAACTTCATTCACCCTATTTTGAGTCTAGGGTAGTCCTTGAGTTTGGGATGTGAAGGGTTGAGGTGTCTAGGATAGCATCTGCCATGGGTCTGACTAAAGTCTCCGAGCCACTTAGCTTGGCAATCACGAGGCTACCTTTATGGCAGTATAAGTCTACCTGGCCGATATCCTAAGTGTCCCCTATTCTTGGGCATACCTTAATTTAGGAATATTCTCATCTATAGATTTTCCCTCTCACCTCTTCTATAGGAAAATTTCTCCCTTTCATCTACGTTTTAAAATAAATTAAATTTTCCCTCTTACCTCTGTTATAAGGTTAGGAAGGAGTCTCTCTATTTTGGAAAGTCCTAAGGATTGACTGATAAGGATTTTAGGGTATCCTCCCTAAATCATAACATTCAGAACACTAATTATTAATAAATGAGAATAATGAAATATCATGTGATGATAATAATGATAATGACAAGAATAATTGTTGAAGTAATAAATCTAATGCGTTCAAATTAATTACAGGATGCCTCCTAAGACTCGCAGCTCAGAGGAATCATCCTCTAAGAAAAGAAAATAACTTGAAACCTTCGAAGTACCTGATCCTGATGCTGAGGCCAAGGAAAGATGGGAGGAATAGAAGAAAATCCTTCTAGACTTTATGGAAACCCTGGCCACTAAAGGAACCCCTGAATCTAGTTCCTCTAAGAAAAAGGAAGTGACAGTGATAGACTTCATTAAGCTCAACCCTGGAAGCTTTTGGGGGGAAGACCAACCCAAAGTCATGGATAAGGCTGAGGCCTGGGTCCTTTCCATAGAGAATGCCTTCCGTACCCTAGAAGTACCCAAAGAAAAGAAGGTTAAATTTGCCACCCATTTGCTTAAGGGAGGGGAAAAGATCTGGTGGGAGAATTATGGTGGGAATCGGGGAGAGGAAGTAGACAACTTGGGATGGGAAGCCTTCAAGACCCTCTTCACCGACCGTTTCATGCCCATAGCTGAGAGGAAGAGGAAAGAGAAGATGTACATGGAGCTTAGGCAGGGTAGTCTCTCTGGATGATTATACTCGGAAGTTTAGGCTTTTGGAATCCTATGCCCCTATTCGGACTGAGGACCGCCTCACTGAGCATTATGTAGACTGTCTCTCTACACACCTGAAAACCCTAGTTATAGCCTCTCATCCCCGAAGCATTGATGAAGCCCTAGACATGGCCCTTAAGTAGGAAAGGGAGCAGGGATTACAGAAGCCTTCTAGCATTGGATATTTAGGGTTGAACACCACCGAGGAAGAGAATTTCAAGAAGTTCCACCCCGGCCATAATAAAGGATCAGGGAAAGGAGGAGGTTCAGGGAAGAAAGGACCAAAGAATAGCAAGCTGATGGATTACCGCAGCAAATGTAAGACTTGTGGATGAGGACATGATGGGCCTTGTCGCTACACCAAGCCGGTCTGCTACAACTGCAAGAAGGAGGGACATTTCCTTGCCAAGTGCCCCCAATGCATCTATCCTTGGAAAACCTCTAGCAGGTGCCCCACCCCGTCAGGGACACCGTAATGCCAGGGCGTTCGCAGTAACAACAGAGGAGGCTAGGGCAAATCTGAACCAGCTTGTCGAAGGTAACCATAATTCTTTTTCGTATATCTAATATCTTGTTCAATGCCTTCAATTATTTAAAATGTAATTATCATGTGTAGGCATTGTTTTCTTGAATGGACACCCTGTTAAAGCATTGTTTGATTCTGGATCTACAAATACGTTTATCTCTCGAAATCTGGCCTCAATGTTGCACTTACATATAAGGGACTTGGGATACATTCTGGATGTGTCAACTCCTAGTGGCAAAATATTCACAACATTGCAGAAAATCGATGTCCTCCCTCTAAAATTTGAAAATCATGACATGCCCTTTGAATTCATTCTCTTAACCATGGAAGACTTTGATGTTATTCTTGGCATGGATTGGTTGTACACATATCATGCTTACATTGACTGTGGAAACAAGATGGTAGTTCTGTCTCAACCTCATTCCTCTCCTGTAGTGATCCCTCAGGGAAGCGGATTCTGTAATAATATAATAATTTCCTCTCTTAAAGCTAAAAAGCTCATATCTAAAGGATGTAAAGTCTTCCTCGCATTCGTCTCAGAGTCCAGTCCTGACAACGGGCCTGTAGAAAGACTGGAGGTGGTATGTGATTTTCTTGACATATTTCCAGAGGAGCTTCCTGGGCTGCCTCCAAATCGAGACATTGAGTTCTCCATAGATCTTCTTCCTGGAACCACTCCGATTTCTAGGGCACCATATAGGATGGCACCTGCTGAGCTTATGGAACTAAAGAAACAATTACAAGAACTTCTTGACAAGGGTTTTATCCGCCCTAGCATTTCCCCTTGGGGTGCACCTGTCCTTTTTGTTAAAAAAAAATAAGGCTCGATGTGGATGTGTATTGACTACTGCATGTTGAACCAAGCTACCATTAAAAACAAGTATCCTCTCCCTCGTATTGATGACCTCTTTGATCAACTTCGTACTGCAAAAGTTTTCTAAAAAATTGATCTTCGTTCTGGCTACCATCAACTAAAGGTCAAATATTTCGATATATCTAAGACTGCTTTCCGAACTCGTTACGGGCACTACGAATTTCTGGTAATGTCGTTTGGGTTGACCAATGCACCTGGTGTATTCATGAACTTGATGAACAAAGACTTCCAACCTTATCTTGATGAGTTTGTGGTCGTCTTCATTGATGATATTCTGATCTATTCTGATTCTATGGAGAAGCATAGAGAGCATTTGGAGTCTGTCCTTGAGATTCTTCGAGCCCAGAAATTCTATGGCAAGCTTTCTAAATGTGAATTCTGGATTAACAAAGTTATGTTTCTTGGTCATGTCATTTCTGGGGGTAACATATCTGTTGATCCCGCTAAAGTATATGTTGTACTTGATTGGCAACCTCCTCGTAATCCTTCTAAAATCCGGAGTTTCTTAGGTCTGGCTGGATATTATCGTCATTTTATTGCGAATTTCTCCAAAGTGGCACTTCCTCTCACTAAGCTTACTCAGAAGGACGAGCATTTCATCTGGTCAGCTGCTTGTGAGTCTAGCTTCCAAGAGCTCAAACAGAAGTTGACGTCAGCACCTGTCCTTGTTCTACCCTATGGTAATGAAGGATTTGTGATATTCACTGATGCTTCTTGACATTGTCTAGGTTGTGTCCTACAACAGAACGGGAAAGTAGTGGCCTTCGCTTCTATATAGATGAAACCCAATGAGTTGAATTACCCTACGCATGATTTGGAGTTAGCTGCCATCATCCATGCTCTCAAAATATGGAGGCACTACTTGTACGGGGCAACTTTTGATATTTTCACCGACCATAAAAGCCTCAAGTACATTCTGACGCAGAAGGATTTGAATCTCTGACAACGACGGTGGATTGAGTACTTGAAGGACTACGACTTCACCATTGGCTACCATCCAGGTAAGGCCAATGTGGTTGCAGACACTCTTAGTAGGAAAAGAGTTGTTTGTGCATCCCTATCTATACCTGAATAGAGGAACATGGAGGACCTAGCAAGCTAGAGACCACAATTCCTGGTTGATCGTATGCATGTCAACAACATCTCTATCACATCCAACCTACATTCTGAACTTCTGGAGGCACAGAAAGCTAGTCCCGAGCTTGCCGAGCTCTCCTCTCTCCTGGCTAAACCTCATACACATTTGTCAGTGGGTCTTGATGGTGGTCTTCGATACAAGAACCGTATGTGGGTTCCTAAGCCGTCAGCTGTAAAGACAACCATTCTTAGTGAGGCACATGGGTCCAAGTACACAGTTCATCCTGGCATGACAAAGATGTACAAAGACCTACAATGTCAGTTCTGGTGGAGAGGCATGAAGCATGACATAGCAGATTTTGTATGCAGGTGTCTGACATGCCAGAGAATCAAGGCCGAGCATCAAAGACCAGGTGGTCTACTACAACCCCTCGAGATTCCGGAATGGAAATGGGAACATATCACTATGGATTTCATAGTGGGATTACCCAGGACCAGGAAGGGGTACGACGCTGCATGGGTCATTATGGATCGTCTCACCAAGTCATCTCATTTTCTACCAGTGAAGACTACTGTGCATGTTTCTGAGTTAGCCGACCTTTATATACGAGAGATTGTATATCTGCATGGAATTCCAACATCCATTGTCTCGGACCGGGACCCAAAGTTCACTTCAAAGCTATGGAAACAGGTTCAAGAAGAACTAGGCACCAAGTTGAACTTCAGTACAGCTTATCACCCGTAGACAGATGGACAGTCAGAACGAACAATACAGATTCCAGAGGATCTTCTACGAGCTTGTGTGCTTGACTGGGAAGGCTCGTGGGACCATTACCTGCCTTTAGATGAGTTCGCCTATAATAATAGTTATCAAGCGAGTATTGGGATGCCACCATACGAAGCTCTCTATGGCTGACCGTGCAGATCTCCATTACATTGGGATGATGTCGGAGAACACACCTTGATGAAATCCGAGGAGATGCAGCTGTATGCAGATAAAGTTGCACTGATCCGGCAGAGAATGAAGTGAGCACAGGATAGGTAGAAATCATATGCAGATGCTCACCGGAAGGAATGTCAGTTCAAGGAAGGTGATCATGTCTTTCTGAAGATCCGACCAATTCGAGCTTTGGCCAAGAATAAGGGAAAGCTCAGTCCTCGTTATGTGGGACCCTTCGAGATTCTTGAAAGGGTTGGAGAATGTGCCTATCGTCTTGCTCTACCACCTCAGTATAGTGCCATGCATAATGTCTTTCATGTATCTAATCTGAAGCCTTATGTCAAAGACCCCAGTCACATTCTGAATCATGAGCCTCTTGAGCTGAAAGATGATTTGATGTATGCTGAGTCACCAGTCAGAATGCTTGATTTCAAGGCAAAGGAGCTTCGCAATAATCGGCGTATAGATATGGTGAAAGTTCTCTGGAGCCACCATGATCAAACCGATGTTACATGGGATCTCAAGTCCGAAGTCGAGCGGAAATATCCACATCTCTTTCAGGCTGCTTGAATTTTGAGGGCAAAATTCTTAAAAAGGAGGGGAGAATGTGACAAAGTGAGTTTTTATAGTATTTTTCTCTCTTTTAAAAGTTTATTATCAAATTTATTGACCAAATTACCCTCATATACTTCTCTCACTTAATTGGACTAATGTGGTTCACAAATTGCAAAAAAATGCAAACCCTAGTATGCTTTTATGATAGAATACATATGATAATGTTTTTAGTAAATGAACATATCAAACCTTCGAATTTGGATCTCAAAATTTTTATCATAGTAGCATAGTGACTCTATAAAACTACCCCTAAAATTTGGTTACATTTGGACCACCTAATTAGGAGATATAAGCATTTGAAAATCAGGTGTATAATTCAATCTAATAACTCTAGGACCTAGTTCCAGGCTCTATTTTGCAGACCGTTGATCGTTGATCCAACGTAGGAGACTTCGTCTCCTACCTCCCGCAAAGGGCGGGGAGGCCAGTAACAACCCGAGCCTCATCCAGGATCCACTGCATCCACCATTTTGCAAATTTGTTCGCATACATATCTTCCTTTTGCAATTCCGTGGCTGGATATACCAGTTTTGACCGGGTCTCGTGCATCGTTGCGCCAACCCAACAGCCACGACGCAACCTTCTCTCATTCCGGCGGCGGGGCTTTTAGGGCTTCCTTGCCTAGCTTCCCTCGCACCTATTTAATGCCTCCTTTAGCTCTGCCATGCTCCCTTTACTCGTTTCCCGGTTTCAATTGCAAGCGCAGTCACCTCGATCATCCACCACTACCCACCTTCTTCAACATCCAACCACCGCCACCCAGCGAGCTCCACAGCCCTCCTTTCTCAAATCCTACCCCTCCAACACCTTCGCCAACCCACCACGAGTGTGCATGGCTAGAGAGCAGGTCCCCAGAGCCCCTCCCGCTCCAAAAAGACCCCAACACCGGTGACCTTGTCAGCCAACATGGCGGCGACGAGCTACGTGTGGCCTTACGCCCTGACCTGACCCTCTTTGGCTTCGGATCGAGCTACCGGACCTACCTCAGCCTTTTTCCTCTAGCAAGCCGCACCAAGGAGCAAGCTAGACCTCGTCGGAGTTCCTCCTCCCCTGCTGGAGCAAGCCAGAGCCGTCCGATCAGCGTAGATCGACCCGGGATCGTTGGATCGGTGTAGATCAATTCGAGTCGTTGATCCAGTCGGATCCGGCCATTGATCGAGGTTATATATTCCTTTCTTTTTAATTAGATAATCTTTTATTATGCAAGAAAATATATTTTCTTAGACAAATCATAATAAATGCTAGGATTATCAGAAAATAGAGAACCAATATACCATTTCGATCAGAAAGTTATCCTCTATCCAAATAAAATACTACCAGGATCTAGATCCGTTTACTTTTCCAAAAGTAGTTGCTTAAAGCCTTAATGACCCCTTAATTATAATTAAATTTTTTTTATAATAGTTTTCTTTGATGATATCTGACCTTCTAAGGTGTAATTAACCCTAGATAGAACTTTGTTTCTAAATAACTAGAAATCATATTCTAAGATGGCAAATGATCAAAGGAATAGGAGAAACCTTAGATCTAGTTTCTCTTTCTACATGGAATTAAAGAAATATCATTAAAACAAAATTAATATCATTAGATGATAATTAGAGGTTATGATTGGTCTGAATCTTCAAAACGAAACCTGATGTTATGAATGGTTAATATGTTGAGGGTTACCCTCCCTTTTTCTTTAACCATCTTAGAAACCCTAATTTTTAGAAATCTTCTAATTGATCAATTAAATATTATCTTTAATCCAAATAGTTTATGATGGATCAGACCTGATAATATTGTGAAATCAATTAAGATATGGGAAATCCCTGATCTGGATTAAGATATCATAAAAGGAATAATAACTAAGAACATATCTTAGTCTTGGTCATATGGACCAATAGTAATGTTGTACCCTTACTTTCTTTGCAGGGTGACTAAATTCTTGATTGATTCTAAATCTTTGGACATTTGATTGAACAAGCATGTACGTGGTCTTATAAGTATAAGACTAGTTTTCTGGTTGCCTATGCTATATAATATCTTGAATGTTCGTATTTGGATATGATTGATGATTGATCTAGTATGAGTTATACTTTGCCAAATTTAAGAGAAACATAAATGATTATGATGGGTTGTAGCTACTAGAGCACATACCCTGGTGTGGATGTATGTTTCCTAACATGGATGTATGATTCCTTGGCCCATGTTAGATGTATGATGATATTCTATTGCCCACACTAGATGTAAGACAAGTGCAATAGATGTAGTACAACTGCATCAAAATGAGTATAATGAAAGGGTGTTTACTTGATTTTCGCCTTAAGAAATGGTTTTATCTCTCTTTCCTTCTTTTTCAAATATTTTCCTTTATGCAACCTTATTAAATGTAACTTTTACCATGTACCAGCCCTGCTGATGTTTTGTTTCTCGTATTTTCTTGGTGCAAGGAACAATTGACAACAAAATGAATTGCATGCTCAAAGTACCTGAAGGCATAAAATAATGAACATGGAGGATGTATTAGATAGATCTTTTCCTCTTATCTCATTTCTTGCTAGATGTTAGTTTATTTCTTTTCTTAGTGATCTTGAGGATGATTGAAATCCTATGTAATAAAGTTAACTTTCTCTAGAACCATATTTTCTCTCCATATGTAATGACTTTTATTATCTCTATGAATGAATGTTTGTGTGGCATTATACGATGATGTGGACTAGATCTTGGCTTAATCTCTGTTTTAGTTGACTACCTTAATCTCTTATATTTTCCCTTTTGACGTCTATAGATATGAGTGCACGCATATCTATAAATGTCACTATGGAAAGTATATAGAAATTGGGGGATGTCACATATGCAGACACAATAGAGCAGGTGCAGAATACTGAAGAAGAAGAAGAACAGCAAGATAACAGAGGCTCAGCAGAGCATACTCAGGAAACTCAACATTGGCAAACGCAGAAATGAAAGGGAGGAAGGAAACCAAGGAAGACCCAGTCAGACAATGCATTAACCACCAACTCCGAAGCTGCAAACCGTTTTGCTACGTTGGGTGATGATGACTACACAGAATCATATCTGAAGGAGAGCAACGTAGAACCCACAGCTGGAAGTAGCCAAAGCACTAGAAGCAGCACCAAAGAATGGAGGAAAAAGAAAGCTGCTATACAGGAAGACAATGCCATGCTAGTGGATAAATCCAACAATCACACAGTAGTCTACCCAGACGTAGATGAAGTAATAGAAGTAGCAATTATCCAGGCTAATGCAGAGGAAGATATATCACACACACAAGCATTTAGCCCAAGATTCTGCAGTAAACGAAAGCAAGGCAGCCAATATGGATGTCACACCAAAGTAATCAGTAGGTAGGCAATTTAAAGGCAGTGGCACAAGGATGAAGAGGTATGGTAGGAGAAGCCTGAGACTGGCAAATGGAGCCTTACGAGAAGAGATCGAGGATTATCGGAGTCTAGCAACGACCTCAGAAGTGGATCCAGGATCAACCACACAAAAGAAGACCTAAACGACACGATTAATGATTTAACCAAGAGACTCAATCGACACGTGACGCCATCCAAGTTCAAAGGAGCTTGGTCAATCATCTCCCAAAAACAAACCCGACCTCTCAGATTTCTGAGAGACTGATAGACCAAAAGGCTATCATTAGATTAGAAGATAATAATTTTTGTAATGGTACTGATAATACCATGTTTTATTACTGTCACATTAGCTTGTTCTTTGTACGTTCCTTTGGATTAAATAGTTGAAGAGTTAGGTTCAAAAAAAATATGGGTAAACTAAAATTGATATCAACATCAACACCCACTCAAAAACATTTGTTTAAGAGCCCAATATCTTTCTTGTATCCATACTATGCCAAGAATTTGATACAAATTATTCTATCACCTTAGCTACAACATAACTACACAGGAGAACAATATTTGTATATGCCACACAACACACATTAACATGTTAACAAAATTCTTATTCATTTGAAACACCATATACAAACTTTTACTGTCTGGACCTAAGAGTACATGGATGAATCTAGGACACAGTAGACATCTAATCAAATTTCTCAAATATTCATTACTATAACTCCTCTTTGCTGCCACAGGTTTGTTTTCCTCACTTCAGATTACCTAAAAAGATGTGGTGAACCAAAAGGGTGAGAGCTATGTCCCAACAAGAGATATAACCTCCAATAATGCTTATTGATTACAACATTTTAAATAGTAGATAACTAACCAATTTGAGTATTTAATAATCAATTGAATAGATTGAACAGTTCAAGTATACCAAACAGATTAAGAAAATCATCTTAGCAGCAAGTTTGATCATAAATTCATATATAGATAACAAATAAATCATTTTTCTAGATAGATATATACTCAAATATCATCAAATTGCATCTAATAACAATCATTATCATTAATCTGACTATCATCATATTCCTTGCTGATAGTACAAGAAATCTAGTAGCATAAGCATCCCTGACATCATGAATATGTCTAGTCACATAACATGGCTATCAATATTGGCATCTCAAATAAAGTGAACAGATCTATATCATAAGTAGAACTAACATCATAACACAATTAACTACATAGGCATGATTATCAGTTTAAGCATTTATAATTACATAGGCATGGCTAGCAATATTAAACATAGCAAGCAACATCATATTAACCATCAATGTCAGTATATTTGACAACATAAGCATGATTACAACATGAGTTTAACTACAACATAAGCATATCAATTATCTCTTATTGTACTATACATGATCTCAATGAAAAGAAAGCAAACAAGAGTATCATCCAATACGAAGCATTGTGCATAGCCCTAAATAGATATGATACACGGTTGTCTTACATCTTTTAATATGCCCTGGGGAATTTGAATCGTACCATCCAAAATCCAACCGACCCTTGCAAAGGGCTATTCATTTTTGAACAAGATCTAGGAGTGTCAGTATCCTAAGATCTCTTCCCCTCGGCCAGTATGAGTAAAAAGGCAGTGACATATCAATCAAAGCCGCCACCATAATGACATATAGTCAAGCTGCTAACCACTAGTCCACCCTTGGTACCAGTCATGACATTAGAAACTAGGCTATACAAAACCCTCTGGGGTATAACAAAAATTGTCCTCAATCACATCAGATGTATGAGACATGACCATAGCCATCCTCCACAACCTGCATTGTGGATGACAAGGATATATCCTGAACTTGCCACCCCCACATACTCAACAGTATGCACTCTGAGTTTCCCTTAGGAATACTCGTTTCACCATCCAGTAAGTTCTGACACTGAAGATGGTTCTACGGAACATGGCACTACATGATTAGAGTTGCACTTGATTAGTTATGCCAATTGGGTGCATTAAGGTTGCATCAAACAAGTGGACATACAAACCCTAATTCACTTCTAGAAACAAAATAAATATCACAACTTTTAAAAGATATATAATGTATGGAACATAATTTCTCATCTCATCATCACATGGTACTATTCACTTGCCATTCATGAGACCACACTAGTCATCATACTATCACAAGATATAAATCCTTTTCACAATATCACAGGGTATCAACCCTTATCAACACAAGAGGATTACACCTCATTAAGGGCTCAACCATGCCCAAAGGTCATTAAGACAATCACACTATTACATGAGATAAATCATGTTCACAATATCATAGGGTATCAACCCTTATCAACACAAGAGGCTTACACCTCATTCAGGGCTCAACCATGCCGAAAGGTCATTAAGACCATCATATGATTCCCTACAAGGTCATCATTATCTTTGCATGCCTAAAGAAAAGGCTCAACAACATCACTTACATATAATACACCAGATCAACACAAAATTGCATTAATGAGCTAAGAGATATTCATAAACAGTCATAGAAGTGCTATATTAACATTAAGAACAATCCTTTATTACATCAACATGCAAGAAATCTAGATATGATTAACCCTCATCATATTCATAATGCACATGTTAGCATAAGAAAGTATCAACCATGTGGCTATGATAACCACCAATAAACATATTGAGGTTATGATCATATTAAGGAGGTTATTTCACCATCATTCCATCATATAAGAATGTTAAACATGAATACTCATCTTTATATATTTGCATTAGAGTTAGGTTCAACAAGATAAATTATATTAGTGTTACTAATCAGCACTCATACCCAAACCCTAACTCACAACATCCCCATTGGATCATGGTTTCATAAGGTGAAACATCACCATCACATTCCATACTATTCTCAAGCATGAACCCACACATAAATCAAGGTGTAACCATCAGGTTATAGCATACTAGGGCTTCACCAACAATAATAGAGTACTCCATGATTGTATTAGTCATTCAAGGACTATTCATACCCAATTACCATCATTTAGTTATATTAAATCTAGGTATAATAAGTTTTACCTCATTAGGGTTACCCATTAATTCATTATAGTGATTATAAATCATAATCATACGAGAGCAAGGGTAACAATACAAGTTTAAGGAATTGAACCATAAAATTCTCATCATTAGAATCATAATATTGCACTACATGCTTCACCCAAAACAATGGGAATATTGAGGCATCAACTTCTACCCACAAAATGTTGAAAAGGTAAAGCCATTGGTTGTTTACATAAGTAAACACCTTGAATGAATCATATATAATGTTATTGAGTTGTGATCTATAAATGTAACCATTTCACCCTAGACATCCCTTGATTAACAACAATAAGGGTTCTGTTGAGAGTATGGTAAAACCCACAATCGACTGTTCATTTAAAACAAGCCATCCATTGTCAACAAGTAATCTCCTTAAGTTGATCATATAAAGGAAACCATCTAAATCACATTATTAGGACCAACATATTACATTAGAAATCATTCCACTTTATTGGAGGAATAAACATTAGATCTTGACCATTGGGTCAAGTTCATATGTTAAAACCATCAATTACAGTATAGGTTCGACCATTGCATCAAGTAACCCAAGAAACCATTGGTCCAAGGCTTAATTGATGATACAACTATATGATTAACTCACCATAGGTTGTGGAGACCTGATCCACCATCATTAGTGACCATTAAGTCACCATAGGTTGTTAGATCATCACTATTTTCATTAATCAACATCAAATATAAAGCTAATGTCATCATTGCTTGATAACATCAATAGGGTACTTAATGGTTGATCATTAAAATTCTAATTGATCCAAAACCTGACCTAAGGGGGTGACCATAGTTTGTCACTGTAATATGACACCTTTGATCCCAATCATCAGTTTGCATGAAGGCAATACCATAGGGTTGTTGCAATGGTACCATCATCGTGTCATGGGTTTATAGAAGAAATCAACTTAAAACCCTAAAATTGACCATTGGTTGATAGGTCCTTAGCACCATAGGTTGTCAAACCAACCTGATACAAGTCATATTATACCTTAAAAATAATGTACACATGCTCAAAGGTTCATCTAGAACTAAAATCAGAATAGGGAACATTATAAAAATTGAAATCCAAGTCAAGCATAGCTTTTTAGTGCATGGATCACCATTTTCAAGCAAGAACATGAGATAACAAGCTTATGGTAAGAAATAAATGTGGATAAAGTTATAAAACTTGCCTCTAATTAGAAGATAAACTCCAAAACATAAGAAAATATGAGCATGTAGGGTAGGAAATCCAAGCATAAGCTGTGAACTCATCCATCTCGCACCTTTCTTCATCAAATGAGCAAACCCTAAGCATAAGGAGCAAGAAAGGTAGAGTTTTAGAGCTTTAGAGAAATTTCTACCATGGAACAACAGGGTTCCGACTTGGAGAAAGGTAGAAGGAAGGATAAAAAGAAATAAATGGAGGAAAGAAGGGGATTCTTACTCTTTTAGGTCAAGATCACTAGAAGGAAGCTTTGTAAACCCTAAAAGGAAGTCAATTGCAACCCTAAAATTATTTTTCCAAGAAGATCACCTCTTTCTTCTTCCTTGGATAGGAAATTCGCAACATAATAGAGGGAGAACAAGGTTTATATAAGGAGGTATGTGGTGGATGGAAAATGTCTCATTTGGGTGCTTAGGGATAAGTATATGAAATTTTAAGATAAAGAAAAAGAAAAAATTGAAGTTCTAGTGTCTTTCCAAGTGTCCATGGCCTTAAACTATTAAGAATATACAAGAACACAGACACAAGAATCTCCTCAACCCTCCATATAGACCTGGTTAGATTTACTTTCTCGAATTTCCAAGCCAATCAAATAACTCATTAGTTGATAGCTACTAAAGGTAGCTCATCCATGAAGGGGTAAACCCTAAAATACACTTGAGGAAAACACCTTCAAACCAAGGTTTAAATAGGCTCCCCATGCCTCAACAAGCTCATGAATGATGGGAGAATATCCAAGGAACGTAGTGAAAGTGATAAATTGCAAGGAAAACCTATCAATTGGGTAAATGTTAAAAAAGTCCAAATGTGCATAAAATTGCATAACTTGCTCAAACAATGTCCAAATTGGACCAAATTTGAAACTTAAGCTCTTGTATTATGATTTCATAGTATATATCAAGGTTAGATTAGGGTTATAAGAATTAAATTATGATAATTAAGCTTATTCAACACATTAAGCAAGTTTAGGGGCCTTACAACTATAAACCCCTAACAGGGATTTTGCCCCCAAAATCCAAGGTAAAAAAAGATGGGTACTTCTGTGGAACCTCATCGTATTACCTTCACATGGTTACTTGCATATCATGGTGATGTCACATGATTCATACATATCTCATCTTGGGTCACCACAAACCCCCCCACCTAAGAAGACATTCTCAATATGGAATGTAGAAACTTGTTGTGTCATCTGTAGAACTCTAGTAGTAATGTTCAACTTTAAATTCTATCTATCATCATAAAATTATATCTACTGTATCAACATATTAATCAAAAGACATACTTACTAGCTTTTTACCAATCATGGCATGTGTCCCATACCATTCCTTGAAGCATAAAAAAAGGTGATGTATCCATCCTTTTTTTTCTAGATACACTAACATTGGAACACTTGTCATTTCTTTTTCAGCATCAAAAGAAATGTTGACACTAGCACATGTCATTCCATACAAGGAAACATCATTACTAGTCAACCTTGTTAGGGGTGAAACAACAACACTATCTTCACCTTACTAGGATTTACACAACCTACTTAGAAGACATATCATGATCCCATAAAGACATTTAATCAACCCCATCTCACTCTTGTTCAACTTGTCTCATAGCTATTGCTGCTTTGACAACCCTAAGGTTTTTGAAGAAATATTGATCATATTTTTTACCATATTTGAAATACTTTGACATGTTATCATTCAAATCTTGATATAGGAAAAAATTGGCCGCTGGTAGCAGAAGCGTCGTCTACTCTAGGATGATTCTGAGGGCGATCCTGAGGGCGTTCGTGCCCCCGGCGGCTCCGCCGCCCCTCCCTCATCTCGGCTAGGCACTCCGCCTACCTAGATCCACTCCCCAATCCTGTCTAACATCGTTCCGCGATGATCTCTATCCCATAACCGTACTAAACGGTCTATTATGAGGTGGTCTTTCGGCATGAGCCATAGACTTCTGGACGGCATACGGTTCCCGAGAACTCACACTTTTTGTGCACAACAGATAGTGGCAGAACGACGAACGAAATACGTGGCTTAGACGGTTTACCCAGAGAACGTCATCTCGGTAATCAGAAACTTTTTGACACCATAAGATGAAGCGATGACTCTACACACAGAGGAGGTCCATACGACGGTGGTAGGGGATCAGATAGTGGCGAGGGATACACAGACGCAACTGCCACCAATGACGGGGTGTCTCCCCCCTGGTGGAGATATTAGTACAAATGCCGACCCCCTCAGAGGAGGACTCACAGGCTGCCACTATATGACGTTCCTCATGATTCCTGATACCGGTGCATGAAGAGGGGTCACTGGCAGTCTGAGTGCAACCATCCTAAGGTTTGCTATAAGTGCCTTAAGCATGGGCATATGGCTAGAAGATGCAAGCAGACTCATCGACTGGATGGAAGCCCACAGAGCCCACCAGACATCCGATCGAATATTTCCTTCCCACCTCTGCCGGTGGGAATACTAGTGAGAGGTGCTCCAAATTATGTTTCGAAAAAAATTACATCGACCTCAGACCGGAGATAGAAACACGCGCTAGCAAATCCTTGGCACTTTTGCGTGATGTTGACATTATGTGGTCTGACCGGACAAGATGGGAAACCTTGTACCCTTTCTTGTAGATTTTGTGGTACTCGGTGACAGATTTATATAGGTATGCTTCCCGCAAAGAAGTGGCCTTCTTTCCCACCTCTGATGAAGTGCGCAAGGTCGTGGAGGCCGGGCTTCCATCTTTCCATGGTGTTGAAATCAATTTGAGATACATGGAGGATGAAGAGGTGTGTTCTAAGAAGAAGGCCATGTGGTTTTAGATTACTGACATTCCTATAGTCTGCAGGGATGATGAAACGATACAGGCCATTATCAAACCTTTCGGCAACCTCATCTCAATTTCTGATTGGTGGCGGGATAACACTGACATATCAGGCATCTTGGTGTTGGTGGAGGCCTTCAACGATGATGTTCCACAGTACATTTTGATTACTTATGGAGATCGCAGATCTCTACTGAGGGTACATATGATCGCTAGAGGCCCTATAGGTGTTGTGACTCTCAGGCGGATGGAGACGGGTAGAGACCTGGATATCCCACCATAGCCATGACTGAATGGAGACCCCTATAAGATCCCTCTCTGAATAAAGAGCAGCACACATATGGGAAAACTCATAGAATTGAAATACCCCCATCACCTCCTCCAAAATGGCAGGTTCCATCCCAACCATGGCAAGATGTATTAGAATTATAGAGAACCCCTCTGAGTGGAGATGAAGGGAAATTCTGAATGGTGATTGATGAAGAGGGGAAAAGAAGATTTCTTTCCGAAAGAATATTGGAAGACTTCTTGGACACATAGGATGATTTTGGATATGCTATTCGCAGATTGGGGATATCTAGATATCGAACAAGATCCTATCATGAGAGCTCGAACCGTCATTACGATTCCCTCCCATGCATCCGTCAATACCGGGAGCCCTCACACAGAGTATTCGACGATGAAGGTTTTTCCGAAGGTGGATGCTACTCCTGTGAAGATGATGAAGAGGTGGAGAGAAGAAGGTATAGCCATTAAGGCTTTCTTCAGATGGTATATGCTTGAAGAGCTACCATTTAATGGACTTGTCCACTCTATTCTAGAATATTAGAGGGACTGCTAACAATCCTACCAGGAAAGTCCTAGGTTGATTGTGTAGACAACACAAACCATCAGTCATATGTATTTTTGAGCCTTTCCTCCATGCGATCTAGGCGGCCAAACTCCTTGATATCATTCGGGTAGACTGGGCGGTTGACAACCAAGATGAAGGGGGAAAAATTTGGTTCTATGCCGACATTTTTTTGAGGCATGTGGTCTTTAGGACCCATAGGCAGCACATTACAGTTCAGCTTTTTGATGGTGATGATTCGGTGTTCTTTATTACTGTTGTATACGCAAGTTGCAGTAGTAATAACAGAAGGGAGTTGTGGAACGATCTAGTTCATATGCATTCATGTATTGGTGAGGAAAACTAGTTAATTGTGGGGGACTTCAATGTGATTAGAAACGCTCAAGAGAAGAGAGGCAGCACCAACACTCCATTTCAGGAGATTCTGGAGTTTAATACGATGATCACTGATGTCAGTCTGCGAGAAATCCCTTTTGAGGGCAGTCATTGCACATGGGTGAATAAACAACTGTTTATCCTCACGATTTGTAAACGTATTGATAGGGGATTTATGAATGAAGCTTGGCTATCCAACCCACTAGATACGAACGTCTATCATCTTACTAGATTCCGGGTTTTTGACCACTGTCCGCTGCTCATTAGAACGACATCTTCTAGCTCACTGAGGAAGCAGTCACATTTTTCCTTTATATCGGTTTGGCTTCAGCATGCATAATGCATAGAGATCATCAGAAATGCTTAGGAGGAGCAGGTGATTGGCCATCCATCCTTTATCTTCTACTCCAAGCTAAAAAAAGTCAAGGAGGATTTAAAGAGATGGAATAGAGAAACTTTTGTGGACATCAACCAGCGTAAGAAGGATCTCAAAGACATTATATTCACCACCCAGATGGACTATGATGACAACCCTACTAAAACAAATGAGGAGTCTCTTAGGGACGCAGAGAAAGAATTGCAAACTGTCTTGGATCAAGAAGAATTGGTATGGAAGGAAAAAGCGAGGATCAACTTGATCCTGGACGGTGAAAGAAACACCCCATTTTATCATGTTGTGGTCTGGTCTAGGAGGAGAAAGAGAACTGTATCACGGCTCAAGATACAAGACGGTACAATCATTACTTACTCGCAGCAGATGGCTGACCAGGAAGCTGATCATTTTCGATTTTTTTTATCATGAGGAGGAGGTTGATGAAGACGACCTTTCTGTAGGAGCTTAGTGAGTCCTTATCACTGGACGATAATGCTACTCTAACTGCACTACCTGGTGTAGATGAAATACATGTTGTGATGAAGGAGATGGATGGAAACTCTGCACCTGGTCCCGATGGGTTTACCTTGAGCTTTTTTCTTGCTGCTTGGGAGATCATCAAGACTGATTTTGCAAACCTTGCGGAGGCATTCTTCAAAGGCCAAAGATGCCACTGGAGTATGTTCTGTTGTTGAATTGTCCTCATCCCAAAGAATGACTCCCCAGAATCCCTGAACTCTTATTTCAGACCCATATTGGTAGAGAACATGACACTTCAGATCCTTGCGTGAATTCTGAACAATCGACTTGCCCCCTATATCAAGCCTTTGATCTCAGAAGCCCAGGGAGAATTCATTCAAGGTAGGGACATCACCCATCATATCAAGCTGGTCAAGGAACTTATGCATGATATCAAGAAAGGCCCTGATTACCCTAACGTAATCATTAAACTTGACATGTCGCAGGCACACGATCGGGTCCAAAGGGGCATTTTGAGGAAGATCCTTTCCAAGTTTGGGTGTACTGAGGACATGATTGATCTATGTCTGAGCTTTTTTATTCACACCTGGGCCACAGTTACACTAGGTGACACCACGGCTGGATTCTTTCAGTGGAAGAGAGGACTAAAGCAAGGGAATGTCATTTCCCCTTTCCTTTTCATCTTGTTCTAGGAAATGCTATACTGGAGATTTGAAAAGCTTACTAATGAGTTTGTGATATCTTTACTTTATACCAGAGGTCAGGAGAGGGCTCCCCCTATGCTCTTATATGCCGATGATGTCATTATCTTCATTAACACAGACCAGGAGTCTCTGCAAGCTACGAGAGGAGTTCTTGATGCTTATGAGAGAGCCACCAATCAACATATCAAAAACAATAAATCGGTTTGTATTGTTGGCAGTGATGACCCAAATGAGGTGAATAGAGTGGAAGAAGTGGTTGGGATTGATGTAGCAGCCGAATCATTCTCCTACCTAGGCATGCCTATCTCCATTGGATGATATAAGCTACTAATTTTGAGTTCTTGATCCACAAAGTGAATACTAAGATTGCGACATAGAAAGCTAGACTTCTTTCCTTTACTGGGCATGGCATGCTCATCGCTCATGTCCTATCCTCCATTACAGTATACACTGTAGCAGTGATTGGCATCCCAACAAGCATTGCTTGAAGAATTAATGCTCTCCTCTCGAGATTTCTGTGGGCCGACGGGTCAAACCACACCAGAAGAGCCTGGCTTGGGTGGCACAGGGTCGCTATCCCCTTCTGATTTGGTGGCCTTGGGCTTACTCTCGTGGCAGTGATTAGTGATGCTTTCATTGCTAAGGCATGTTGGGAAGTTGTAGTAGGAGAATTGATATGGGCTAGATTTTGTCGTGAAAAGTATGCCATCCAGGCGCCAAACAGATCTGGACTCCATCCTCCCTTCTTGAAGTTAAGCACCGCATCACCACCTTTTTGGAAGAAGGTCTAGCGTATGTTCCCTAAGATATACCCCCTCTGTAGATGGTGTTGGCAGAGGAAGCTTTCCTTTCTGGGACACTATGTGGTGCGAGATGAGGCTAAATGAATTCACCATTCACGCTAGTGATAGGAATCATCTATTCTTAGTAAATGATTTTTGGATTTATGGACATGGGTGGGATTGGGATTCACTGAACAATGTCCTAGACGCGCAAGGCGTGGACCTAATCCGGAAATCTGAAGTGAGCATTTCAGATATTGATGATTGCGTGATTTGGGCCCCAAACCTACATGGGGTTTTTTCCTTGAGGTCGGCTAAGAAGCTGCTTACAAATAACTTAATGGACACACCCACTGTATGGAGTGGTATTTGGGACATCGAAATACCCAAAGCCACTGCAATGTTGTGGAAGTTTGCCAAAAATGTTGCTCCTACTGACGACAACATTAGCAGGTGTACCATCCCCATGGTTTCCCGATGCAACTGTTGTGATGAACCGATGATAGAGAGCACTTCACACTCGTTGTTTCATGGACAAATGGACCTCTTCTTATGGAAGAAGTTCACTCGTATTACTGGACAGGTGGCACCTTGTACCATACCCAATTTGATGGAGATATGTGTGAAAGGGGGTACAAAATCCATCATAGATTGGATGACTAGCAGATTAACCATTCTAATTATCCGTAGTATTTTGAGAATGAGATTCACGGTGAGATATGACGGTCATCTTAGCTCATCCGTCAGAGAATGGGATCATATTATCTTCCATATCAACAAGTTAACTCAACACCAAATTTTTGATATAAGTGACAATGTCGACTTCTATACAGCCTTAGATACTGCAAGGATCACAGCCCCACACTCCAGACTTAGAGAGATTCAACTCCTCAGATGGCAGCCACCGGATTTTTGGAACCTTAAGATGAACATCACTATCGGCAGGTGTAGTGACCCAAGCGGTACCAACCGAAGATGGGCAGCAGGTATCGTGAGAAACCACAATGCAGTTTCTTGTATGGCTTTCAGAGTATGGCTTCGATCTACTAAACACTTGGTGGCATACATACATGCTTGTATAATCGACATTAAAATTTCCAGTGACCAGCAGCTGAAGATTTCCTATATTGAGATTGATGATAGACAAGTTTATGACATTCTGTGGCGAGGGAAGAAGGAACCATGGAGAGCCATCACTATGGTTAGGGAGCTCAGAAAGGTGATGCAGGAAGAAGTTATTATGGATTCTCATGTGCAAAAGGTTATAAACTCGATCTCGGCTGCTCTGGGATGGCTGGGAGCTCGAGACAGAGAAACCTAAATCTGCTCTGACTATAGAAGCTTTCCATCAAAGATTAGAGGCATGATCACTCTAGAGAAGAAAAAAACTCCTTATGTTGTGCTGAGATACAAGGAATATCAAATTGATGAGAGATAGGAGGGTAGATCTTCTTATTGACGTCTGTTATGTGTGACTAGTCCTTTCTTGTGTTTGTATGGGGTATGATGGATGGTAGAGATGTGTGTTGGATTTTGTTGTAATGGGACCCCACCTACATATATAAGCAAGAGATGTATGTTTGCGAAGGTTATGCCCACAATAGGGGGGTGGAATGAATAGAAATCCCCCTGGCTTCAATTAAAGAAAAACTTGATATAACTTGTATGACATAACGGGAACACTCTGTTCCTCCTATTCATAAATTCTATTTGTACATTGGTTAGTTTAAAGGACATAACTCTAAACTCATCATGGTCATGTGAATTATGTCATCCAATCTAACTCTTATGCATTGATATTTGATCATATGTTTATCTTAAAGGAATATAGTATCACATATCTATTGACCAACAAACCATCTATCCTTGATAGTCGTCTTGCCCAGCTATCACTGAACCATACACAACATTATAGAATCACTTTTGTTTTTCCTTCCAAACCACATTTAGAGGGTCATCATCAAATCTCTCTCCCTCTCTTTAAGGGGTAGGAATACTTGATATGTTCATTTAGTAAACATCTCCAACCTTCACATACTTCCCATACTATTGATACATATTGGATACTAGGATTCATTACCTTGGTATCCACCTCATGTGCTATAAGGAACTCACATCCTTATCTCATCTACTTTTAAAAACATAATAAATTTCAAAACATATAAGAGGAGTCTCCCAAATTATTGGAAGGATCAAAAGCAAACTCATCACAAACTTTATGATCTTGGAACCATAGTCCAAGCAACCTTATGCTATAATAAGCTATGCACCCTCATGTTTACAGTGAATCCACACGTACCAAGTGGCAATGATCCACTTGAAATTTGTGCCCTAGAAAGGAAAGACACAAAGGGAAACACACTTCCCACATCATAATAGCATTGTTCAAGGGCCACTAGCAAAACGGTAACCGGTTTTATTTTCATTATCCAGGTTACAACTTCTTATGTATCATTTTACCCTTTTTCATTTTGGGTTCATTGCTATTAGCATAGGAATCATTATGATTAACATATCTCATTACTCTTTCCTTGATGACTATTTATCACACTTGGGTATGTTCTCTTATTTTATTATATTTTTTTGACCACTTATCAATAGGTAAATCACCATATTCCACATTTTCTTTATTAAACATGGATCATCTGCCTTAATTTCTTTCAAACACCATGCTTATTTTACATTAAAACTTTCCTACACACATAGGTTGGTTTGAGATTAACTCAGGTTCCACCTTATTCCTTTGTCATTGTTCTCATTTATCTTCTCATTATATACTTATCATTGGAGTTCTCTCCATCTTATGTGGATTTCATGCCTTGAATCACTTTATAAGCATAGCTTATCTGTCTTTTACTTTATTATCTTCTTGAATCACATCTTCAAGAACTTCTATTTTGCTTATTTGTATTCGGATTTAGATTTCATGGTGTTATACCTTTCTCTTATAGTTACCAAAAATTCAAGTTTTGATAGATAAGGATGTAATCCTCATCTTCTCTTGAGGTAATATTAAGTTATCTGCACCATGATTTCTGCTTTATTATGCTCTTTAGGTTATTTCAAAATGACTACATGATCAGAGTAATAAAAAATATAACAATCTAAGAGTTCCATACTTACCATTTCTACAATAATTGAATACCTGGCCAGGGGATCCAAGTGCTGAGATTAGGTAGTATGCACTATATTTTCATGTCATGTTCCTTACTTAAGCATCATCCTTTTCCTAAGTCCTAGTGTCCCTGTAGACTTAGTGAACCTAAATCTATGATACCAACTTGTGAGAACCCATTATACTAAATGAGATTACTCAAATCATAAAACACAATCAATCACCAACTAACCACATACCCTAAAATATGGGTAAATTAAAACCAATTTCAACATCAACATCCGCTAAAAAGAATTTGCATAAGAGCCCAATATCTTTCTTGTATCCATACTAGGCTAATAATTTGATACAAATTGTTCTATCACCTTAGCTACAACATATCTACACAGGAGAATAATATTTGTATATGCCACACAACAAACATTAACATGCTAATAAAATTTTGATTCATTTGAAACACCATATACAAACTTTTCCTACCCGGACTTGAGAGTACATGGATGACTGTAGGACACACTAGACATCTAATCAAATTTCTCAAAGATTCATTACTATAGCTCCTCTTTGTTACCACATGTTTGTTTTTGTCACTTCAGATTACCTAAAAAGACGTGGTGAATCACAAGGGTGATACCCATGTCCCAGTAAGAGATATAACCTCCAACAACACTTATTGATTACAACATTTTAAATAGTAGATAACTAAGCAATTTGAGTATTTGATAATCAATTGAACAGATTGAACAGTTCAAGTATACTAAATAGATTAAGCAAATCATCTCAGCAACAAGTATGATCATCAATGCATATATAGGTAACAAATAAATCCATTTCTCTAGATAGATATCTACTCAAATATCATCAAATTGCATATAATAAAAATCATTATCATTAATCTGACTATCATCATATTCCTTTCTAGCAGTACAAGCAATCTAGTAGCATAAGCATCCCTGACATCATGAATATGTCTAGTAACATATCATGGATATCAATATTGGCATCTCAAATAAAGTGATCAGATCTACATCATAAGTAGAACTAACATGATAGCACAATTAACTACATAGGAATGATTAGTAGTTTAAGCATTTATAATTACATAGGCATGACTAGCAATATTAAGCATAGCTAGCAACATCATCTTAAGCATCAGTGTCAGTATATTTGACAACATAAGCATGTTTACAACATGAGTATAACTACAACATAAGCATATCTATTATCTCTTATTGTACTATACATGATATCAATGAAAAGAAAGCAAACAAGGGTTATCATCCAATATGAAGCGTTGTGTATAACCCTAAATAAATATGCTACATGGTTGTCTTACATCTTTCATTATGCCCTGGTGAATTTGAATTGTACCATCCAAAGTCCAACTGACTCCTACGAAGGGCTATTCAGTTTTGTACAAGATCTAGGAGTGTCAGCATCCAAAGATTTCTTCTCCTCAGTTAGTATGAGTAAAAAGGCAGTGACATATCAGTCAAAGCTTCCACCACCGTGACATATAGTCAAGCTACTAACCACTAGTCCGCCCTTGGTACAGGTCACGAAACTAGAAACCTGGGTATACAAAACCCTCTAATCTGGGGTAAAACCACAGTTTTCCTCAATCACATCAGATGTATGAGGCATGGCCATAGCATCCTCCACAACCTACATTGTCGATGACAAGGATATATCCTCAACTTGCCACCCCCACATACTCAACAGTATGTGCTCTGAGTTTCCCATAGGAATACTCATTTCACCATCCAGCAAGTTCTAACACTGAAGATGGCTCTATGGCACATGGCACAACATTATTAGAGTTGCACTTGATTAGTTATGCCAATTTGGTGAATTAAGGTTGCATCAAACAAGTGGACATATAAACCCTAATTCACTTCTAGAAAGCATATAAATATCACAACTTTTAAAAGATATAAAATGTGTGGAACATAATTTCTCATCTCATCATCACATGGTACTATTCACTTGTCATTCATGAGACCACACTAGTCATCATACTATCACAAGATATAAATCCTTTTCACAATATCACAGTGTATCAACCCTTATCAACACAAGAGGATTACACCTCATTCAAGGCTCAACCATGCCCAAAGGTCATTAAGACCATCATACTATCACATGATATAAATCCTTTTTACAATATGACAGGGTATCAACCAGTATCATCATAGGAGGATTACACCTCATTCAGGGCTCAACCGTGCCCAAAGGTCATTAAGACCATCATACTATTCCCAGCATGGTCATCATTATCCTTACATGACTTATAACAAGACTCGACAACATCACTTACATATAGTACACCAGATTAACACAATACTGCATTAATGATCTAGGAGGTATTCATAAACAATCATAGTAGGATTATATTAGCATTAAGAACATTCCTTTATTACATCAACATTCAAGGAATGTAGATATGATTAACCCTCATCATATTCATAATGCACATATCTAGCATAAGTAAGTATCAACCATGTGGCTATGATAACCACCAATTAACATATTTAGGTTAGGATCATATTAAGGAGGTTATTTCACCATCATTCCATCATATAAGAATGTTAAACATGAATACTCATCTTTATCTATGTGCATTAGAGTTAGGTTCAACAACATAAATTATATTAATGCTACTAATCATCACTCATACCCAAACCCTAACTCATAGCATCCCAATTGGATCATGGACGCATAAGGTGAAGCATCAGCATCACATTTCATACTATTCTCAAGTATGAATCCACACATAAATCAAGGTGTAAGCATTGGGTTATAGCACACTAAGAATTCAAAAACAATAACAAAATACTCCATGATTTTATTAATCATTCATGGACTATTCATACCCAATTACCATCATTTAGTTATATTAAAGTTGGGTATAAAAAGCTATACCTCATTAGGGTTACCCATTAATTCATTATGGTGATTATAAATCATAATCATACGAGGGAAAGGGTAACCATACAAGTTGAAGGCATTGAACCATAAAATTCTCATTATAATAATAACATTACACTACACACTTCACCCAAAACAATGGGAATATTGAGGCATCAACTTCTAACCATGAAATGTTGAAAAGGTAAAGCCATTGGTCATTTTCATAAGTAAACACCTTGAATGAATCATATATAATGTTATTGAGTTGTGATCTATAAAAGTCACCATTTAACCCTAGACATCCTTTGATTAGCAACAATAAGGGTTCTGTTGAGAGTACAATAAAACCCACAATCGACTGTTCATTTAAAGGAAGCCATCCATTGTCAACAAGAAAGCTCCTTAAGTTGATCATATAAATGAAACCTTCTAAATCACATTATTAGGACGAACATATTACATTAGACATCATTCCACTTTATTGCTGGAATACACATTAGATCTTGATCATTGGGTCAAGTTCATATGTTAAAACCATCAATTACAGTATAGGTCCGACCATTGCATCAAGTGACCCAAGAAACCATTGGTCTAAGGCTTAATTGGTGCTACAACTATATGATTAACTCACCATAGGTTGTGGAGACATGATCCACCATCATTATTGACCACTAAATCACCATAGCTTTTTAGATCAACACTATATTCATTAATCAACATCAAATATTAAGCTAATGTCATCATTGATTAATAACATCAGTAGGGTACTTAATGGTTGATCATTAAAATTCTAATTGATTCAAAACTTGACCTAAGGGGGTGACCATAGGTTGTCACCATCATCTGGCACCTTTGATCCCAGCCATCAGTTGTCATGAAGACAACACCATAGGGCTGTTGCAATGGTACCATCATCGGGTCATGGATTTATAGAAGAAATCAGCTTAAAACCCTAAAATTGACCATTGGTTAATATGTTCTTAGCACCATAGGTTGTTAAAAAAACCTAATCCAAGTCATATTATACCTTAGGAATAATGTACACATGATCACAGGTTCATCTAGAACTAAAATCAGAATAGGAAACATTATAAAAATCTAAATCCAAGTCATGCATAGCTTTTTAGTGCATGGATCACCATTTTCAAAAAAGAACATGAGCTAGCAAGGATAAAAAAGATTAATTGGGTGTCAGAAATCACTCTATAGAGGGGCTTTGTTCCATCTATAGGCTTGGGCGCTGTCATGGTGGGAGGGGTTCCCAAACCCTGCCCCCCTACTGCTTCCTCCTCCACCCTGACTAGAACACCACCTGCATCTTCTTCTACCCCCCTCCACCTCCATCGCATGGACCAAAAGTGGAAGATTGGTTTGCCCCATCCACAGATGTCACCCTGGCTAGGAATTGGGTAAATTTGATCACCAAGCCGCCGCTGCAACTTAGGAGAGCAGTAGAGGCCGACCTGAAGATTCCTTTCCACAAGGAAGGAGATTAGAGACTTTGGATGAGATTTAATGACCCTATTATGGAGGAAATGGAGGATTATCAAAAATTCTTAGCCATTGTCCAAGTGGAAGAGTAACCCGCAACATATGAGGGGTTGGATGATCAGATATTGGCGACCCAGAGGTGAGATTGAGCTATTCACATTGGATGAAGGCTTGTATCTCACTCAGTTTGCTAACGAGATGGACCTGAAGAATGCCATGCTGGGCGGACCTTGGTTCTTCAATGACCAACTGGTCCTAGTCAGAAAGTGTACATCTCAAGCTGACACTAGGAGAGATGCTCTCACAACTACCCCAGTGTGGGTCTCCCTACCTGAGGTGGGCAAGCATTGGACAACTCAGGCTATCACAGTCATTGCTCATGTTGTGGGTGAGCCTCGAGCAATAGATAGAAGATCTAATGGAATGGTGGAAGGATGTGCCCGTTTCTATGTTGACATCTTTGTTGAGAAGGAACCACCTCCAGAAGTTATGGTAGAACTACCCAATGGAGATGAATGGGAAGTTAGGCTTAAGTACGAGGCTATGCCAGACCAGTGATCTATATGCAAAGTGTTTGGGCATGAGCAGGGCAACTTCCTGGGAGAAAGGCCCACTGGATGTTGTCGGGCACCTTCGATAGTGCCGGAACCAGCCAGGGGAAGGAATAGGAGAGCCAAGTCCAAGGCTCCCGAGTCGAGGATGGAGAAGATGAAAGCAATCAACACAACTGATACCTCCACAGTAGTAGTTGTTGAGCTGGAGGAGAAGAATGCATCCATTGTCTCGGCTGAAGGTGTTATTCCGGTTGAAGCTGATGAAGTTGAACATTCCAACAAACAGACTACAAACACAGTATAAGAAGGAGAATTCAACCCAGAGGCCAAAGTCGATGTTGTTAAGGTGGTCATGGCTACAAAGATCACAGACACGACGACTAAAGCTTCGGGGTTGAACATTGCTAACAACAACTGCTTCTCGGTCCTAAACCATAAGGATGATGTGGCGATTGGGGAGGAAGAGAATGGAAGAAGTAGAAGCCCAAGAAACACAAGGATCTCGACCAAGAAGACAAAGCAAAACACTCTCTCAGGAGGAGGAGGGAGCAACAAGAAAGGTTAGATGTCCCTCCTCACATGGAATGTGTGAGGAGCCTCACTGGCTGGAAGCCAGAGAGAGATAAGGAGGGCGATCATTAATGAGAGTGTGACTCTTGTTATTGCTCTGGAAACCAGAATAAGGAGAAATGTCAACAGTAGAGTGGAAACTCTATTCCCTACGGGCTAGATGTACAAGTGTAACCTGGACGTTAGGGAAGGAGGTAGAATCACTATTGGTTGGGACCCTGGTATATGGGATGTGGATGGCATCCGTATCTTTGACCGGGTCTTCACTGCCTCTTGCTGCAATAGAGGTGGGTTTGCCTTCATTTTGTTTGCCATCTATGGTGAACACTTAGAAGTGGACAGAAGAAGAAGAATGTGGCAAGTTATTAAAGAAATGACTCAGGAGGAAGTTATGTGGCTAACTATAGAAGACTTCAACAATGTGAGAAGAGCAGATGAGAAGAAGGGAGGTCAAGGCATTCCTGAGAGAGTCTTAGAGGCTTTCATTGAAACAATGGAAGTTCCTAAGCTGATTGAACTTAATAAAATAGGGGGATGCACTACGTGGTCAAACAAACAACAAGGGCTTAGAAGGATTGCAAGTGATATTGATAAGGGACTTGTCAATGAGGTGTGTCTCAAGGTGTGTCTGTACTCAGCCATCAATCTAAAGGCTAATACCCTTAGTGATCATGCCATGATGATTATGAACTTGGTTAAGAAACCTCATATTCGGAGACTGTTTAGGTTCTCCAACTGGTGGATTGAATGGGTTGGGTTCAAGGAGGTGGTGGGAGAAGGATGGCACAACCATGTCGAGGGGAATCCGATGTATAGGGCCATTAAAAAGTTACATCATACGAAGAGCAAGCTAAAGGCATGGAGCAAAGAAAAGATGAAAATTACTAATATGCTAGCCAAAGCTAATGAGGAGTATGAGAAAGCTACTACTGCTTGCAGGATGGATCCACTCAACCTTGAAATCATGAAATGTGAGAAAAAGGCTGAGGATAGGGTCGTTTCGCTAAAAAAGGTTGAAGAAGTACATTATTGGCAAAAAAGTCATATGATGTGGATTAATGATAGGGATCGTAATACCAAGACATACCATGTTGTTGTGAGAAAAAAGGAGATCAAAGAAATGATTCATGAGGTCATTGATGAGAAAGGAAGGATCATTAATAGTAGAGAAGAGATAGCTTCCACTGTGGTCAACTATTTCACCTATTTGTACAATAAATGTGACTTGAATACACATGAGTTTGAAGAGCTTCTTCCAGAGAGGAGAGTGAATTCTGAAATGAATATATCTCTATGCAGAAGAGTTGATGACGTGGAGATAAGACGTGCTATATTCTCCATTAACCCTACTAAGTGTTCAATAACAAATTCTTCTAGGTTATGTGGGGGACCATTAAAGGTGACATCTATGATGATGTTAGGTGGGTCATTGAAGGACACAATATGGTTAGGGCGGCTAATCATACTCTCATAAAACTAGTCCCTAAGAAGAAGGATGCTTTTTCTATGAAGGATTACAGACCTATTGCCTACTACAACGTCCTCTATAAAAAAATTCTAAGCTTTTGGATTCTCACCTTAAAAATATCCTCCCACATATAATATCCAATGAATAAAGTGTGTTCATCAAGGGTAGAAAGATCCCTGATAATACTCTTCTTCCAGCCAAATACCTGGTAGGCTTCAAAGTGAAAAGAGATAATGCCAATGCTTGTATCAAGGTCGACCTCAATGAGGCTTATGGACATGTTAGATGGGGACCGATTTGGGCCATCATGAAGGCAATGAGGTTTGATGACAAGTCTGTTCTTATGATAAAACAATGTGTCGAGACAAGTTCCTTTTCTGTGTTGATTAATGGTGGACCTGCTAGTCTATTCAAAGCTAAAAATAGTCTCAGGCAAGGTGATCCGATATCACCCCTTCTGTTTACTGTGGTGATGGAGGGGCTAACCAACATGATTAATGTTGCAGAAAGAAGAGGAAAGATCAAAACTTACAAGATTAAACGCATGAGGGTGAAAACACACTTGATTTTCACTGACGATGTGATGTTGTTCTCTGTGGACCATGGGAATAGACTCAAGGAGTATAAAAAAGTCTTGGTGCATTTTGGGAACCTTATGGGGCTATATATAAGTGAGATCAAGTCCAGAATCTTCACTTCCAAATCATGTGATACACGGAGAGGGAGACTCAAAGTTGCTTTTGGGGTTAGGGGAGGTAGATTTCCAACCAAGTACCTCGGTGCACCCATTGCGGGTGGCAGGGGCACTTCTGCATAGTTTGTTGCTTGCCTGGATGGTTTGCACAGTAAGGTGGAGGGCTAGTCCTTACTGAAGTTATCCTTAGCATGTAAACTTGTTCTGGTCAGAGTGACCCTATAAAGTATGATAAGATTTTGGGTTGATGTTTGTGAAATCCCCAATGCGGTGGCTGAAAGAATGAAGAAGATTATTGCTAATTTTTTGTGGGTAGGGAGAGGGCATGGGATTGCGTGGGTTACCATCGCCCATCCTTTCAGCAAAGGTGGACTCAATCGGATTGATCCCTACAAGATAGTGGAAATAGACCAACTCAAGAGGTTGGATAGATTCCTAAGAGAAAGAAGAAATGCCTGGGCTACCTGGTTGAGATCCAGATATGGGCTCACACTTACTTCTGTGGAGGCTACTGACTCAAGAACATGGAAAAATATGTGTAAACACTGGTTAAATGTGTAGGCTCAATATTCTATGGATGGGTATGGTTTTGCTGCTCTAACAGACGAGAATGTCAAACCATGGATCAACAATAATATTGGTAGCATGTTAACATGGCCTAAGCTAGTTTGGAGCCCATACCACATTCCTAAATGGAGTACTAATCTATATAGAGCTATCCTTAAGAAGTTACCTACTAGAGATAGAATGAGAAGATGGGGTCTTCAGGTCACTGCTGAATGCCCTCTCTGTAAAGACAAAGATGAAGACCATGATCATATTTTCAATTCTTGTAAATTCTCCAAGTACATTTGGGACTTGATCTGCCTCAAGTGCACATGAGGCGTGAATGATAAGAACTGCTTGGTGACTAAAGCTGAGTTCTTAGTGAACAGAAGCAGCAACAAAGCACAACTTGGTGTTGTGGATGCCTTGCTTGTTGTGTTTTTCTTTATTGTTTGTTTGGGAAGAAAGGAATCATAGGACCCATGAAAAAGCTGCTAACACTGAAGAGACAGTGTTCAACAAAATTTTGACCAACATTGCTAGAATGCTGAGGGCCAAAAAAGGCCTGGTCGGGGGCCTGTCCCACCGGGCTACATTATACTGGGGTTTTTGTAATTAGATACCCCCATGTATATTTTGTCATACATGTGATGTGATACATGTGTTGTTTGGGTCTGTCTAAACAGTCCTTTTTGGCTATATATTTACCTATTTCCAAAAAAAAAAAGCTTATGGTAAGCAATAAACATGGAGCAAGTTATAAAACTTGCCTCTAATTAGAAGATAAACTCCCAAATAGAAGAAAACATGAGTATGTAGGGTAGAAATCCAAGCATAAGTTGTGAACTCGTCCATCTAGAAGTTTTCTTTATCTAATGAGCAAACCCTAAGCATAAGAAGCAAGAAAGGTAGGGTTTTATAGCTTTAGAGCAATTTTTGCCATGGAATAGAAAGGTTTCGACCTGGAGAAAGGTAGGAGGAAGGATAAGAAAGAAAGAAATGGAGGAAAGAAGGTGATTCTTACTCTTTTAGGTCAAGATCACAAGAAGGAAGCTTTTTAAACCCTCAAAGGAAGTCAATTGCAACCGTAGATTCTTTTTCCAAGAAGATCCCTTCTTTCTTCTTCCTTGGATAGGAAATTTGTAGCAGCACAGAGGGAGAATGAGGTTTGTAGAAGGAGGGAAGTAGTGGAGAGAAAATGGCACATTTGGGTGCTTAGGGATAAGTATCTGAAACTTTAAGATAAAGAAGTTCTAGTATCTTTCCAAGTGTCCATGGCCTTAAACTATTCAGAATATACAAGCATACACACAAGCATCTCCCCAACCATCCATATAGACCTGGTTAGCTTTCCTTTGTCGAATTTCCAAACCAATCAAATAATTCATTAGTTGATAGCTACTAAAGGTAGCTCATCCATGAAGGGGTAAACTCTAAAATACCCTTGAGGAAAACACCTTCAAACCAAGGTTTAAATAGGCTTCCCATGGCTCAACAAGCTCAAGAATGATGAGAGAATATCCAAGGAACATAGTGAAAGTGATAAATTTCAAAGAAAACCTCTCAATTAGGTAAATTGTAGAAAAGTCCAAAATGTGCGTAAAATTGCATAACTTGCTCAGTGTCCAAATTGGACCAAATTTGAAATTTAAGCCTGACTTATGATTTCAAAGCATATGACAAGGTTATATTAGGGTTATAAGAATTCAATTATGACAATTAAGCTTATTCTTCTCATTAAGAAAGTTTAGGGGCCTTACAATACTAATGTATGCGGTCCTTTTAGTTCAATAGTTAGAGGAGGGTATCAATACTTCATTACTTATATTGATGTAATTAGTAGATATGGATATGCATATCTCATGAAACACAAATCAAGACCCTTTGAAAATTTCAAAGTATTCAAGAATGAAGTAGAGAACCAACTTGGCAAGAATATTAACATGCTTTGATTTGACTGAGGTGGAGAATATTTGAGACAAGAGTTTGAGGACGTTCTCAAGGAGTGTGGTATTGTTTCAAAATTGACTCCACCTAGAATTCCAAAATATAATGGCATTTGAGAGAGAAGGAATCACACATTGTAGAACATGGTGTGATTCATGATGGGCCAAGCTGGACTTCCCAAGTCATTTTGGGGACATGCTCTAGAAACCACCACATTTACAATTAGCTACAATCCTTCTACTTTTGTTATACAAACACCAAGTGAGATATGGACTACAAAGCGTCCTAATATGTCTTTCATGAAGGTTTGCAATTGTGAAGGTTATGTGAAGTGTTCTTTTGCTGAGAAATTGGGAACTAAATCTGACAAGTGTTATTTTGTGGGGTATCCTAAGGAAACTAAATTATACTATTTTTATATTACTTCCCAAAATAAAGTGTTTGTTTTTAGAACTGGCACCTTCTTATATATAGAGTTCATTTCTAGAACTACCACTGAGAAGAAAATAGAATTTGAAGAAGTTTGAGATACACAAAATAACAATGAACCTAAAGAGGAACATGAGGAAGAACCACACATTGTTGTGGCACAACAACCCCCTCAACAAACACAGGAACCTTGTAGATCAAGTACAGTTTACCATGAGCCAGAGAGATTTATATTTCTCATGAATCAATATGGTGAGGTGTTGGTAATGGATTGTGATGAGCCAACCGCCTACAAGAAATCTATGGAGGGATTTGAATCTAGTAAATGGCTTGAGGCCATGAGATTCAAATGAACTCCATGTATACCAACAATGTATGGACCTTGGTGGAACCATCTGGAGGGGTAAAACCTGTTGGGTGCAAGTGCGTCTTCAAGAAGAAGACTGACATGAATGGAAATGTCCATACTTGTAAAGGGAGATTAGTGGCTAAAGGTTTCAAACAAGTTCAACATGTTGAATATGATAGAACTTTTTCAACACTTGCCATGGTCAAGTCCATTAGCATCATGCTTGCCATTGTATCATACCATGACTATGAAATCTAGCATATGGATGTCAAAACTACATTTCTTAAAGGGAATATGCTTGAACATGTATAAATGACACATCCTAAGGTTTAAATCACCAAAGGATGTTAGAGAGGTATGTGAGCTACATATGTCAATCTATGGACTGAAGCAAGCATCCAGAAGCTGGAATCTTTAATTTTGATGAATTAGTCAAAGAGTTTGGCTTCATCAAAAAATGAATATGAACACTATATTTGCAACAAGGTTATTGGGAGCATTGTAGTATTCCTCACATAGTATGTGGATGATATACTTCTCATGCAAAATGATAATCCAACTTTGAAAAAGGTGACAACAAGGCTGAGAAATAGTTTCAAAATAAAAGACTTAGGAGAAGCCACATATATTATAGGTATCAAGATCTATAGAAATAGAACTAGAATGATTCTTGGCTTAAGTTAAAGTACATACATTGACAAGGTGCTGAATTAGTTTAACATGAAAGAGTATAAGAAAAGGAACTTACCCATGTCTCATGAGTAAGTATTTCTAAGTCCAATTGTCCCAAATCTTTGTAAGTAAGGGACGACATGAGTGATATTCCATATACCTCTGCAATTGGATGTATCATGTATGCAATGTTGTGTACACGTCTAGACATCTCATATTCCTTGAGAATGATAAGAAAATAATATGCATACCCACGTGAAAGTCACTAGACTACCATGAAGAACACCCTTAAGTACTTGAGAAGAATTTTGTATGCTTTCCTAAGATATGGAGGTGAGGAAGAGGTGGTTGCAAGGGGTTACACTGACGCAAGCTTCCAAACCAAAAAGATGATTATCGATCACAAAATGGTTATGTATTTTTCCTTAATGGTTGTTCTTTATTCGCTTTAGTACAAGTGAGATACTATTGGTATATATGCCATAGGAGCCAATCATTAGATGATGGATATACACATATTATGCACTTTTGATTTGATTAATAAAGGCAATTTTGATTTTTTTGATGCACATTTACTTACTATGATGTTAGTGTACATATTAAATGTCCTTAGAATGATTGGTTCAAATCCATGGGACTTTAAGTACGTGACTTGAACGTGAGATCCTATTGGATTCTAAGAAAAATATTCTTGAATTTCCCTAGTCTAGTATCATTGAGGATTGGACAACAATAATACATGTGAGAATGTATATTTAATGACTGATGACCATGTCTCATGGGTCATAGGTATTGGATACCAAGTCAGAAACATAGGTACTTGTTAGGGAACAAGCGTATTTATGACGATGGTAGTAATCAAGAATCGTGGGATTTAGAGAAGGAGAGGGTGAGGGCGACCTACTAGTTGTCGAGGAGGAAAAGATCTTGCCACCGGGTCGTCGACCCCTCCATATCGCCAATCGGAGGCGAATGGTGAAGGAGGCAACCCTGGTAGAACCCCTGGTGCTGCTAGAGATCCACCGGAGACGTCGAGTGCATCTACAACCAATCCCCCTAAATCGCCACCCCGCATATCCATTGAGGCATCGACCTCAGTTGTAGATTGGCTATGCTCATGTAGGCGAGGCCAAGACAAGATCGATGTCGAGCTAATGGACTTCATCAAGCCAGGGATCAAGGACGGCAAGCGGTGTGCATCCATCACTAGCCAGGAAAGTCATGTCCCTGACTGGGATGAGTACTTATCTATCCGATTCTTTGGCAGAAGACCCTACGGTGGCCAATTGTCTAGGTGGATCCGCAGACTATGGAGACCCATTGGTCCTGTGGAGATCGTATCGGAGGAGAGGGAGGGTTACATCGTCGAGATGCCTTCCTGCGGAGATAAAGATAGGGTTCTCTGGGAATCTCCATGGTTCTTTGATGGATCACTTCTTGTAGCCAATTCATGGAACTCGGGTTCCTCCCTTCCACCCCTTTCCTTCTTGCAGGTGCCAGTATGGTTCAAAATTGAGAATGCTGGAATTCCCTGGAATCACAAGAATATATCAAGTGTCGCCAGTACCATTGGCCGACCTATGGACTTTGATGATAAATCAATTTCTACAGGTTTCCTTGAAACTGTGCGGGTATGCATCGAGTTGGTCCATGAATCTACATTCCCTAAGGAGACTTTGGTGGAGGTTGACTCTGTGTTTAAAACCTTGAAGGTTGAGGCTATATATAAACCTACGATATTCCCAAATTGCAAGAGGTTTGGCCATAGAGCCACATCCTGCCCTCTGAAGACAAGGAGACCCCCACCGGAGAAAGACATGCAGGTGTGGTTGGGGAAGTCACCAGGTGTTCGAGAAATTGTCAACGAGTCCTCTAAGGATCAATCCAAGGAGGAGTGAGGGAGAAAGATTGCTAGCCAATCGGGGGATAATGCTTTTGTCCCTGATGCAGTGAAAACATGCCTTCGTGACTCCATTTCTCAATTGGTGAAGGATGTGGTTCTTTCTTCCACTGTTGAATGTCAACCCCAGGTCCATCTAAGTGTCCTGGAACCTAAGATGTGTGGATCCTCTCCGCTCATCGACATGGGGAGTCTTAATCTGGAATGGGATTTGGAACTAAGCAGAAGAAGTAAAGACACTTCTAGTTCTGCTTCGTGGCAGGTTAACAAAATTTGGAACAATAGTGTGTTCTCTACTGACTTTCAATAGGAAAAAGCACAGATTCTTGGTGAGGATGATGAATCCAATATGGATTCAAACTCAGACTTGGAATTTGATCCCTGGGAGGTAGAATCGTAGGTCTTCAGTAGGTTCAGGCCAAGCAGAGGGAAAAGGCCAGGCAAGAAAAGAATGGAAGGGGGTTAACCCCCATTCTTTGTTTCCTGTTTCTTCATTGGTGATGTAATAGAAGTGAAGACATTATATGCTGTCCGATTGATAAACATTTTGGCTATATCACCATTCCACTTTCTCTGTGAGTGTGGATAATGCCAGTGTGAAGGGTTATTTAGTCCAAAGCTTTTGGGAATTGATGCAGTTGGTGTTGTTTAGATCTTCTTCTATGTTTCTTCTCTTAAAATAGCAGGGAAAGATGTGTTGATAGTTAGTCAATGTTCTATCATGGATACTACCAAAGAACAAGAGTATCGTCTTTTAGCTGACTCCCTTCCTACTAATAGTTGAGGTTCCTATCTTTGTGGGTGAGCGTTGACAGTGGACTCCCTCATCTGTCTAGGACGATGGGATCTCAGTTATAACTTTGTCTATTGTTTTGTTTGATGTTTCTACAAATGGTTCCTCACTCTCTATTTTGGGTCTTCTACGTAAGACCATTATATTAGTTAGGTTATCTTTGTAATCCCCATTAGGGGGTTAAGGGGTGCAGTTCACATGTACCTAAAGTTTTGGCATCATAATAAAGTAATAGGATTTTTCGTGACCAAAAAAAACAAGTGTACTTATGACACACACCATGAGAGTGATTCATGGAAAGTTATATGATAGTCATAATTAACTCTTAAATGCGAGAAACATGTTGTGGTCCTTCGACCTAATGTCCCACTCAAGAGAAAGTCTCCCAAATGAGATGGCATGATCCACCACATAGGGCACACAATTTTTAGGTAGTGGATCGGTGCAATTTGATGCACATATGTATGGAATATTTGTGTGATCCACAAGGTTCAGATCTTAGTTCAATAGAGCCTTATTATTGACCTTGGGATCTATGAAAATAACCATTGAATTTCAATGATCTGTCACCTATTTTCATCCAAATCAGCCAGAAGAAAATCTATTTTTTGCTCGCATCTCAAACTGAATCCCAGAGTGCTAGAAACCTTAGGAAGGATTTTTGATTACTGATCCAGAGAGATCCTAAGTAGGTGTAGATGGGAGGGTCTAGATCTACCTCGAGTGATACAAGTTGAATAGTTGGAACCTCCTCAATGATAAGGTAAATACTTGTAAACTATAGTCTAGTTCTGTTGCATTAGATGGATCTTCCTCTAAGTATTCTTGGAAAAATTTAGTCAACTGTGTTTTTCTCTCCAGAGATTCCTATAGAATTATCAGTGGAAGTAGCCAAAACCCTAGAAACTAGGGTTTTGAGGTGGAAGATGGTGGAAACATAGTGGGAGTAAGTGTGAATGGGTGGGAGCTCAATGAATGTGGTAGTACGTGCTAGAGTGACTAATCGTCAGCTCCCATATGTTACTAATGTATTTGTAGTGGTTTGGGAAGCATTGAGTTAAGTTGGGGTAGAATAGGAAAAAAGTCTAAAAATGTTCTAGAGTTTGTTGGTAGCACGACCATTTTAAATAGAATGGTCATTGTTGGTGGAGAGTAGCATGGTCGTGCTGGGAGGGAATGGACATGCTAAGGATGGACATGTTATAGTTAAGCTTTAGAGTTTTGAAGGATGGAAGAATGGATGTCTTAGGAAGCACATTCGTGGTGGTTAAAAGGTGGCAAAACTGTGTTGGGTACCACAACTGTGATGGAGTTGGATGATGGTCATTTTTTCTGGCACATGCTTCTTGACATCTTGGTAGCATGACCATTTTAGCTTACACAACTATAATCAATCCTTCTTGGGACATTTGTGCTGGCTAGAATGGTTGTGCTAATAAGCTTGTCTTGAGTTTCTTCTCTGTTGTGAATCAATTGTGATTTTGACATTGGAAACACAACCCTTCCATAGTACGACGGTTGTTCTATAGTACCACGACCATGTTGGGGGCTTATGCTTGCACTTTGATATTCTCTTTGGAATTATTTGGAGTTATTTTCTTTGGAATGACTCTTATCCATTAGGGGTAGGTTGGAGAATCTCTTGGACCCTTCCTTAGGCTCCTCCAAGGGTGGAGGAATTATAGTATCATTCTCATTCTCTCATTTCCATCCAAAGCATGGTCCAAATACCTAGAAAACATGTAAATATGTCCATAAGTACATTTGGTAGTAAATCATTTATTGCGGAAATGATATGCATTCTAAACTATTTAGATGTAATCAAGTAACAGAAATACACAATTTGAAGTCCTAAACTAGGGATGCATCATCACCCAAACTTAAAACATACTTATCCTCAAGTATGCTTTATCTCCATCTCTCTTCACTTCATTAAATAGAACATTGGAGGTTGTAATCATCATGATGTTCATTGTATAAAGTAAGTTCACTTTTGGAATTAGCATGCAATCCACTACTCTACATTCATATTTTCATTTTTCAATGTGATTCAAGCATAGTTAAGAAGAACTTTAAATATGGGATACCATTCACACATGCCAGTGGTGGAATCTTTAAAATGATCTACATATACCTTATCATTATGGAATACATCCAAATCTTTAGAGTTTTTGTTTCACTTTCTAGAACTCCATCATACACTTCACTTCATCTCTTACGACCCACTTGTCTTGTGTAGGGGTGTGAGGCCTAGAGTTGATTTACCCTATCCCTACGGGGCATAAAAAGAAAATATAGGGTTATTAGAGGGAGTGATGAGCTATTACATTTGAGCACCCACATTCTCTTTATTTTGACGATATTATATAAGAGCATCTTTTATTTTCTTTTTCTATTTTTTTTTCTTTTTCCTTATTCTTGGCGTATTTAGGGCATATGGTGATAAGAGTGAAGCGAGGGATATAGATATGGCCACCCCAAAATTTTAGAGTGTGTCAAAGGCTAATATGTGCTCTTTGGCATCTTTTAATAAGTAAAATGCATCAACGAGTGGTCATAAGTGATGGACGTGTTGGTATGTATGCCCAAAGAGGCAATCATATGATGCTTGAATTGTGGCATTCAATACTTGTTTTGACAATAATAAAGGTAATTCCATCTATTATGTTTGTCTCAATCATGATATGATGACACATAAAGTATATGTCTAAAGAATGATGTTATTCGATGATAGATGTTTTCAGATTGAGGACCAGAATAATGAAATCATATGTATGATAAGAGTACATACTTTCTTGTTATGTCCCTATTCGAGTATTATTGTTGAAGAAAAATAGACAAAGGTAATACATAAGACTTGAGTGTGTCTTGATTGATGACAAAATCTCATTAGTCATGATATGTGATATCAAGTCAAGCACATAGGTACATGTTAGAGAACAATGTATCAGAAAAACCCACCATGAGAGTTATTCCTCTCGTTCCATATGCATAAAATGCCCACTAGGTCCTGCGCTCCTCTCTTTGTTAGTTCACACAGCCACCACCACACTCCCTCTCCTCCTCACCTTAGGGTTTCAAGAGAATGACCGACCCTCAAATTTCCTTCTTCCACCTTCAATCTCTCTATCTGCATCCCCAAACACCAGGACCTACTCCTCCTCCATATCTGATGACTTCAGCTTCGTCTGACCTCCTCCATCCACCTCGACTCAATCATGATCACAGTAAGCATCCATGACCACTTCCCTTCATTTTGACATCATTGTTTTACCACGTAGCTCTTCCAAACATTGTACCATATAGACCTCCGCAAGGTCCTCGCTGGCGCTAGTCATCGTGGTGTCGCAGAGGCTCCTTTGACTGAGGAAACCCCTTGGGTGAGTCCACTCAATCATGGCAGGCCTTCCTATAGCCTTTGGTTGGTGCATTTGTGATCTGTACTCATCATGGGTAAACTCAAGTATGTTCCCCTGTTCCCACCTATGTCAGAATGTTGAGATTTCCTCAGACTGGTTCCTCCCTGCAATGACTCTACTATTTTCAGATTGACCTCGTGATGTTTCCCAACTTTTCCTCACATCATGTTCGTGGAGTTTTCTTTGGGTTTGGTCTTATAGGTTGCGCTTAGCCATGCCCAAAGCTATGTTGGAGCTCCAATGCTGACCACAGTCTGGGAGTTGACTCCCTGTCTCCTTTGTAAGGCAAGAAAGTCTCTCGAGGTCTCAGTTTCCCACAATTGACCCCTTTTTGTTAGATTGATAAGGGCTTCGAGATTCAGTCTCACTGCCTCGCCATGACCTGGAACGGAGAACAAACCATGTCTTAGTTTAACCTTGGTACCCCCGCGTTGTTAATCAAACAATTTGTTTTGTAAGGACATTTTAGGGATTTCAATCGCCCTGCCTCATTTGACCAAAGACCCTCTGAGGTGAGATCCCCTTTCTTGTGTGGCCGCTCATGATTGGACCACATTAGTTGGTCCCAACAACCCAGTGGATAAAATGTCGCCTATGTGGCATTTTTCTAATTCTTGATTGGTTGATTTTCATAAATTTGTAGTAAATCATTTGATGCTCAGAAAAATGAGAAAACATATGTTTTTGAACTGATTTTTTGAGAGGAATATGAATATGTAGTTTTCAGAGTTTGATTCTAAATCACCATCTCTTGGTTTTTGTAGAAATAGAGTTAGTGTTTAATATTACAAATAAAATAGATATTGATGTGAAATATGTTTTGAACAGGATAGTTAAGGTTCTTTAGACCTAGTGAATGACTAGGACTGACTCGAATTAGAAAGAGAGAGAATACACTCTCTAAGTGAAAAAGGCAAGTGGTCCATGCAATTGAACATAATTAAATTGGTTGATTTATGTATGCATGTATGGATATGTCATGAATGCCATGTTTATGTTATTTGTTATTCTAACTTACTAAAGTCAGTAAAATTATGATGAATTGAGTTTCATATTGTATATTGTATCACCTTCATGATCATTAATGATAAACGTATAAATCAAGTCCAAAGTAATGTTAGGATATTTAAGAGAAAGAAAATGTAAGAAGATAAGACTTATATAAGTTCCTCATAAGAGAAGAGGCACTTCAGTGCATAAGAGAAGAGGCACCTCAGTGCAACCTAAGAGGCACATTAGTGCATAAGTGAAGAGGCACATTTGTGCAAATCTGAGGACACTTATATGGGTTAAGATAAAAGAAATTGACCTAAAAGGAATTGTATATATTTTCAATGTTCAATGTTAAATGCTTATGTTCAGTTTCAAGTTTTCTTTATATTATAACATGTTCAATCCACTTACCATTTGTTTGATGCATGGTTGGGGCCATGATGCCCGTAGGTTGGAAACAAGTTTAGGAGATAAAAGGCCAACTAAGGAGAAAAATCCTAGTTCAAGGACCATAAAGGAGAAAAGCATCAGTGGGGTGCCAACCATACCTAGTTTATAGATCTTTTCCTTTTTTCTATAATTATATACATGTAAACTTTGTTAAGATTTGAGAATGAGAAATTGTGATTTTGATCATGTGATGGTTTATTTAAACTCTATTTTGTGCAATGAATATCATGGTTGTGACATTCCCCTTTACGTGAGTGAATATATGTGCTTCCTCTATGAATGGTACAAGTGGGGTGTTACAAACTCATCTTCACAAGGGTCATAGGCCATGTTTTGACAAGGTGGACCCAAGTGTGAGGAAGTTACCTTCTCTCTTTCACACTCCTTCTTTTGGTTTGGCCTAGGGATCTTTACTCTCTTTTCTTGAGCAATATTTGACCTTGGTATCTTCTTCTACTTTTTGAGGTGATCTTGTGGCCGAAAGTGGAGCCTTTGGTGGAGCTTCAACATCCTTGGTGACCATGTGCTTGGAGCTATCATCCTTGGACTGATCTTCCTTAAGATGGGTTATATAACTCTTAATCTTCTCTATTAATGCACCTTCCCTATATGCATGTTGATGTTTTATCTTTACAAAACTTTCCCTTGGCATGCTAGTGGATGTTGCCAAGACCTAGGACTTGTTTGATGTTAAAAACCATGCTTGGTTTGAAAGTAATCTGAAACACTAGTTTCAATACCTGATTTTGGTGATTATGGTGTAATGCCAGTTTCCCCCCTATCTCTTGATCTTGGTTTTGATCACATGCATGATGGACGAGTGTCTTGATGTTCTATGAAGTTTAGGTTCTATTTTGGTGTTGTCAAACGTGGTTTCTCTCTTGTTTGAGGTCTCTTTCATGATGGTTTCATGGTGCAAGTTTTAGGGTTTTTGGTGATTGGTTTTGCATGGGACATTTTCCTCCATGTTGATGATGAATTCTCTTTGTTTTACCTAATGTTTTGTCCATGGAGATATTCTCTTTAATTATGTTTAATCTCTATTGGATGTTGGTTCTATGCTTTGGTGGTAGCTTGTCTCTTGGTGGTTGCTAGGCATTGTTTTGTCTTAGGTCGCGACACTTTGATATGTTGGTTCTAGGTCGAGACAACCTGACCTTGTGGAGGTTGCAACATCCTACTCTTTGATGGTTGTGACACATACTCTCTAGTGGGTTGTGACACCATGTATCTTGATGGTCGTGACACCCCATATGACCATGGTCACGAAAGTCCTACATAGTGAATGGTTATCACATATGCATACACATATGGATGATGTATGAGCACAAACACTAAGTAATGAACCATGTATGGCACTGCTTAATCAACCCTAATGATGATCCTTAACCCTACAAGTGTTCCAAGGATATGGGAGATGTCATACTTTGGGTTTAGTGATTTAAAATAACTATAAGACCCTGATCGGCTTAGCATAGAGACTTAACCCTGATCTACGGATAACTGATGTTTTTGCCTTGCTCTCTTGGAATGGATATAAATGATATGATGTATCTCTTTTATATATATAAACCCCAAAACCATACAGGTGAGTTGAATGACAAAGCTTGTTTATGTTTTGGTGTTGAGTACATGACACAAAGTGGAACTTATGCACATTAATGAGGCATAGCGGAGTGATATATATGTAGGGTTTATTTGTTTGGATCCTATGATCTGGTGATGGCTCAATGCCAATTGTGAGGTGATAGGCTCTAGTGATGTGAATGACAGATTTATGTCTCACAATTATGTGCCATTGGTGATTGGCCTCAAGAATAGATTTGAAACAAGTACCATCTGGTGATTGTGTGACAATCTCACACCCTATATGTTTTATATCTTCTAGAGTTGTTCTATACTCTTATTTTTATAGAGTTTGTTATGGCTTTATACATTGTAACTTGAGTGATGTTAAAGTCACTCGATTGGCTAACTAATCAAGTGGAACCCTAATCATGTAGTTGACCTGTACCATAGATCTTTTCCAGTGTCAGCTCTAAATGCTGGATTGGTGAAACAAATATAACTCAGAGTGCATATTTCTGAATATGCGGGTGTGCAAGTTGAGTATTTCCTTGCCTCCACAATTACAAGTTGTGTGATATGGACATGTGTGAGTCTATTGCCTTGTGATATGGATGGCCATGCATGAGACACTCCTTATTTTAAGAACAAACATGTGTGAGTCTATTCTTCTAGCATGGTTACATGTACGAAGGTGGTCTAGGTGTTTATATATGGATGGCCATGTGTGAGCCGATCCATCTATTGACTATATGCCACTTCCTTGCAGCTGACTAATATGTCTCTGTGATGTTTTCTCTTGTATTGACTAAGAGGTTTGCAGAGGTCGTGGATTCCTACTCTTTCATTTGACCTTATCAGGCACTGATTTTGACTTAATAGTGGTCGGTTGGATTTGGGTGGTATGACTCAAATCCTTAGGGCAATAATAAAAGATGTAACACTGTCATATAGTGTTTCTTGCTTAGGGTCAAATACGAATGACTTTTCTTGAGCCCTTTCCTTATCTTGCTATTGATTTCTTGAATTATAAGATGGTAAGAGTAGACAACTATTATACATGTTCTTCATATTTCCTTTTAGAATATAACTTGATCTACTATTCAGTGGTAGTTGCCTGGTATTGTTTAATCTACTTTATTTGTTGAGTACATATCATTTAGTTGAGTCTACTCAACCTACTTAGTATTCATTTGTTGAGTACATATCATTTAGTTGAATCTACTCAACCTACTTAGTATGTTGTTTTACCTACTTAGCTTATTTGTGCTTTAATAGATGTTGGCAGAGAGTTATATCTCTTACTGGAATGTGTGGTCTCACCCTATGGGTTTCCACATATTTTAGGTGGCCGAGCACAAGGAAGTAGAGACCATGCGATTGGTGTTGAGAAGCAAGAGAACTAGTAGTTGTTGAAAGGTTTGATATATTGTTTGTGTATATAAGTAGAGTCATATGTTTTGTACATGTACACTCAGGTCCTTGGGGAGGTTGTTGTTTTATGTATCGATATGAGGTTTTGGGTTTATGCCCTCTGTTGTATATAGTTGGCATATATGTATATGAACATGTTATCATGTGTGGCTATATGTGGCTAGAGAGCCAGTGAAAAATATCTTGTATAATGTTTTGGGTAGATGATATGCAATGCAGGTGACTTTTGTGGACTCATATGCAATATGGTGCAACTCTTATGGTTATATGAAATCAGTTTTAATTTCTTGTGTTGTATGGTAACCTAGATGTTTCATTTTATTTTTGCAGTTTAGTTTTGAGTTATCTTTCTTGTCATGGTGGGGTGTCACAATAGTCCTTTCATAAGGTATTTTCAAAAAGTCTTAGTAAACACCATTTTAGCCGGTACGACAATCAAGGTTGCTACAATCTAAAATACCTTTTTGTGATGTACACAATGGTAAGTGAGGTCATGTCAATCTAGGAGAAATTACGATTTACCATCTGAAGATGATCCCAACTAAGAGTCAAATGGGAGAGATTATTACAATTGTTGATCTAGACCTAGATTTTTCAAAAGGCTAAAAAAAGGTAAAGAGATCAAGTTTGTTGACTTGAACTATCTTGCACAGTCACAAATGATCTTCTTACATGATGAACAGGTCACGAACCATGTATATTGTAATGACCCCGCCTCCCGGTAACCCCCAATCAAGGGAGACTAAAAAATCAGAGATGCTATCCCAATAATTTAGGATCTATGGTTCAACATTTAATAAAAAATAATTATCAAATTCTACTATTTCTAAACTGAAAAGCTGGAATAAAAATAAATCTTTTTGCATACCTTGAAAATTCAGATTTAGACTTCTATCCACCGAACAAGTCTATCTAACTAATCCTCCTTGAACAGATTAATTGTATCTTCACAATATTTCAATTTACTTTTTGTCCTTTTCAATAATTGTACCTAAAATGCCGACAAACAAAATGTCGGTCAGTATATTTGTAAACTGGTATGTGGGGGACAATCACAACTTCACAAATAGTTTCTAACAATCTAATTATCACAAATAATTTATTAACAATCCAAATTACGCTTTCAATGTGACATTGTCAACCGCTTTTGCCCTAAACCCTGGGTTACCCTCTGTTAGGGTTTTATCCTTGGAAGGGACATAAGGCCACCTTCCCCATCCTTATATTGGTGCCTGGGGTCACCTCTCGAGGTGCCCAATGGTCTTCCCTCTGGGGCTTGACCGAATCAGACCTTCCCTCTGGGGCTTTGTCTTGCAATCATACATCAGGGTGGCATGTAGGTTCGAGAATACACATACATAATTAATAGTGATACTCATAGGGACTTTATAGGATTGTAGAATTGAACATCCAACAGTTTAGGTTGTAATTAATCGATAAAACATTCAAGAAACACCGTGAAACTAAAGGCGATTATTCATAAGTAACCACATACCTATTCAGTCGAATCAACAAGCTAACAATAATCCAAGCAAGAAAGTATCTCAGGCAAGCAGTTCACACAAGCAAGGATCCTGAAACTATCATATAATCTATCCATTATTCATTTTACGAGGATCTTTTCATTTGAACTCGCTTCCTAGGGTTTCCTACTTCCTTTTAGGGTTTCATTAGCTTTAGATCTATTTACAACTCTCCTTCTTTATGTCCACAAAACCCTAAAACAACAATCTTAGGTTTAAAACCCTAATTACTCACATATTCACATTAGAGCCTTTTTATCATCTACTAGGCTTAAGATTAACCTAAAATCAGTTTTATACAAAGGATCTCAAATTATATCTCATTAAAACCCATTAACACCTAGATTAGGGTTTTTAAGCTCATTAATTCTCATTAATATATCAAACCCTAAATTAGGATAATTAGACCATGGATTATCTACTTAGGCATTCAAAACATCTTTTCATTAACAACGCGTTAATATGCTCATAGATTATCCATATTAATCATCTCAATTTCATTAATCACCAATTTAGGGTTTCCTTAGTTATAAAAACATTAAAGTTAGCAACTTTAAGCACCTTTTGAACTATGATAAGATTCAGATTCTAAATATATTTTTTGTGAATTAGTCACGTTCTCCTTATAAATGTTCATATATTGTTCATCCTAAATGGAGTTACCACTGATTAGTTATGAAATTACAAAGTAATTACCTTTTGGACCAATAGGATGCTGCCACGTCATCCTTTTCTTTTCTCGCAATTCCCTTGTTTGGCTCACGGATCCCTTCTTGGGTCCATTTAATCGGTTAACCGGTCCAGCCCACCCTTCTTCATCTTCACAAGAGCGGACAGAGCCCCGCTCCTCAGTTTCCTCTACAGAACAGGGGATCCCAAACCGGCTGGGCGACGACCTCCTCGCCCCCCTGTGGAGCCTTCTTAGGGTAGATCAGGCGGCGTCCTCACCTCCTCTCATTCGTGGAGCATTGATGCTCTGGACCTTCACCTTGGCTTGCGACCGTGAGACCCCAAACCTTGAATGATCCTGGTGCCATACACAAGAGCATAGCAAGATAGGGAACCGACTCAACTTCAAATGCTTGAGCATGAGGTAAAACAGATTGAGTTTAACGTTGTACACCAGTTTTGTTGTGATGTAGATGATCTTATATAGACAAGACCTTGAGAGAAGCCACCTTTCCCAACCTTTAGTCTCCCAAATGAATTGGGATTTGGGGAAATCCCAATCCCGCACGGAAGTAAGGAAAGGCAGGGATCATCGAGTTCGGATTTCTCTCCAGGAACTAATGGAGAAATTCCCAGATCCACACGTCGCTTGTGTGCCGAGAAAATTGATTGGGAAACCTCCTGTTACTTTTCCTTTTTCCAATTTTGAATGAGAAGCATCCACTGTTGGATCCAGATCCAACGGCTATCAGGCCCCATATTAGAACACAAGTCACAATTGAATTGTGATATTGAATATTATCCTTTACACTTTAGGAAAATTACAAAATTCATATCTCCCAAACTATTTATATTTTTAATCCCAAATTTTAATGAAAAGTCCATAATGACTTAACCTACTTGTGTGGAAAGTTTGGGACTCAAAATCAAAAGTATGAGAGACTTTTATTCATATGCAAGTTATCACTAATTAAGACATATTTTATCTCTCGTACTCTTTTATATTCTTTATTTGGATTCCTTTTACCATTAGAAACTATGTGAACTCGAAATCTCAACCATGTTGATTCCATTATCCATATTTCCACATATTTCTTATAATTTCATCATTATCTCATATTTCCTTCTTAATAAAGAAATATTTGATTTCTTCTCCTGTTATCTGTGCAACTTGAACTCCTTGGAACCCAAGAAAACCCAAAGATACAAAATCCCTGCTTTAAGGATAATTCTTAGCCTTCTAGATGCTTCTACCTCTTTATTTTCCTGTTATCTTAGTTATTCCTTTATTAACAGATTTCTTTTCCTTTTTATTTCCCTTTTCTCATTATTGGGCCCAATAGCCAACAAGGTCCACAAAATTAAACATACAAGGCTATTTATCAAAGGAATTTGTTCGAGGAACATAAATCATACAAATTACATAATCATGCATTTACTGGGAGAAATTGCATTTCCAACCAAAAGAACCCAAAAATTGGGGTTGTAACATCCTTCCCCTCTTATAGGAATTTTACCCTCAAAATTCCACCCAACATACAAGCAAACAAGATAAGACTTTATCATGCCCATCATCGGTTCCCATGTGGCTTCATCCTCCCCATGGTACTTCCAAAGAACCTTTATCATCATATATTCTTATATATGAGTTCTCTCTCGCCTTGGTATCTCATACCCTCATAGGTGACTCAGGACATTTCAGCCTCCCTAGAAGCTCAATAGGTTCATGGCTCAACATATGGTTCGGGTACATCACATAGTGCTCTAGATTGGACTCATGGCACATCATACATCATGTTATCTTGAGGGGTAAGGCTAAACATAAACATATCCACCAATCCATCTCGAATGGACCCATGTATCAGGGACTCATCTTTCTCGTCTATAGCTTAGAGGGGTCGAGTTTTCATAGCACATGTTCTCCCATAGTGAACTATATGTCAGTCTGCTTCGCATCAGCTCATGACTCTTGTCGCCCCTGGGCTTTCTCAGCCATTGCATGATTAAAGCGACTTCTTCTACACACACTGTGTTCTCTTTGAACTCCACAAGGTCCTCTTACCGACATCATCCTAATGAAGCAGTGATCAAAACAGCCTCCCTTATAGGGCTTCTTACATCTCGATATTGGCTATGGTGGCTATCATCACAAGCTCACTCTTCTAGGGGCAGAGACTGCTCTCATGTATCACCCTAAATGAGCACACACACTCTCATCAGACCCTCTAGTCTAGATCATACTCTCTTGACCATCTATCAGACATGGGTGATAAGTTGTGATGAACTTCAAACTGACATTGAGTTCTTCATGTACCTACTTCCACCGCATGGAAGTGAACTTGAGGTCATGCTCCAGATATTGAACTCGGATCACAGTGTAGTTGAAATATATCTTTTGCATATATATCACACTACTATAGAAATAGCATTCAGTGTCGCTTTTCTGGGCGTCGGTTCTTTAGGAAAATTGACGCCTAAAATATTAGACGTCAGTTATTTAGGCAAACCGACGTCTATATTCGAAGACCAGCCAGACACAGGTACCGCTTTGAATACAGCGTTGGTTGTTAATAACAAACCGACACCTAAAGTCGCCCACAAAATCCAATGTTCAAGCAAAAAAAAAAGTGTCACTTTCAGCGTCGGTTATGTAAATAGAAACCGACGCCTATGTGTGATGAAAATTTGCGCGAAAAGTGTCACTTTTATCGTCGGTTATCCTTTGATAACTGACGCTGAAAGTGGTTCCCGCCAAACAATTTCGTGTAAATATTGTCCAATTGAACGTCAGTTGTTTCAAACAACCGAGGCTAAAGATGTTTAGGCGTCGGTTGTTTCAAACAACCGACGCTATTTGGGAACTTAATATCCCGCGATCGCCCTACTCTTCCCCTTTCTTCTGTTTCATCGCGAGCCGATTTCCCTTTTCTTCTCTGCTGTCGCCCGACCACGCCGCCGATTTCTCCTCCACGAAAGCTCCTTCTTCCTCCACGAAAGTGCCGCTGTCGCGCCCCCTTCTCCGTCGCCACTGCTGCTGCCTTCTTCCCCTTCTACTCGCCCCCTTCTCCGCCGCGCCCCCTTCTCCGCCGCCACTGCTGCTCCAGCGCCTGAGATTAGGTGCTCCAGCGCCACCACGCCTGAGATTAGGTGCTCCTCCACCGCCGTCGCGCCGCCGCAACCATCTTTTCCATCCTCGCTGCTAGCTGCTCCTCCACCGACGTCGCTGCTAGCTACTCCTCCAGCCAGAGCCACCAGAGCCTCTGCCTTCTTCCCTTTGACAAGGTTGGTCCTTCTCTACTTTTTTTCATCGATTATATTCTTGTGATAAAAATGCATTATATGTATTTGATTAGAGTTGGAATTATGTATAAATTCTAATATGTTTTTTTCCCAAATCTAATTATATTATAATGATTGTATGAACATGCATATATGTAACTATGTATTTTATTGAAATTTAAAATTATTTGTAAAGAATGACAACATTCATGTATTTGTTGGCCTAGAAACCCGTTTAAGATTTACTCATTAGGAGTAAATCTTGGATAGTCCCCGGTTTGGGACTGTTCTTGAACACCTAATCTCACTTAGGATGTAAGTGTGTAATGTGTATTGGGTTTTCGAGAAAATTTCGGTAGCATTTCCCCGTTTGTTCTCTAAGTACATATGTACTTAGAGAACATCGGGGAAATGCTGCCGAAATTTTCTTTAAAACCCAATACACATTATACACTTACTAGTGAGATTAGGTGTTCAAGGATGGGATAGGTGGTACACATTTATTATATATAAGAATGACATCAAATGTGTTTGTTGGCCTAGAAACCCGTCCAAGATTGACTCATTAGGAGTAAATCTTGGATAGTCCCCGATTTGGGACTGTTCTTGAACACCTAATCTCACTTAGGATGTAAGTGTATAATGTGTATTGGGTTTTCGAGAAAATTTCGGTAGCATTTCCCCGTTTGTTCTCTAAGTACATATGTACTTAGAGAATAGTGGGGAAATGTTGCTGAAATTTTCTCGAAAACCCAATACACATTATACACTTACTAGTGAGATTAGGTGTTCAAGGATGGGATAGGTGGTACACATTTATTATATATAAGAATGACATCAAATGTGTTTGTTGGCCTAGAAACACGTCCAAGATTGACTCATTAGGAGTAAATCTTGGATAGTCCCCGGTTTGGGACTGTTCTTGAACACCTAATCTCACTTAGGATAGGTGGTACACATTTATTATATATAAGAATGACATCACATTATACACTTAGGATGTAAGTGTATACCCTAATCTTTTCCTAATATATACTTGTTCCTAATATATACTTGTTTTCTCTTTGATCATAGAATGGATAGATCATGGATGTCCATTCGTAATCGTTGCACCCCAGAGTTTATATCTGGTCTTGATCACTTTATTAGATTTGCCGAGGAACATAGGAAAAAACCTACAGATAGGTTCTACTATCCATGTAGGTATTGCGGTAACAACTTGAAAGTCAATACTGGTGAGGAAATCAAAAGTCATGTCATGTGCAACGGGATTGTCAAGGCTATACAGAATGGCACTGGCATGGAGAGATTTCAAAATCGAAACCAGTAGATGTCGATAGCAGTGCTTGGGTGGAAGAAGAAATTGCCTCCGATGACATAAATGTGAACGAACCAGTTCCAGTAGACATCGTTGATGCGATGCTGGATAGTTGTAGGGTAGAGCACACCGATCCACTTCCTATCTTTAGAAACATTGTGCATGATGATGAGATACCATTATACACAGGCTGTGCTAAGTTTACGAAGCTTAGCGCTGTGTTGAGATTGTATAAGTTGAAAGCTAACAATAGATGGAGCGACAAAAGCTTCACTTCATTGTTGACTTTGTTGAAAGAAATGCTTCCTGAAGGAAACGAGCTGCCAATCTCAACATACCAGGTAAAGAAAATGTTGTGCCCAATGGGAATGGAGGCCAAGAAGATACACTCATGCCCGAATGATTGTGTATTATTTCAAAAGGACTATGTAGATTTGAAAGATTGTCCAAAATGTGGTGCGTCACGGTATAAATTGACGACTTCGGGGGGGGGGGGGGGGGGGGGGAGTACAAAACTGGTTCTCCTGCCAAGGTGTTGTGGTATCTACCTATAATATCCCAGTTTCAACGCTTGTTTGCAAATCCAAAAGATGTGAAGAATTTGAGGTGGCATGCAGATGTTAAGCAAAATAATGATGGGATCCTACGACATGCGTCTGATTCCCCACAGTGAAAGAAGATTGATCTATTGTACCCCAAATTTGGTGAAGAAGATAGAAATCTAAGACTTGGGCTTTGTACAGATGGGATGAATCCGTACGGGACATTGAGCAGCCAACATAGCACTTGGCTAGTCATGCTTGTTATATACAATCTTCCTCCCTGGATGTGTATGAAAAATAAGTATGTTATGTTGTCTTTGTTGATATCGGGCCCTAAACAACCCGGAAATGATATCGATGTTTATCTTGAACCTTTGATTGATGACTTAAAGAAACATTGGGCCGAAGGTGTGATGACCTATGATGCTTCAGCAAGAGAGACATTTCGTTTGCACGCTATGTTGTTTTTCACTATTAATGACTTTCCAGCATATGGGAATTTGTCTGGATATAGTGTCAAAGGAGCTAAAGCGTGTCCTATATGTGAAGAAAACACTGATTCAATAAGACTAAAACATGGCGGCAAGACTATATATCTTGGTCATCGAAGGTTTCTTTCAAAATTCCATCCGTATCGTAGGAAGCGCAAAGCATTCAATGGATGGAATGATGAACGGAGTGCACCTAAACCTATACCAGGGGATGTTGTTTATGAAAGAGTAAAAGACATTGTCAATGAATTTGGTAAGAAATCACAATGTAGTATGGCCACACGGAGTGACAATTCTTCATTCAAGAAGAAGTCAATATTTTGGGATCTTCCTTATTGGAGTTCTTTGACAGTCAGGCATTGTATCGATGTAATGCACGTTGAGAAAAATGTCTGTGATAGCATCATTGGTACTCTGTTAAATATACCAGGTAAGACTAAAGAGTGGATAAAATCCAGACTGGACCTACATGAAATGGGAATAAGGTCAGAATTAACATAATTACGTGAAATGGGTAATAAAAGAACATACTTACCTCCCGCTTGTTACACGTTGTCTAGAAAATAGAAGAAAACTTTTTGTGAATGCTTGGTAAATGTTAAGGTGCCACATGGTTACTCATCCAACATCCGTAGATTGGTATCAATGAAAGATCTGAAGTTGATATGTCTTAAATCTCATGATTGTCACACTCTAATGCAACAAATATTGCTCGTGGCAATTCGATCTATATTGCCGAAGCATGTAAGGTTTGCAATTACCAGACTTTGTTTCTTTTTCAACAGTCTATGCAGCAAAGTTATTGACCCTGATACTCTCGATAATTTGCAAAGAGAAGTGGTTGTTACCCTATGTCAGCTTGAGATATATTTCCCTCCTTTGTTCTTTGATATCATGGTACATCTTGTTGTCCACTTGACTAGGGAAGTGAAAATGTTGGGACCAGTTTTCTTGCATTGGATGTATCCCTTTGAACGATACATGAGCGTTTTTAAAGGTGATGTTCGAAACTGTTATCAGCCTGAAGGGAGTATTATTGAAGGTTATGTGGCGAGAGAGGTTATGGATTTTTGCAATGACTTTCTCAGTGGTAATGACACTCCTGATAATGACAAGAATATTGAGGAGGGCAAAGGAATTTTGGGATCACGGGTGAAAGTAATCAGCCATGAGCAGTTGGAACAAGCTCACTTGTATATTTTACACAATATGGACGAAGTGAGTCTTTATATCGAGGAACATACCAATGTCATAAAGAGACAACATCCTCGAGCAAGTTCAATGTGGCTTGCTAGAGAGCATAATAAGACTTTTACTAAGTGGTTTGAAGATAAAGTCTTACATCAACTATCTCAAACACCAAATGATATTATAGAAACTATCAAATGCCTCGTCTTTAAACCAAAACCGAATGTTATGTCTTATGAAGGGTTTGACATTAATGGATTCACATATTACACAAAGCGCCAAGATGATAAGAGTGTCGTCCAAAATAGTGGGGTCACTCTTCAAGCGTCGACTATGTACTTTGCAAGTGCAAAGGATAAGAGTCCACATGAAGCTAAAATGTCATATTACGGTGTCATTGAAGACATTTGGGAGTTTGACTACATAGATTTCAAAATTCCGCTCTTTAAATGTAATTGGGTTGATAACACCAAAGGAGTTATAGTGGATGAATTGGGTTTCACTTTGGTGAACTTTGAAAAGATTGGCGAGAAGGGTGAACCATTCATATTGGCATCACAGGCGAAACAAATATTCTATATCGATGATCCTACAAATGATAAATGGTCGGTTGGTCTTCATGGTAAAAGACAGTTCATTTAAGATCCTATAGATGAAGAAGAGTACTATGATAAGTATGATGACTCCAGTCCATTCTCAGTTGAGTTGCCAACTCCACAAATTATTGAAGCTAATGATGACTTATATGTGAGCGGAGATCGCAATGAAGGATTGTTAATTGATAAAAGATCACAATTTAGAGACATGTATGTGTATACAAATGCTAAATGTTTGCCTTTTTCTAGTTAATACAAATGCTAAATGTTTGCCTTTTTCTAGTTAATACAAATGCTAAATGTTTGCCTTTTTTAATGACATTTTCAGATGGCTGACCATGATGAGCATGATGTCCATGATGAGCATGAAGTCCATGATGAGCATGTTGTCCATGACGAGCATGGCGAGGATACCAATGTAAGTTCTAAAAACATATCATGTATTTCTATAAAATTCATTATCTTGTAGTTATGTCATATATCCTATATTTCTATATTGGGCTAATTCAGTGTGTTTATATTTGTCAAATTTTAGGTTGATGGTGCACATGTACCCACTGAAGCACTGGAGCAACTTGATGCGCATCACCAAACACTTAAAAAGAAAAGGGGCATCACTCTTTTGAAGAAGTTAATAGCGCTAAGTGGCAGTGGATCCAAATTGGTTGTGGAGTTTGATAATGGAGGAAATGCAATTGGAGTGAACCGCAATAATTTTGTAAACTGTCTTGGGTGTACCACTCGGAGCCATTGTGGTGTTAAGTATGATAATTGGCATAAAGTTCCTCAGGCGAAAAAAGACTTGATATGGAAGGATTTATGCGTGAGTTATTATTATTTGCAATTCTATTTTGTAGATTACAAATTCTATTATTTGCAATTCTATTTTGGATACTAGTAAATAACATTTCTATTTTACAGAATCTGTTTGCATTGGATGAGAAGTTGCATCGTAAAAGTGTGATGCAACGCGCTGGAAAGATGCTTAGGAATTATAGGACAAATCTGAACAGAGAATACATAAAATAGGGTGATAAGAAGAAGAAGTCAGCCCTTGAACAATGGAGCTTCTTGGACAAAGAAGATTGGGACAATTTTGTTGCCTCAAGAAAATCTGAAGAATTCAAGGTATTAGGCGTCACTCCCAATTTAATTAATATACATTATATTCACCTATTCAAGATTAACATTTAGTGCTACTAACCAAATCATTAATGTGCATACTAACTAGGCCCTCAGTGACGCACAAAAAGCAAGGCGTGCACTGAATGTGCATGACCACACTATGGGTCCAAAACGCTATGCAAGCGTTCACCAAAGACTACAGGCGGAGTCTGCGGCTACTCAGGAGTCTGCCACACCCATGCCTCGCCATGATATCTGGATAGCTGGGAGGCAAAACAAGAAGGGTGAAATAAAGAAGCCCGTAACTGCTAAGGCCGCTGCGAAAATGGTAAAATACAACTCTTAGAGCAATCGTTTGAATATTGATTATTTGTGGTGTTAACTTACCAATTTCTGTTGATGGTGATTAGCGGGAGCTGCACAAGCAGAGGAAACAAGGCACGTTCATCCCTCAGGGCACAAGGGATGAATTGACAGTTGCTCTGGGTAACCCAGAGCATCCTGGACGTGTTAGGGGTGCAGGCGCTGGTGTGGGCATCAAAGCATTCTTTGGGCCATCCCAGCGCAAACCCAGAGCGGGACTTTCTCAAGAAGAGGTAACCTATTCTTTTTTTAGAATGTTACTGCAAAAGGAAATTCAATAATAAGAAGCTAATGTTTCTTTTATCCATGTATAGGAGAATAAGAGAGTCGAGGATATAGTTGCTAAGAAGGTCAACGATGTAGTTGCTGAGAAGGTCAAGGAAGAATTGCTGCGGTGGCAGGCATCTTAGGCTTCCAATCAGCCTATGGCGACCCACTCTTCTCCTGATGCACAGATTGTGAGTAATCATGGAGACCCATCGCCTAACACGTCTGCTGTAAGTATTGTTTATGACATTGTAGCTAGTCTTTTCAAGATGATATGTTTTCAAGATGATATGTATATATGTATAACATTCTTTACGTAAATTTGTAGGCATTGAAGCCATGCCGCTTAAGAATGCAAGACTATGTTGTTGCAGAGGCACAGGCTTACCAGTCCCTTCCTGGGGCAACGTTTCATGGGACTCCAATGCCGCAGGGCTACATTCGTGTGAGCTCGATATGTGTATTACCAGATTGGAGGGAAGTTGCGTTGCCATATGCCCACCCAGATACTGATACACTTGGTGAGGCAGAAGGTGGGGTCATATTGTGGCCCAAAGCAGATTTCGTCTACACTACTGAAATTGTAAGATAAATTTACATTGATTTAGACTGTTAATGTGTATATATGAGGTCAACTGATCTGAAATTATATATACAGGTTAAAAAGAAGACACTAGGAGCACCTAGGCCTCCACCTCCACTTCCCGCATTACCAAGTTGGGTTCCAACTGACCTAACATACCCGTTAGGTCCTGCTTGTAGGGGAATGGCATGTTGGCTACGGGCACATAATATACATTTCCCTATAATTGTTTCTTTAGATGCAGATTATGCAGGTCAATCATACGATAGCTCTTTATTTATACAAGATATTATTGAGCTGTTTATGTATGCTTGGCTGACTACATCAATGATAGAGACATGGATAAGGTGAGATCTTGTTTATACATCCATATACCTTGTGTAAGATCCGATGATCTGGTTTCTTATATATTAATGCATACGTAATACATGTTTTGCAGCGACTTAGTCGAAGATCAATGCAAACAATTTGTATTTGATCATGTGGGATTTTTGATTCCATCATTGATTAGTATGGTAGCTAAAGACCCTGATAGTGTTCAACAATACTGTATAGATGCTTTTACAATTTTTGGTCAGCAAAAGAAGACGATAATAATAGCTCCATTCAATGTCAAGTAAGTTTACTTTATTTATAATTTGGACTTAAGTAAATTCCATTTTTATTGTGCATTTTGAGTTATTAATTGTTAACTTTTTACCTCTAGTGGTAGACATTGGGAGTTACTAGTTATTGTCCTCGGGACGTTCACTATTTATTATCTAGATCCCGCGGGAAGTACATTAAACACTAAAATTGGACATGTAATGAGAATGCCATTATTCTGGTGAGAAATATTTCATTTTTGTATCTATTAACATCTGTTATTACATTACTATTTACTTATGCAATTTACTGTGTTATATTAACATGTAGGGGTTTAGATGCATTCAAAAAGGCTGGAGGAACGGTCCCAAGGAAAAAGAACCAGCCAATAAATTGGCAGAACGTACAAGTAAGTTCCCAACTCCAATGTATATATTATTGATGTGAATTGTGCTTAGTTGTATTATTTTTTATATTTCAATTTATAGTGCGCTACACAAGACAATGGTTGGGCATGCGCATACTATGTGATGCGATTTATGCAGATGATTATCAAACATGCCACATTGGACATCGATACCATACATGAGGTATTATATATAGTCTCATTAGTTAGTATGAAATATATCAATCTTATTTTTATATTATTACTTATATATATACATCATTCTCTTTGCAGGTGTTTAAAACTGACCACACTATAGGTAAACGCTTAAAAAATGTACATGCTCCTTATACGATGGAAGCATGAAATGAAATAAGAGAAGAATGGACAAAAGCCATACAAGCAGTGGCAATTGTAAGATACAATTGGGATGTTGATAGTGATACTGAATGATACTTTGTAAATGAATATTTCTAAATGTTAATACATGTATTTGAATGTTTCTATATGTGTGAATGTGAGAATTGAATTGATGTTTGAATGTATCTACTTGTGTGAAATTTTTTTTGTTAATTTTGCAGGTTTGTGGCCTGTTTGTAGGCTGATATCAATGGATGGCGTAAACCTGCAGTTCAGAAAACTGAACTGTAGGTTCTCATCCTGCTGACCAGCCACAGCAGGCCTACAAACTGATATAAAAAAAAATAGATATAGGCGTCGGTTATTTATAGAAAACCGTCAGTAAAGACCTACAACGTCGGTTTTTTGAACAAAACCGACGCCTAATGTGGCCACGGCCGTACTGGAAATGGCGTCGGCTGTTAGTGTAAAACCGACGCCTATAATACATATAGCGTCGGTTGTTTAGTTGATCACCAACGCCAAATGTGTCGCGCCACAGAAAACGGCGTCATCTAGGACACTTTCTGCGTCGGTTACCAATTAAACACCGACGCTATATGTATTATAGGTGTCGGTCTTTTAGTAGATAACCGACACAGAATGTGTCCTAGATGACACCATTTTCTTTGGCGTGAACCCTTTTGGCGTCGGTTTTCTATAAACAACCGACGCCTATACGTTAAATAGGTGTCGATTAAAAAACCGACGCCGAAGTGTTTGACCTTTAGCGGCGCCCACATAGGCGTCGCTCGGAAACCGATGCCAAAGGGGGTTAAACAACCGACGCTAAAAGGCATTTCTGTAGTAGTGTCATAGTTCAACCGGATCTTTCACGCTAACAGAGCCCTCTTTCTTAGGCAAGGGGTTAGGCCAACTTGGAAAGGCGATCTACCATAACCCATATTGCATCCTGACCTCTCTTGGTCTAGGGGAGACTTACCACAATGTCCATGGTGATCCACTCCCATTCCCTCTTGGGGACTCTTCATTATCTGTAGCAACTAACTAGGTTACAGATTTTCATCCTTCACCTCCTCACATGCATGGCGAGAAGCCACATGTAACTCTATATACCCTTCATCTCAAGTATTAAAGCACTACTACAAACTTAACTATCTTAGTAGTACCACTGTACATGGTGACCTTATAATCATGATCTCTTGCATGTCATGATTCCTCAAGGTCGAATCCTCAATAGCCCTAAAGCACTCTATTCATGGGTTCCATCACCTTCCTTTTCTGAGAGGAGTATCTAAGGTTCTTACAACCATCCTTCTATCACATCAAACTTTAGGCTAGCTAACCAAGCAACCACTAACTCGACCAACGGTATGGTGGTACCAAAGTGTTATCCCTATATGCCTCACAAACATAAGGTTCACCCATAAACCTCTTATAGCATCTCTAATGGCTAAACTAGATTGCCGCATCTCGACTAAGAGCATGCATTATCACGTTATATCCTTATGTGCTAAATAAGGGTGAAAACATAAACCTTCATATACTCCACTCATCATCCTCATCTCGGATTTAGGTCTAACTGAGTCAAGAAAACTTCGAGCTCATCAACTTGGTTATCAAACTCAAACTTATATAACTCATAAATTCCACACTACTCTTGATAAGAACGTCCTCAAATGATGACTACCTTAGTTCTCCTCGTGTTTGTAAACCATCCATTCAACATACTCTTCAAAAGGTATGATACTTCCCCTATCCTCAGACTTCATAGCAATGTTTCAACTCACATCATCTTACCCTAAGTGTATGGCATGCATTTTCCCTATCTCTCACACCCATAATGAGAGGAAATAAGCATTTGGCTGCGGTCCAAATACAAAGTTCATCCCATTCCAAGAGTACAGATGGTGCATCCCACATCGCCAGTACACTTTCCAAACTAAGATGAAATGTGCATTGCATGTCTTTGCATCATGAACATCTCGATATTGGGTTTACATCCATGAAAACTGGTTCCAAACACACTTAGGTCATCACACAATCCTTAGTCATCTCCTCTAGGTCTATAGGGGTGCTGGTACTTTTGGGGTCATCCCTTTCCCTTATGCATCCAGGGAGTGCCCACCTCACTTGCCCTTTGGGTTCCATGAACTCGTGAAGGTGATCAATCTCCTAGCCCATGGTCTTTCGACAAAGATAGATGTTACCTCCCCACTCTATGGTCTCATGCATCTAGGGAATAGACAAATCCTACTCCCATCAGTCTTATACCCACCTGACCTGAGTATTAACTTAGTATTCTATCATGGTATATCTCAACTTGAATCCTTACCCAAAACTCGATCATCTCTCTAGGCACTCATGGTCAAACATACATCCTTTCATAGGGATCATTCCAACCTACCTACCTAGGTATGGCCCCATACAGGTTACCTCCATGGAAACAAATCCTCATGCCCCTTAGAGATGGTGACACATGGGTCTATAGATTCGTTCTTATAAGATCTCCATTTAGCTCCTCCAGCTCCTATGAGAGACCTCTTTAGGTTACCTCAAACTTAAACAAAAGCTAGTACTCATCCTACATGAAGGGTCTCTTCCCAAGATGGGACAAAACTATCTCTTGATATAAACAAAGGTCACGAACCTCCTTATGCCCATGATTTACATCATCATGTGCATGCTTAGCCCTATCATGCTACTCCGGTACATAGCTAGAAAGAATACAACCCACTAAGCCACTCTAGGCTCCCTGTTATATCATACTTGTTCCTTATTCCTCCACATTGGACCAATATCATACATGCATATGTCACCAACATGTGTGAGGGGTTCATCGAACGTATACCTTAGTCCAAGGGGTTTCCTTTTCCTCTAAACATGAGGGGGTGCCATGCTCGAATCCATAGGAACTCAAACATCTTTGTGAGCATCAGGTGCACCAGGTACTACTACTTCCCCTCTTAGGTCAAGGAACCCTAGGTTCACTTTTTATGCATCAGCTGTCCGACCACAAACTAAACATGCACAAGGTAGGGCATACACTTACCACCATTCTTTCACATGAACAACACCCTAGAGTCTTACACAAGGACAACCAACTCGGTTTGAGACCTCATAACTTGTTACCGTACCTCCCCAGGATCTAAGGAATTCTTCTTTCTACATGTATAAGGTAAGGTAGGAACCAATAACATCTATACATCGGTTCAAGAAGCCTCCTTATCATTCTAGGGTTTGGTCCCTCTAAAGGCAACCAAGATGTAACATGCCTCTATGGATCGTGCACGAGGCAACCACATCTATCCACTCAGGGTCGTCCATTCTAGACCATATCATGCTATCATACCCATCTTCTTATGATTCCTCATGTCTCGGAGTCAAGGTGTCCCACCTTCCTCAACGGGTTTCACACTCTCTCTCTAGAGAAAACCCTAAAACTAGTCCTACAACTTGAGGTTCTCTCTTATAAGATGGATCAAGATCTTAAGGATACATGTCTACACCTACCTGGGAAAAATGTATGATCCACAACCTATGTTTGGCTAAGATTATCCAAATCTCTACATGCTCATCTCATAACCTATCAGGCATAACCCTTCTGACCTCAGTCTCAACCTACTTCCAACATTGTTGACGTTTTCATCCTACATAGGTGCATGCTCTTCTATGCTCATATATACCCATAAGGGTTTCTATATGGTCACCACTATCCTCATCAGTGAAGGAACTATCCTTCACCCTAACAGGAATGACCCTTCCAAGGTTGGGTCACCAAAAGGCACTAGGTCAACCAACCTCACATAGATCAAGCTTCTCACAGGTACTCAAAACCAATATGCATGCCTACCCACATACATCCCTACATGGTCAACTGTGATATCCAACTCATCTTGTCATCTCTCTCTAACAACCACTTAGGGTTAGGGTTAGCATCATCCTCAAAGGATGTGTCAGGTATCTACCTCTTTCTAGAGGCCTCTGCCTCCGAGGACAACTCTCTACATCCTCCTGACAAGAAGGTCAAACCTTAGGTCTCTCCTGAGGGCACAAAAACACATGTCATGCAACCTAAGCATGTAACTAATCGTTAGTTTACACGTAAACTACTAAACTTATGTCCATGACATCCTGTTTACATGCTTTTCATTGATTTAGTGGAGGATTCCTTAATTCTTCTTGTTCTTACCCTAACCTCAAGAGGGTGGGGAAGAGAGAGTAAAACCCTAAACCTTAGAATCCTTAATTGAATTAGGGTTGAGAAGGGACGAAATAGATGAGAGAGTCCTAAAGGTATCTTATTTCAAGTCAAAACCTCAGACATTGGCCAGGCAGTCACACTACATCCGAGAGTCCTCGTGACTGACTAGTGGGGAAGAGGAAAATATTGCCAGTGCCCAGACCATGATCCTTTTCTAGACACCTCTATCATAAAAAAAATCCTCTAATAACTCCCTCGATTCTATAGAGTTTGTAAAATTTAATAATTATTAAGGATTAAATGAGAAACCATTGTCTCTGATACCAAATGTAATGATTGCGCCTCCCGGTAACTCCCAATAAAGGGAGACCAAAAGGTCAGAGATGCTATCCCAATAATTTAAGATCCATGGTTCGACATTTAATCAAAAATAATTATCAAATTATACTATTTCTAAACTGAAAATCTGGAATAAAAATAAATCTTTTTGCATATCTTGAAAATTCGGATTTAGACTTCTATCCACCTAACAAGTCTATCTAACTAATACTCCTTGAACATATTAATTGTATCCTCACAACATTTCAATTTACTATGTCCTTTTCAATAATTGTACCTAAAATGCCGACAAACAAACCATCAGTCAGTATTTTCTATACCGGTATGTGGGGGACAATCACAACTTCACAAATAGTTTCTAACAACCTAATTATCAAAAATAAGTTATTAAAAATCCAAATTACACTTTCAATGTGACATTCTCAACCACTTTTTCCCTAAACCCTGGGTTACCCTCTCTTAGGGTTTTGTCCTTACAACGGACATTAGGCCACCTTCTCCATCCTAAGATTGGTGCCTGGGGTCACCTCTTGAAGTTTCCAATTGTCTTCCCTCTGTGGCTTGACCGAATCAGACCTTCCCTCTGGGGCTTGGTCTTGTAATCATACATCAGGGTGGCATGTAGGTTTGAGAATACACATACATAATAAATTGTGATACTCATAGGGACTTTATAGGATTGCAAAATTGAGCGTCCAAAAGTTTAGGTTGTAATCAATCGATAAAACATTCGAGAAACACCGTGAAACTAAAAGTGATTATTCATAAGTAACCACATACCTATTCAGTCGAATCAACAAGCTAACAATAATCCAAGCGAGAAAGTATTCTAGGCAAGCAATTCACACAAGCAAGAATCTTGAAACAATCATTTAATCTATTCACTATTCATTTTATGAGGATCTATTCATTTGAACTCCCTTCTTAGGGTTTCCTACTTCCTTTTAGGGTTTCATTAGGGTTCCTTTAGATCTATTTACAACTCTCCTCCTTTATGTCCAAAAAACCCTAAAACAACAATCTTAAGTTTAAAACCCTAATTACTCACATATTCACATTAGAGCCTTTTTATCATCTACTAGGCTTGAGATTAACCTAAAATAGTTTTATAAAAAGGATCTCAAATTATATCTCATTAAAACCGATAAACACCTAGATTAGGGTTTCTATGCTCATTAATGCTCATTAAAATATATATATCCCTAAATTAAGATAATTAGACCATGGATTATCTACTTAGACATTCAAAACATCTTTTCATTAACAATAGGTTAATATTCTTATATATTATCCATATTAATCATCTCAATTTCATTAATCACCAAATTAGGGTTTCCTTAGTTATAAAAACATTAAAGTTAGCAACTTTAAGCACTTTTCGAACTATGATCAGATTCAGACTCTAAATCCATTTTTAGTGAATTAGTCGCATTCTCCTTATAAATTTTCATATATTGTTCATCCTAAACGGAGTTACCACTAATTAGTTATGAAATTACAAAGTAATTACCTTTTGGACCAATAGGATGGTTCCATGTCATCCTTTTGTTTTCTTTTCTCACAATTCCCTTCTTTGGCTTGCAAATCCTTGCTTGGGTCTGTTTAACCAGTTACTCAGTCTGGCCCACTCTTCTTCATCTTCACAGGAATAGATGGAGCCCCGTTACTCTATTTCCTCTGCAGAATAGGGGATCTCGAACCGGCTGCGGTGACCTCCTCGCCCCCCCCCTTCTTGGGGAAGATCAGGCAGCGTCCTTGCCTCCTCTCACTCATGGAGCACCGATGCTCTATACCTTCACCTTAGCTTGTGACTGCAAGACCCCAAACCTCGAACGCTCATGGCGTTGTCCACAAGAGCATAGCAAGACAGGGAACCGACTCGACTTCAAACGCTTGAGCGTGAGGTAAAACATATCGATTTTAACATTGTGCACTGGTTTTGTTGTGATGTAGACAATATTATATAGACAAGACCATGAGAGCAGCCACCTTTCCCAACCTTCAGTCTCCCAAATGAACTGGGATTTGGGGAAATCCCAATCCCGCATAGAAGTAAGGAAAGGCAGGGATCATCGAGTTCGAATTTCTCTCCCCGAAATAATGGAGAAATTCCCGAATCAACATGTCACTTGTGTGTTGAGAAAATTGATTGGGAAACCTCCTATTAGTATTCCTTTTTCCAATTTCATATGAGAAGAAACCATCGTTGGATCCAGATCCAAAGGCTATCAGGCCTCGTATTAGAACATAAGTCGCAATTGAATTGTGACATTTAATATTATCCTTTACACTTTAGGAAACTTACAAATTCATATCTCCCAAATTTTATCCTTTTAATCCCAAACTTTAATGGAAAGTCCATAATGACTTAATCTACTTGTGTGCAAAGTTTGGGACTGAAACTCAAAAGTATGAGAGACTTTTCTTCATATGCAAGTTATCACTAATTAAGGCATATTTTATTCATATTTTCTCTCTCTTACTCTTATATATTCTTTATTTGGATTCCTTTTACCATTAGAAACTATGTGGACTCGAAATTTCATCCATGATGATTCCATTATCCATATTTCCACAAATTTCTTATAATTTCATCATTATCTCATATTTCCTTCTTAATAAAGCAATATTTGATTTCTTCTCCTATTATCTGTGCAACTTGGACTCCTTGGAACCCAATAAAACCCAAAGATATGAAATCCCTCCTTAAAGGATAATTCTTAGCCTTCTAGATGCTTCTACCTCTTTATTTTCCCATTATCTTAGTTATTCCTTTCTTAATTGATTTCTTTTTCTTTTTATTCCCTTATCTCATTATTGGGCCCAGTAGCCAACAAGGCCCACAAAATTAAACATACAAGGTTATTTAACAAAGGAATCCATTCAAGGAACATAAATCATACAAATTACATAATCATACATTTATTGGGGGAAATTGAATTTCCAACCAAAAGAACCCAAAAATTGGGGTTGTAACAGATATCTTGGAGTCACCTTAGAACTACCCTATCACACCAATGTTATGGTTGATGACATAGGTCCAGTAGAATATTTCTTAGGGGAACTTGCCATATAGGAAAGTGCAGACTCCAAGGAAGGATACAAAGAACCTCCAATTGATTTACTTGAGGGAAAGGGAGAGACAGATATCCCAGAGAAACATCATAATCCTGAGAAGCCACACCACACAAGAGAAAGAAAAGATGAGTTTGATGTGCAACCACCTCCAATAAATACATATGACATGTCTTCTATTCATGCAAAATTTGGAAGGTATTCAGTATACGTGATAGACCATGTGGTAAGACAAACAATAGATACATCAATCAACCACATGTACCTCTTTTAGCATTTACACATTCAAGGAAACCCCCAATGGGGGGAGGATTTAAGGGGTGCATTCTCAGGTTACCAGGAGACATATCTACCTCAAAAGGAAGATTATTGGTATAGTTACTACCTACTTCCACGAAATGAGGAATTGACACATGATCCACCACCACAATGACTTCTTACCTATCACTCCTAGACTTCAATTTCATGATGAGGACAATATGATTCAAAAGTTTGATGCGGTAGGAAGGTAAGAACCCTCTTTTCTTAGTTAATTTTGTCATGCTTATTTTGCCCTTTCTCACCTTTCCTTTGATATGATTGATGACTGCATTACCTTAACTATATTATATTTTTTCTTGTTTTGCGTACATTCATATCATGTTGTTTAGTTTCTTGCATTTTTGCATATTGTTTCAATTTTGTTCTCTTTTTACCATTCCATGTCATACATTGCATTTCATTTATAATTTCATAATTTCATGTGTGTTATATCAAGAGTTTTTTTAGTTTCTTATTGCTTCACTTTTGCATAGTTTTTTAAAGCTTTTTCTCTTTTTCCCATTCCATGTCATACATTGAATTTCATGTAGGTTTCATAATTTCTAGTGTATTATAGCTAGAATTTGCCTGTTTATTGTTTATTGTTTATTAGTGTGAGTTTAGATGAAATTTAAGGCAAATGGCACCATTTTGATCAATTTTTCCCAAGATTGAATCTAATTGCACAATAGTGTGCTTCAACTAAATCTTTACTAATTGTGATGTGAATGATTAAAATTAGAATAATGTAGCCCTTTGAAGATGTTTTGGCTAAATGAGTTCCATAATGGAATTTTGCATGTGCTCCATGACTCTTAGAAGTAAATGATTGTTTCAAGAAAAGTGTGATTATTGCAAGCCCTAGACACTTGAAATTATTCATGCCATTTGGAATTAGTGTAAGCTACCCTATTTCATATTTATGTAGGGTTTGTCTTTTTGGTGAAAGTTGCATGGATTAGCTTGATTGAATTGAATCATACATGGATCTCTTGTAGGGAAATTTGGGTGATAGATAAGGTAGTGGAAACAAAATTGAAGTCTGATTCCCCTAGACAGCAAGATTGTGTCAACAATAATGTATCTAGGAAGGAAGGCTTGCAAGGTTATACCTAGTTCTGGAGAAAGTCCAGCGACATTACCCTTACAGTAGCATCATGCTTCTTCTTAAGATAGCAGTTTGCTCCTTCAACAACAACAACACTTGAACAATGTATTCACCGTTCACCTGGTGCAACACCAAAGACAACGGTTGACGATGTCCTCCTAGCAAAAGACAATTATCTATCACCTCTAAAGTAGTCCAAGCGGACCATTAGGAACTCCACATTGTGCTGCCAGAGCCAACAAGAAGGAGTTGTCCCCTTCTGTCAGCATACTAGTCACCGACATGCTCTCCCACAATTGTTCTCAGTTGTCCTCTCCCTCACTGTCCCTTCCTTTAACAGTAGGAGTTGCTCGGGCTCTCTATTGGTTACCACAACTAGAGAGGACAATAATTGTCAGAATAACTAATTCTCAATTGTGTATTGGAAAGCCCCAGTACCCCTCTATTTATAGTAGAGGCCAGGGTCAGGGTTTCTAGTGTGTGTGGGAGTAGAGGGTCCGGAATCATGGATTTTCTAAAACTTGTGAACAATGAACTAGTCGGTTCACACATCCAACTGGTCGGTTGGTGCAGGATCTGATCGGTTCACACAGTTTTCTAATCTGAATCACATTGGTATTCAATGTCTGATAATTTCTACACATGACATCAACATCAATTCTTGTTTTAATTAGAGGAGGAGGAGGAGTATGTGGGGTCCAAGGGTTCCTACCATGCCCTTTTATAGGTGTGAGGGGTTCTGTAAAGCCCTCTACAAATCCATGGCGGAGAAGAGGAGAAGGCCCAAGAAGGGCGTTTCACCTACTGGGAGAGAGAAGGGTCGAGATAGGGCTTGCTTGAACTGCCTTGGAGAGACAATTCATGTGGAGGAAGAATCAAGTGAAATAGTTAAGCAGAGAGGGAGAACGAGATCGTGGGAGTCAAGGGTCTAGTCTTCTCATGCGACTGGAGGTAGGGGATGACTCCCCAACCATCCGATCTTCGTGGAACAAGAATGGGCCATTGGATGGTGGCCTATGTTGGATCTGATGCACGTGACATCAATATTGAGTTGACTTTAGTGTGATGCATGATATAAATGATAACGATTCATCTACTATAGTTATACTATATTAAAACTCATAAATTCAATTTGAGGGGTCAAATTAAGTCCAAAAGCCACCAAAACCATAGGTTAATTACGACTCCTAGATCAATGTTATGCATTTAGTTTCTCATTTGACACAAACTTTGTCCCTTAATTACTATATGGCTATCAATGCATATATTAATCCATTAAAATGAGAGAGTTAATATGAAGAGACTCTTTTAATGACATAGGAGAGTGAAATTCTAGGTGAGACTCTTACTATTATGTGCACCAAGAATATGTTAGGGTTCAAGCATATGAACTATTCTCTTTAGATGACTTATTATATATTCATTTGTATATAAACAAACAAGATGAATTATAATTATATTTTTTTTGTCCAACACTAACCATGTGAACTTACTAATCTCTTATCAAAGTAGTTAGAGATTCCGAAATAGAGTAACTAGATTTCAATGCATCGTGGGACTCCACCCCCTTAAAGATGATTTCATCCTCAAAATAAGCAACTAAAAATATAACAAGGTATTACCACTACCACTAGTGTTCTTTAAAATCTTAACCTACCAAGTCAACATAAACTATGGGTAAAAGAGAAACTCTAATTAAACCATAGGATTCAACACTTAATTGTTTTTCTAATCACCACTATCAAACTTCAAATTCTAATATAGGGTAGGATATTCCCAAACATGAAATCTAAGGATCTTAGGGGAACAAAAGGTGATTCTATTTGGGTAACCAAGGCATCATAGGTTCAAAAGGTTACTCAACAATGAGGTAAATTGCCTAAAGGTATGCTATTTTGGGCAGTCAACATCAACTCAAGCTAGGCAGGTGTCATATGAATCTGGGAGTCCTCGTAAGCCAAGCTAGTGGTGCGGAGGAAAATATTTCTAGCCCCCAGACCCTAACCCTTTCTAGACATCTTTTCTTTCAACTTATGTCCTTGTAGCAACCTAATAGACAAATCACCAAAAAAGTTGATCAAATTATATTTCTAATATGAAATTATATGTCCTAAATCAATTTTTCTTCATTGGTCAACTCTAATGTAAAAAATTACTAAAGGGAAACTATATAAGGTAAGGGTATCTAACTAGGAGACCATTTGAATTTGTAAAGAAGTGAAATCACTTCTCTACTAAAATTAGAACAATAGAACCTCCAGTCCAAAAACACTCAGAAGGTATGCTGGAGTGGATGTAAAATATTCAAATCTTTATATAATCATAATCAAAAGACCAAAGTATAGCAGTAGAAGAATTAATGGTTGTATTCAATTATAAAACAAGGGAACATCTTAAACTTACATTGTAAGGATCCATGTAGAGGAAACCTAGACCACCTCAATATTGTCTCCAAGCTTTAACTTCTCAATCTAATTCCAGGTCATCATGCCTTGTCATCCAAGTCCTTCACCTAGGGTTGGAAGAATACCCCAACAAAAGAGAAACAATAGGATACATCAACAAAGGATGGTATGTGCATACAAAATAGGAAATTGAGCAATTTATAAAGAATAAGGAACATCAAAATAAAAGGTTCCCATGTAAGAGATAATGACTACCCAATGAGGGCATAAAAGATAAGAATCATCATCATCATAAAAGAATATACTTGCCATAATCAAAACAATAAAGATTGTGCCACATAAGCACATATCAAGATTTGGGCACATAAACCATCATTAATTTGGGCACATAACCCATCATCAATTTGGGCACATAACCTATCATAAATATCATCGACCTACATGCATGTGAGATAAGCATAGCCATAGAGCAATATAAACACAATTGGCGGCCAACCCTCATAAAGTTGAAACCTGATAGAGAAAGGAATATTTCTAATCTCCTAAATATATATGTAAAATGGGCCAACCCTCACAAAGTTGAATACCCTGGGTATGAGGTTCCTTTCTATCCCAATAGAGCAGGAAATATTACATCTTCCATAAACTAAACCAATGCAATTACACTACTCTAGTGCTACTGAATCACATAGCATGTTTAATGTAGAGGAAAGTATTAAGTATAGTCAGATTATATCAAAGTAGTAACCGCATAAGTGGCCAACATATACATCCACCTTACAAGTAGGAAAAAGATATCACATAAACATCCACGTCATAGTGGGCATATCCAATCATGCACCAAGGCAACAAGATCAGAGTCAAGAGAATATCCAAGATTACCACAAACAAGATAGTTCACAAGAACCATTATATCAAAAGATAAGATCAATGTGTATAGGTTGTTGTCCATAGGACCAAGAGAAAGAATAAAATAGGTGAATTTGTTAACTAAAAATAATAGGGGATACAACATACCTCAACTTCAGAGTCAAACGATCCAAAGTCACCTATTAAGAACATAGGTAGATCTTGTATCAATTTCATATTCATAAGTCAAACCCTAAAAACCACCTTTTTATTAATATATGAATTAGGTTTCTAAAACAATGCATTATTTTATATTTGGTTATTAGGATTCCAAAGCATATTTTATTATATTTTTCTGACTTACAAAGAATTTGTTATGATTTTATAAGTTAATTCATATTCATTTAGATCCATTGAATAAACATGTTATTAATAATTTGAATTATCCATCACAACTTATATAATTACTTAGATATTATTTTTCTGATTCCAATGAGTTTTTGGTTACATTTTTCTGATCAGTAAATAATTAGTTATGAATTTTATAAAACCGACCAATAGAAAACAAGGAAAAAGCTAGGTAAGCGATAAATCGGTGAGAGAGAGAAGAGAGAAGGTGGGTTGGCCCACTGACTTGGCCCAATCAACGAAGGCCAAGTTGCATGGTCAACAGCCAACTCAACTCGTTTGAGACCAAGAAGCTAATGCCAAATTACCAAAATACCCATGTGGCGTGTGACAAACAAAATCAAACCAAGGGAGAATTCGAAACACATTGAACAATAACCTACTTCAATTGTTCACCCTGACAAAAAACAAAATGGGAGGAACACAAATTGCAACTCGAGGATCAAATACTCACATCCTACCCAAAGGATCATGGGGTGTCGAGCAGCAGCCTCGACCAGACTTTTTGGTCCTAACAAGCCCTGACATAGGACACCAAAAGGACACAGTCTCACCCAGCGGCTACCGCCATGGCAGGACAAGAGCAACTAGACATGAAAACGAGAAGGGAAAAACTATTGTGTCATGAATTGGGGGGAAACCATAGCACAAAAGATTCAAGGCAATCACTTGATGGTGTCATGGTATACAGTAGAGACAAAGAAAGCTGTGAACCCTCTATTAGAGACTAAGATCATCCCACCGGGGAGATGGAGTTCGGGAACAGTCCTCTGGAGGGATACAAGTCACACCCACTGCTCTTCTCTATCCCTGGGGTACCACGAAGTCTTCAGGAGGGTTATCCAGATTTCCAATCTGAAGGAGAAGGGGGGAAAGGAGAAGAGAGTTGGAGACATGAGAAGAACAGGGGAGGTCGGGCAGCACCCTATGAAGTGGAGCTACAAAGTCTCATGCCCTATCTTTTATAGGTTCAAAAGGTTTGAGAGGATGCAAGGAAGATGGTGGAAAGGAAAGCGGAGGAAAAGGAAGGAAGGAGAGAGAGATCAACTGGGAGAAGGATTCAGGATACTGTAGCAGTCCGAACTGGAATAGGATGGGTGAGGGAGAAATCCATCTAGCCACCCAAGAGATCCACGAGAACTGGGGTTAAATGGAAACCATCTGATCGGGTCGAGAGAAAAGGAAAATCTAGAAATCATGACGTGTGATAGATTATACTCTGAGAATCATATGAAATCGATTCAATGAATTCATTTGATTAATATTTTGGGGGGTGGGGTCATTTAATATAACTTCTTTCCCAAATAGGGGTTCAAGCACTATCCAAATTAGGTAATTTTTTGCACAGAGGTCTATTAAGGCATGAAGAAACTGATTATGATTATTTTCCTTTTGGGAACTTTTAATGTGTTAGGTATACCAAAATCAATTTTCTCTTTCCACATGCATTAATGACATTAGGATTATCCAAATTAGGTGAAACTTTATCCACAAGTTAAGTGTGTTGAACACAAATTTGGCATTATTTTCATCCTTTGGTGTTGTTAAATACATTTATCTATTAATTACACCTTTTAGGTAGTTTCTCTCTCTTAACATGCCATATTATTTCAAGGTGGTTCAAATTAGATGAAAATTGACATGTAGACTACTTTTGATATGTAGATTATGAATTTGAAGTCTGTTTTCACTTTTGAGACTTTATTACATAAGATTATGTCATCTGGCCCATTAGAGTCCCATTAGCTTATTCATTATTCAATTAAGTTATTCATCATCATATTATCATCAAATGAATTATGTGACATATTAGATTACTATGCATGCATTAGATCACTCTAACCTCAACCGTGTTTGGTCAAACCCAAAAGGTCAAACTTCCAGGGTAGGGTCCAAGATTCAGTATGTTACAACACTCCACCCCTTTAAAGGATTTCGTCCTCAAAATCTATATATCCAAACATCAACTATCAACAATTCTCCACCCCTTAAAAAGGATCAACCTAACAAGTCAAACTATACAACTTTTTAGAGCTACCCACATCTCTTAGTTATGAAAGTTTTTAGAGATTAATATTTCTCATGTATCCAACTAAAGTCACCATCTAGGGTTGATTTGTTAGGTCCTCATGTATATCAACCTTACATGAACATCCAAAAGTCATAGGGTAGGTCAATTACACCATTATATCATTCCTAGTCATAAAACTATGTTTAGATTCTACTTAAACTAGAGTTTCTCTTCATTGTGACTTAGTTCGAGAAAACTTTGGAAAATCTAGAGAAAACATTTTGTTTTGTACATATAGTATTATATGGAAAATAATTTGTTGTGAAAAGCCTTTGTGATTGAAAACTAAAATTTAGGGCCCAAAATCAAAGCGAGAAACCAAGTCACAATATTTCCATAACAAGATATCCTAACATATCTCATCTTCAAAACAATCCTTGTTGCACAAAAGATCATCGTTGATCAAATCTAGGGTCGACATATCACTTAGAGCTAACTATAAAAGTCAAGGGTTCTAAAGGGAGACAAAATTAAAATAATCAGATTCTGACTATCATGAGCTCTGATTCCATGCTGTAAAGAAGCAAAATCACTTATCTAGTAAAAATTAGAATAATAGAACATCCATTCCAAACACACTCAGAAGGTATGATGGAGTGGGTGTAAAATTTTCAAATCTTTATATAATGGTAATCAAAAGACCAAAGTATAGAAGTGAAAGAAATAATGACTATATTCAATTATAAAATAAGGGAACATCTTAAACTTACATCATAAGGATCCATGTAGAGGAAACCTAGACCATATCAAGATTGTCTCCAAGCTTTAACTTCTCAATCTAATTCCAGGTCAACATGCCTTATCATCCAAGTCCTCCGCCTAGGGTTGGAAGCATACCCCAGCAAAAGCGAAACAATAAGATACATCAGCAAAGGCTGGTATGTGCATACAAAATAGGAAATTGAGAAATTTAAAAGAATAATGGATGTCAAAATAAAAGGCTTCCCATGCAAGAGATAAGGACTACCCAAAGAGGGCATGAAAGATAAGAATCATCATCACAAAAGAAGATACTTGCCATAATCAAAACAATAAAGATTTTGCCACATAAGCACATATCAAGATTTGGGCTCATAACACATCATCAATTTGGGCACATAACCCATCATAAATATTATCAACCTACATGCATGTGAGATAAGCATAGCCCTAGAACAATATAAACACAATTGGCAGCCAACCATCATAAAGTTGAAACCCGATAGAGAAAGGAATGCTTCCAATCTCCCAAATATATATATAAAATGGGCCAACCCTATAAAGTTGAAAACCTTGGGTATGAGGTTCCTTTCCATCCCAAAAGAGTAGGAAATATCACATCTACCATAAAGAAAACCAATGCAATTACACTACTCTAGTGCTACTGAATCACATAGCATGTTAAATGTAGAGGCAAGTAGAAAGTATAGTCAGATTATATCAAAGTAGTCACCACATAAGTGACCAACATATACATCCACCTTACAAGTAGGAAAAAGATATCACATAAACATCCACATCATAGTGGGCATATCCAATCATGCACCAAGGCAAAAAGATCAGAGTCAAGAGAATATCCAAGATTACCACAAACAAGATAGTTCACAAGAACCGTTATATCAAAAGATAAGATCAATGTGTATAGGTTATTGTCCATAGGACCAAGAGAAAGAATAAAATAGGTGAATTTCTTAACATAGAATAATAGGGGATACATCATACCTCAACTTCAGAGTTAAACGATCCAAAGTCACCTATTAAGCACATAGGTAGATCTTGTATCAATTTCATATTCATTAGTCAAACCCTAAAAACCACCTTCTTATTAATATATGAATTAGGTTTCTAAAACTATGCATTATTTTATATTAGATTATTAGGATTCCAAAGCATATTTTATTATATTTTTCTAACTTACAAAGAATTAGTTATGATTTTATAAGTTAATTCATATTCATTTATATCCATTGAAAAAACATGTTATTAATAATTTGAATATAATTACTTATCTCTTATTTTTCTGATTCTAATGAGTATTTGTTTACATTTTTCTGATCAGTAAATAATTAGTTATGAATTTTACAAAACTGACCAATGGAAAACAAGGAAAAAGTCACGTAAGCGATAAATCAGCGAGAGAGAGAAGTGAGAAGGTGGGTCGGCCCGCTGACCTGACCCAATCAACGACGGCCAAGTTGCATGGTCAACAACCAACTCAACTCGTCTGAGACCAAGAATGTTGATGCCAAATTACCAAAATACCCATGTACCGTTTGACAAACAAAATCAAACTAAGTGTGAATTTTTTTTTTGAGGGAAAATGAATCGATTCATTACTTGTAAGCCATACGGCATCTACAATTTGAGACAAAGATACAACAAGAGCAAACAGAGATCAAGTTAACATCACTACAACCCATATCAGAAAGAGAGTAGAACGCTTCTGTATTGATTCTTCTTCCTTGTTGCTGTCTTAAGCAGCTTTCCATGAAGAATTCCTTCGACTTGAGCGTATAGTGATAGCAAGCCTGGATCTGTGTGGTGCTCCTACGAATCATCATCTCAAAAGAAGCTGTATAACCAAGTAGCAAAACGATCCACAGCAACATGGAGGCACAAGCCACCAAACGCTGACCAGCAACGAGCAGACAAGCGCTTACAAGAAGCGAGCAGACAACCGCGATCGCCGAAAGCGGAGCGACACACACCGATTCACGGTGACGAAGAAGGCTGAGAACCAACCACAAGCACCCTACAGTTAACAAGCAAAGAAACGAGCAGAAAGAAAAACGAACAGGACACATCTTATTAAACCAGAAGGAGATGTGGAGCTCGAGCAGCTTGATCAGCGGGAAGCAAAGCCAGGTTCGCCTCAAAGGCATCGCAAGGTAGCCACTGGGAAGGACCGTAGCGGCCATCACGGAAGCTAGCCTCCACGCCCGCAGCCGCCGCCAGTAAACCTAGATCTAAGATCCAGGGACCGACACCCAGCGGGGAGAAAGGACGAAGTAGGACCCAGCTCCTCTTGCCACCAAGATCAGAGGCCGCGGATCGAGCAAGAAAAGGCCCGGGGGGAGTGGCCGGCGCTCACCGGAGGGCCGTAGCCCCTCCCCCGAGCCGGACGCCGCACGGAGAACCTAAATCGCCCTTCTCCTGCGGAACGGACGCTGCGGAGATCCTCTGTATGTATTTATAATTGATTAAACTAAGGGTGAATTTGTAACACATCAAACAATAATATGCTTTGATTGTTCACTCCCGCGACAAAAAAAAATGGGAGGAACACATACTTCTACTCAAGGAACAAATCCTCACATCCTACCCAAAGGATCTTGGGGTGTTGAGCAGTATCCTCGACCAGACTTTCCAGTCCTAACAAGCCCCGACATAGGACGCCAGAAGGACACGATCTCACCCAGCAGGTGCCGCCATGGGGGGCCAAGAGAAACCAAAAATGAAAATGAGAAGGGGAAAAATTGCTATATCATGAATTGGGGGGAACCAGAGAACATAAGATTCAAGGCAATCACCTGATGGTGTCATAATATACAACATAGATAGAGAAAGATGTGAACCCTCCGTCAGATAATAAGATCATCCCACCGGGGAGATGGAGCTCGGGAACGATCCTATGGAGGGATACAAGCCACACCCACTGTGCTTCTCGATCCCTTAGGTACCACAAAGGCTTCAGGAGGGTTATCCAAACTTCCGATATGACAGAGAAGGGGGGAAAGGAGAAGAGAGTTGGAGATAGGAGAAGAACATGGGAGGTCGGGCGGCACCCTATGAAGTGGAGCTATAAAGTCTCATGCCCTATCTTTTATAGGTTCAAAAGGTTTGGGAGGATGCAAAGATGATGGTGGGAAGGAAAGCAGAGGAAAAGGAAGGAAGGAGAGGGAGATCAACTGGGAGAAGGATTCAGGATATTGTAGCAGTCTGAACTAGAATCAGATGGGCAAGGGAGAAATCCATCCAGTTGCCCAAGAGATCCGCGAGAACCGGGGTTAAATGGAAACTATCCGATTGGGATGAGAGACAAGGAAAATCTATAAATCAAGACATGTGATAGATTATACTCTGAGAATCATATGAAATTGATTCAATGAATTCATTTGATTAATATTTTGGGGGGTCATTTAATATAACTTCTTTCCCAAACCAATTACAGGTTCAAGCACTATCCAAATAAGGTAAATTTTTGCACAGAGGTATATTAAGACATGAAGAAACTAATTATGAAATTAGATTTGCCTTTTGGTAACTTTTAATGAGTTAGGTATACCAAAATCAATTTTCTCTTTCCACATGCATTAATGACATTAGGATTATCCAAATTAGGTGAAACTTCATCCACAAGTTAACTTAAGTGTGTTGAACACAAATTTGGCATTATTTTCATCTTTTAGTGTCATGAAATACATTTATTTATTAATTACACCTTTTAGGCAGTTTCTCTCTCTTAATATGCCATATTATTTCAAGGTGGTTCAAATTAGATGAAAATTGACATGTAGACTACTTTTGATATGTAGATTACGAATTTGAAGACTATTATCACTTTTGAGACTTTATTACATGGGTTATATCATCTGGCCCATTAGAGGCCCATTAGCTTATTCATCATTCAATTAAGTTATTCATTATCTTATTATCATCAAATGAATTATGTGACATATTAGGTTACATTATTCATGCATTAGATCATTAGGATCACTCTAACCTCAACCATGTTTGGTCAAACACAAAAGGTCAAACTTCTAGGGTAGGGTCCAAGATTCAGTATGTTACAGAATTAGTCAAGACTCTGACTCCCTTGATGCTTTGATACCATGTTGTAAAGAGCTAGAATAAACCAACCCTCTACTAAAAGTATGGTAAACAAAAACACCAATGTGTAGCAGCGGAATTTTAAACTCTGACTATGTTCAATTATATAAAGAGTACATTGCAAAATTTCCCAATAAGGTTGTACAACTTTATACAAACAATAGGATCTGGGTAGAGGAAGACTAAAACCAAATCAGTATTGTCTCCAAAGAAAAACAACTTAATATATAGGTAGCTATGTCCAATATACAAGGTTGAACTCCTTTCTCTTAGCCTTAGGTTGGTTCACCATGCTTCTGATGTGCACTGTGATCCTATACCTGGGTGGTTGGGATCACCCAGTAAGAGAGAGATAATAGTATGTGTCAAACAAAAGGATAAGGGCAATTATAAATAAAAACATTGCATAATAAAAAATCCACTATACTAAGAGAGTCAAAAGTATGAGGCAAGTATAATAATCAAGATTTAAGAACTTCTGCCAAGATGCATCTACCATAATAATAATCAACAAGCATGAATGAAATTTTGACAACAAAGATTCTAATGTAGGGTAAGGCACCTACCAAAACCTCACCAAGAGCAGAGGCGAAAATGCACGTCCCAAACCTCAAAAATATATATAATATGGGGAGAAAATGCACATTCCGCTGGGGAGAAATTACATATTCCCCTTGGGCTCATTCCCACTATGGGTGGTTTGTACTCATGTGCACTACATTAGTTATTTGGTCAACAATTCCTCATGCTGAGTAATTCACTTGGCAGTGGTGAAAATATAAATAACATTGCATCATAGCAAGGGGGAATAAAACCCATTAAATAAATCAATTAATGAACCAACATTGCCAATAGAAAGATTAAGTAATTCAAATAGATGAGCCAACAATGGTAATAGAAAGTTCAATCCAAATAAAAGAGCCAAAGAGAAGGCATTAGAAATATTCCAAGGCTAGCAATTGCTTCATTAGGAAATCAGGGTCTGGGTAAAAGCCCAACTTAAGGACATATTAATTGCATATATATTCCACATTCATATATTCCACATAAATAGGTGTCACATACATAAATAGGATCCCCATACCTTATTGAAGATTCATAAACTTTCACCAGTTTGTTTGTTATCCAAATCCATTTCCCTAGTATCATTATTTCACATGAATTAGTATGTATTAAAGAATAAGGTTTATAAAAGATACTCATTTTGCACCTTATTCGAAAATCACTAATTTATGACTCAAAACTAGGACCAAAAGCTCACTTAGGTTACACTGATTAGGAAAACACCTTTTATTTTACAATTTGGAGTTAAAATGAATTAATTACTAATTTTAGAACATTTAAAATACTCAAAATGGCATTCAAAGCAAACTTCGAAAAAGGAATTAGAATTGGACTCAAAAACCACAAAATCAGATTCTATATTGAAAATCCTTTCCAACGACTATTTATTTGTATTTTTATGACCATGGATCGATTAACTATGAATTAAGTAAAATCAGCCAATCAGAAACTAAGGAAATGCCACGTAGTCATATCAGCAAGTGAGAGAGCAAGTGTGCCATGCAGGCGGGCCCGCACTAATTTGGGCCAATCATATTTGGTCCAGTCAGCTGGTCTGTGCTCGCATGGACTCAGTCAAGGGTGACATAGCAAGGGGGTTAAAAGACCTTTATACCCTAGCGATCTATATATTGCGATTCAAAACACAAGGACACCAGTAACATCAAGACTTGTGACTGGAAAATCAAAACATCTCTTAAATTTCATAATTTCCCATGTAGGCTTAATCATTCAATTGAAATCACGGGGGTGCCAAAGCCATTACCTAACTTGGATTTCTCCCCCAGGGACATGGCAGAGCAGCGAGCTTTTGGAGCTCGACTCCAGCCCAACCTCACGCCAGTAGGCCACAAACTCATTGTGGAACGATGACAAAGAACTCATTGAGACACCGCGAAATTGGAGAGTCCATCTCCACAGGGTGAGGACCATCGTAGCCTCACAACACGGTGGAGGTGGCCAAACAATAGGGAAACTCAAACCCGATCGAAGCCATCACGAAACACAACAACAGTCTCAACTAAGGTCACTAACAGGATTGTGGGTTCAAACCGAATCGAGCACAAGTCTCATAGCTGGCGGAGGTGCACAGAGCAAGGACAGCACTGGTCAACCGGTGAGGTCAAACCCAAGCTATAGGACACGATGATCGGGGCATGCCGAAGACAAACAAAACTAAGGAAAAGGAAGGCGAATGTCTCGTGGTGCTTACCGCAGTGCCAATTGGGCCCGAAGAGGGGCCGCTGGTGGCCATGGATCTCACCGGAATGAAGAAGGAGGAGGCCAGGCTTCTCTAAGGCACTAAAAGTTTAATTAGAGGAGGCGGAGGAGTATGTGGGGTCCAAGGGTTCCTACCCTACCCTTTTATAGGTGTGAGGGGTTCTGTAAAGCCCTCTGCAAATCCATGGTGGAGAAGAGGAGAAGGCCCAAGAAGGGAATTTTGCCTACTTGGAGAGAGAATGGTCAAGCTAGGGCTTGTTCAAACTACCTTTAAGAGACTAATCGTGTCGAGTAAGAATCAAGTGAAAAGGTTAAGTAGAGAGGGAGAACGAGATCGCAGGAGTCGAGGGGCTAGTCTGCTCGCGCGGCTGGAGGTTGGGGATGACTCCCCAACTGTCTGATCTTAGTGGAACATGTGTGGGCCATTAGATGGTGGCCTATGTTGGATATAATGCGTGTGACATTAATATTGAGTTGACTTTCGTGTGACGCATGATATAAATGATAACGATTCATTTACTATAATTATACTATATTAAAACTTATAAATTCAATTTGAGGGGTCAAATAAAGTCCAAAAGCCACCAAATTTTAACCATAGGTTAATTATGACTCCTAGATCAATGCTATGCATTTTAGTTTATCCTTTTACACAAAATTTGGCCCTTAATTACTATATGTCTATTAATGCATATATTAATCCATTAAAATGAGAGAGTTAATATGAAGAGACTCTTTTAATGACATAGGTGAGTGAAATTCGAGATATTAGATACATATGAATAAAAGAGTCATATCTCACCATAATACCATCTTTTCATGCATTATTATCATATTTGAGGAGAGAGAAAGAAAAGGGTGAATTACTCCTATACATTAACTCAAATACACATTATTACTCATATCTTTATCCAAAAAGCCATAACCCTATAAATTAACATTATCCACTAATTATCTCTCATTAATGGTCATATTGCATTATTAATCCCCAATAAACACATGAATTGGATTATTTGTGCAAAAACCCATTCATTGACATGAATGTGGGTAAATATAGATTTCATCCTCAATAAATGTTCAAATCCAACATTGAGGCCAAAAAGGATACCAAAGAAAGGGAAATTTATGAAAAAGGTCCAAAAGGACTTAAAAGCAAATAGAAGCTTGAAAATGGGTAAATTGTAGGAAAGACCCTAGAATTCAGTCTGTTACACCTTGTGCACCTTCCTATATTCTCGGGGTAAGGACATGAGTCTAGGCGCCCTACTTGAGTGGTCAAGATAGGGTGGACCATGTTGATAAAAGGGTTAGATCTTGGTGATGGCCTTGAGGTCCCTTATGTATAGAAGGGTTAGCTAACCTTGAGCACCCTTACAGATCCTTCCAATGGGAAGTTAATCAAAGGCCTCATGAATACATGATATGATGGTATAATTGGAGTGAAATGACATAAAACATGGGCTATCATTTTGCTAAGAATTTAACATGATAATTTCTTGCTCGTTTACGTCTATAATTCTTTTTAGATTATGCACAACTTATTTATATGTATCTTTTAGTCTTGTACTCATCACCTCGTGTGCTTGACCTGCCTTGTTTCATGCATTTTATAGGTTCAGAGATGGTGAGAAGTTGATGTTCTTGGTGAGCTATGTTTGATGACATGAATATCATTGAGTTGTTCCCACAGAATAGCTCTTTTCCCCTCAGGATTGTGAGCATATACTATAGTTAGATAGAACTCACCATCATCTAAGTTAATAATGCAATGAAGAAATTGGTCACCCTCCAAAATTACCTGAACAAAAATATCACCTCTACTCCAGGAAATACTAACTTTGCCTTAAGGATTAGAACCATGGTTTGAGACCCATTTAGCAGAATTCTAGACGTTACTCATAACTTTATTCATTTTTTTCCTTCTAATCGTACTCTCAAGGATACATGCAATGGAACATTTATTATTTATAATGGACTCCTTAATAGCTTCCTGTCATCCAGGTTTGTTTAAACCTCATAAATTCCAAGAGACAATGGAATAGTTAACCATTAGAAATGGGTGGAGGCTAGTCACCTGGATCCATTCTGACAGCTTCAGCTGCCAAGCTATTTGTGACAGTAAGATTCATTTCAAGATCATCAAACTCCAACACTTTAAAACTATTACAGGAAACTAGAGTGCCATTCACTCTTTATTGCATAATCTTGGGAACATATCTTGGAGGAGATTTTGATTTTTTACCCTATACCCTCCATTGATTGGGGGTGCTAGAAGGGATCTAAATCACCACTTCTTTACCTTTGGAGTTAGGCGTCGAAATTTGATCAATGGCCTCCACTATAACAGCCGGAGTAGATGCAACTGAATTAGATCCTGACCTGACTTCAACAGTGAGATAGTCATAGAAAGTATCCACTTCACTTGGAGTAATCATTTTCGTAGGTTGAGGGGTCGTTTGAGGAGGAACATTAGACTTCATACATGCTCCTTGACCATGGTCAAAAGTACCGCATTCCTTACACATATCAGGGTACCATTCATATTCAAAATGAATAGTATCCTTCACACCATCATCACTGATCAAGTGCATTTCACTAGGGAAGGTCAATGAAGCAGGAATAAGCACCTGGATTCTCACAAAATCTAGTCTCCTCTGATGTTTGGTAAGAAAATCAGGCCTCAACAGAGTACCAAGGAAGCTTCCCACTATACTAAAAACCTCCTCATCCCATAGTTCAAGGGGAAGATCATGTATACAGACCCATACTGGCACCTCAGTGAGTTTCAGTTTCTCTAGCGGCTCCCTCCTTTGTCGTTTCTTTGGAATTATAGGTTTACGAGCTACGAACCATGGTCCTTGCTCAACAGCCAATCTGAGGTCATCTGAATTAGAGAATCTGATGATAAAATAGTCATTACCTCTAGATAGAATCTTGAAGTCACCTTTCAATTTCCAGATCATCTTGAGATGTCTGTGAAGAGTTGGCCAATGCGGTTTCATTCCAATGATATAGCCAGCGTCAATATTCTCCCACTTAGAGATGTTTCTGTCAATGATAGATCTAGGATACCTAGCTTCTCCGTTAATCAACTCGAGATTGCACCTCTTTAGATGGAGAGCCACATTTTCCTTCTGTATGAATAGATCTGACCAAGCACTTGCCCTTGCAGCAACATGAACTTCCTCCACTCTTCTTTGGAACTTGACCGGGCCAGAGGGCACACGAGCATCTACTTTACCAAACTAAGTAGAGTTTGTTTACAATATGTGAGGCTTTGGCAGTGGCGGCAGATTCCCAGTGTCACCTGAGTCACCCGCCCCATCGCCTTTGTTGCTCTACATTGCCCCAGTGATTCTCAACTTTGTTGCTCTCTAGAAAGAATGCTCAAGTTAGCTTGTCTATTATTGTATGCAAGTGATGATTTGGGTGTCCTAAGGCCTATCCTATTTATAGGAATGGTTTACAAGTGATTAGGGATGTTATATGAGTGTCTAGAGTGTTCTTAGTTCTTAAGTGGATGTTAGGTAGAAAGTAGTTGGGTTGCAACAACTAAAATTTTCATTAAATGTGAAGTTTCCAGAACATTTCTCGGTTGACAATATTGTTGATCGGATGACTCTTAGTCCAAAAACTTGTCTACCAAATGACTATCTAGGTTCAGATGGCTCTGATGGCTATATGTTTGTTTCTCTCTTTTTTAAACCTATTACAATGGCTATATATCGATTGACAATATGTTGAACGAAATTGACTCAGAACTAAAGATTTGCAAAGTTATTTCTCAGTTGTCTGAGTCTTTGACATAGTGATTCTTGGTCAATCAAGAAGGACTTTTTGAAAGGATTTGCAATGTATGTGAGGTCCTATTCGTGACTCATATGAAACCTATCAATCCTAAAGTCTTCATGTGAGTGTAAGATAGGGTTTTGGGTAGATAGGGAAAATCTAACGCTTGATTTACATGATATCTAAGTACTTGTACATTATATACTTGTACACATTTTTACATTGAGTATGCAATCATGAAAATATTCATTATTTAAGAACATTGATCTCCAACTATCCACTTGGTATGATCTCATCATCTTCTTGAACCCTGAAATACTGAAGTATCACGTTAGATCCACAAGAATTAAATGTTTGTCATCATCAAAACAAAGGGTATGCTAATGTCAAATTTAGCCAACAATATGATTTATGAGGGACTTGAAATTGATATGTTGGATACACTTGCATTGTAGGTGGACTATAGGAATGTTGAGAAACACCCATTGTCCCACTTGCATCGTTAAAGTTCGCCATGGATTGCGAAGGAAGTTTCCCTTCCACTTGAAGGGAAAGTGTCAAGGAAAGTTGTTCCACTCTTTTCTCAAGTCTTGTCAGATTCTTTTGAACCTCATCGAATCCTTTAAACATGAGTTTTTTATGACTTTATATGTTGTAACTTGATTGATTCTAAAAGACACTTAATTGACTTAACTAATCAAGTGGAAACTAATCATGTAGTTTTTCCCTATGCCATATATTCATCATAGTGTCAGCACTAGATGGATGGTGAAATAGGATTTCTGTAATGAAAGCTTGGAGTCAAATATTGTTATGTCTATGCATTCACATGACTGGCTGCAAGCCATACCCTGGTATGAATGCGGCTGCATGATGTAGCTCAGTGATACTTATGAGGTTTCACATGATTGGTTGTGGGCCATACCCTAGTATGAATGTGATAGTGGGTTGTGCTCAGTTTCACTAGCACTGTGACCTGTACCAAGGTAGGATAGGACTTTCACTATTGACTATATGTCATAGGTTGTTGTTGAATGGTATGTCTATGTTGTGTACTCATGTAATGACCACTAGGTTTGGTGAGGTCATGGATTCCGACTCTTCCATCGACTTTATGGCAACAATTTTGACTTAGTAGTGGTTTCTTGGATTTGGGTGGTATGAATCAAATCCTAAAAGCATAATAAAATATGTAATCAGCCGCGTAGTATATTTGCTTAGGATCAAATATGAAAATATTGGATGAGGATTTGCTTGTTGTTGTTTAGTAAATCCTGAGGTAAATATGCATGTTCTTCATATTCCTTTTATAATGATAAGATGTTCTACAATCCAATTGTAACTTCTTACATTATTTAGTAATTATTATCTGCTTTAGACAGATCATTTAGCTAGATCTGCTTATCATAGTTATATCTTTACTATTGTTCTTTAATTACCTTATCTCCCGCTAAGATTTGGATCTCACCGCATGGGTTCTCCACATCTTTTAGGTGGACGTGAATGTGGAAGTAGAGATCATGCAACTGAGGCAGAGCAGAAACAAGTAGGATAGTAGTTGATAAGGTGATGTGCTGCTAGTTTTTTGGTGTAGAGTCCTAGAGTCGTCCCTATACACTCAGGTCTTTGGGATGGTTTTTGGGCGTGTTCTGTAGACGTGCTTTCAATACATGGTTTTGTCTTGTGTGCCCCTTTTGATGTAAAGATACAGTAGATATGTATATATAAGGAACAAGTTCTCTTGTAATAGGTTGATGACATATGTGGTAAGTATATGTTGATGTAAGTATTTTGTGTACTGTGGGGACTTATATGTAAAGGTTTTGCTGCTTTGATGCTTAATGAAAATGGTTTTAATTTCTAGTGTTTTCTCATATTCTAAATGTTTAAGTTTTGTTTTCGCCTTCAGTTTTGAGTAATCTCATGGTTTTTGGCATGGGGTATCACAGTTTATAAATGTACTTTTTGTTTATATGGCCTAAGTGACAATGAATGAGGTATGTAATGCTTGAATCACACATTTTAAGTTGTTTGGTATTTATGTTTTAAACATGCTTATTAAGATCAAACAAATAAAGACTATAAGACATCAGAGCACTTCTAAACAAGATATCATCCAAAAGTATAGAGAAAATTCCATTCTTTTTCAGGAATGAAAAATCATTATTGTCCAAACAAGAAATAAAAAATGATATTTCTAATAGTGGAAGGCAAATAATAGCAATTTTCTGATTCTATTACAAACCTAAGGGCAAAGATAAACTATATGTTACTATAGCCAAAGAAACAACATTTATCCTTTGGTGACTCTTAGTGCCACAAATCCCTTCCTATGGTTTCTACTCTTTTTGAGATCATGCACATTACAACATATGTAAGATCCACATCTGGTATCCAATACCCATAATGAAGAAGTAGATAATTTAATCTCAATAATGTATATACCTGAGGTGGAGATCTATATATCCTTTGACTTCTTAAGTTCCTCTAGGTAAACTGGGAAATTTCCATTCCAATGTCTGAGCTTATGATAGTGGTGACAATTGTCATTCTTTCCCGCAACTTCCTTTGCCTTCAGAGAAGTAGATTGGGACTTAGGCTTAGAACATTTCTTATCCTTTTTTTCCTTGGTTTTACTCTTTACTGCATTGACCATCAACATAGATCTGGTCTTGACATTCTTCATGTTCACTTCAATAGTTTACAACATGTTGAGTAGTTCTACATTGGTTTAACCATTTCATTCATGGTGAAGTTCATGACGAATTGGTTACATGATTCAGGCAACAATTGTATAAATAATCTGTGGCTAACTCATGGCCAGAGGGGAAACCCACTCTCTCTAGTCTCTCCACATACCCAATCAACTTGAGCACATGAGGACCAACTGGATATCCTTCTTTTAGCTTGCATTGAAATAATGCCTTTGATACATCATACCTCTCTTGTCTAGCTTGTCCTACATGCAATCCCTTGAGATGCTTAACCATTTCAAATGCCTCCATGTTATCATGATGCCTCTATAGGCCAAGCACCATGGATGCTAGCATGAGGCATGCCACAACATTGGAATTTATCACAATAAATCTTAAATTCATCCCTTTCATCCATTGGCGCATTGGGAGTGGGATCTTTAGGAAAATCATGATCTAGTACGTCGAGCCTGCAACTCATTCTTGAGAACAATTCTAAAGTTTTATCATTAATCTAAAAAATGTCCCATTGGCCTTGTTCTTTTGCAAGGACCGATCACCACAAGAGGTTCTTGTTTTTTTCATGTTATCCAAAAAGAAAAATAGGCAAGATTTAAAAAATTGATTTGAATATTGCATTTGAATTAGTTACTTAATTAAAAGGTTTCTCCCATTATTTTATTTGAGTTAATATTCCTTAGTGGACCAAGTTCCATATTTCATTGAATCATGAGTCAACTTTAGCTGATCATTCATAACTCAATTATTTAGACCGGAAACTTTTGCCAATTGTATCATATGCAAACCTTGAATGGATGGTGAACAATCGTTGTTAAATTACATCATATGGAACACTCATTTGCATGACTCTAGTCACCTAATCCTCTTAAGTTTACCTATTTAAGCTAAACTCAACCACCAATGCCGATAAGTCTGTGTACCCTGCTTTGGCAGACCCACACATTTACCCACACCTCACCAAGATGGATAGTACACCTCACTTTGGCGACCCCAGTTAAATTGATTGAGGCCTTTATGTGTATCACATGTAGGAAATCATCTTAGGTTTAATATTGAATGAAGTATTTTGTATAATATACATAGATATCCAAACACGACATATGTATATATTATATATCATATATATAACAAGAACCACAAGAAACACATATAAAATGTGATTATTATGGCCTCCTAGAACAATATTTACAATCCAATGGAAGACTAAGGTCATATAAGGTTTCCTTCATCATATACATAAATAAACAATAATAAACTCTTGGTCCTCGGATTCTTTAATCATGAGTGGTCACCATGGAAGATCTAGTTGTTGATGATTGTTCCACATTCATCATTCTTAATGTCCACAATGTTGGATATCATATATCCTAGATTATCCTAAAACTATTACATCACATCTAAGGAGAAGCCTCGAGTTAAATTCAAGGGGAATATGGTCGGAATCCTTTCTGCATGGAGTAAATAGAGAAGGTACAACATTCAAGCCATATTAAGAATTACAAACAACCAACCACATGCCATAAAAGCAATCACAATTGGGTTTGACCATAACCATGCAACACACACCAAACAAAACCTTTTGTAAGTGTCACTTTCGATTTGTATAGATATACATATACATTATCATACCATAATATGACCATTGTGATACTAATTGGGGCATTCCCATTAATTGTATTTGCACATTCACCAGTTTCATCATATGAAATATTTGCTCTATCATCAAACCATGACCAAAAAACCTAACACATAATTGATAAATCTGTAAAGAGCATTAGACATAGCTATGATACCACTAAAGGAATCTAGGGAGCAGAAAACACAGTAGAATACAATTTTCCCGAGAATCCTTTGAGAAGAATTCATCTAATGTAGCAAAACTAGATTAGGGTTTACACAATTATACTTATCATAGAAGTGTTCCAACAATTCAACTTGTTGCAATTGGTTTATATCTGGACCCTCCTATCTAGGCCTCCTTTGAATCTCATTGAATCATCAATCAGAACTCCATTTTGAGGTTAAAGACATTCAAGGTTTTGTCGTAGGATGCGTGCAAAAAAATGATCTTTCTACGGGCTAATCATGATCCGCATATGATAGTATGTGGAGGATCATGGAAATCCACTGATGATTTGTATAGATTCCAATGTCATAGAGAAGGATCTGTTGACCCCAAATCTAATCATGGCAGATCACACCAATCCAGCATACAAGAGTGCAATTGATCACATTGATATGCTCCCTCATACAGTCTGCCCTAGGTTATCGATCATGTCATTCCACTGGAAAGACCTTCTCATCGGGTTTCATGTCGAGTGGATCGTGGTGCTCTATCATATCAGCCTATGCGGATGTTGTTTTTTTGTGGTCATCTCGATTTGCATGTCTTCATTTAAGATCATCATCCCAAATGCATTTGTTGTGTGGATTTGTCTCCATAGTATCTACATGAGTGCTTGAAGATGGCTAGAATTGCTAGTCTCTACATCTCCCACTCTCTCTCTCATTTCTCTTTGGGTTTCTCAAACCTTAGAGGCAACAACAAAAGAATCTGAGTGTGTGCCCCGAAGGCCTCCTCTCATATCATATATATAGAGGAGTAGAGAGCTCGGGTTTCCTAATCCTTATTTGTCTAGGATGTGGATTCCTCTACTTATGTAAACTAATTTCTAAAGTCTGGATCTATATTCTACTTATATTCCTAAAACTTACTTTTGGGTCACTATATTTATTATAACAATTACAGTAAGGTCCAATTCAGCCTTACTTCAAGCGATCTCTATGTGTGTGACCATGTAGGCACCATACTAAGGTGGCAATAGATTCAGTAATCAATATTATGATCTATAAGCAATGAGATGTGTCTATCTACACATTATTGCTACCCAAGTAGTAGGATTAGTTGGAAAACACTAAACCAACAACGACCACTATTACCATGTTGTACAAATATCGATATTGAACTAGAGTCATGGATATATTATCCTTGTTACATTCAATCTATGTTCCTTGTTACATACCCAATAACTACCTTTATGGAAACCTTCTTCAAGATCGTGTTGGGTAATGTCACATCATTATGGTTGTCATATCACCATTATAGTGACTTCAGGTTGAAGGACCACAACACAATTTTTGCATTTGGGATTTGATTATGACTATCATATAATGGGCCATGAATCACTCTCACGGCAGGTTTGTCTAGTACATTTGTTATCTAATAAGTACCTACATGTATGACTTGGTATCCAATACCTCTGACCAATGAAACCTAGTCATCAGTCACCAGACATACTAGTCTCACATGTATTATTGTTGTCCAATCCTCAATAATACTTGACTAGGGACATTCAAGAATATTGTTATTATTATCCACTAGGTTCTCATATTCAATCATGTATTTGAATTCCCATGGTCGAACCGATCATTATAAGGACATTTATTTGTGCATTAACATCGCAGTAATTAAATGTGCATCAATAAATTAGAATTTCCTTTATTAATCAAATCAAAATTATTTATTATCCATTTATACATCATCTAATTATTGGCTTCTAGGGCATGTACACCAACCCATTCCATGACATAAAACCACCAAGGAGGGAGAAGGACGAGATTCTCAAGCTAGGAGGTGAAGAAGGAGGAGTCTCCAACAAGTCTCCATGGCTATCCACTCCTCTACTCATTCTTCTTTCTTCTTTTGTTTTGTTATGAGTAGCTAAGCCCCCATAGATGGTCCTTTGAGCAAGAATGTGATTTTTATACTATCTTGGGGGAAAATAATGTGTAAACTCTATAATATAATTTGTTAATGGTTATATTATACTTCCATCTAATTTTCCATGGATTGTCTTGTGATTTGTTCTTGAAACCAACTAGTTCTAGGAGAAAATGCCCTATATGTAGATATCTTGGGTGTTGATCCTAGGTTCAACTAGTGGATCCACATATAGAACCCATTATCCTACATATATATCCCTTCACCTACTCCCATGTGTGAGATTGAAGTAGCTAATTTAGAGGCACTTAGTGGAATTGGCTTGAAGCTATGAAAAGGCTAGATGATAGGTGATGCGAGGTGAAATTTCTTCACTTCCACCCTCCATTACTATCCTTGGCCTCTAAATTCCCTAAGAGCTTCAATCCTAGAAACCTAGACTTGGTTGGATCCTAGTTTAATTCCACCTAAATCCTAATCCAAATGAGTATCACAAGATTGGATAGGGGATTTAAGAGAGTAGTTCCTTTATACACATACTATTCCATCGATTGCCAATTAGTATCTTAGGGCAATTCTCTAACATCTAACTTGGTGTTTTGTTTGATAATATAAATGGATGGGTAGTTCTTACAAGTTATGAAACCCAATCCAAGTTCTATTCACATCACCCTAGACAACCCACACTTCCCATTAATTGTTTAAAATCCTAATTCCTCTCTTTCTTAGTTAATGATTACTTAGTTAGTTTCTTTACTTGCCTTCCTAGTCTTTTTCCTTCTTTATGATAGTTAGGTATTGCTAGTATAATTAATGCTCCTTTGTGAATTCTTATTCTAGTTTTATATTGTTAGTTTCTAGTCGAGACCTTTGTTTTATCTAGTTTGTGAATTTCTAATTTAGTGTAGTTTTTTGCTTAGCTGAACTAGTTGTCATCCCTAGGTTGTTAGTTAGAATTGTTTTTCTAGTGTAGTTCCAGTGTTAGATCTTTCTTACTTTCCTGTGTGTAATTTGCCTCTTTTCATTTGTACCTCCCTTTCTTTTCTAATTAGAACTATATAGACTATGATTAAAGTAGGTTTTGTTCAAGCTATCTTTTAATTACTTTCTTAACCCATTAGTGTAACTCAAACGAAACCCAAGTTAAACATTTGAACCATAGACTCCACATTAAGAACCTAGACAAAATGAATGAAGCTATAGTTTCCCCTCTCTCCCTTGGTTCGGCCTCAACATACCACTCCAATATTATTCATGAGCCTATGTGCTGGCATAATTCTATAAAAGTGCATCATGTTTTATAAATTTGAAAGACCCTGGTGTGTGCCTAAGACATATTCAATCAAGTTCAATTGATTAGGTGTATTGTGGATGCCACACATCTCCAATAATATGCCAACATACTTTATGCAAATAAAATTTGAAACTATTCAGACATGGATCTTTATTCCCATTATCCTTTTGAATGATATATTCACATTCTTATTTAGTAACCAAATCACAAAGACAATCAATCTAATTCCTATTGAGGGAATGAAGGGCCCAATCATTGTTCCATATTAAAGGATAGGAACCATCTTGTGAAAAATATTCTTGTAATAATCAATAAAATGCCTCTCAATCACATCTTCATATTAGCAAGAAACCCTATTAAGACCAATGATCCTGAAAATATTTCTTTGTCTTGTATTTATAAGGGAGGAATAGAAGAAAATAATGTTTTTATCTACAATATTAAGCTATTGAACCATGGAATGTTGCCTATTCGAGGATTTTTTTTATCTTCAAAATATCCAAGGTATTCTTTCTTTTTCTAAAAGCTTATTCAAGCCAACTAGAATGTGTATTTGTATTTTCATTTAGGTGTTAGGCAAAACAAGATTCAACCTCTTTTCTTCTCATTTTATCATAAAGATTGCCAACTACATTTTTATTTCAATTACAAAGAGCAATCTTAATATTCTTCAGTTTTTAACAAACCTTGTACATGTGGTTCCAAATAGTTTTAGTATGACATGCCTTTTCAACTTCTTCAAGAGAATCATGATAACAAGTGCAAGCATTGATAAACTTTAGGGCCATTTTCTGCTTGAAACATCTTTCATCAAGGTGAATTGAGAGAATTATATTGTCACTATAAATGGATGGAAGAATAAATCCCATATGAATGAATGGAATAATAAATCCCATAAAAGTGGGAACATGTAAATGAAATTTGTATTGTATAAGAAAACCTAGTCTATTTTAGATATAACACGTTTAGATCCATCTTATCTATTTTCCCATGTGTAGAGGGATCTAGTGAGGCTGGTTTTTGAAATCTTAGCATTATTAATGAAATCATTAAGTAAAGCCATAGATATGTAAGAAGGATCAAAATCAAAAAACCTATCACAAGCATAATGAACACAATTAGAATACATTGACAATAATAAAGGATGGTTCTCCATCTTGGTAATGGTATCAAGAAGATTTAGTTAGAGATGATTTCTTCTATGAATAGGATTGTGTGCATAGATAGCAATAAGAAAGAAAGAAGTGTTTATACAATAAATGAGGTAGTGAATGAATTTATCATCTGCAAGTATCATATCCATACGAATCTCCTCTCTTACCCAAGTAAAAACAACTCTTCCTAAAGGTTGCGATCAGTGAGTAGAAATCCAGTTTGAAGAAGCTTCAATGTACTTCATACCTTTTCTTATTTACCTTTTCCTGACTTTAGTCTCCATAAGAAACATGATAGTGCTATTATTATCTAGTGCTTCCTTAAACTTATTCTAGTGTCTAGGTCTATTCAGACCCCAATGATTCCATGATAAGATGAAAACAAGATCAACAATAATGAGATGAGGTGGGAGTCCTTCCAGTAATTGTCATAGGGATATTAATAAAGGAACTCACTGTTGCTCCTTCAATATATTCTATAGATTTGAATATGTTTAGAGAGACAAAAATGTCAATAATCTTTTGTTGTGAAACTTTTGAAGTTTTTCCTTTTAGGAGATCTATTTCTCCTGAGAAGCTCTCTCCATTCAATTGTTGACACAAGATGGGTAGTTGAACATGATTTGTTGTGTGAGCTGGGGTAGAAGGGCTTGAGAATTTATTTGTGATTCATTAACATGATAGTGAAGAATTTTAATATTTCTTACCAGTTTTTTCAACCGCAACTTGTTTTTCTCAATGATTCTTTGGATTTGGTTTGACACAATCCTCATTGATAGTGTCCAAAAGTACCACATGATCTACAATAGTAAGGAAACCATTCATACTCAATTCTGACATTATCTTTGATGTCATTATCATCGATCAAATTCATTTCACTTAAGAAAGAAGAAGTAGGTACAATACCCTAGATTTTTGCAAAATGTAGCCTCTTCAATTGAGGAGTTAGCAGATTTAGTTTGAGATGGGTCTTTAGAAAACATCCAATTAGGTTGAACACTTCCTCATTGTAACATCCCTGACCTGGGTCATGCTTTAACCCTAGGTGTTTTGATTAATAAAGATGATTATATGCTTTATCTTATCTTGTGAAAAGTAATTAGGGCTCATGAGGAACTTATGTTTCAATTTTGGTCCTATTTGAACAATGTTGAAACATTGTTTTGTTAATTTTGGACGAAAGTGCAAATTACCCAAGTTGAGGGGTTGACTTGCAAATTGCACATGATAAAATGCTCCTCTGATGTTGATACATAGTACAAATGAATATGATGTAGTGGTATGGTTTCGACAAGCTTGGGCACCAAGAGAAAGCTTGTAGAGCAATCATTGTGCATTAAAACCTAGTTTTGGTGTAATGTGCAAATTACCCAAAAACCTAGGGTTCGTTATGCAAATTACCACTTCAATAAGGTCCCTAAAGTTTCTTGGCATCATGTATAGCAAATAAAATGAGAGGGGCGCCTCATTTGAATTAAGTTGGAGGAGAGAGAATCTTGATATTAAAATAATCAAGATTTATGCCTAATTGAAACCCTAATTCAATTTAGTGCAAAAATAAATGTACTAATTAAAGGGCCTTCAACCAAAATTAAAATGGTTGGATTCAGATGTGTTTGGATATCCTTGATCTTTTCAAGGACCACGAAAATATCCAAGGGAGTGGATAACTCACTCACAATTTTATAAGAAAAAGAAATATCCACTCACATATGGATATTAGTATAATATGATTTGAGGTGCTTAATTTGCTTTTCTTTAAAACATGGATAATTGAGAAGAATATGAGGAAACTGAGATATCCTCAGATCCAAGGAAGTTGAGGAGGAAGAGTCGGCTCTATTTTTGGGATTAAATGAATTTTTATGAAGCATATTCTCTCTCATTGAATTTTTATAAAAAGACTCTTTACAAGCCAAATGAAAGGCTTTTTCGACCCCACTTCTTTTCCTTTGCTTGAAAAACGACCAAGAAGCTTGGCAGGACCAGGAGGACAACTCCCTACCTGTTGGTAAGCATCTTGATCCCTTTTCACCTTGAATCCATGGTGGAAATCACAAATCAATGCATGAATTCTTCCTAATTCGATCCCTTCTTCAATTCTAACCGTTCCTTTTCACTCAAACCTTGAGGACGAGCCTTGGAATGGTGAAAGGAGTTGCATCCACCATTGTTTCCATGAGCTTGGAGCTTTGGAGCTCAATTGGAGGCGGGTTTTATAACTTGAACCCCTTAATATTATCATTGCATTCAATTCCTTATCATTTGTTGATGTTATCTTCATTTCCAAATTTTATCTTGGTTGATTGATGCAATCACCATGAAATCACAGGAAGTTTTCATGGGTTTGGAGCTTGATGATGATGACATAATCATAATCACACACCTCCCTAAAAATCTCTTGCAAACGTTTTCATCTTTTGGACCAAACAGTTTCACCAAACTGTTTGGTGACCACACGGTTTACAAACCGTTTGGAGGTTTGGGTTCCAAACCGTTTGAGATGGTTGACCGTTTGAGGAAATATGCTGTGTTACTTGGATATTGATCCAATGGTTTCAATTGGTTTGATCTTGAAGGTTTCAATTGTGAATGATTCTTTAAATGCAAACCCTAATCGACTAAGTGTTGAATTCTCAATTGATTAAGTTGATGTTTTGGGTTGATTGACCCAAACGGTTTCAAAACCGTTTGGGAATCACCCAAGCGGTCTCAAGACCGTTTGGAGGTCAACCAAGACCATTTTTATGTCTATGGTTGAGTATGGTTGGGTATTTGAAGATCCAACGATACTAAATTGAAATGCAATCAATTGTTGATTTGATAATCAATCCAATGATCCAAACCCTAATTGGATGTTATGGATTTTGATGTTGAAATGGGAAAACGGTCTCAAGACCGTTTGGAGATTATCCAAATGACCTCAAGACTATTTGGGGGTCATTCAAGTCCATTTGAGGTCAGGTCATATCATATAATGATGATGGTTCATTGATTTCGATTGAATTGGTTCTAAAATGTCAACCATTGATGGTTCCTCAGTTCCAAAATCCTAAGTGATGGTCTCAGTTCCAAAATCCTAAGTGATGGTTTCTTGACTATCAGCCCTAGTTCAATTGGGTTCAAAACCCTAAATTGAAGGTCTAATTGAATGGTGATTCAGTGGTTCAATTGATGAATACTTTAGTGGTCCAATTGATAGTTGGTTCATGGATTGGAACCTTGAATCGATTAAGTGTTGATGTACCTTTTTGGTCCATTCAGTTTTGAGAAGGTTTGGACCAAATGGTCGCAAGACAGTTTGAGTCCAAACAGTCTCAAGACCGTTTGGGACCAAACGGTCTCAAACCGTTTGGAGCCTCAAGTTCATTTGGTTTCAAGATGTGTTATCTAAACGGTTTCAAGAACTAACTTTGGGAAACAGTTTCAAACCGTTTGAACTTAATTGGTCAAGACCGTTTGAGGTCTAAGTGACCAAGACCATTTGATATCTAAGTGACTAAGACCTTTTTAAAGTCAAATTGGTTAAACCATTTGAACACCTAATATGATCAAAGGGCAATTAGATAATTGATTATTAATGATGTAGACCAATGATGATAATGATGCTATGTGTACTCAAGTGAAGACTTGACCTAGATTAATCTTGGAGTATTTAACACCCTAGAGAGGATGAGAGGGAGAGAGAATGGGAGAGATGATGGTTTATTTAATAAGCCCTAGTTCTCTCATTATGAACAAACATGTAATCAGGGTTTGATCCATAATATGAGATCATGAAATCTTCATTGAAAAGATTGATGTACCTTGATCCTAATTTAGGGCAAGGTTATATGAAACCCTAATTTAAGGGCAAAGCTCAATGAAACTATAAAATAGGGTGATGATGTAACCCTAACTTAGTGTAACAATGCAAGAAGCACTAATTTAATGGGAATTGTACATCCTAACCCTAATTTGGGTATGAGGTAAGAGAAACCCTACTTGGATGTGAATAGTAAACCTTAATCCCAAAATGGGGTAAAGGTGCATGAAACCATAATATAGGGTAGTGCTACTAATTCTAGGTGAAGTACTATCACTGGGGGAAGTGTTGTGAAATCCTAATTTCACATAATACTAGGTGAAACCCTGATATATAAGGATGTTATGTGAAACTCTAATGAAGAGTGAGCGTAGGTGAAATCCATATATATGTGAAATGCTAAGTGAACCTCAAATTATAATTGTGGAAATCCTATTCCTAATAATGGAATAGTGATTAATGTATTGCTTAATGTTACACCGAGAGAGGTTGATAATGGATATCCTTTTATTAATAGTTCTTGACTCAAGGGTGAGTCCATATCATTGGCAATGGTTGTATTTTCTAAATAGATGAACAATGACCAATACATTGCATGATGAATGTGATGATCTAGTGCATAAAGTATTAGGATGGGGAATACCCTAATACAAGCTAATTGGATGAACTCAAGTAATATAAAGGTGTTGAGGGAAGTGATACATCAAGATATGGTAGATATCACATCCAACACCCCAATTCTGACATATCTTGATATGTTATAAGTCCATTGTAATTGGAATGGATGACAAATAAAATGTGTCATGTTAATTGTTACATTGAGATGTAATGCACCTTGATGAATGTAGGCTAACATGCCTTATGAAAAGGTTAATCCAAATCAATAGACTATGATACAATCATATTCTGATAAAGATGAGAGAGAAACTCATATTTTGTGTTGATAATACATTCAATGATGAATGATGAGAATAAATAAGTATGTTTGAATACTTATGATATCAATATTGGCTTCTAGTTGTGAGAAGTAATGAAATAGGGTTGATCATTAATAATATGATCTTAAGAACCCGAGTGGTTATTTTTAGAAAATCCTAATGGAGGGTGCTAATATAAAAGAGATACCATGTACCCTAAAGAGGGAATAGTGTTATTACTTAGTGTTGTATGGTTCTGATATGAAAGAGAATCCATGAACCCTAAGGAGGGAATGGTGATATTACTTAGTGTTGTATGATACTGATGTGAAAGCATTATAATTGTTATCATGAATACTAATCAAGCAGGGATGATGAGATGAGGAGTATAGCCAGGTATGGGCTAAGATGCTTTGTTTATTGAGAATGTTTTATAGGCTTTATAAGCTTTCATATGCTTTATGTAGTAAGAATCTCTGAGTTTTGTGTACTATGTGCAATACATTGTGTAGTAAGAATCATGATGTCCTTGATCAGATGATCTGAAGGTATTAAGTTACCTAATAAGTGGTAATAAGTATCCTATGATGAGATATGGGTTCAAATACCCAGATGATATAATCATGATAATGAACTTGTTAAGAAGTGGAAATGTACTTGGTGAGTTGAGGGGTTAAGATCCCAACACTTTGTGAAAAGAGTATGGCTACAGGCCATGACTCCACAATGACAATGCCAGGCATTAGATATATAATCTAAGCCTGAAGAGAGTTAATGTTGTTGTAATGATTCTATAGTGAATAAATGTTATACATGTTCTTCATATTCCTTAATGGATAAGTGACATGTTGCTCTTTCAAGTTATAGCTACAATGTTTTAGACAAGAATAATATTCTAATATGTTAAACAGTGCATTAATTGTTGTCAAACAAATATGATTCCTCTGTTCATATTTATCTTCTTAAGCTGCAATAATAATGTTACTGGCGGAGAGTTATATCTCTCGCTGGGGCAATTTACAATTGTCTCAACCCCGTGGGAACTACATTTTTAGGTGGTCACGGACGAGGAGACAGGAATCCTTTAGTAAGAGAAGGAAAGCAACAAACAGCAGCAGGGACAACGGTGAAGTCTCAGGTGGAGACATTGGCTGTTAAGCCTTGTATAGTTGTAGATAGAGTCCTATGTGTCGTCTGTGTACTCTCAGGTCCTCGAGGTAGTAGTTAGTGCTTTCGAGATTTTGGCTCAAGTGCCTCGAGATTTTACACTGCTTGTGTTTAGTTTAACAAAAGCAGTTAATGCTTGTAATTCTCATAAAGGGATGATGTTGGTCATGTACCTTTAAACCAGAATGTAAATGTGTTACTTTTATTCTATGTGCGAAAGATTTTATTTGATGGACCTCTTGGTAAAAAGGTTTTAATTTTTAGTGATTTTCGATAATCCGCTGTGTAGTGAACGCTTTCGCATTAGTTAATTATGTTTTTGTGAGTTGTATGCCACAATTAAGTGGTATCAGAGCTCTAGGTTCGCTGAGTCTACAAAGACATAGGACTAAGGTTATAGAGTTTGTTCTAAGTGTCTTCCAGTTTATCTCATAGTATCTTCTGCTCACATAGGAGAAGAATAACTTGAAAATGACTGGAGAACATGAGGAACACATTGTTAAGGGCAATGTTGTTGCACCAGGAGAGGGTGCATGGGACCAGGAAAGAGGAGAACAAGTGCCTGAGAATTTCCACCTTGACCTAATCTGGATAGAGAATCCTATATTTATGCTCTTGAAGGGTAGGTTAGGACAACAGTGATGCATATAGAAGATTGGATACTAGCATTACAACCTAGGTTACCATTCCTCAATGCAGAAACCTTGGGCTTTGAAAGGATTCCTGAGTGACATGGTCATGTTGGAATAGTGGAATTGTGGGAAAGATTAATATATGGTGAGAAAGTAGACTCTGCCATAAGTTTGGAAAAATAGTACATCTGTGATGTTAGTGCCCAAGGAGGGACAATAAGTTGAGATTTAAGGTAAGGTCTCTATAATTTTAGAGACATTTGCCTAGTTATTCTGAAAAGCCAAAGTTTTTGGTGTCACCAGTGCAATAAATGCCTAGTGCACCAGGGCAGTAGCCAGTAAGTAAAGGCAAAAATAGCAACATGAAATCACTAGACACTATGTGTTGAGTCAACCTAAAGTGGTACATAAGTGTGAGGGGTAATAGTCAAATGAAATATATTCATTCTGATACTTCATTTCATGATTCTATGTGTTAAAGATATGAAAGTAGTTGTTTTTGAACTTCCTTTGACTAGTCCTATAAGGACACAAGGGAGATGAAAACTTACATCTTACTCAGTTTTCCTTAAATGCTTTATAATCTCTCTTATCTATGTAATGAAAGATGTGATATAGAAGGGATGCCTAAAGAAGATTCAAGAATGGAAAATCTTGTGTGTATAATGATAGGAAAAGTGAGGAACATGATAGTAAATAAAGTGCATACTACCTAATCCCACAACACTTGTATACCCTGGCCAGGTATATGATTATTGAAGATAAGACAAGTATGAAACTCTTAGATTGTTATCTTTTTTATTACTCTGATCAAGTAGTCATTTCGAAACAATCTAGAGAGTATAATGAAATTAAATAGGAAGAGCTAAGTGAACTTTCTCAGTGAACTTTTCCAAATAAATTACTCAGTGAATTTTTCCCAAACAAATTACTTAGTGAACATTCTCAGTGAACTTCCTGAGAGAATTTTTCCAAAACAAATTACTTAGTGAACATCCTTAGTGAATTTTTCCAAAACAAATTACTTAGTGAACATTCTCAGTGAACTTTCTCAGTGAATTTCTCCAAATAAACTACTTAGTGAACATTCTTAGTGAACATTCTCAGTGAACTTTCTCAGTGAAATTTTCCAAGTAAATTTCTCAGTAAACATTCTTAGTGAACTTTCTCAGTGAATTTTCCCAGACAAATTGCTCAGTGAACCTTCTCAGTGAATTTTTCTAAATAAATTGCTCAGTGAACTTTCCCAATTAAAGTGATAAGTGAATTTTCCCAAACAAATAAAGGATTACTGAGTGAATTACCTCTGTTAGATATATATGTTTCTCTTTTGGTAAATATTCTTGGGTGATGATAGAAGTATGTTCTTTTATGCTTCTTCCTTTCAATAATATGGACATCATATGTTAGGGGTTTATGCTCTACGTAAACATAAACATTGATAAGGTTGAATTAGTGAAATGAACTTTTTTGTGAATTATAGATCTATGGTATCTCCATAACATTAAGAAGCTAGGTGGAGACTTGAGAGCATGATTACTTTTTCTTGGGATTTCAGGGACGAAATCCTTGTTAGGGGTTTATAATTTGTAACATCCCTGACCTGGGTTATGCTTTAACCCAAGGTGTTTTGATTAAGAAAGATGATTATATGCTTAATCTTATCTTGTGAAAAGTAATTAGGGCTCATGAGGAACTTATGTTTCAATTTTGGTCCTATTTGAACAATGTTGAAACATTGTTTTGTTAATTTTGGACTAAAGTGCAAATTACCCAAGTTGAGGGTTTAACTTGCAAATTGCACATGATAAAATTTTCCTCTGATGTTGAGACATCATAAGAATGAATATGATGCAGTGGTATGGTTTCCACAAGCTTGGGCACCAAGATAAAACTTCTAGAGCAATCCTTGTGCATTAAAACCTAGTTTTGGTGTAATGTCCAAATTACCCAAAACCCTAGGGTTCATTACGCAAATTACCACTTCAATAAGGTCCCTAAAGTTTCTTGGCATCATGTATATCAAAGAAAATGAGAGGGGCGCCTCATTTGAATTAAGTTGGAGGAGAGAGAATCTTGATATTAAAATAATCAAGATTTATGCCTAATTGAAACCCTAATTCAATTTAGTGCAAAAATAAATGTATTACTTAAAGGGTCTTCAACCAAAATTAAAATGGTTGGATTCATATGTGTGTGGATATCCTTGAGCTTTGCAAGGACCATGAAAATATCCAAGGGAGTGGATAACTTACTCACAATTTTATAAGAAAAAGAAATATCCACTCACATATGGATATTAGTATAATATGATTTGAGGTGCTTAATTTGCTTTTCTTTGAAACATGGATAATTGAGAGGAATAAGAGGAAAATGAGATATCCTAGGATCCAAGGAAGTTGAGGAGGAATAGGTGACTCTATTTTTGGGATTAAATGAATTTTTATAAAGCATATTCTCTCTCATTGAATTTTTATAAAAAGACTCTTTACAAGCCAAATGAAAGGCTTTTTCGACCCCACTTCTTTTCCTTTGCTTGGAAAACGACCAAGGAGCTTGGGAGGACCAGGAGGACGACTCCCTACCTGTTGGTAAGCTTCTTGATCCCTTTTCAGTTTGAATCCATGGTGGAAATTACAAATCAATGCATGAATTCTTCCTAATTCGATCCCATCTTCAATTCTAACCATTCCTTTTCAGTCAAACCTTGAGGACGAGCCTTGGAATCGTGAAAGGAGTTGCATCCACCATTTTTGCCGTGAGCTTGGAGATTTGGAGCTCAATTGGAGACGGGTTTTATAACTTGAACCCGTAATATTATCATTGCATTCAATTCCTTATCATTTGTTGATGTTATCTTCATTTCCAAAATTTATCTTGGTTGATTGATGCAATCACCATGAAATCACAGCAAGTTTTCGTGGGTTTGGAGCTTGATGATGATGAAATCATCATAAGTACACACCTCCCTAAATATCTCTTGCAAACATTTTCAACTTTTGGACCAAACGATTTCACCAAACCGTTTGGTGACCAAACGGTTTGCAAACCGTTTGGAGGTTTGGGTTCCAAACAGTTTGAGATGGTTGACCATTTGAGATGGTTGACTGTTTGAGTAAATATGCTGTGGTACTTGGATATTGATCCAATGGTTTCAATTGGTTTGATCTTGAAGGTTTCAATTGTGAATGATTCTTTAAATGCAAACCCTAATCGACTAAGTGCTGAATTTTCAATTGATTAAGTTGATGTTTTGGGTTGATTGACCCAAACAGTTTCAAAACCGTTTGGGAATCACCCAAACAGTCTCAAGACCGTTTGTAGGTCAACCAAGACCGTTTGTAGGTCTAGGGTTGAGTATGATTGGGTATTTGAAAATCCAAAGATACTAAATTGAAATGCAATCAATTGCTGATTTGATAATCAATCCAATGATCCAAACCCTAATTGGATGTTATGGATTTTGATGTTGAAATGGGAAAACGGTCTCAAGACTGTTTGGAGATTATCCAAATGACCTCAAGACCGTTTGGGGGTCATTCAAGACCGTTTGAGGTCAGGTCATATCATATAATGATGATGGTTCATTGATTTCAATTGAATTGGTTCCACAATGTCAACCATTGATGGTTCCTCAATTCCAAAACCCTAAGTGATGGTTTCTTGACTATCAACCCTAGTTCAATTTGGTTCAAAACCCTAAATTGAAGGTCTAATTGAATGGTGATTCAGTGGTTCAATTGATGAATACTTTAGTGGTCCAATTGATAGTTGGTTCATGGATTGGAACCTTGAATCGATTAAGTGTTGATGTCCCTTTTTGGTCCATTCGGTTTTGAGAAGGTTTGGACCAAACGGTCTCAAGACCGTTTGAGTCCAAATGGTCTCAATACCATTTGGGACCAAACGGTCTCAAGGCCGTTTGAGACCAAATGGTCTCAAATCATTTGGAGCCTCAAGTTCATTCGGTTTCAAGATGTGTTGTCTAAACGGTTTCAAGAACTAACTTTGGGAAACATTTTCAAACCGTTTGAACTGAATTGGTCAAGACCGTTTGAGGTCTAAGTGACCCAGACTATTTGAGATCTAAGTGACTAAGACCTTTTGAAGTTCAAATTGGGTAAACCATTTGAACACCTAATATGATCAAAGGTCAATTAGATAATTGATTATTAATGATGTAGACCAATGATGATTATGACGGTTAACCCTATATATGTGTACTCAAGTGAAGACTTGACCTAGATTAATCTTGGAGTATTTAACACCCTAGAGAGGATGAGAGGGAGAGAGAATGGGAGAGATGATGTTTTATTTAATAAACCCTAATTCTCTCATTATGAACAAACATGTAATCAGGGTTTGATCCATAATATGAGATCATGAAATCTTCATTGAAAAGATTGATGTACCTTGATTCTAATTTAGGGCAAGGTTATGTGAAACCCTAATTTAATGGCGAATCTCAATGAAACCATAATCTAGGGTGATGATGTAACCCTAACTTAGTGTAACAATGCAAGAATCCCTAATTTAATGGGAATTGTACATCCTAACCCTAATTTGGGTATGAGGTAAGAGAAACCCTACTTGGATGTGAATAGTAAACCTTAATCCCAAAAATGGGGTAAAGGTGCATGAAACTCTAATATAGGGTAGTGCTACTAATTCTAGGTGAGGTTCTATCACTGGGTGATGTGATATGAAATCCTAATTTCACATAATACTAGGTGAAACCCTGATATATAAGGATGTTATGTGAAACTCTAATGAAGAGTGAGCCTAGGTGAAATCCATATATATGTGAAATGCTAAGTGAACCTCAAATTATAATTGTTTAAATCCTATTACTAATAATGGAATAGTGATTAATGTATTGATTAATGTAACACCTAGAGAGGTTGATAATGGATATCCTTTTATTAATAGTTCCTGACTCAAGGGTGAGTCCATATCATTGGCAATGGTTGCATTTTCTAAATAGATGAACTATGACCAATACATTGCATGATGAATGTGATGATCTAGTGCATAAAGTATTAGGATGAGGAATACCCTAATACAAGCTAAGTGGATGAATTCAAGTAAGATAAAGGTGTTGAGGGAAGTGATACATCAAGATATGATAGATATCACATCCAACACCCCAATTCTGACATATCTTAATATGTTATAAGTCCATTATAATTGGAATGGATGACAAATGAAATGTGTCATGTAAATTGTTACATTGATATGTAATGCACCTTGATGAATGTAGGCTAACATGCCTTATGAAAAGTTAATCCAAATCAATAGACTATGATACAATCATATTCTGATAAAGATGAGAGAGAAACTCATATTTTGTGCTGATAATACATTCAATGATGAATGATGAGAATAAATAAGAATGTTTGAATACTTATGATATCAATATTGGCTTCAAGATGTGAGAAGTAATGAAATAGGGATGATCATTAATAATATGATCTTAATAACCTGAGTGGTTATTTATGGAAAACCCTAATGGAGGGTGTTGATATGAAAGAGAAACCATGAACTCTAAAGAGGGAATAGTGTTATTACTTAGTGTTGTATGGTTATGATATGAAAGAGAATCCATGAACCCTAAAGAGGGAATGGTGATATTACTAGGTGTTGTATGATATTGATGTGAAAGCATTATAATTGTTATCATGAATACTAGTCATGTAGGGATGATGAGATGAGGAGTATAGCCAGGTATGGGCTATGATGCTTTGTTTATTGAGAATGTTTTATAGGCTTTATAAGCTTTCATATGCTTTGTGTAGTAAGAATCATTGAGTTTTGCGTACTATGTGCAATACATTATGTAGTAAGAATCATGATGTCCTTGATAAGATGATCTGAAGGTATTAAGTTACCTAATAAGTGGTAATAAGTATCCTATGATGAGACATGGATTCAAATACCTAGAGGATATAATAATGATGATGAACTTGTTAATAAGTGGAAATGTACTTGGTGAGTTGAGGGGTTAAGATCCCAACACTTTGTGAAAAGAGTATGGCTACAAGCCATTACTCCACAATGACAATGCCAGGCATTAGATATATAATCTAAGCCTAAAAAGAGTTAATGATGTGGTAATGATTTTGTAGTGAATAAATGTTATACATGTTCTTCATATTCCTTAATGGATAAGTGACATGTTTCTCTTTCAAGTTATAGATACAATGTTTTAGATAAGAATAATATTCTAATCTGTTAAACAGTGAATTAACTGTTGTCAAACAAATATGATTCCTCTATTCATATTTATCTTCTTAAGCTGCAATGATAATGTTACTGGAAGAGAGTTATATCTCTCACTGGGGCAATTTACAATTGTCTCACCCATGTGGGAACTACATTTTTAGGTGGTCGCAGATGAGGAGATAGGAATCCTTTAGTAAGAGAAGGACAGCAACAACAGCAGTAGGGACAGCAGTGAAGTCTCAGGTGGAGACATTGGTTGTTAAGCCTTGTATAGTTGTAGATAGAGTCCTATGTGTCGTCTCTGTACTCTCAGGTCCTCGGAGTAGTAGTTAGTGCTTTCGAGACTTTGGCTCAAGTGCCTCAAGATTTTACACTGCTTGTGTTTAGTTTAACAAGAGCAGTTAATGCTTGTAATTCTCAGAGAGGGATGATGCGGGTCATGTACCTTTAAACCAGAATGTAAATGTGTTACTTTTGTTCTATGTGAGAAAGATTTTATTTGATGGACCTCTTGGTAAAAAGGTTTTAATTTTTAGTGATTTTTGGTAATCCACTGCTTAGTGAACGCTTCCGCATTAGTTAATTATGTTTTTGAGAGTTATATGCCACAATTAAGTGGTATCAGATCTCTAGGTTCGCTGAGTCTATAGAGACATAGGACTAAGGTTGTAGAGTTTGTTCTAAGTGTCTTCCAGTTTATTTGATAGTATCTTCTGCTCACATAGGAGAATAAGAACTTGAAAATGACTGGAGAACACGAGGAACACATTGCTAAGGGAAATGTTGTTGCACCAGGAGAGGGTGCATGGGACCAGGCAAGAGGAGAACAAGTGCCTGAGAATTTCCACCTTGACTTAATCAGGATAGAGAATCCTATGTTTATGCTCTTAAAGGGAAGATTAGGACAACAGTGATGCATATAGAAGATTGGATACTAGCATTACAACCTAGGTTACCAGTCCTCAATGCAGTAACCTTAGGCTTTGAAAGGAATCCTGAGTGACATGGTCATGTTGGAACAGTGGAAATGTGGGAAAGATTAATATATGGTGAGAAAGTAGACTCTACCATAAGTTTGGACAAATAGTACATCTGTGATGGTAGTGCCCAAGGAGGAGAAATAAGCTGAGATTTAAGGTAAGGTCTCTATAATTTTAGAGACATTTGCCAAGATATTCTGAAAAGCAAAAGTTTTTGGTGTCACCAGTGCAATAAATGCCTAGTGCACTAGGGCAGTAGCCAGTAAGTAAAGGCAAAAATAGCAACATGAAATCACTAGACAATATGTGTTGAGTCAAACTAAAGTGGTACATAACTGTGAGGGGTAATAGCCAAATGAAATATATTCATTCTGATACTTCATTTCACGATTCTATGTGTTAAAGGTATGAAAGTAGTTATTTTTGAACTTCATTTGACTAGTCCTATAAGGATACAAGGGAGATGAGAACTTACATCTTACTTAGTGTTCCTTAAAATGCTTTATAATCTCTCTTATCTGTGTAATGAAAGATGAGATATAGAAGGGATGCCTGAAGAAGATTCAAGAATGGAAAATCATGTGTGCATAATTGTAACATCCCTGACATGGGTTATGTTTTAACCCTAGGTATTTTGCTTAAAAATTTTGATTAGATGCTTGCTCTTATCTTTTTGAAAAGTAATTTAGGCTCTTGAGGAACTTATGCTTCTTTTTCAGCCCTTCTTGTATAATGTTGGAACATTGTTTTGTTAATTTTGGACTAAAGTGCAAATTACCCAATGTTTTGTTAATTTTGGACTAAAGTGCAAATTACCCAAATTGACGGGCTAACGTGAAAATTGCACATGATAAAATGTTCCTATGATGTTGAGACATCATGAGCATGAATATGATGTAGTGGTATGGTTTCTACAAGCTTGGGCACCAAGATAAAGCTTATAGAGCAGTCCTTGTGCATTAAAACCTAGTTTTGGTGTAAGGTGCAATTTACCCAAAACCTAGGGTTCAATATACAAAATACCACTTCAAAAAGGTCCCTAATGTTTCATGGAATCTTGTAGAGCAAAGAAAATGAGAGGTGACGAGATGCTTTATGGGCCTTATGAGCTATGAGGATGGTTGTTGCCTAGTGAGAGGTAACAAAGTGTTTTAAAGGTTACCCAGGATTGATATAGATCAATACCTGGAATAAAATCACAGGATTGAGATAGTTCAATACCTGGAATAGAGGCACAGGATTGACATAGATCAAAACCTGTAATAATTGTACAGGATTGGCATAGTTCAATGCCTGGAATGATAATACAGGATTGGTTAAATCCCAATACCTAGAATAATAACATAGGATTGGTCAAATCCCAATACTTGGAATAGTAACACAGGATTGGTTAAATTCCAATACCTAGAATAATTTCACAGGATTGACATAGTTCAATACCTGGAATAATAACACAGGATTGGCTAACTCCCAATACCTGGAATGCACAGGATTGGCTAACTCCCAATACTTGGAATAATAAAATAGGATTGGCTAACTCCCAATACCTGGAATAATAATATAGGATTGGCTAACTCCCAATTCCTGGAATACATAGGATTGGCTAACTCCCAATACCTAGAATAATAAAACAAGATTGGCTAACTCCCAATACCTGGAATAATAACACAGGATTGGCTAACTCCCAATACCTGGAATGTACAAGATTGGCTAACTCCCAATACTTGGAATGCACAGGATTGGCTAACTCCCAATACCTGGAATGCATAGGATTGGCTAACTCCCAATACCTGGAATAATAGCACAGGATTGACATAGATCAATACCTGGAATAGTTGCACAGGATTGACATAGATCAATATCTGGAATAGTTGCACAGGATTGACATAGATCAATACCTGGAATAGTTGCACAGGGTTAACATAGTTCAATTTATGAAATGGATACATAGGAATAATATATGTCTAATGGTTGTACTAGTTACACATGATTGGTGTAATCCAATGCCTGGAATATTTATATAGGATTGGTACAGACCAATGCCTGAATAAGACATGATGATGCACACTCTCATGTCCAATATAACCAAAATTTGTTTAGCAGATTGGCTAAGGCCAATAATTTGAAACAAGAATGTCTCATGGGTGACATATCAAGATAATGAGTGTCACAAGAGAAGTTTGACATGATGGTATAATATGGAGGATAAATGATATACATGGTCTTCTTATTCCTTATTAAGAGAAAAGTTGATCTATTATTCTATCATAGATAGTTACAATGCTTTAAGATGAGAATGCTTTAAATTGCATATCCTCTGTCTAGTTTTATGTATATAACTGCAATAATAATATTTTTGCGGAGAGTTATATCTCCCGCTGGGACAATTTACAATTGTCTCACCCCCATGGGATCCAATGTTTTTAGGTGGACGCGGACAAAGAGGCAGGAAACCTTTAGCAGAGACATAACAGTAGCAGCAGTATCAAGGACAGCAGTAATATCTCAGGTGGAGATACTGCCTGTCTAGTCATATAGTTAGAAAGTCCTATGTGTCTTCTCTGTACTCTCAGGTCCTCGGAGTCAGTAGTCAGTGTTTTTATTGAATCGATCTGAGATTTTGGCTTGATGCCTCAAGGTTTTTGTGTTGTCTGTATATAATGTTATAGGACAGCTAATGTTGTAATCCTCAAGAAGAGATAGTACAAGTCATGTACCTTTAAATCAGGATGCATATAATGTTATACAATGGTTCTTGATGTAAGAAATTTCTTATGTTTGGATCTCTTTGCAAAAAGTTTTAATTTTTAGTGATTTTCAGTAATACGCTACAAATGATTCGCTTCCTCTTCGTTAATCCCATGTTTTGTAAGTTGGATGCCACAATAATGATAGGAAAAGTGAGGAACATGATAGTAAATAAAGTGCATACTACTAATCCCACAATACTTGTATACCCTGGCCAGGTATATGATTATTGAAGATAAGGCAAGTATGAAACTCTTAGTTTGTTATCTTTTTTATTACTCTGATCAAGTAGTCATTTCAAAACAATCTAGAGAGTATAATGAAATTAAATAGGAAGAGCTAAGTAAACTTTCTCAGTGAACTTTTCCAAATAAATTACTCAGTGAACTTACTCAGTGAATTTTTCCCAAACAAATGACTTAGTGAACATTCTCAGTGAACTTCCTCGATGAATTTTTCCAAAACAAATTACTTAGTGAACATTCTCAGTGAACTTCCTCAGTGAGTTTTTCCAAAACAAATTACTTAGTGAACATTCTTAGTGAACTTCCTCAGTGAATTTTTCCAAAACAAATTACTTAGTGAACATTCTCAGTGAACTTCCTTAGTGAATTTTTCCAAAACAAATTACTTAGTGAACATTCTCAGTAAACTTTCTCAGTGAATTTCTCCAAATAAACTACTTAGTGAACATTCTTAGTGAACATTCTCAATGAACTTTCTCAGTGAAATTTTCCAAATAAATTGCCCAGTGAACATTCTTAGTGAACTTTCTCAGTGAATTTTCTCAGACAAATTGCTCAGTGAATTTTTCTAAATAAATTGCTTAGTGAACTTTCTCAGTGAACTTTCCCAATTAAAGTGCTAAGTAAAATTTCCCAAACAAATAAAGGATTACTGAGTGAATTACCTTTGTTAGATATATATGTTTCTCTTTTGGTAAATATTCTTGGGTGATGATAGAAGTATGTTCTTTTATGCTTCTTCCTTTCAATAATATGGACATCATATGTTAGGGGTTTATGCTCTGCATAAACATAAACATTGATAAGGTTGAATTAGTGAAAGGAACTTTGTGTGAATTATAGATATATGGTATCTCCATAACATTAAGAAGTTAGGTGGAGACTTGAGAGCATGATTAATGAATAATATATCCCTCCTTTTTCCTGGGATTTTGGGGACAAAATCCTTGTTAGGGTTTTATAATTTGTAACACCCCTGACCTGGGTTATGCTTTAACCCTAGGTGTTTTGATTAAGAAATATGATTATATGCTTAATCTTATCTTGTGAAAAGTAATTAGGGCTCATGAGGAACTTATGTTTCAATTTTGGTCCTGTTTGAACAATGTTGAAACATTGTTTTGTTAATTTTGGACTAAAGTGCAAATTACCCAAGTTGAGGGGTTAACTTGCAAATTGCACATGATAAAATGTTCCTCTGATGTTGAGACATCATAAGAATGAATATGATGTAGTGGTATGGTTTCCATAAGCTTGGGCACCAAGATAAAGCTTGTAGAGCAATCCTTGTGCATTAAAACTTAGTTTTGGTGTAATGTGCAAATTACCCAAAAACCTAGGGTTCATTATGAAAATTACCACTTCAATAAGGTCCCTAAAGTTTCTTGGCATCATGGAGAGCAAATAAAATGAGAGGGGCGTTTCATTTGAATTAAGTTGGAGGAGAGAGAACCTTGATATTAAAATAATCAAGATTTATGCCTAATTGAAACCCTAATTCCATTTAAAGATATTCCTTTTAGCAACATATCTAGGGTACTTGATTTCACCATTCTCTTATTCCACTTAACAATGTTGAAGAAATATCCCATTTATCTTGCACTAAGAAAAAGAGGTCCTTCCATAATTTGGTGTAGTAGAGATAGGGATTTCGTCTTTCTTTTTTAGGATTCTCATAGGAAGAAGAGGAATGTAAGGAGGGGACATTGGAGGCAAAAATATGTAAATCTAGTGTTTTAATAGGGGGGTCACCTGAGTTGCCTACCATTTTGTTATCTATTTTTCTAGACATTTTAAGGATGACATTTTTTTTTCTTATTGTCTAAACAATACTATTATGTATATATTCAATTATGATATTAATCACCAAAAAATGGTGCTCATATTTTTAGTTCAAATTTATTCTTGGAAGTGGATTACAGAAGATCCAATAATACAAGTTGAAGTGAAAATTTAACGTTCATGAATGTTCTCAAGTTTTTGCATCATGATGATTGATGACTATTATGGTAATAAAGAAATGAAAGACATTAAAAAACTGACTTTTAGGATATTGTATCTTAAAAGGGATCATATATAAGTTGAAAATAGATGGACAATTGAATATAGTTGTCTATGTAATAATATGAGTACTTATATTTTTTGGTATGACTCTACTTTACCATATGACCAATACAAAAATAAATGTCAACATTCTTGGTGCAACCAATTATATAAGACAAATTGGTAAATTTTGAGTCAAGTTATGTGCATTGGGACTTAGGAAAAATTGATCTGACCATTTGATGCTCATCCTATGTATTAAACACTTATCTTTTATTATATAGTCATGCAAAAATTGTCTATCAATAATTATAAAAATAAAATCATAAATGGGATTATACGCCCTACATGACTGTTAATATTTATTATAATTGTAAAAATTAATGCATCAAATCGTTGAGAAATTGGCAAGGCCAATATAATAAATGAAATTATACACCCTCCATATTTGCTAATAAATTGCATCCTACCATCTCTATAACATATAGTACATGTTTGTAATTGTAAAAATAATGCATCAAATTATATAACACCCCTTATTATGATTCATAGAGTAAGGAATTCAAAAGGCTATATGTGACTATTAAAAATATTAACATAAATTGCACCCCTCCATCTCCCTAGCATGTAGAAGAACCTATCTGTAATTTTAAAAATATCCAATAAATTGCATCCATCCCTGTCAATGGATCTTCTTCTTTAATAAAGAAATAACATTTGAGTGCTATGAAGAGTCATCCTTAAGAGATATGTTTTAAGTTGATTTAAACGACGGAATGGGATGAATAAAACCCCCATCTTTAATGCACAACAGGTTAGCAGATGGTTGAAATCCAGTTTAGTGAAAGAAAGTGATCCAAATATTCTTATGTCACTTCTACTACAATAGGAAAACAACTCAAATTTGAGGGGCCTCTTCTTCACAGAAAACACAGATGAGTCGGGGGGAATCTTCATGCCCCAAGCACCTGTCACCCAAACAGCTTCATCTAAAACTTGGTCGCCTTTGTCAATAGTAATGTTGAGACATGTCATGCAAAGGTTTACTCTGAAATCGTAGGACCAAGCAATGGATGCTCAGGACTGTAATCACAAGATAATATGTGTTAGTTAAACCTGTCATAGAAAGTCAATATATATAGAAGAAAACATCAATACTTCTGTAAGAAAATTTAAAATCTATATGAAAATTTGCAGCAACATTGGCAAAGTTCATAAAATTTGGAGTATCACTACTAAGTTGAAAATGAGATCAAGGAATTCAAAACCCAACTACATGTATTGAAACTTCATGAGGATACCCAAAAGCGTCAAGACACCCAACATAGTAGTTACGACTACTCAATTTTGTAAAAGAAGTCAAGTACTCAAAGATTACAAGCCATATAAATGAAGAGCACATGCCAAAGATAGTACATGGTCCAATAGAAGCATTCAAATAAGAATATATTATAGTAATCAGAACAACTTGATTTTGTAGTTAATAAATCGAAAACAAAAAGTTCCTGAAAATAGAATTAGAGATAGAATAATTAACACTGAGTAAACTCCTCAGATGCATTTTTATTGATTTCTAATAAATGATATACAAAGGGTAGGGTATAGCCTTTCCCCATGAACAAATTACAATTACTTTCATACACAAAAAAAGCCCAAAACCAACATTAAGACATTGTTGTAACACGTACATATTTACATTTGTAAACTAATTTTTGGTTCATCAAAAACTCGTGGGCCTTTTTGTATTTATAAATTAGCAAGTATTCACAATGATTGAACACTCACCTTACATGAGTAAAGGTGAGGTAGACCAAAGAATATAGGGGATAAGACACATGCACGGTCTATAAAACAACCTCCTTAAGAACACCAGGTCAAAATAGGTCCAAAAAAACTATGAATCATCATTCTTCAAAGGCCAAGAAATTTTTTAAAGTTGTATAAATTGAGAACCTCCATGGAATTAGGAACTAAGGAAACAAAGAAGGCCTTGCTAATAAAAAAAGTCAACTAAGTAAGAGACTTATATGTCTATACATATCAAGAACTCTAGACCATTTAGAAACAAAGATATGTCCTCCCTCAATCAGAAAACATAGAAAAACGGAACAACCTTCTACTCAATTATGTTTAGAAAACCCTTTTTATCACATTCCAGACTCCCTCCACTGAGTAGAAATCACTTTCATGAACCCGACCATTTCTTTCCCTCCACAAGTTATATAGAACGATCACAGTAAAACTCTGTCATCACGAGCCAAAAAATCCACCAGCTCGAGCAAGAAATCCGCATACCTTCAAATTTTGAGACTATAAATGGGGCTTCCTTCCATTCCAGAATGAACTTAGGCCACCTCTTTTAAACCTTAAAAAGAATCAACAATCTAAAAAGTTATTGGTTGTCTTCGAATGAACTTAGATATTAGAGGAAAGACAGGCCTTCTTTCCATTGCATAATGAACTCTGGCCACTACTTTTCAAGCCTAAAAATAAATTGTCAATCCAAAAACTTCCTAGTTATCTTTGAAATTAGAGATTGGACTAAAGATCCAATAGTCCCAACAACAACAGATACAGTCTGGAGATATAGTACAATTGGTGTGCAATAGCAGTAGGTAGAGTTCATAAGGGAAAGAAGATTCCCTTGTTTGTATCCCTTGATTTTCAATAAATTTATCATAGCTGAGATGAAGTTGATACTGATAGCAACATGGCATGGTACATAGTTTGGTGAAAGGAATCCCTTTTTAGAGTGGTTTTGGTGAAAATGATCCCACCATAATGCATGCCATAGGAGGCGGTGTTTGTGTATGTGCCTGCAAGATGTAAGAGCATGTAGTGTATCTGGCCAAAGAAGCAAATACCCCAAACTTGTAGCTATCTTGCTTCAGTACACAACCAAATACCACAAAATTATTAAGTTAATCCAAGGGCGACGAGGAAATTCACCCTTCCCATTTTTAGCTTGCTTATCCGATCTTGAAATAAGTTGGTGTCTTACCCTAGTAGCTGGCACATAGTGATGAAGTCATGCTTCTTGCATTAATTAGTGTTTCTTTGACTAACTGAGGATACATTTATAGTAGCAACCACTAAAGTATTTAGTAATAAGAATTATTCTTGGTATTCACAGTAAGAAAGAAAATTTCTAAAGGTTATCTTAAGTGCTGATTAGGAATACATGAAGGAACCGATACTGATAAGATTTATAAGAATGATCATAATGTACTAATGTACATAGATAGTCCCTTTATAAAACTAAAAACCTTGAAATTTTCATTGCAAGACATAAAACCTAACCTCATCTTAGTTGGACACACCACCTCAAAGCTGAGAACATAAGGTGGAACCAAGCTCTAGAGTAGACTATAGTAGAGCCTACTAGGTTACCTCATTCTATTAGCCAGTCACTTCTTCGGAAGAATCTATAGAGAAAAAGTAGGAGTTGTAAGGACAATATTGAACATAAGGTTCACTAATTGGATGGTGTTAAATAGATTATCCACTTTGTATGTATATGTAAAAGAGTATTGCTTGAGATAATTAAAATCTAACAAGCTTACCCCAATATTATTACAAAGAACTTGGAAAATTTTGTTTACAGAAGTGGATTCGATCCCAAATGTTCGCTCATCAAGCAGCAACATTGAAGGGTAAAAAAGCATATCAATATGTTAAAGTCTCGTGTATTGTCATAATACTTTTTGTTGAAATTCTACCAGAAATGGTAACCATGGTGTTACATGACCGTAATAATACATGAGGCATTTTTGGAGGAATTCCCTCTATAGGATCAACATTAATCTCAATTGGAGTGGTTGAAATGTAACTAGGAAAGGTTATGGATCCTTGGTCAATATCTAGATCAACAATTGGAGATTTTCATTCCCATTTTATGGACCATATAATAAACATTTTGCACATACTTCTTTTCCCAGTAGGCCCAACAACAATCAGTCTGAAACCCTACAAAGTATGTCTTTGTCTGCAAAGGATAATTTATAGAGTTAAGAAAAGAGTTTTGAAGGTTAATATGGGAGAAATACAAGCAATGAATTAGAAAAAGTATACTAAGGTAGCTAATATGATTTCATGGAAAAGCATCAATGTTATAATTGTATGGTTCATGTATGACAAAGGGAAAAGTGGATAATTGATTTGTTGTTCATATGGACAAACTAGACCTCTTATCCTTCTCCTCCTTTAGTTGAAACCTTTGATGACATGCCACCACAATTGAAACATCCTTCTTCCACATTCCTCTACTTCTTTACCACCCCTCTTATAGAAACTAGAGGCAAATAAAATAGGGAGATGGTAAGAAGATAGGAAGTGGAATGGTGTTTTGCTATTAATCAAGTTCAATTGATGGGCTACCATCTAAGCAAATTCTACAGCTACAAATAATATTCCCATGGTGTCCAGGAACATATCCACTAGTCTTAATGGAACAACTATGGAGGATTTTCTATTCCTAACCCCACTCTCATCTCCTATCTTGACAGAAGAGTGTGGTGGACCCAGTGGTCATTAAAAAAATTCCTTCCCATTAATAATATGCAAATGACCATTGAACCTCACAAAAAGTGCTTTATATAAATAAACCAATCGATTCACATTCAGATTTCCAATTGAAAAATATATTATTTGAACACATGCAATAATTTGATTTTATTGATATCATATGCCAACCATCTTTCTATTTTTAGACAATTGCAATTAAATAATAGTTATTTGCTTTTTAAGTAAAAAATAAAATTAATAATACGATCATGATATAGTACCTATGAAGATTCAACATCATTTCTATATGATTCTTTGTCTTAAGCTCTCTATCCCTCGAGGATTCCATGAACATTTATGTAAGTAAACATGGTAGTCTAGAAAAGAACATGAAAATTATCTTTGAATATATCTTTTATAAATGAATGAATAGTGAGGAAACTATGGAATAAATACAACTCAGAAAGAAAAAAAATTGAATATGGGGATAAAAGATATTCCTTGTCCACAATATATGCAAGTTCACTCTTTCCAGTCTATTCTAAAATTGCTCCATGCCAAGTAAAAATCTGAAAGAAAACTTTCAACTAGAACAAACGACTAGTGCAAAGAATTTTTTTAGAAATATATGAATATTGTCAAGAGTATGGGCACCAATATTGTCATCAACTAAGGAGCAGGGGATGGTAAAGCAAAGGCATTGACATCCTCCTAGTGTATCTAGTGATATGAATAGAAACCTAATGTTAGTTCATGAATAGCCCTATTACTAATATTCAATTGACATAACACAAAATTTCTTGAATGGACATCAATAAAACTGATTTATAACCCTACAAATCAGGACAATAACCTATAGATAGAAGGACCATCATTCAACATATAACCACCCTTCCAATAAGGAAATAAAAGATAAAAATAATTTTATAGCAAGTAGTTGGTCCAAAGCTTAAAGTATTGAGTTGATTGATTATCTGAGAATGGTACCTTGTAGATGTTTTGATGGAGTGATGCACATCAATACAAGTGTGGAGGTTGTCAAGATGTACAAGGATCTAAAATAAATATAGTGAGCCTTCTTGACATCATATTATCCCACACCATCATCACTAACAAGATATTGGATAACTTATAAGAAAAAACATACAATCAAGGGAAATATGAAGCAAGACATCACTTTCCAAGTATAGAAACCAAAGTTAATTCAAACAAACTTCCACACAGTCATAAACGATTGGGTAATAATTTTAGAATCAAACAAGTAGTTCAACAGAGTGCTGAAAATTAAAACATTAAATTCAAATGTAGTGCTCAATCCTTTAACATTCATTGATGAAATTGACAAGAAATGGTCCTAATAGAGTAGGCATCAACATAAAATATTTTCAAAGGAACATGATCTTTTGGGTTGATCATCCTCAAACACATCTCCATCTTCATTTTGGAATTCATGCCTCCTACTACATCCAACATCCTGCAGTAAGGAATTGCTCAATTTTTTTATCTTACCGATTTCTCAGTTGTCAAAATAAATACATACAATAGGATCATGTTACAGTGTCTCACCTGATTCCTCAATTGTACCAACTTAAGATCAGTATTAGAAATTGCTTTGGCATAAAATCTAGCCTCCTTTTCGATCTCCTGGTAGGTTATTTGAGTTATTTCCATGTCGGATGCTTGTTTCAACATTTGTCTTGTTATACCACCTCCATAACCTCTTTCATATCTACCATGATGATTACCATACACATGGTTCATCACAAACATGAAATAAATTATGTCTTTACTATTTTGCACATTATGTCATTCTGCTTCAGTTTGAACCCCCGCCTATAGTGACAAATACATTGCAAACATTAGAAAAATGTAGAAGAACTCATTATATACAAAATAAATACAATAAATAAAGAAATCTACCACACATGTCCTGGTATGTTCATTTGGAAAGTGACCTTTCTTATTGGTATGAGAAACTACATATGTAGTTAAATAAGAAGGGTCTAGTCAAGCTTGAATCTAAAAAAGAACAAATTAGTACTAGTTATGTGAGTTTCTAAAAAAGCAAAACATATACCATTTTGAATTGCTTCTACCTTATTATTTTCTTCCCAGTGTGTAGGTAGGTCTGATTTGTGCACGGTTTTTAGCATTTCTTATTGCCTCTACAATTGCTTTATCTATGCTGCAATAATCCAATAAAAAATTTCCCACTGGTCTTGGCTAACTCTAGATTTCGACGACACAAGAAGATCTTGTACATTTATTTTCATTAGTTGTTTCTTCAAATGAAACCTATGTGTTGAAGCTGCATTTTTCACCTTTCTTTTGCACCATTTCCTAACATGAAACATGATTGGCTTGGTTTGTGTTTCAGAACTTGTGAAGTTAAACAATTTCTACTCCAATTATGGTGAAAATGTTACAAATATTAAACTATCATTGAACAAAAAATTTGAAATATAAGAATGTAGAACCATTCAATTACCATGACATCCTCTACTCGCATGCTCTCTTCCATCTCTAGGTCTGGGCGATTATGGTTGGTGTAGGTCAGGCGGCCGCTGGCGTCGTCGGCCAAGGGCAGACCTATCAAGACCAAACAGCTGGGTCTGGAGAAAAAGGAAAGGAGAAGGAGGATGGGAGCAATCCTGGCCCTGATGTTACGGTCACGAGAATGTGGGCAAAGGTGGTTGAAGGACCCCCAATGCGCATTAGGGGGACTGTGGCGGATGACTCCAAGAAACCATTTTTCAAGGAAGGAGATGGCTGGAAGTGGACAAGATTCACTTATCCCATCATGGAAGAAATGGACGACTATCATAGGTTCTCTGCAATCATCCAAATTGTAGGGAACTTTGTGAATGTCGCCTAGCTGTAAGGGTGGATGCTCAGAACCTGGAAACCTAGGGGTGACTTGGAAGTGTTCTCCCACGTTGATGGGCTTATCCTAGCCAGGTTTGCAGACGAAGGCAATATGAAAGCATCCATCCAGCATGGCCCCTAGTTCTTCGTTGACCAGCTGGTGCTGGTCAGGCAATGGACGCTAAAGGGTGACATCCAGAGGACAACCCTAAAGATAGCTCCAGTGTGGATGTCACTTCCAGACGTGGGGAAACACCGATCTTTTAGAGCCATAAATTTGATCGCCAACGCCATTGGGGAACCACATGCCATTGATAGAAGGGTGGACAGATCGATGTTGGGGTGTGCATGGGTGTGTGTGGACATCACTGCTGATGAAGATCCTCCTCCGGAAATCATGGTGGAGCAGCCCAATGGTGGGGAATGGGAGGTGAAGCTGAGATACAAAGCTCTCCCTGACCGATGCTCAACGTGCAAAGTGTTTGGGCATAGCACCGGTGCCTGACCTGGTGAGAGTTTGATGGTGCCTATGCTGACACCACCCATTCTTGTTCTAGAATTTAGAAGATAGAAAAAGAGAAGTTCGCAATCAAAGCCACCTCCTCGGCGTGGTAGCACAAAGCAGGGGGTGAGGCAAGATAGGACTATACCTGTACCTAATGCTACAAAAAAGAACACAAAGAACATGGTTATAGAAACCATAAATCTAAAAGAAGGGGAGATTCCAGATATGGGAGTAAATGTTCCAACTTCGGTCAAGGTGGGGGAGACATCAGGTGCCAACACATATACAAACCTTTCTCTATCCTGGACTAACTGGAAAATGAGGAATTTCCTGCATGCTCATATGGAGGCAGAAGAAGAAGTCCTCGAACTATATGAAGTGCAACTACAATAACAAAGAACATGCCCAAATCTGGTAGAGGAGGAGGGCACAAAGCCAATAAATGAATGACTTTCCTCGCATGGAATGTGCGAGGAACTTCCTTACCTAAGACCCAAGCAAGGTTAAGGAAGATTCTGAGGAGGATCAAGGCGGATGTTATTTGCTATTTTGAAACAAAGATTAAAAGGTGTTGCTCAGATCATATTAAGTCCATTTTTCTTAGAGTTTGGGAGTCATTTCCAATATTGAGGTGGTGGATGGAGGCAGAATCGTGCTGGGGTGGAACCCAGAGAAATGGAGTATAGAACCTATTGTTGTCAGCGACCAAGTCATCACAGTTAGCAGTTTCAATCCTAGGGGGTTCTCTTGTATCTTGTCTGTTGTCTACGGTGAGAACCTAGAGGCTGATAGAGATAGGTTATGGACTATGTTGACATCTATGGCTCAAAATTAGATCCCTTGGTTAGTCTTAGGGGATTTTAACAACATACAGAATGTTGATGAAAAGAGAGGAGGAAGAAGAGTTCCAGAGAGGATTCTCAACAAGTTCAGCAGCTGTCTAGATGTCGTTGAACTTCATGAACTCAACACGATTGGTGGTGACACAACCTGGTCAAATAAACAAAAGAAACGCATAGCTAGTAGACTAGATAGATGTCTGGTTAACAATGCATCGCTCGACATCCTACCCTATGTGGCTACTAGAATGGGATCCCATCACTTCAGCGATCATGCTTGACTGAAGGTGAATCTGTCAGGCAAGAAGCAAAAACCAAAACTATTTAGATATCTGAATTTTTGGAGCAAATGGGAGGGTTTCAATGAGAAGATATAAGAATCATGGAACACACAACTGGAGGGTAATCCTCTATTTAGATTCCTCAAGAAGCTACAATGAACAAAAGTGATTCTCAAAGGTTGGACTAAAGATAAGATCAATATAAAAAATCTCCTAATGAAGGCTAGACAAAACTATGAACATGCTGCTATGAAGCTAAGGGACAACCCTCTGAATAGTGACCTCATCAAAGAAGAAAAGCACAGTGAGGACAGAGTTAGAAATCTTAAAAAGGCGAAGAAATAATCTATATGGCAGAGGAGTAGAATGAAGTGGATAAATGATGGTGATCGTAACGGTAGAATTTATCATGATGTGACAAAAAAGAAGATGATGTGAGACAATATTTATGAACTGTTAGATGAACAAGGTAAACCGGTGGAAAATCATGAGGAGATTGCTGCCCAAGCAATTAGTTACTTTAGCAACCTATACAAAAGAAGGGATGGAAGTTATGATGGTGAGCTAAACCTACCTAAAGAAAGACTGTGCAAAGACATTAATGAAGAAGAAGTTAGAAATGCCCTCTTTTCCATACACTATTCTAAAGCTCCTGGTCCCGATGGCTTTAATAGCCATTTCTTCCTAACCACATGGTCCATCAGCAAAAATGATTTATGCGACATTGTGAGATGGTTTGTAAAAGGGGGAAGCATGGTTCGGGATGTAAACCATGCCTTTATCAAATTAATACCCCAATCCAAAGATGTAAGAACGATGACTGACTATCGGCCTATTGCTTGTTGTAATGTCCTGTACAAAATGATAGCCAAGCTGTTGGCCAAGAGGCTCAAAGACATCCTTCTACACATCATATCGGATGATCAGAATGCTTTCATCAAGAACAGGAAAATTGAAGACCACTCCCTCCTTGCTTTTGAGTATATCATTGATTTCAACAAAAGGAATTCTACTGCAAAAGCCCTTATGAAAATTGACATTAGCAAAGCTTACGACCATGTCAACTGGTCCTTTCCGAATAAGATTATGATATCGTTGGGTTTCAATCAACAGTGGATCTCTCTGATGGTACAATGCTATGAAACATGTTCATTTTCTATGCTCATTAATGATACCCCAGAAGGCTTGTTCAGGTCAGCTAATGGTTTGAGACAAGGTGATCCCCTATCTTCGTTACTTTTCATGATTGTCATGGAAGGGTTAAGCCATCTGATCAAAGAAGCAGAAAGCAAGAACCTAGTGAAGACGTTCAAGGTCAACGGCATCAAAGTGAAACCATCCCTCATCTTCATTGACGATGTCCTTCTTTTCTCAGCTGGCCATGCTAAAAGACTAAAGGAATTGACTAAAGTGCTAAAGTTGTTTGGGAAACAAATTGGTTTATATATTAGCACTATTAAATCACGTGTCTTTCTCTCATAATCCTGTGATAATAGGAGGGGTAGGTTGAAAAGAGTAGCTGGGAAGGATCAGGGGTTTCTTCCTACCAGGTATCTTGGTGTTCTCCTGGCCTCAAGCAGAACCAAGTCCAGAGACTTTAGTATGTTGATGGACAACCTCAGGACAAAGATTGAAACATGGAGTAGTCTAAATATTTCTATGGTAGGTAGACTGGTTTTGATTAAATCAGTCATACAAGCCACTTTGAGGTGTTGGGCTACTATGGGGGACATACCCAAGCCTATTCTAAACAACATACAATCTCTAACTGCTAACTTTATATGGGCTGGAAAATGCCATGGAGTGGCTTGGGACATTATTGCTAAACCTTTCAAACAGGGCGGGCTGTAGATCATTGACCCTTGCAATTTGATGATGCAATGAACAAAGAAGAGAGTTGAAAGATTTATCTCCCAAAATGACAACTGCTGGGTGGAGTGGCTAAAAAGAAGATATAGCAATTTCCCTATATTAAATGTTGGTTGTAACCCATCCAGAGTGTGGCATGCTATGTGTGATCTAGTTAATAGTTCACCTTCCCCATATAGTGTTGATGTGAATGGTGGGTGGGTGGTCCTAGCCCCTCCACCACTAAGCAACACAAATACAGGTAGCTCTAGATGTGAGGAGCTCGTTGACATTATTTGGGGTAGATCTCACTGCCCCAAATGGAGCACGCTGACTTATAGGGCTCTCCTCAACAAATTTCCCATGAAGAACAGACTTCTTAATTGGGGCTTTCAATTAGATGCCACCTGCTACTTATGTAAAGAAGATGTTGAGTCTGTAGATCACATCTTCTTTGATTGTAGGTACACTGATCAACTACTCAAAATCACCTGCCTTAGAAATGGATGGATGTACAATGGTCCGAACAATCCTTATGGGATTTTGATTTGGGCCAAAGATCAGTTTAGACATAACAAAGCACAATGCATTTTTCCCAACCTCTGCATTTCAGGCCTAATCTATACAATCGAGAATGAAAGAAATAGTAGGAAGCACAGTTCTAGTGAGCGTGATGATCTCAAGTTGCTGGAGTTATTTTCTACTAATCTTACCTGGCATGTCAAGCATAGACAGGAGTTGTTAGTTAATCTGATCTCTGCTACAAAAGTATATTGGGGGTTTTTGTATAGTTCCCCCGTATAATTTTTTTTGTCTTAGGGATTGGGGTCTTATTTTAGAGACGCCCTGCTTTGTTGTATAGTCTAGCTATACCTTACTTTTTGGCAATATATTTACCCTATTCCAAAAAACAATTACCATGACATCCTCCAACACATCATCAAAGCTTCGATCTTGGAAGTTACCCCATTCCAAATGTAGTGGAAATGCATCAATATCCCAAGCCTTCACACCCACAAAGTTGGTCAAGATTGTACACTCACGATCAACATGCTCATTTTGTAGTATCTTACATTCATGCTTGCTTTTTCCAAGTAGAGGCTTCATGGAAAGATATCGTGTTCACCCACAATCTTTTCTTTGATGTGTTTCATTTGGAAGTGTGTTGTCTACCAAAGAAAAATGTGTTCTAAGATTTTTTTTTTGCAAATGATGTTATCTTTGTGATATGTATTTGCAAACTCATGTTCTTCAAAATGATACTCATTACCTAGACTATGAGATGCCCTTGTATGTTGTTGATTCCTCATTCTAGGTTCACGTTCCACATTTTGATTGTGTTCATTAGTGTCATTATTTCCCAAGCATTCTTCTATCTCAACATGTGAGGTTGCCCTTTCTTTCAGAAGAAATTGGATTGCTAGAAAATTAATTTATTAAAATCTTTCTATCTAATGTTTTTAGAAAAATTAACTCACCAACTTCACAAGTATTTGATCTACTTTCAACCTCAGGTTGGCCTGGCATAGTTGGCTCTTGATCCTGAAGGGTGCTTGGTACAGTTGTCTCTTCAGCCTCAAGGGGGCTTGGGATAGTTGGTACTTCACCTCCAAAACAATCCATTGCATTAATGGTTGAGGTAGTAGGGATATTTTCTTCCCATATATTTATAGAATCCTTGAAAAACAACATGGATTGACTTGCATTAAAACTCTTAATTAATTGTTGGTTGGAGATGACAAAAGAAGTGATGTACCCACACTACTACAGAACATGTCTTTGGCGTCGGTTGTTTATGCCCTTTTAGCGACGATTCTCAAGCGACGCCTATGTGGGCGCCGCTAAAGGTCGAACTCTTCAGCATCGGTTTTATAACCGACGCCAAAAGGTTTCGCGCCACCAAAAACGCACCAACAGGGCCCCGATAGGTGTTGGTTATGTATATTAAGCCGACGCCAAAAGGGTTCGCGCCACAAAAGGGCGTCATCTAGGACACCTTCTGCGTCAGTTTGCAACTAAAAAACCGACGCCATATTTCCAAACGCCACGGCCGTGCTTCCCTGCACGGTCGTGTTTAGTACTATAGGCGTCGGTTTTATACTAATAACTGACGCGTTTTCCTCCACGGCTGTGCTTTCCTACACGGTCGGGTTGTTTGTCATATTAGGCAGCGGTTTTTATCTAATAACCGACGCTATAAGCCTTTGATGATGGTGTTCTATAAATAACTGACGCCTATGTTTTATTTTTTTTTCTTATCAATTTGTTGGCCTGTTGCGGCTGGTCAGCAGGACGAGAACATGCAGTTTAGTTTTCTGAACTGTAGGTTTTCGACATCTATTGATATCATCCTACAAACAGGCCACAAACCTACAAAATCAACATATATACTTTTCACACAAGTAGATACATTCAGACATCAATTCAATTCTCACATTCACACATGTAGAAACATTCAAATACATGTAGAAACAATCAGACATGTATAAACATTCAGAAATATTTATTTACAAAATATCATTCAACATCGCTATCAGCATCCCAATTATATCTTACAATCGCCACTGCTTGTATGGCTCTTTCCTATTCTTCTCTTACTTCATTTAATACTTCCATCGTATATGGATCATGTACATCTTTTAAGCGTTTACCTATAGTCTGGTTAGTTTTGAACACCTGCAAAGAGAATGATGTATATATATAAGTAATAACATAAAAATAAGATTGATATATTTCATACTAACTAATGAGACTATATATAATACCTCATGTATGGTATTTATGTCCAATGCGGCATATTGGATAATCATCTGTATAAATCGCATCACATAGTATGTGCATGCCCAGCCGTTGTCTTGTGTAGAGCACTATAAATTGAAACATACAAAATATTAAAAAATACAACTAAGCATAGTTCACATAAATAATATATACATTGGAGTCAGGAACTTACTTTTACGTTCTCCCAAATTATTAGTTAGTTCTTTTTCCTTGGGACCTTTCCTCCAGCATTTTTGAAAGCATCTAAACCCCTACATGTTAATGTAACACAGCAAATTGCATAATTAAATAGTAATGTAATAACAGATGTTAACGGATATAAAAATGAAATATTTCTCACCAGAATAATGGCATTCTCATTATGTGTCCAATTTTAGTATTCAATGTACTCCCCGCAGGATCTAGATAATAAAAAGTGAACGTCCCGGGGAGAATAACTAGTAACTCCCAATGTCTACCGCTAAAGGTAAAAAAGTTAAAAATTAATAACTCAAAATCCACAATAAAAATGTAATTTTCTTAAGTCCAAATTATAAGTAAAGTAAACTTACTTGACATTGAATGGAGCTATTATTATCGTCTTCTTTTGTTGATCGAAAATTGTAAAAGCATCTATACAGTATTGTTGAACACTATTAGGGTCTTTAGATACCATACTAATCAATGATGGAATCAAAAATCCCACATGGTCAAATGCAAATTGTTTGCATTGATTTTCGATTAAGTAGCTGCAAAACATGTATTACGTATGCATTAATATATAAGAAACCAGATCACCGAATCTTACACAAGGTATATGGATGTTTAAACAAGATCTCACCTTATCCATGTCTCTATCATTGATGTGTTTAGTCAATCATATATAAACAGCTCAATAATATCTTGTATAAATAAAGAGCTTTCGTATGATTGACCTGCATAATTCACTTCTAGAGAAACAATTATAGGGCAATGTATATTATGTGCCCATAGCCAGCATGCCATTCCCCTACAAGCAGGACCTAACGGGTATTTTAGGTCAGTTGGAACCCAACTTTGTAATGCAGGAAGTGGAGGTGGAGGCCTAGGTGCTCCGAGTGTCTTCTTTTTAACATGTATATATAATTTCAGATCAATTGACCTCATATATACACATTAACAATCTAAAGTAATGTAAATTTATCTTACAATTTCAGTAGTGTAGATGACATCTGCTTTGGGCCACAATATCACCCCGCCTTCTGCCTCAGAAAGTGTATCAATATTCAGGTGGGCATATGACAATATAGCTTCCCTCCAATCAGGTAATACACGTATCGGGCTCACACGAACGTAGCCTTATGGCATTGGAGTCCCGTAAAACATTGCCCCAGGAAGAGACGGGTAAGCCTGCACCTCTGCAACAACATAGTCTTGTATTCTTAAGTGGCATGGCTTCAACGCCTACAAATTTACGTAAAGAATATTATACATATATACATATCATCTTGAAAACATATCATCTTGAAAAGACTAGCTACAATGTCGTAAACAATACTTACATCAGACGTGTTAGGCAGTGGGTCTACAAGATTACTCTCAGTCTGTGCATCAGGAGAAGAGTGGGTTGCCATAGGCTGATTGGAAGCCTGAGATGCCTGCCGCCGCACTATTTCTTCCTTGACCTTCTCAGCAACTATATCATTGACCTTCTTAGAAACTATATCCTTGACTCTCTTATTCTCCTATACATGGATAAAAGAAACAATAGCTTCTTATTATGGAATTTCCTTTTGCAGTAACATTCTAAAAAAAGAATAGGTTACCTCTTCTTGTGAAAGTCCCGCTCTGGGTTTGCGCTGGGATGTCCCAAAGAATACTTTGATGCCCACACTAGCGCCTGCACCCCTAACATATCCAGGATGCTCTGGGTTACCCAGAGAAAATGTCAATTCATCCCTTGTGCCCTGAGGGATGAACGTGCCTTGTTTCCTCTACTCGTGCAGCTCCCGCTAATCACCATCAACAGAAATTGGTAAGTTAACACCACAAATAATCAATATTCAAACGATTGCTTTAAGAGTTGTATTTTACCATTTTTGCAGGCGCCTCAGCAGTTACGGGCTTCTTTATTTCACCCTTCTTGTTTTGCCTCCCAGCTATCCATACATCATGGTGAGGCATGGGTGTGGCATATGTAGAAGAGGACTCCTCAGTAGCAGCAGACTCCGCCTGTAGTCCTTGGCGAACGCTTGCATAGCCCTTTAGACCTATAGTGTGGGCATGCACATTCAGTGCACGCCTTGCTTTTTGCACCTCACTGAGGGCCTAGTTAGTATGCACATTAATGATTTGGTTAGCAACACTAAATGTTAATCTTGAATAGGTTAATACAATATATATTAATTAAATTGGGAGTGACGCCTAATACCTTGAATTCTTTAGATTTTCTTGAAGCAACAAACGTGTCCCAATCTTCTTTGTTCAAGAAGTTCCATTGTTCAAGGGCTGACTTCTTCTTCTTATCACCATCTGTTATGTATTCTCTGTTGAGATTTTTCCTATAGTTCCTTAGCATCTTTCCAGCACGTTGCATCACGCTTTTACGATGCAGCTTCTCATCCAATGCAAACAGATTCTATAAAATAGAATTGTTATTAACTAGTATCCAAAAATAGAATTGCAAATAATAGAATTTGTAATCTACAAAATAGAATTGCAAATAATAATAACTCACACATAAATCATTCCATATCATGTCTTTCTTCACCTGAGGAACGTTATGCCAATTATCATACTTAACACCAAAATGGCTTTGAGTGACAACCCCACGATAGTTTACAAAATTATTGCGGTTCACTCCAATTGCATTTCCTCCATTATCAAACTCCACAACCAATCTGGATCCACTGCCACTTAGCGCTATTAACTTCTTCAACAGAGTGATGCCCCTTTTCTTGTTAAGTGTTTGGTGATGCGCATCAAGTTCCTCCAGTACTTCAGTGGGTACATGTGCATCATCAACCTAAAATTTGACAAAAATAAACACACTGAATTAACCCAATATAGAAATATGGGATATATGACATAACTAGAAGATAATGAATTTTATAGAAATATAGGATATGTTCTTAGAACTTACATTGGTATCCTCGCCATGCTCATCATGGACAGCATGCTCATCATGGACTTCATGCTCATCATGGACATCATGCTCATCATGGTCAGCCATCTGAAAATGTCATTAAAAAGGCAAACATTTAGCATTTGTATTAACTAGAAGATAATGAAACATCAAATCTGAAAATGATATTGATATTAAAAAATCAAACATTCTTATATATAATAAATGTGTACCACCTATCCCATCCTTGAACACCTAATCTCACTAGTAAGTGTATAATTTGTATTGGGTTTTCGGGAAAATTTCAGCAGCATTTCCCCGCTGTTCTCTAAGTACATATGTACTTAGAGAAAAAATGGGGAAATGCTACCGAAATATTCTTGAAAACCCAATACACATTATACACTTACATCCTAAGTGAGATTAGGTGTTTAAGAACAGTCCCAAACCGGGGACTATCCATGATTTACTCCTAATGAGTAAATCTTGGACGGGTTTCTAGGCCAAAAAACACGTGATGTCAATCTTATATATAATAAATGTGTACCACCTATCCCATCCTTGAACACCTAATCTCACTAGTAAGTGTATAATGTGTATTGGGTTTTCAAGAAAGTTTCTGTAGCATTTCCTCGTTGTTCTCTAAGTACATATGTACTTAGAGAACAAATGGGGAAATGCTACTGAAATTTCTCGAAAACCCAATACACATTATACACTTACATCCTAAGTGAGATTAGGTGTTCAAGAACAGTCCCAAACTGGGGAATATCCAAGATTTACTCCTAATGAGTAAATATTGGATGGGTTTCTAGGCCAACAAACACAATAATAGATATGTACATGTTAGGGTTTCATCACAATTAATGTTAGGGTTTCATCACAATTGATGTTAGGGTTTCATCATTGTTAGGTTTAGTCAAATCAAATTAGGATGCTAGAATGGAAAAGTTTAAATCTTATTTCAACATGCATCAAAATTTACTGAATTAGGTCAAACATTAGGATTAGAAGCACAAATATATGCAAGCAAAAGATTTGTTCGTATCCAAGGATTTACATAAAGTATTACATAAAGATTTGTTCATATCCTTACCAACAGCAAGCACGGCCGTGGCTGTGTTGGCCTACCACGACTGTGCTGGATAGCACAACCATGGTAGGCCAACACAACCACGGTCGTGCTTGCTGTTGGTAAGGAGCTAGGGAGTAGGAGCTAGGGTAAGGAGCTAGGGCTACCTGGAGCTAGCGTGGAGAAGAGCGGCGGCGAGCGGCGGCAGCAGTGGCGGCGAGCAGGCAAAAAGCAGAGCAGAGCGGCGCTCGTAGTGGCACCAGGAGAAGAGTAGAGCAGCAGTGGCGGCGAGCGGCGGCAGCAGCAGAGGACGCGGCGGCGGCGGCGGCGAGAAGAGGCACACCAGTAGCAGCGGCGGCGAGTAGCAGCGGGGGTCATCAGATGATTTTAGGCGAGAGCGGCGAGCACAGGAGAAATATCACAATGAAACAGGAAGAAAGGGGGAAGAGCCGGGTGATCGGGTCTATTAAGTTGGTCAACGACGTCAGTTATCTACAAAACTGATGCCTATTATTCTTCAACGTCGGTTGATAGTAAAAAACTGACGTCTAATTAGACAATCTTTGCCCTAAATTATTTTGCGGGAAACATTATCAGCGTCGGTTATCAAAGGATAAATGACACCAAAAGTGGAACTTTTAGCGTAAATTTTCATCTTAAATAGGCGTCGGTTAATAGTTAAACAACCGCCGTTGTATGTGACACTTTGGGGCCAAATTTGTTTTTGCTCAAAAATTGGATTTCGTGAGCGATTTTAGGTGTCAGTTTGTTACATCCATCCGACGCTGAATATAAAGCGGTACTCGTGTCTGGCTGGTCTTCGAATATAGATGTCGGTTTTCCTAAATAACCACTATTGAATATTATAGGCGTCAGTTTTTCTAAATAACTGACGCCCAGAAAAGTGACATTGAATGTTGTTTCTGTAGTAGTGCCATTACCTATATGAACATCTTCCATAAGATCTTGATCATCCAGAAATACATGAATTGAATTTGTAGGAGCATTCATTTTCGATGCAGTTGAGGAAATGAGAGTCATCGTTTTAGTCCCCATGCTACTTTTAGTACAAGTATATGCCATTTTTTCCACTTGATTGAGCTGAATAAAAACAATCTTATGTTGTTGTTTGGAAAGTAAAAAAAGGTTTATGTTTCATCTACCTTTAAGACCTGATTTACCTGAACCTTGGCCATCTTGTGAAGTACGAACTGAATTCCTAATCATGTCAATTTTTTGTGCACTTGAAGTGGGAACTGGCCTCTTAATCCCTGACCCATTTTCAGAAGAAGTACACAACAATGGGCTTTTTGATCCCACTACAATTTAAACATAACATACTATTATTTGAAACTGTAATTTTAAAAATATATATTAAGTACATGTACATGCTTATCTCATAGACTTTTCACAATTCATACCATTAGAATCTGAACTCCTTTGTAAATTACCCATGATTTGGTTATTAAATCTATGAATCAATCCTTGAATACCCACAATAGTCCCTGGTTTGATTTGAGTAGAAGAGCTTGTACCCCTTTGATCATCCATTTTAATAGAAAATGGACTCCTCATGTTGCTTTTGTTAATGTTGTTAGAATTGTAAATTGGCCCTTTAGATGCACTACCATTTGGTGTGCAAGAAGCCGACAACCTTTCCTTTTTTTGAGCTACATCAACATCACAAAAAGTAACATTCATAGAGTAAAAATACAAAAATAATGTGGTTATGTAAATGTATTTCTCTTCTACCCCTTTGATTGTCCATTGCATTAGAACATGAATTCTCCATGTTGCTTTCTCTAAGGTTGTAAGAATTGTCAATTGGCCCTTCAGATGCACTGCCATTCTGTATGCAAGAAGCTGACAACCTTCCCCTTTCTTGAGCTACATCAACATAAAAAAAGTGATGTTCAAAGAGTAAAAACACAAAATAATATGTCTATGTAAATTTATTTCTCTTGTACCACTTCGATCATCCATTGCAATAGAAAATGGACTCCTCATGTTGCTTTCTCTAGGGTTGTAAGAATTGTCAATTGGCCCGTTAGATGCACTGCCATTTTGTATGCAAGAAGCCGACAACATTCTCTTTCTTGAGCTACATCAACATCATAAAAAATGATGTTCAAAGAGTGAAAACACAAAAAATAATTTGGCTATTTAAATGTATTTATCTTGTACCCCTTTGATTGTCCATGGCTTTAGAATATAAATTCTTCGTGTTTCTTTCTCTAGGGTTGTTACAATTGTGAATTGGCCCTTTAGATGCACTTATGTTTGGTGTGCAAGAAGCTGACAACGTTCCCTTTTCTTGAGCTACAACAACATCATAAAAGTGATGTTCAAAGAGTAAAAATACAAAAATAATTTGGCTATGTAAATGCATTTCTCTTGTACCCCTTTGATTGTCCATTGCATTAGAATATGAATTCTTCGTGTTTCTTTTGCTAGGGTTGCTAGAATTGTGAATAGTCCCTTTAGATGCACTTCTATTTGTTGTGCAAGTAGTCGACAACCTTCCCTTTTCTTGAGCTACATCAACATCACAAAAAGTGATGTTTAAAGAGTAAAAATATAAAAAAATAATGTGGTTATGTAAAAGTATTTTTCTTGTACCCCTTTGGTTGCCCATTGCATTATAATATGAATTCTCCATGTTTCTTTCTCTGGGGTTGTATGAATTGTCAATTGGCCCTTTAGATGCACTGTCATTTTGTATGCAAGAAGTTGACAACCTTCCCCTTTCTTGAGCTACATCCCAAAAAAAAGTGATGTTCAAAGTGTAAAAACAAAAAAAGGCTACATAAATGTATTTTTCTTGTACCCCTGGGATCGTCCATTGCAATAGAAATTGGACTCCTCATGTTGCTTTCCCTAGTATTGTTAGAATTGTGAATTGGCCCTTTAGATGCACTGCTATTTGGTATGCAAGTAGCTAACAACCTTCCCTATTTTGAGCTATATTAACATCATAGAAAGTGATGTTCAAAGAGTAAAAATACAAATAATGTGGTTATGTAAATGTATTTCTCTTGTACCCCTTTGGTTGTCTGTTGCATTAGAATATGAATTCTCCATGTAGCTTTCTCTAGGGTTGTAAGAATTGTCAATTGGCCTTTTTGTTGCACTGTCATTTTGTATACAAGAAGTCGACAACCTTCCCCTTTCTTGAGCTACATCAACATCATAAAAAGGTGATGTTCAAAGAGTAAAAACAAAAAATAATTTGGCTTTGTAAATGTATTTCTCTTGTATCCCTTGGATCGTCCATTGCAATAGAAAATGGTCTCCTCACATTGATTTCTCTAGGGTTGTAAGAATTGTCAATTAGCCCTTTAGATGTACTACCATTTTGTATGTAATAAGATGACAACCTTCCCCTTTCTTGAGCTACATCAACATCATAAAAAAGTGGTGTTCAAAGAGTAAAACACAAAAAATAATTTGGTTATGTAAATGTATTTCTCTTGTACCCCTTTGATTGTCCATTGCATTATAATATGAATTCTTCATGTTTCTTTCTCTAGGGTTGTTACAATTGTGAATTGGCCCTTTAGATGCACTACCATTTTGTGTGCAAGAAGCCAACAACCTTCCCTTCTCTTAAGCTACATCAACATCATAAAAGTGATGTTCAAAGAGTAAAAATACAAAAAATAATTTGTCTATGTAAATGTATTTCTCTTGTACCCCTTTGATTGTGTATTGCATTAGAATATGAATTCTTTGTGTTTCTTTCCTAGGGTTGTTAGAATTGTGAATTGGCCCTTTAGATACACTGCTCTTTGGTGTGCAAGTATCCGACAACCTTCCCTTTTATTGAGCTACATCAACATCATAAAAAGTGATGTTCAAAGAGTAAAAATAAAAAAAATAATGTGGTTATGTAAATGTATTTCACTTGTACCCCTTTCGTTGTCCATTGCATTGGAATATGAATTCTCCATGTTGCTTTCTCTAGGGTTGTAAGAATTGTCAATTGGCCCTTTAGATGCACTATCATTTTGTATGCAAGAAGCCTACAACCTTCCCCTTTCTTGAGCTACATCAACATCATAAAAACGTGATGTTCAAAGTGTAAAAACAAAAAATAGGCTACGTAAATGTATTTCTCTTATACTCCTTGGATCGTCCATTGCAATAGAAAATGGACTCCTCATGTTGCTTTCCCTAGTGTTGTTAGAATTGTGAATTGGCCCTTTAGATGCACTGCTATTTGGTGTGCAAGTATCTGACAACCTTCCCTTTTTTGAGCTACATTAACATCATAGAAAGTGATGTTCAAAGAGTAAAAATACAAAAAATAATGTGGTTATGTAAATGTATTTCTCTTGTACCCCTTTGGTTGTTTGTTGCATTAGAATATGAATTCTCCATGTACCTTTCTCTAGGGTTGTAAGAATTGTCAATTGGCCCTTTAGATGCACTGTCATTTTGTATGAAAGAAGCCTACAACCTTCCACTTTCTTGAGCTACATAAACATCATAAAAAAGTGATGTTCAAAAAGTAAAAACACAAAAAATAATTTAGCTATGTAAATGTATTTCTCATGTACCCCTTGGATCGTCCATTGTAATAAAAATGTACTCCTCATGTTGCTTTCCCTAGTGTTGTTAGAATTGTGAATTGGCCCTTTAGATGCACTTCCATTTGGTGTGCAATTCTTGAGCTACATCAACATCATAAAATGTGATCTTCAAACTGTAAAAATACAAAAATTAATGTGGTTATGTAAATGAATTTCTCTTGTACCCCTTTGATTCTCCATTGCATTAGAAAATGAATTCTCCATGTTGCTTTCTCTAGGGTTGTAAGAATTGTCAATTGGCCCTTTATATGCATTGCCATTTTGTATGAAAGAAGCCGACAACCTTCCCTTTTCTTTAGCTACATCAACATCATAAACAAATGATGTTCAATGAGTAAAAAAAGAAAAAATAATTTGGCTATGTAAATGTATTTCTCTTGTACCCCTTGGATTGTACATTGCGTTAGAATATCAATTCTTAGTGTTTCTTTATCTAGGGTTGTTAGAATTGTAAATTGGCCCTTAGATGCACTGCCATTTGGTGTTCAAGAAGCCGACAACATTCCATTTTCTTGAGATACATCAACATCATAAAAAGTGAAGTTCAAAGAGTAAAAATACAAAAAATAATGTGGTTATGTAATGTCTTTCTCTTGTATCGCTTTGATTGTCCATTGCATTAGAATATGAATTCTCCATGTTTCTTTTTCTAGGGTTGTAAGAATTGTCAATTGACCCTTTAGACCAACCATCCATGTTTGAGCAAGAACCAATGATTTGCCTTTTTCTTGAACTAGAAAAATTAATAACAAAAATTTTTGTTCATAATAAAAATAAAAATTAAATATAACACCAGTGTAATGTGTTTCTATCACACCCTTTGATCATCCATTACATTCGCCACTGAACTTATATGGATAGTGTTTTCCCTTACTTTCTTAGAGCTCTGGCTCAATCCTTTAGACCCAATCCAATTTTTGATGTCAGAAACCAATGGTTTGGTCAATGATGAAGCTGTATTCATCTCATACATCAATATTCTTTGAACAAAAATGAACAAGAAATAAGTTGAGAATTACTAAAATGATCTTGTGGACTAGAAGAAGTAATGACTGGTTGTTTTGACCCAACATTGAGACATAGCTTCCAACATTTTCCTTGTATGAGCTATATTCAAAATACATATTTGAAGGTTGATAGGAATATAAAATTAAGAAAATTAATGTATTGATTACCTAAACATGCATCTTTTAAAAAACCCTGGCCATGTGCTGCAAAAGGAACTAAATTGTTGGGATTTGCCTTTCTCTTATATCTATAAAAGTATTTAACTTAGATTATTTTAGTTTTGAATATGAAATAATGATAATATGAATCAAATACCTTCAGCACCCATGCCACTTTGACTACTTGAATCCAACACTTTATACTTTGAATAAGCTGTAATTTAAATGAAAACTATAAATAAAAATGGAAATGAAAGTTTAAAAGAATTGCATCAATCACCTATATCATCATCTATTTGAACTCTATCTTCTTGACGCTTAGTAGGATAATCTTTGACTAATTTTGTCTTTCGAGCCACACCTAAACAAACCAAAAAAGAACGTCGTATATATTATCATCCATAAAGTAAGAAACACAAGACTCTTACGTTCTATAGAAGATAAAAAAATCTTCTGATCCAGATGATTCATCATTAGACAGAGATGAATTATGAGCCACTGGAGAATGCTTGTTTTCAACTTTTTTGTTTTCAACTTGTACCACTTCTTCTAAAGACTTCATTTTCTTCTTGGGTGGTATATTTACAGTTAAATCTGTGAGAGTTAAATTAAAAAAAACTTATATCCAACAATTCATACTATAACTTGTTTGAAATTATTTATTTAAATGAAACATAGACAAGACTTTCTCAACAACTAAATATCTTCCATGTAATCTTTAATTTCTTATTGGTTATTATGAAGTGGTACCGATATCTATATCATTGGCTAAATCTGAACGAACCCAATTATCATTGCAATCATCTTGAGACACTTCATCTATCTCAGTTATTTCCACCATTACATCCTCCATTTCATTATATTCTCTATCTATGGTACTCAAGTGAATATCAAAAGTATCCCTTGGTGTCCAGTGACAAACAATGCTCCAATTTTTATCTTCTATGTCGGTAGAGTAAAACACTTGAGTAGCTTGGTCAGGATATATGAAGGGTTCATCATCAAAACTTGTCCTTGACGTATCAACCAAGGTAAAACCAAATTCATCAATGTATGAACATGTGCCCTCCTCCATATCATACCATCTACATTTGAAAAGACAAATTGGAGGTATATTGTCATATTGAAGATCTAGTATGTCTACTAACACTCCATAGTACATGTTGTCATCAGGGCCTTTAGTTTGAATACCACATTTTTGGGTGACACGACTACTATCTACTTTTTCAATTTCAAATGTGTATCCATTCACAAAATATCCTTTATAGGAACATACTTCTAATGTAGGGCCCCTTGCAAGAATTCTAACAACATTGGGAACATCTTTGTCTCTTGGGAGAGAACGTACCTGATAAAATGAATCTATACATTATTGAAATTACAAAATAGGGAATTAGGTTTTAACTCTATATTTTAAAGATAAAACTTACATAATTTGAGAACTATAAAACAAAATGATTGTGTTGTTCATGATGTATTTCCACTTCATTCCAGGATGGATTTTGGTGTCTTATCTCATCAGCATGTATCTTTACAAATTTTATTCACAACAAAACATAAATATATAGAAGAGTTAAAAAGAAAAGTTATCATCATAAGAAGTATAAGTTTAATACTTACAAAAAGTATGGTTCAATCATAGATGTGTTGAACAAAATGAATCAAAGAGCTTGATTGAGTTCTTCATATAAGGGCATTCGAAATAAATAAGCATCAGTAGGTCCCTCGTGGTATCTTACAGGTATAGTTAAGCAGGAATCCAAATTTTCCAGATAATGTTGACAAAAATTAGTCGCCTCTTTCAAAAGATATCCCTCTACAATAGACCATTCAGGTCTATTTTTATTGCATACAAATTGTTTCAAAGAGTAGAGGAATCTCTCAACTCGATACATCCATCTATACTCCACACCACCTGCAACTCTATTCTCATATGGTAAATGTATAGTTAGATGAACCATAATGTCAAAGAATGTGGGTGGAAAAATTCTCTCAAGCTTGTAAAGAATAATTGGCATTGATGCTTCAATTTTTTCCATCTATAGTACACTAATTCTTTTTGCACATAAATACTTTAAAAAAATACAAAATTCAATCAACACTTTGGCAACTGGTCTTCGAAGAGTTCTCCTTAGAGAGAGAGGTAAGAGATGTTGGATCAAAGAGTGGTGGTCATGACTTTTAAACCCAACAATCTTTTTTGCTTCAACTTGGACTTTGTTTGATATATTTCAAGAAAAACCATCTGGTAATTTCAAATCTTTGAGAATTGATAAGAAGGCCTCCTTTTCTTTTGCATTCATATTATAAGATGAATGAGGCATAACAAATTGATCATTGTGGATTCCTTTTTTAGGCCAAAGTGTTTTCCTCATATTCAACATTTTCATGTCGAGGCATGCATTCACATTCTCTTTACTGTGACCATTTTTACGCAATAACTGACTAAGAATGTTTTCTGATACATTTTTCTCTATGTGCATTACATCTATATTGTGTCAAATCAACAATGTAAACCAATAAGGAAGCTAAAAAATTACTCTTTTGTTTCCATCCCGCTGGCATTTCAACCCTTCTTTGTTCACTACATTCATCATTTACCTTAGAAAAATTAACACTCTCATGGTTTTCCCACAATTTTAGTATCTTCACCCCAGTAAGATTTTGTGGTGCACTAGCATGCTCCTCCATCCCATTGAAATTTTTCTTATCTACACACTAGGGATGGTTTGAATTTAGAAAATGTCGATGCCTCATATAGACACATTTGCAACTATGTGGAAGATATATAGAACCATGATCAATGCCACAATTAGGGAATGCCTTGTAGCCTTTGGTGCTCCACCAGATAGCATGCCATATGTAGGGAAATCATTGATTGTCCATATAAGTGTTGCTCTCATGTTAAAGAATTCTTTTTTGTTTGCATCATATGTCATTGTTCCATACAACCACAAGCTCTTCAATTCATCAATTAGTGGTTGCAAATATGTATCAATTTTATTAGCAGGAGATTTTGGACCTTCTATGATAAGAGCAACATGAATAGTGATTGTTTCATCACCAACCATGGTGGATAATTGTAGCAAATAAAAACAACATGCCATGTACTCCAGCTACTACCCATTGTCATATTAAAAGGGCTGAAACCATCACTCACAAGGGCGAGTCTTATATTACGAGGATCGACACTAAATGTTGGATGTTTTCTATCAATGTCTTTCCAAGCTATTGAATCTCTAGGATGACTCACCTCATTACTTGTACTATGGGGAAAAGTGTGGTGCGCAACTATAAGTGGAGATAGTTTTTTTGACATAAAAAATCGCTTCAGTCTTGGTGTCAAAGGAAAATATCAAAGTACTTTTGTTGGGATCCTCTTCAGTCTCCATACCCTATTCTTATTTTTCAACCTTTTCCATCTAGAAGATCCACAAGTGGGACAAAAGTTTACATGCACATACTTTTCTCAGAACAAAATACAATCATTTTGATAAGCATGGATTTTTTGATAGTCTAATCCCAAAGTCAACATTATCTTTTTGCATTCATACCAACTCTTTGGCAAAGAATTACCCTCAGGAAAAAATTCATTCAACATCAAGAATAGGGTTGACAATGCACTATTTGTTACATTGAATTTGCATTTGTATTCAAACACCCAAATAATGCAGGACAATTTAGAAAATTTTGAACAACCGAGATATAATTGTTGGCTAGCATCATCTATAACTTTTTGAAATTGTCTTGAATCTTCACTTTGTTCGTCTATAGAATTGTTCATTGAATGGTTTGTATCTACATGGTCATTATGCCCCATTGCATCAAATATAAGTCCAGTCATATCATTTATACATTTAGTTGTTTTATTTACTCCATCCATTTATGAACTTCTATGTGTCTCACCATGACGTGTCCAAGTTGTATAATCCTCTACAAATCCATTTATTATAATATGACTCTTCACATTATACATGTCTCCATAACATCTATTCTCACACTTATTACAAGAGCATCTAACTTCTTTTGTAGATTCCTTTTTAAATGTGAAACTCAAAAATGCATCCACTCCATTCATAAAATGTTGATCACGACATCTATGAAAACATGTCTTTCTATAAGAAATCCAACTTCTATCATTTGTGAAATTCATGTCTTCTATTATTACTACCTCCTGGAAAAAAAGAGATTGTTAGTTTTACTATAAATATTTTTACTTTTTACAATAGCAAAAATAATTTTCAAAATCACTTTTTTGCAAAACTATTCTTATTGGTAATATCAATGCAACGATAATTTTATATTTTCTAGATAACATATCTCATATAGTAAGAAATTATGTTATATTTGGTTTGCTTTTAATTAAATCACATCCAATATCAAGATTTCCATCCAAATTAATACATTGCTTACAAAATTAGCAAAAAAATAGGCCTGAATTTGGAAAATTAGATCAACTTTAGTCATTATGGGGTAGAAATAGGTCTACTTTAGGACCAATTAGGTCAAGACTAGGTAAAAATATGTCTGATTTTGGAAAAATAGATTTGATTTCGTCATATTAGGGACTATTTAGGTTAGGAAAAATTCGGAAAAGTTGGATTTGATTAGTAATGTTATGGTATATCCTAATTCACTCAAGCCTTCAGTGTTGTTTTGTGTAGCATCCTCCTTCCACCCTTCTGCCTCCTCCATCATTATGTGTGTCGTACAGTATCTACTTGTCTACCACCTACAGATCATGCCAAGCTTCAACCTTACGATTTCTAGCATCACAGTCCATAGCCAACCTCCACCTACTTGCCCCCACTACTATCGTGTCAAACCTCCTTCTTCCTCCCTAGATCCCTACTCTTTCCTAAAACTACAAGCTACATCTATCCTCCTCCTTCAAGCCTTTCCATCATTGCTTCCAAATGCAGGTTGGTACAAAGAATACAAATCTGTATGGTATGCCATACCAGTCCATCCTCTAATGCATCACACCTAAATCCCTTCTAGTGAACCAAATATGTCGTGGCAGAGCTAGGATTTCACATTGGATGAGGCACACATGTGTAGAAGTGAATTTTCAAAACCTTCAACTTTGTCAATATTTTTTTTGTTAGAAAGAATGACTCCAAAAAAATGGATTGACCACCTTGGGAGCCAGCCATTTCGATCGAGTTCCTGGCACACTCATTTTATTGGGATTTGAATCCTAAGACGAGTATGAGTGGAATATGAATCCTTTTATTGAGAATTATTGTGCGACATTGTTAAGCTACTCCACACCCCTGAACTTAACAAAGAGTGGATAATGATATATTTTAAATATTCATAATAAATAATGATTCACACACAATCTTAAAGAGAGGCAAAGACACTCTTATTCAATTTCCCTCTCCTTGGAGGCCTAATAACAGCCTCCACACTACAATTAAGAACTGAATAAACAGTTGTAACAATACTATCATTATCGATCATATAATTAATAACTATTAAAAGTGATACTAGTACTATAATTACAAACTATGATATAGGTAAATGTATGGTGGTGAGAACACATATGTGGTATCCTCTACTCGCTTTTTGAAGTGTTATTTTTTGAGACCATCCGCTAGTTTGTTTACCTTATTCTTACTTTGAATTGCCCACCTAAGAAGGACTCAATCCGACACATTCATGAGTCATACAAGGGATAATCAGGTTGAGGGCTCGATGTAATCTTCATGATTATTTTTCAAAGAGTCTCCACAACCACCCACCTAACCTCCCGTCATTAGCTATTTGTAGAGCCACGAAGTTTTTATAGTTCTGCTTCCACTACACTCCTCATCTTCACTTTCTGACCATATTCCAAGATCCATTCACCTCCACCTCCTCTAACTATGGCTGCCACAACTTCTTGGTCCTTGTAAACAAAGGCATCCATGTTGATATATTTTTAAACCAATTGCTGCTGGTTCCATACAATTGACAATGTCTTCCTTGAATTGCACACCTCCGTATTTGTGTACTTCTAGGGCTTGACTATCTCCCCCACTCCTTGATAAACCTGGCTTGGTGTTGTGTCGTATGGTGCATATTTGGTCTAAGGCATGCTTGTTCGTACACTTCTAAACATACGGGCAACTTAGTGCAAATAGTAAACAATGCGCAGTGACCTTTTTTAGATGAGTGAACCAATCAACAACATTGTGTTCATTAAACAGAGTATTAGGTATATTGCCTTGGTAAGCAGCATACAAAAAATTTGACCTAAACACATTTAAAGGATGTAAATTAATGTCCATGTGTTATATACATTAGCGATTGAACAAATTTTTACAAAATCTCTGTATATATTCAGTGAAGCGACCGTTAAAAATTTATAAAGCAACCAACTGTTAACAGAATCCTATAGGAGAATAAATAAACTCAAATAAAGAACTAGCTATGCTATCACTTGCTTTGAACGACAGGAAACGGAACATGTTCGAACTGTCGATGGCTTAACCCGGTAAAGCTGCAGATTACATGTCGGTTCATTATTTGCTAATATGTACATATGAGCTCTTTATATATATGTGTGCAACAATATAATGAATTTGGTACAGATTTATTTAACCACACAGTTTTAGTGTTGCGGATAATATTTTTATGTTAGATATGGCGTGGTTATGATGTACAGTATGTTACTGAGGTTAAAGTCATGATTTTGAAAATTACTACACGATACACCCCCTATTTGATTTTAGAGTCTAATCAAAAACCCTAGGCGGGGTGGCGGCCTAGGATTTTGCGTCGTGGAGGACTCACCTCGGCCGTAGCTTTGTGTATGGAAGCGGAGAAAGGCGCAGATCATCCTGCCTCGTGGGTTAAGACAGGAGGAAACGCGTTGGCGAGACAGGTCGTCTCGGCTAGAAGAGCCAACAGCAACGCAAAGCGGGTCTCATTGGAGGATTCCTTGACAAGCATCAGAGACCTCTTCTATCTAGATGAAGACCAGGAAGATCAGGTTTCTAATATGGTGTCAGGTTGGAGGCGGACGGAGGGGCAACTCCTTCCGCGGGGCGACCAAAATTCTTGGGTGCAGCCTAGGCGGACGGAGGGGCAAGATTTACAGCGGCGAAATCACACATATGGGTTGCAGCAAAGGCGGTCGGAGGGGCAGGAATCATTGCACGGCAATCAGGAATCCTGGATGCTGCATAGAAGGGATACGTCAAGTTTTAGGGTCCCCCATAACGTGTGCTACAGATGCCTTGGAGTAGGTCATTGGCAGGCCACATGTGACAGAAGAAAAGTATGATATAGATGCAAGAAGCCTGGTCACCTCGCGCACAGATGCGCGATGATGTATGAACAGCCACCTAACTTGAGATCGGAGACCGCGTTTCCACCTCTTGGGTCTGCACACGGTTTCCCTGCCAGAGGGGCTCCTCAGCACAACCCTAGACGTGCAAAAGTGATCTTGAAGGAGGGCAACAGTGATCGAAATATGCAGCTTGATCTGCTGGATTATGCTTTCGAAATATCCTGGCCTAGTAATGAGAACAGGGAGGATGTGATGAAGTTCTTGCATACCAGATGGCCTCATGCCACAGACATCTATGAATTTGCTGAAAGGAGAGCTCTGGTGTATCTCCCTTCACTTGAGGAGGTTCGGCGAACCCTTGAATACGGATCGGTCAGGTTCTTCAACAAGGATCTTCCTCTGAAGATGGCGACAGGAGGTTTGGATGCGAAGAAGGATACCTTATGGTTCTGGATTACTGGAATCCCAGTTGTTTGTCGTGATTTAGAATCACTCAAAGAGATTGTATCTGTTTTTGGCACCCTAGTTGATCGACCACTCTGGAGGAAAGGTCGGGAAGATGAGAGGAGAGTCTTAGTCTCGGTGCAGTGCTTCAATGAAGACGTGCCACAATTTATCAACATTGAGATTGGGGACGCGAGGGGAATTGCTAAGCTGATGATAGTAGCCAGAGGCCCTGAAGGAGAGGACATAACTGAGGTGGGTAACGAGCTCGACATTATACCGGGAGCGATCCGTAGGGCTGAGGTTGCACCGGAGATGGTTGTTTCTCAAGCTGGGCGGGCAGTTTCACCGGGAACAGCTACTTTACAGATCAACGCGGAGCATGTTGAAATAGTTGAGAGCACAGTAGAGGCGGGTCAGAAGAGGAGGGTGTTAAATGAGGAAGGGATGAATATCATTCTACCGTACAGGAGCTTGGCAGACTTCATTGAAGATGGTTCCGGACACGCAGAAGGAAGACCCGGACACACAGAAGGAAGACCATCACGAAGAGAGACGAGACAAGGCACCATCGGGGCAGACGCAGGAGGCCAATGGCGCACACAAAGCAGTGGGTTGCAGCGTGACAAAATGAGAGAAAGAGGTCAGGCGGTACGGGAATACATGAGAAGCATGCAGGGTAATGGTTGTCTCTCCGACGGGGACATACCACATGAGAAGGATGGATGGTGGGACTCCTGGGAAACTAGCTCTTAGCTGGTGAAGGAGTCTTTAGTAGATCGGGTGTTTTATGAATCCAAATCCGTACCTTTTTTGGAACATCAGAGGCACGGCTAACAATCAAACGAGGAAGATCCTAGCGAGATTATGTACGAGACACAAACCTATTATAGTAGGGTTGCTTGAACCTATGCTGCATGCTGAGAGAGCAGAAGAGTTACTAGATATTGTGAGACTGGACTGGTGCGTTCATAACGAGGAGGAGCACGGGAAAATATGGGCCTATGTTGATGCTGATCTTGATCCGCGCTTAGTTCTAAAACATAAGCAGCATATCACATTTGAGGTTGGTGATGGGCAGGGAGGAAGGATTTTTGTTTCTGTTATTTATGCTTCTTATTCTATTGTTGAAAGAAGAAGTTTTTGGGAGTCTCTTATTCTTTTGAGTCATGAGGTAGGGAAAGAGCATTGGTTAATTTCGGGTGACTTCAACGTAGTGAGGAAACCAGAAGAGAAGCGAGGTAGGTTTCCTCCTCCTGTACAAGGCATGATGGATTCCGCTGCGTTCATCAATGATCTAGGTCTTGAGGAGCTCTCGTACGAAGGTAGTAGATTCACATGGGTGGACAAGCAGCAGTATACCCCAACGAAGTGGGAAAGGTTGGATAGAGCCTTAGTAAATGGAAGATGGATGAATGATCTGCCCCTCACGTCGTTGTTTCATCTCACTAGATTCCGTATTTCTGATCACTGCCCAATACTCGTCAAGAGTAACCTGGGGGACCAGCGCAGACAACCGACCCCTTTCAGCTTCAGAGCAGCCTGGTTGCAGGACCCATCATGTATCAAGCTTATACAGGACACGTGGAATTCCATAGCTCCAAACGGGGACCCTTCTTTTATTTTGTATAGCAAGTTGAAGGCTACGAGAGTAGCGCTCAAATCCTGGAGTAAGCAAGTTTTTGGCAATATACATCAGAAGATTATAGATTTGGAAGATGTTGTGAAGACCTTGCAGGAAGCTTTTGATGAAAACCCGTCACATGATAATGAGGTGTTGCTCAAAGACGCGGAGTTGGAGTTGGAGGAAAACTGGAGGCTGAACGAACTGATTTGGAAGGAAAAGGCTAAGGTGAAATGGTTGGATGATGGCGACCAAAACTCACCTTTCTTTCACGCTATGGTTAGAGCCAAGAAAAAACGCAGATCGGTACCTAAGTTGTATACACCGGAGGGACAGGTTTTTGAAGATAAAGGCTTGATGGCTAGAGCTGCGGCGGATTTCTATAGAAAGATGTACGAGGAGGATTCTTCCCTATCGGAACATGATGTGCATGCCTTCGTTGATCTTCTCCCTCAATTTGTTCTTATGGATGAGAGTGCGACTCTCACCGCAGCTCCGACGCGGGAGGAGATTTTCTCTACGTGTAATATGATGGACGTAGATGTGGCTCCGGGACCGGACGGTTTCATTGTCGCGTTCCTAAGAGCAGCTTGGGACATTATTGTTGATGATATGGTTGCTTTTGCTAATTTTTTCTTTCAGGGTGGTCGTTGTCATAGAAGTTTCTTCTGCTGCAGAATTGTCCTAATCCCAAAGAATCAGACGGCGTCTATGCTGGGCAAGGACTTCCGCCCTATCTCAATCGAAAATGTTATTGCAAGGGTGTTTGCCAGAGTGATTAGCAACCGCTTATCTGCCATCCTTCCGTCTTTGATTGGTCCCCATCAAGGTGCTTATGTTCAAGGCCGAGATATAGTGAATCATATAAAGCTCGCCAGAGAGATCACTTATGATATCAACAAAGGAGGGGAATATCCGAATGTGGTGGTAAAGTATGACATCTCTAAAGCATACGATACTATGTCTTGGAAGTTTCTCAGGAAAGTCCTTGATCGTGTTGGGTTGACGGATCAAGCGATTAGTTTATGCATGGAATTCTTTGTGAGATCTTGGGCCACTGTAACGATTAATGATTTTACAACTGGCTTCTTTTCGTGCGGTAGAGGGCTGAAGCAAGGAAACCCGTTATCACCTCTTTTATTCATCCTGTTTGAAGAGGCATTGGGCAGGCGGTTGAACCAGGAAGTACAGAGGCAGAGTTTCTCACGTTACATCACACGAGGAAGAGGTGCAGCGCCACCTATTTTTATGTATGCGGATGATCTTCTAGTGTTTTTCAATGGTTCACCTGGAAGTGGGCAAATCATTAATGATATCCTTACTCAGTATGGTAGAGCATCGGGCCAGATGTTGAATAGATTAAAGTCAGGTTTTCTGTGTGGGTCCAATGAAAGAGTCACCATTGACAGAATTGCAGCAGAATTGGGGGTTCCCAGATTGGAGGATTCGTTCACATATCTCGGCGTTCCTATCATTGTGGGCAGACAACGAATATCTCACTTCGATTTCTTAATTGAGAAGGTGACTGATAAAGTGGCTGCGTGGAAGTCCAAGTTTCTATCTTTCGCAGGGAGGCGGTTACTAATTAAGCATGTCCTTAATTCTACGACTTTACATATTGTTGCAGCAACGGATTTGCCGGCGGGCATTTTGAAAAGAATCAACTACATCTTCTCTTGCTTCTTATGGTCGGATAGGCGGAATCGTTCCAGGAGAGCCTGGGTTGCATGGGATCGTTTAACCAGTCCCACGCAATCTAGCAGTCTAAACATCCTGTCTTTACAGCTCACGGCTAAGGCCTTTAGATTTAAAGCTTGTTGGGAGATCATGCAAGGTACTTCAGCCTGGGCCGAGTTCATGAAAGATAAATACAAGTCGGAGTATAAGAATCAGTCTGGGTGTTTCCCTTCCTATTTGAAGAAAAGCTCTTTTGCATCACCCTACTGGAAGAAGTTGTGGGTCACTTTCCCTGAGGTTATTCCAAGATGTAGGTGGCTTGTAGGTAAAGGAGATATCTCTTTCTGGGAATCGAGATGGTGTCAGGATATCATGCAGGACTTTGCTATCAGACAGGCGGACATTCAGCTTGACATGAAGGTCAACGATTTATGGCAGGAGGGGGTAGGTTGGGACTGGAATACCCTATACAACATTATTTCTCAAGAAGGTATTGAGCAGATACAGATGTCCATGGCTGCGGTTTCAGATGAGGCGGATTGTCTGGTTTGGACACCTACAGACAAGGGGTCTTTTAGCCTTCGTTCTGCGAAGAATCTCATTTCTCAAACTCATCCTATGCACGGTGTTCACAGTGGGGATGTAGACTGGATCTGGTCCACCGCTGTCCCTAGAGCAAGTGTGGTTTTCTGGAAGGCTATTAATGGTGTGTTTCCTACTGCCGATCGTATCAAAAGTTGTAGAATTCCCTTGGCCTCCATGTGTGCCTGCTGCGATCAGCCTGAAGAAGAATCGATGGAGCATCTTTTGTTTGAGGGGCAGTTCGCCGATGCTTTCTGGGAAAGATTTGAAGAGATTTTTGACTATAGACCTCGTTCTATTGCTAGCTTGAAGCTGTTAAAGCCTTCCAGGATTCCGGAGGTGTGGTTCCGAAATGAGATGACAATTCTCATTCTTTGGATGGTTTGGCGAGCCAGATGTGATATGCGTTTTCAGCAGAAGCACATCAGACCTGCGAAGAGGTGGGATGACATTTGTTTTATCCTTAATAGAGCTGCGTCTAAGAAAAAGTTTAGTAAATCAAAAGACGAGCAGATGACAAAGAAGTTGGCAGCAGCTGGTTTTGACGTTCACAGTTTTAGAATCGCCGCAATTGAGCTGGTTAGATGGGTACCACCGGACATGGCCAACCTCAAATTGAACCTCACCATCGGAGTGGGCAAAGACATGACGGGCTCTCAGCGTAGATGGACTGTTGGGATAGTGAGGAACAGACACGGGTATGTAAGGCTTGCCTTCCGCTTCTGGCTGTTGGAGAAAGATTATCATGTGGCTTATTTGCAAGCCTGTCTCATTGCCTTAAAGGTCTCAAATGACCATAATTTGACGATCTCTTGCTTTGAGGTTGATGATAGGGAAACTCTTAACTGCATTTGGAATGGTGTTGTGGGCCCATGGAGAGCTTTTTCTTATCTAGCGGAGATTCGGAATGTCATGAAGGAAGAAGCTATTATGGGTTTTATGGTCCCTAAAAGTATTAACTCCACTTCGGGCAGCTTGGGAATGTGGGGAAACCAGCTTGAGCATGGTAAAGTCTGGACCGATCAAAGTGATCTTCCTATGCGCATTAGAGGTATGATCTACCTGGAGAAAAAAAGAGTGTCGTATATTATTAAAAGATGGACGCATTGTTGATGTTGTGTTATGCGTTTCTCTTTGTCTGAGGGTTTCCTTGTTTTTTTTTTGGTAGGATGTTTTGAGGGGTTGGGGAGCACACCTGCAATTTTATGAGCAGGAGTTGTATATTTTTGGTGTGTTTGCCTACACGAGGAGGGTAGGGTGAATAAAAGTTCCTCCTGGCTTAATTAAAAAAAAAAATACACCCCCTATTATTCCTAACTCCATATACCAAAAGTCCAACCCAAGGAAGACCAAATGCAAACTAAAAAGAATGTGTAAAATATGAACAAAAACGAATAAAAAAATTTGTACTTGGACATAGTGTTCTCTGTGTTACTTTGTTTCTTGTGCTTTGCAGTAACTCCCTTTGAGCAGAGTTTGTGCTTCCCTAATTGGTAGACCAGGCCACTATTTATCCCTTTACGAAGGAAAAAAACTGAAAGATGTGTTGTTACGAAGGTAAAAAATGTTTCTTGTTTGAATAGGAATCCAGAATGATTCGGAATAAGAATAGAATAATGGAAGAAGGCATGACTTGTAATAAAAGTTTGGTACACCGAGAAAATAGTAACGTTTACCTTCTGTTAGGATTTAATAGGACATTTCCTATCGGAAGGTAGAGATAGGCATCACATTGAACGTGATTTTGGTACCAACCAGAAAAGTTTCCAAATCAGTTAGGACTTTCAATTTAATAGGAAAAAAACTAACTTCATTGCTTTCCTATTACAAAATTGAAGAGAAAAGACAACAGAGAGGCGAAACTTCTAGGCACACTGCAGTACTTACTAGTTTGACGATTTCCAATAGAAAACGGGTAAGGCACATCTGTAAAGAAAATCGTAATTTGAAATGGAGTGCTCACAGAATTCAGTATAAGAATTGCAAATTTCAGATAAAATAGGTAAGTCACCGGTCTCATAGGACCGCAAGATAGCTCTGCCACTGCCTCAAGTGGTCCTAGCGGGAGGAAGGTTTATAAACTACCTGAAACCATTCCCCCCTCCCCCCGGATCACCCGCCGTCCCCTTTGTTGTTGTGGGCGTCGGCGTGCTATGGCCTTCTGATGCGAGGCGCTAGTATTTCTAATGCAATCCTCTTCCACTTCGTCCTCTGTGCGCCGTCTACCAATTCAGGTAGCAATTTTGCCATTTTGGTGAGCAGGCGAGATTGAGATTGTGAATCGGTCGTCCACTTCTTGCTAGTTGCTGCAAGTCCAAGTCTTTCAATGATGGGGCTTGCTATGAGAGCCTGAACCGGCCGGTGCCTATATATATGTCCCATTATCCGGGCGAGCAGCTTCGTGGTAGAGGGGGCGGCAGAGAATGCGGGAGCAAGAGACTGGATAATGGGGATGGATTCGGAAGCGCGCGACGGATCACGAATAGTCTTTGGACTGCAGCCGTTAGATCTGGAAGTTGAAAGAAAGCCGTCCGATCAATGTTTAATAGCGGGAGTTTTTCACTAATTTTTGGGTTGCCACCAGACCTCGTCACCTCTATCAGTATCACGGATAGCGTGTGAACGGGCCTGTCACGCAAAACAGACTTTGTTGCAGTATACCGTGCAGGTGTCTCTCCCGCCACAGCTCAAGAATCAAGATCCTGAACTGTGCACTTGGCCTGGAACAGCACCGTATGTGTGCGGATATTTGTGGTGTGAACTTCTGCAATTATGGGAGACATGATGAAGAGACCCGTGTTGACATAACATTTGGTTCTCTGTTCGAATCCCTTTAATTGCTTTATAGTTGTTGCCGAAGGGAATGTGATAATAAAATCACTATTTTTACAATCAGAATTAAACTTGCTGCTTCAACGTTAAAATTGCCGGTATAATTTTCTATAAAAAAATTATTTTATCGTTCTCATTTCACTATGTTGGCTATCAGATTGGCGTTCGCAGTAAAGTCAATGGTTTTTTTCCAAGGAAATGTACAGTGAAGTTTAAACGAAAATGTTGCATGCCGAAACGTTGTCTGATGCTGCCACATACACATTCATCAGATTACTACTACGCTAATCAAGCGATTCAATACATAGGATACGAAAGGATGCGTCATAAAGTGTCCTACCAGTGACATTCTCGCCTGTCTACAAATAAACTTGATGGACGCAGCAGAAAGCCCCCCTTTTGACTCGTTGCAGTCATCCACGAACTTGATCGCAGCAAGAAGCGCACGTTCCGCGTTATCGAGGTGATCGTCAGGCAGTGTTCTAGATCCTGGAATGCAGCCTAGGAGCTTCACGGCGAAGAACAAATCAATGATTACCCGGGTAGTGATATAGATATCCTTCTTCTCCTCATCGTTTTTACTCAAACTGTAGTCGAACAGCCAACCCATGAACCACTGCAGGATCTTGGTCATGATGGAGCCGCTCTGAGCCGCCGCGTTTCCCGTGGACGATGCAAAGCCAGATGGCAGCAAAGAAGTGACCCGCGTCAATGCAGAGAACGCAACAGTGAAGGACAAATAGGAGACCGAAAAGATCAGCCCGAGCAGCTTGCTGACCGCCCATATCCCGAGATATGTTGTTGGCCCTGCCAGTTGCTTGACAGTCGGGGTTGCCTTTTCTGCGCCCAGAGTGTAGACGAGGAGGACAGCTAAACTCATTAAGCAGATCGCCGCTGCCACCTCCAGCCGGCTGAGTGACGGTGACCTGCAAGGCCGGAGGTACAGCACAGATGATTGATTCATGGAGGTTAACCGACAAGAGCTAAGAGACTGCATCATGGTGTATGAAGACAGAGGCTCTACGCAATATTGCTCTTCTACTTATCATGGTATATAGCATATATGCATTAATGGATGGATTTTGCTGGTATGCCGTTGACTTGCCAGTTTGCAACGAAGCAACCATATAATTGATTCATCATCAGGCGTGCTGTATTCTACCTTCTCCATGTGAAACATGAGGAATCTAACAACTGAAATCACATGAAGGCCCGAGGGACAGGTTTACTTGGACGACAAACTCTGAACAAGCAGTTAGAACCGATATGACAGGTCGCACTAAATTGTTTAGAATTGAAGCCTCCCTGGTGTCCGGTAGGCACGGTGTAGTCTTTTTATTTTGGATAAACATCCGTTTCGAATGCTATTGCATACACCTACAGAACCGAACGAACACTACACGGGGTATGATGAACCCCAAAACATTCGTCGGGGAAAAGAGCAAAACTGAGAATTGAGCACCCCTAAAAGAAGTGGAAAAAGAAAAACATAAGGAGGATCAGAGCAAGTGATGAGTCAAACATTGGGGTGGACTTTTCGTTAATACCAATCCACTATCACACAGTCTAAACGAGAAATTATCATTATCAACTATATATGAAGTAAGACATGTGACAACAACTTTCCTCAAAGATCCATGTATCACCATGCAATAAAACCATCTCCGTATTCTCTTCAAAGCTACATCTAGGAAGATGGTAAAGGCCGGAGAAGAGGTCTTCACTTTGAAACTCGAAGTTGCACCACTTACAATCACAATATTTTCAAAAAATATAGGGAATTGTATATATTAGGTATGATGTTTGTTTTGTTTTTGTTAGAGTTCTCAAAGATTTATTATTTCTCTAGGCTGTGTTTGTTACGTGGTGAATAAAAGAGAGAGGAATGATGGTGAAACAAAAAATATAGTTTGTTTGCCACGGTGTTAGGGAATCATGGTGAATGTGTGGTGAATTTTGGTTTATTTTTGTCCCCATAAAAAAATACGGTGCATCATGGTGAAAGAAATTTCTTTCAAAACTCAACTGCTTATTTAGACACATATGTAAGAAAAAGTTTAATAAATATGATTCTAACTTGTGTATGATATTTTTTTTTAATTCCCCCTCTCCATCCCAATAACAATGTAACAAACATCATTATTTAAGTATTTCACCATTCCTATCCCTTTTTTTTGGGGTGGGGGTGGGGGGGGGGGTAAGTCAGGCGGTTATTTTATTCATCTTGCCCACCTCGTGCAAGCAAAAATAAACTGGAGTCACATTTTTTTTAGATTTGCAAATATTTAAACATGGTAGTACTACTACAATTACATAAATGTACCTGACCCGTGCCAAGTACTTCTTTGGGGGATGTTTCATAATGGGAAAATCCATTGCTATGTTGCATATGGTGTTTTGCTCGGGTATCTGCCATCATATTACTCTCTCTTTCCCTAAAGGTGACTAAAATGGACGACTTCTTTAGCAATTATATTGGCATAATGGGGGTATCTTCTGTAATCGTTCTAGATCATGATAGATGTTTGTTGATTATCTGTTTCAATAGCATCTTCCTGCGTGGAGCACACCAAAATGATTTTCACTGCCAGGGCAATGGCCATAAGTTCAACTTCCAGAGGGGTGTCCGTCTTGATCAAATGAACTTTGCCTCCCGACCAGTTGTCTCTGTAATCTCGGATAACGACAGCTATAGAACCCCTCCCTTTCTTCCAAACAACATCTATATTGAAGTACACGACTCCTGGGTTGAGATTTCGTCGTTGAGGTTGTCTGATGTAGATTGTATGGTTTTGCGTGACTGTCCAGGCAGATGATGACATGGTGGCTTCTTGGTTGATGAAATTGATTTGGCGTTGTAAGTTGGTTTCTTTCCCTTCAAATATCCAGAGATTGTGTTGTTTCCATAAGCTCTAGCACACGATGAGGAACAAGTTTATGTGCTTCTCTAGGGCCTTGATGTTCTGATTAATCCATGTAGCGCATCTCGGTGATCCGCCTCCTCTTCCAAAAGCACTGCTCAGAATCCCAATCCTAAAATCTACCATTAAACAAAACCCAATGCCTAATGTATTCCAAGCTCCTTCTATCTCTCTTGAATCCAGATAAATAACTAGCTCTCTCTTTTATTTTATGCATGACATTAGAATATTCTTCTTCTGACACCAACTGCTTATTTCTATGACGGTAGGCTGCACAATAATAACTGCTACTTTTATATTATATCCATATTAGTAATTATTGCTTACTCCAATTTGTTTATAAATTATTCAAATCCGCAAGACCTTTCTTAGAGATCTAATGTTTCGATACTGAATTTGTCTTTCTTGTCTCTCACCCTCTTCCTACGGATCGGTCCAAGATGTAGTGATGGATCTCCACAATGGAAGTACCTGAAGCGATTGGGATCACAATACACTTAAAAAGTAGAGCATTTGGTCTATGGCTACAAAGCCACAACCATTTCCAGACCCAAAGGACCGCCAACATAATTTTTTTTATCATTTTTCCATCGTTTTCTAAATAAAACCTCGATCATCGTTATTTTTACCCGAGATGATTAAAGAGGTTGCAATATCGTCCATCGGGCGGGATGAGGGTGTTAGTACTTCTCTACTCGTAACAAGATCGCCAAATCTAATCTATTAATTATAGATAACTTTCTTAGCCATCCTTAGGATGCAGTCAAATGGGCTTTTTTATGTTTTCTCACTGATTTAAATATCCACCTTTGTTTTTTCCATTTTTACTTACAAAATTGGGTGTTGACTCTTAGCTTTATCGATTTATAAGTTTCTCATGTTTTTTTGTTGTTCTCACAATCGTAGGATCTATTGGGATTTTTAGGCTAGGTACAATAGATTGGAGACTCCACCGGGGGAATTGTGTTTTTCTTTTCATCATCTTATGTTTTTTCGATCGATTGAGGCTTCTATTTTTATTCATTTTTATTTTGTTCCTTCTAATCTCTTTTTGAAATCAAAGTTTTTCCAAAAGATTTTTTTTAACCTACTGATTGGAGCAATCTGCCATAAAAATAGCTAAATAAAGTTTTTTTTCAAAAAAAATTCCCTATATAAAATGGCAGAATACTCTACACCAACAAAAAGAAAGTTTTTTTATCTTTATTGTCTTCTTTTATTTTTGTGGATCCCAATGAAAATGGTATAGTCATTTGTTCTACTAGTGAAAAAAATTACATTGGTTTTTTATCGCTTGAATTGTTGACAGTACAACAATTGACATATTTTATATCAGTTAACCTCTGCTTGCCTTCCAGGGTTTGCCCCGCTTCCCTTTCAGGTTTAACTTCCTCTTCCTTCCATTTTTTTCTTTTTCTTTCACGTTTTTTTTTATTTGTAGTAGAAAAACACAATAAGGAAAGAGAGAAAAGGATGCAAGTGGTCTTCAGGATAAGCAAGATCTTCTCATTTTTAATAATTGCATGATTGTTGCTTTATGTGTCTATTAATCTCTTTCATGCTTTATTATTCTATACAATGCACACTTAAAGACCCATGCATTATGGTACGGGTGTCAACACTCATGTTAGATCCCTGAATGTAACACCCCAAAGTTTTGCACACATGCACATGAGAGGAAGCATCAATTCCTAACTCATAATATTGATTGGGTGTCACATACATTGAATATCATGCATCAAGAACAATTGAAATATAACCAGCACTAAACATAGTTTTCATTCTCATTCTCAAAAGTTTACATGAAAAGGGAAACTAAATACATCTTATGACATCTTTCAGAGATCTAAATACAAATAAGTATATCTTAAAACATGAATGTAAACTAAGGCAGATAATGGCACCCAACCAAGGCACTCTAGTCTTTCATTGTATCATACTTATCCTTAGCATGATGTCTTAGTCCTCCTCTTCTCAACACCTGCGGTCATCTCATCCCCAGTCATGCAAAGCAGTGTACAACATGTGAGTGGCACTGAGTAGTTATACATGAAAATAACTTATACTTGAAATGACATAAAAATTACTTGAAACATGAGTTCTTAACATGATTACTTGAAGTCTTAAGTAAAATGACATGAATACATATATTTTATCTTGAGTTAATATAGTCACTCTCCAGAATGCATCATAGTGCTCATAACACTGGTTAAGGCTCACATAAGGCCGGATAAGGCTCATTAAGGCTCACATAAGGCAGGTTAAGGCTCACATAATTCTCCCATAGAGATCATAAGGCCGGTTAAGGCTCACTTAAACATGATTGAAAGATCTATATTAACATAGCATAATGTCTTAATTCAGTAAACATGATTATCATAATTTCATAATTCTATAAACATGATTATCATGATCTCGTGATCCATTAGCATGGTAGTAATATATAATATTTCATTTGCAATCATAAACATGAAAATAGTAGCAAACATATATTCTTAACATGAGTATGATTTTCCATAAGCATATAATGAGTACTAATGTTCTCATACTTTTATTGAGCCATTATGAGTACATAAGCGAATAAAATAAACCCTAAACCCTAATTTATTACTCAGTGTGCATGACTACTCACCTTATCTTGAGGAGGCTTACTAACTGTGACTTGAATCATGATCAACCCTAGTTGTCCTGTACAACATATACATACATTATTTACCATGATTAAACCAAGGGTTTTAAGGTTTTCAATAGAGAATGGAAAGTAGATTGAGAATCTGGATCTGAACCTAGGACCATAAGATAGATCTAAAGAAATTGATCAAAATCCATATATGGTTCATAGTCATTTGAGCTCGGTAGCTATATTTATGAATATCTAATATGGGGTTAAATTTGACCAATCACGAAAGCGGGAAAAAGATTTTAAAACCTTTTCTAGAAATCGATTAAATAAAACCAGGAGGAAGACCATGTTACCCTCACATTATGCACCCAAACTAGGCATTGTGACATGGCAAAGTGGTGAAATCACCCAAGATCAAACCAAGGTGAAACATTAAAATGATAAGTGGAAAGACTATGATAACATATCAGGTTTGTGACAAATAAAGATGAAAACAAGAGAATTATTTCTTAATCACCAATTTCCAGGTTCCTACCAAGACCGGATAGGGGAAAAGGGAGCAGGTGCTATGATCTTGAGGATGAACTCGTGATCATGGGAAGCTAGTATTGGATACCATGGCCACTGACTTCACCGTGGTCGCCTGACATCAGAGACTCATGACTTGGGAACTGAGGTGGTTGGAAATGTTGAAGTCCTTTTTCTCCATGGTAGGAGGAACCAAGAAGGTGATAATGGAAAGAACAACCTAAAACTCACAACTAAAGTAACTGGGTACCTTCATCATGACTCAGCGAACCTAGGGGAGGAATCCCCATGGAAAGAAGACCAAAACAACCTAAAACCATATCCAATTCACAAGAACAACAAAAAAGGTCCACACTTAAAACATGGTCTCAGTAGATAAGAGGGAAAACTAATTATGCATTTGGATTCCTGGTAACCTTCTAAGGTGGAAGACATCATTTCTATGATGTGATCCTGGTCGTGAGACCATGTCAGATGCTGGAACCTCTTGACATGAAACTAGGTTGTGGGTACATAACTAGGATAAGTTGAGAAGGATAAGGACATATTAAAAACAATCAATAGAGTGCCACAAAGATTACATGAGGCTTAATTGAACTAGGGTAGCTTGGGCTTCCTATTCAATCTCATTGACACTGGAGAAGTGACCAGCACTATGGTGATGTCTCAAGACATCTTGGATGCAATTGACTATAGAGGAGAGTTATATGGAGTCCATTGAAGGTTTTTGGGTCACTGGTTGTAGGTCTGATGCAACCTAGTTTCCTGGGGGTGGCAGTTGTGTCACCTGAAGGTGGAGGAGATTTTGGGCATTTTCTCTAGCATATGAGTTAGGGATTGAGTGGAGTCTCATTGAACTCAGAATGATTTCCTGAGTCTATTAGTGGTGATAAAGTTGGAAATCGTGAAGTACTGAGTGAGAGGGATGGACCGCGAGATCGGGGAAGATGTTGGGTATTTTTAGCCATCTCTGCAATCTTTACGTGAGGAACTAGACAAAGTCTCGTCCTGCAGATCCCCATCCTACGATTCTTGGTGAACCAGTGATAATTGTATAGTGTGTGATGCGCTGCCAAGATAAGGATTTGATGTAGAAGGATATAATAAAATTCATTATTATATATCTTGGTCAATCAATCCCATACATTTATTATTTTCTTCTTATAATCATTTGACTTAGCTAGGGTCACCTAAATAAAATGAACTTTGTCATTTTTTCTAAGCAAGAACTAAGGATTTCAAATATCAACTCAAATCTTACATTTGACTTATGAAGATACATGCTTTACATGATTAGGCATCTAGGATACTTAATGCACTAACGATCATTAATCATGGGTTACATTACCAAAATATAAAGTGAAACTCTAGTGTCTTACATTATTTCAAAATTTGTAACTTACATTACTAGAAATATTTATTCTGAACTTAAATTCTAGGGGTGTTACAATACTACCCACCTTAAATAAATTTTGGTCCTTGGAATTTGTATGAACTAAAATGGTGCTACCCACCTTAGGGTTTAACATATATGTACACTAATAATTTAATCTTGTCCTAACATTTCATAAGTCTATATGAACATATTCATGATATGACATTCACATGGATAATTGGTGCATTATTGTTAACATGATTAGTAAAACAAACGAGTACATGGGTTACTAACTGGACTTGAATCTAACCATACTTTCATTACCTACCATGAAAACAAAAGTGTTCATGTTTATTTATCATTATCCTAATCGTATTACTCAAAGTTAATGAGTTAACTAAGGTGAGTTCTCCACATATCTTGTCACTAAAGTGCTCATTGCTCCAAAGAGATCATTTACCTTGGAGAATCACTTAATTAACATTACTTTCTTAAAATATAATCTTATTAACCTTCTTGATCCTCATGACTTAATCATAATTGTATTTAACATCTTATCTTGGCATAAATGATGGATTTCACTAACCAATTGTATTAGGTTTAGATAGCTCCCTAATTTAATTCCTATGTATTAACCAAATTTATGGAATCCCTAGATATGTGTTGATCAAGCACATACCCAACAATGTGAGACATTATCCAGATACTCTCCATAACCTAATAGTGCACATGTCCCATAGCACATGCACTAATAAGCAATAAAGATACACATAATAAGTCATTATGATAATGGCATGCTCTCTACACTTCTCAATTGGTTGGCCAAACCATTGAGAAATTAGAGGACATATCATATGTGAAAGTCAATAAACAAGATCCAAACTAGATGAACATCTATTCCTAATTATCATGGCTTCATGTACATAAACCTCATGACTTAAAATTTCTAATCATGGTTTTCTATCTCTAACCACTCATGGGATATTCACTCTTACCTCCTGAGTCAGTTTCCTCAATATTAGAAACATTAGTAGATCTTAACCTAGTGGACTTAAAGGAATATTGAACTTATTGAGAACCATGAAAGTGTTTGGTGACCAATTATCATTTTTTCTCTGATACCAAGTTGTAACACCCCAATTTTTTGCACTCATGCACATGAGTGGAAGCGTAAATTCCTAACTCATAATATTTATTGGGTGTCACATACATTTAATATCATGCATCAAGAACAATTGAAATATAACTAGCACATAACATAGTTTTCATTCTCATTCCCAAAATTTTACATGTAATATAACATCTTTCATAGATCTAAACATAAATAAGTATATCTTTGTAACATACTAAATCTCAGGGTCTTCCCTACAATTTACCCATATTCTATCTTTTCATTTCTTTCAATTCCTTTTGGACCAATTTCATAAATTTCCCTTCTTTTATATTCTTTTTGGACTCCTTGTGCAATTTGAGCACAATTCAATGTTGAAATTACCTTTTTCCCTCATTTATATAAATGGAGGGGTGTTTGCACAAATAACCCACTTAAGGTAATAATCAAGGACTAATTATGCAAGATGGAGTTTTATGAGAGAGAATAAGTGGATAATGTTTATTTGGAACTTTTTGGATAAATATATTAGTAATAATGTGTATTTGAGTTAATATATGAGAGTAATTAACCTTTTTCTTTCTCTCTCCTCCATATGGACCTTAATGCATTAATTAGAGGATATTATGATGAGATATGACCCCTAATATTTATATGTATCTAATATCTCGAATTTCACTCATATAATCCATTAAAACAAGTCTTTTCATATAACTCATTCATTTTAATATATTAATATACACTTTAATGAGCAATATATTTATTAAGGGCCAAATAATTACTAAAACGAGAAATTAATTGCATAGCATTGTTCTAGACTTTAATGTGAGCTAATGGTTCAAATTTTGTGGCTTTTAGAGTTGGTTTGACCCCTCAAAACTATTTTATACGCTTTTAATATAGTGTAAATTAAAATGGTGAATAATAACCCACCTTCATACCTCACTCTTATCATGGGCTAATTAATCTTGAAAATGCATGTAATTAGTGAGTGGAGAACTCTTGGACTCCAAATCTCGGATTTGGGAACCAAGGGTTGCTTATAAAAGCAACACATAATTATTTGCTCAAGCATTATATTAATATATGCTTTAATAATAAAAATAATTATTGGAGGCCAAAGGTTGGGTGAAACGAAAATATAATTATATAGAATGAATCTAGATGTCATTAGCAACCTGGGGCTAAAATTTGAGGTTAATTGGAGCTCGTTTGACCTTCCAAATGCATTAAACAAGTTTTCAATAAAATGTGACATAATAGCCATCGATATAATAGCTATGCACATCATTTAAGCCAAAGTTTGGCTTAAATGGCTGTCACGCGTGCCTGGTCTATCATGGATCATGACCCAACGATCCAGGTTGGATGAGGATCCCATCCAACGGTAGGCGCTTTGTCTCCTACCTTGGATTAACCGAAACAGTAGCCGGGAAGACGTGGCTCGCTTCCTCTCCACCTTTCTCCCTCGTTTCTCCATTTTTTCTTGTACTTTCTTCACCTACAGGTTTGTAGCGACCCCCCGGTTCATTTGAGGCCTAACTCATCCAGCGAGGCTCAGCGTAGCCAAAATGCCAAGCGGCGCCAACCAAGGCCTCTCACGGCCACCTCCTTTCCGCATCCACATTGATCCACACCTATAAGTTACCTCCTACACAGCTGCGTGGGCCCCTTAGAAACTTTCCCATCCCATAGATTTTGTCCGAGAACGTGTGTGTAGCCGGCGACGTGGAGCTTTTTCAGCTGTACTTGTGGCGCCTCTCCCCAGTGCTAGGTAGCTTGTGCATCAAAATAGATTGGTCTGGTGAGTTCGTCATTCGATTCTCTTCGTTTCGAGTACCTTTACGCACTGTTTGGTTGAGAAACGCAAAAACGCCCAAAATACCTAGCTACACCCACGGCGCCATGGCTGCGCTAGAGCTTGAAAAAGCTCAGGTGCATTTTACTTTTTTGCCCCCGCGCGCGCCCTCCTTTCCTTGTTCTCTCGCAAAGGGCAGTTTCGTCATCCGAATCTTTGCTTTTCAACCCATGTAGCAATTATCTAAATTCTGATTGGTCCGTTTTTTTTAATTCGTAGAAAATTGCTCGGACATCAAAAAAATATAAATAAATAGTCGTTAGAAAGGATTTTTTGAGTAGAATCCAATTTTGTAGTTTTTGAAGCCTGATTCTAAATTATTTTTAGAAGTTTCCCTAAGATACTCTTTTGATGATTTAAATGTTCTAAAATGCATAAGTAATTCATTTTAAGTCCAATTTGTAAAATAAAATATGTTTTTCTAATCACTAAATTCTAAGTAATGTCTTGGTCTAAGTTTTGGGTCTCAAATCGAAGGTTTTCCTAAAAAGGTTTAAAAATGGGTTTTTCTTTATATCTTTATGCTTAACACATCCTAATACATGATAGTGTTTGCAACTAGGGAAAATGGAATGGTGATACAATCAACTTGGTAAAGTTTGTGGTAATGAATCTAGATCAGGTATGTGACCCCTATGTACTTGAAGCCTATTTTAGTATGTGGAACCTATTTATGTGAACATCTATGATGAATGTGAAATCTATGTGGAATGTATATGTGCAAATTACCTATCCTTCAGTTGGTCTCTTATCCAACCCTACCTTAAAGATATGCTAGCCTTGTTATCCTTCTACATGACTTTATTTGGCTCTTTACTTATTTTATGCTTCTAATGCCATTGTGGCTCATTCATTTGAATCATGTGAATCTTGCTACTACATATGTTATCTCATTTACTTAGAAATGCTTAAATCTTTCTATACCCTATGTTGGCTCCTTCATGTGGTTTATTCGTGAGTTTTATTCCCAAAATGCTATGATGCAAATGTTACTTTTATATTTTCACTACTGCCAAGTGAACTATTAAGCATGATCTATTTTAGGCCAAATGACAATGTAGTGTACATGAGTACAAACCACCCACAGGGCACTGAGGTTTTAGTCCTCCTACTGGACACTGGGGTTTTAGTCCCCCTGTCATTTTATATTAGGCATTGGGGTTTTAGTCCCCCTGCCACTTTATATAGGTACTGGGGTTTTAGTCCCCCTGCCACTGGTGAGGTCCGGTAGGTGCCTCACCCTACATTGGGATGAGTTTGTGTCATAATATATTTATGATGTGTGATTATTATTGTGGTGATTGATTATGGCAGTTCTCTAATTCTTATTTGAATATTTGTATGATTCTCTTAAAATCTTGTAGCATAGAGAATCTTTTATTATGCAATGTTGTTGACTATTACTTGTCCTATTCCTTTTGATTGACACATACTTTTATCCTTCTTTTGTTGGATGATCCCAACCATCCAGTTATAGGATCAGAGTGCGCAGCTGAAGCTTGGTGAACCTAAGGCGAAGGATAGGACAAGAAGAAAAGGAACATATAGCTTGCATGTACATAGTTGCCTTTATATATTAAGTTGTTTTGTTTGGAGACAATATTGGCTTAGTCTAAGTCTTCCTCTACCTAGATCCTATGTTTTGTATAAAGTTGTACTTCCTTTATTGAAATTTTGTAATTTACTCTTTATACATTTTGAATAAATTCAAGTTTTATTTCTTCCGCTGCTACACAATTGATGTACTTGTTTATCATGTTTTATAGTAGAGACTTGGTCTTTACAGCATGGTATCAGAGCATCAAGGTAGTCAGATTCTTGACTAATTCAAATTGTCTCCTAGATAGAACCCTTATCATATATAGTTTCTTTAGTAAGTTTTTCACCTTAGGGTTGACCTATAATGAAAGTTTAATTTAGGATTATAATAACTTCATAATTAGAAATAAAATTTGTCAACTTTTTGGTGAATTGTCTATTGAGAAGCTATTAGAGCAAGAAGTTGAAAGTGATGGTGTCTAGAAAGGGTCAGAGCTTGGGGGCTGGCAATATTTTCCTCCACCCCACTAGCTTGGTAACGAGGACTCCTGAGCTCATATGACCTGGCCTGGCCTGATCTGATACCGAAAGCTCAAAATAGTCTATCTTTGGGCATGTTGCCTAATTGTTGAATACCTTAGAAAAACCATAAGTGATGATTTGATCTCTTACACAAAAATCATCCTTAAATACCTTATACTCCTATGTTTAGGGTTTAGTGTACCCTATGTTACACCCTGAAGCTTGGTTAGTAAATCCTTTTAGTGTTGAGTTTTATGTACCCTTTTACCCTTAGCTTAGTTTGACTTAGTTGACCCTTTTTAAGGGGTGGAGTGAGGGTAATGATGTTGGTACCCTATTTGGTTTTGCAAATCTGATTTCGAGGACGAAATCCCTTTTAGGGGGATGGAATCCCAATTAAAAGCAAAATCATATACCTTTTGAGTTAGAAACCCTATCTATGTGGACATATGTACATAATAACTTATGTGAACAAGAATTTACCAAACACATTATACTTGTAATTCAACTTGTTTGTTTATACACACATGAATATGTAGTAAGTCATATAGAGATAGTTCATATGCTTGAACCTTCACATATTATTGATGCACATAATAATGAGTTACTCATTACAAATTGTGAATATACATAACGTTGACTATGCCACCCTAATGGTAAAATGTGTATGGATAATGCACCCTAAGGATGCTTTAACATGTAATGATCATGTTGACCTAAACCCTAATATGTAATCATCTAGCTTTGAAAACATATACATATATATACCCTTAATGCCTTTCATGATACATTAGTGACATTAGGTGTCATCATCACATAATATACCTTAATGCATATAAATGGATTATAGTCACAAAGTTATCAAGGTATATCGCCTTGTTCTCAAATGAACACCTCATCATAACTTGATATATGAAATAATTCATTAATATTTAATGGGTTACATCCTATTCACTAAAATGCATATAATCACTCAAACATGATAATGAATGATTGGATTCACATAAATATTCATAAACGCCTAATGTGATGTAAAATATGTATAATTTATAATATGAAGTGTAATGGATGAAAATGATTAATGATGTCATTAATATGAGTATGAAAGATGATATGCCAATGTGTAGTATGGACATTATTTGGAATTATTATAGGCTTAATAACTTGTTGGATAATATTAACTTTTTCTACAAAATAATTTGTGATAATTCTACATGATAGTGTTAAGAGGATAATGGAAAATGAATTCATGTTATTAAGGTTTTTGACCTAATACATTAATTAATGTTGAAATGGCTTAGTAAACCCTAATTGTGCTTAAAACCCTTGATGAAGGTAATACACATGATATAATGTTGAGATGTAATTGTTTTGAAGAAAAAAAATGTGGCACAAGTGATAGTTTAATAAATATGATACCTCTTCATGATGGAGATTATGCTAATAAGGCAAAAATGTTAATTTGAGTTTGATAAAAGGCTATAGGTTTTGTGGAAACCTTAGTAACACCTGACTTATGTAGATTTTGTGTTGTACCCTGGATTAAGGGTTGTAACCTAGTGTTTAAGGTTGGGAAGTTGCACACTCACCCTCTCTTTCCTCTTGTTGTGATTTCGGGGATGAAATCCTCTTTAAGGGGTGGTGTGTTGTAACATATTGAATCTCAGGGTCTTCCCTACAATTTACCCATATTCTATCTTTTCATTTCTTTCAAGTCCTTTTGGACCAATTTCATAAATCTCCCTTCTTTTATATTCTTTTTGGACTCCTTTTGCAATTTGAGCACAATTCAATGTTGAAATTACCTTTTTCCCTCATTTATATAAATGGAGGGGTGTTTGCACAAATAACCCACTTAAGGTAATAATTAAGGACTAATTATTCAATATGGAGTTTTATGAGAGAGAATAAGTAGATAATGTTTATTTGGAGCTTTTTGGATAAATATATTAGTAATAATGTGTATTTGAGTTAATATATGAGAGTAATTAACCTTTTTCTTTCTCTCTCCTCCATATGGACCTTAATGCATTAATTAGAGGATATTATGATGAGATATGACCCCTAATATTGATATGTATCTAATATCTCGAATTTCACTCATATAATCCCTTAAAACAAGTCTTTTCATATAACTCATTCATTTTAATATATTAATATACACTTTAATGAGCAATATATTTATTAAGGGCCAAATAATGAGTAAAAGGAGAAAGTAATTGCATAGCATTGTTTTAGACTTTAATGTGAGCTAATGGTTCAAATTTGGTGGCTTTTGGAGTTGGTTTGACCCCTCAAAACTATTTTATACACTTTTAATATAGTGTAAATTAAAATGGTGAATAATAACCCACCTTCATACCTCACTCTTATCATGGGCTAATTAAGCTTGAAAATGCATGTAATTAGTGAGTGGAGAACTCTTGGACTCCAAATCTCAGATTTGGGAACCAAGGGTTGCTCATAAAAGCAACACATAATTATTTGCTCAAGCATTATATTAATATATGCTTTAATAATAAAAATAATTATTGGAGGCCAAAGGCTGGGTAAAATGAAAATAGAATTATATAGCATGAATCTAGACGTCATTAGAAATCTGGGATTAAAATTTGAGGTTAATTGGAGCTCATTTGACCTTCCAAATGCATTAAACAAGTTTTCAATAAAATGTGACATAATAGCCATCGATATAATAGCTATGCACATCATTTAAGCCAAAGTTTGGCTTAAATGGTTGTCACGCGCGCCTGATCTATCATGGATCGTGACCCAACAGTCCAGGTTGGATGAGGATCCCATCCAACAAGGTATACTAAAAATACAAACCATATCCAAACATGTTTAAGAAAGTTAGTAATGCACTATACAAGCATTAGAAACAGTTTTTGAGCAAGAGTGTGAAGAGAAACACAAAATACCACTTTTGAGTCAAAAACCATATGTATAGTGCACACTAACTTGACAAAACAAGTTAGGATTGGTTACAAGCAAGAAAACATTACCTTTGTTCTTACCATTCCGTTTTCCACTTGTTGTCACCCTCTACACATCTCACCTTTCTTCTTTCATGTGGATTGACAAGTCAATTTTCAATTCAATAGCTTAGGTCAAACCATTTGCAAGTACCTACAAGAAGAAATATGAAATGGTCCCCAATCATGTTTTTGGGTCCGGAGGGGTTAGCTTAGCAACCCAAGTCCTATTTCTCTTGGGTGCTTTCCTAAAAGGACAACAAGTAGAATAATGACCAAAATCATTGTAATAGTTGCATGTGCCCATAGTCTTGGAACTAGAGGATTCTCCATGGAATATTGGAGGTCCTTTATCTTTGTTGTTACCTTGATTACTATCATATCCTAAACCATGTCTACCAATTTGTTTAGTAGTATGGTGTAGGATATCATTAAGGCTCTTCTTACCAACTAACAATCTTTGCAAAGAATATATCAAACTATCATTATCATGCATAAGAGAAGTAATAGTAGAAGACAAATGATGGAAAAAAAACCAAAATAACTTAGTTTACGGACCTTATTTCCACCACTAACCTAGTTTCTAGGAAAATGCCAAAGTAACCGAGTTTCCGGGAGGAGAGAGACAATGGAGACGCCAAATGGAATGGCGTCTCTCCCCCCATTGGCCAACTTTTTTCAATTGCCTCGCAACGGTCAGCGAGGGGGCCGACCGACGCCACGTGTCAGCTCCCCGCTGAAGACGCCATTCAGAATGGCGTCTTCAGCAGGGAGCTGACACGTGGCGTCGGTCGGCCCCCCAGCCGACCGTTGCGACCCCGCTCGCCCCCCACCCAACGGTCCCCTCCCCCCACCCACCCAACGGCTCCCCCCCTACCAACAACAGACATATTGCTACTCCTACCCCCTCTAGAATTCCCTATATAAACACCCCCCTTGTTCCCCATTTCCACACCAATTCACTCATTCTTCCTCTTCTCATCTTCAAAGGAGCTCTCTTCTCATCTTCTAAGGAGTTCTCTTCTCATATCAAAGGAGTTCTTTGGTCTTCTTGTATGCATTGAGTAATCTAGTGCGACTTATTTCTTATAATTATTGGAGCTGAGCTTATTTCTTCTTTTAATCTTGTTGGCGTCAAGTGAGATCTCGTCATAATTAAGTAAGTTAATTTATTTATATTTTCTTGATAAAATAATAGTTGAATTATAATTGATTACTTAAAATTGATTGCTAAAATTGATTACTTAAAATTGATTGCTAAAATTGATTACTTAGAATTGATTATTGTTTTAGAATATTACTCAATAAAACAAATCTTCATGGGACTAATACTAATGTGGGACTCTTAGATTATTTCTCTATTGTCTTCTTAGGTAGTTCTCATGTTATTTTCTTCTATAGTACTTATCTTTACCTATTTAAATTTGAAGTAATTCTTATTTCAAAATATTTTACTGAGGTGTCTAGGCCGATACTTGTGAGGGTTCTGGCATAATTCTCCCAATCCTCATTTTGACGGTGGTTGGAGTCCCTTCACTATAATGTATCTTCTACCTGGCTGAAGTAAAATGTTCTTGTAAATAAGCATTACTTAACCTTAGAATACTCTATCTTCTCTTCTTTTCTACTTTAGCAGTATCCCAACCTACCATAACCTTCAAAAAAAATAATGTTCTCATTTTTCTATTATTAAAGAATATATCAGCTATTCTATCTTCTCATCTTTTCTTAAATATATATCCAATCCACTCGTATGAAAAAAATACATATTAGGCCTCTCATCTATGTTCTTCTTTGGCATGATCGACTTGAAATATTACTCTCTATTTGTATGGGTTAGTAGGTAAAAAGGGTACAACTAAAACACATTAACAAATACAATTCTTGAAGTCAACTACATAACTTTCTGCATGTCCATTTAGGAACTTGAATTTAAAGGTTAATTTTGTTTGTTTGTATTAAGGCTAACTTATTGTTCATTTTAAAAATAGGAAGATGACATCTTATCCACCTATTATAATGTTACGTTACAATGGAAAATTCATGAATCGAGGATCTTATTGTGGTGGATCATACATGCCTATCCAATTGTCTACTTTGAATACTTTAACTGAACTGAAATCTTGCATTCACAACATGTTGGCAATCGATCCAATGCAATTTCACATTTCCTTGACCTATTTATTTCCTGGCAATGAATATTTGCCCATTCAACTAGTAGATGATCTTGGTTATGGAATTCTATTGAGTTTATGTCCTGGCCATCATATTGATGTCTATCTTGACAAAGTCCCTTTACATGATCATGCCTCTACTAGACAAACAAAGTTTCCAAATATCCTTCCCATTGTAGATGAAGCTGGTCCTTCACAACCCTTCCATTCATCAGAACCAATTGAAGAAAACGAAAATAGTGAAGAGGACATGGATGACGATGATGTCTCTAGTGATGATGTAGATGATGAAGATGATTGGACTGATGCACCTCTATTCGGTGATAGTTTATCTGCTGTAAGCACAATGCCTGAAGATGATTGGACTAATGATAGCACTGCTGATGGCTACCAAGCTTTTCAAGAAGATGGGTGGGTTGATGATTTTGAAAAGCCCTTTCTTATAGAAAATGATCTTACAACACATGAATTTAGGAAGGGTGGAATTTTTGAATCAAAATCATCTTTAATAGAAAAACTTCAAAAGTTGTCGATGAAGAACAATGTAGAATATCGTACATTGCGTTCTACTAAAGACATAATTCATCTTGTATGTCTATATAGTGACAAGTGCTCTTGGAAGTTGAGTGCTTGTGCCTCTAAGAGGGAAGGTGGATTGTGGAAGATCACAAAATATTATGAGAAACATACTTGTTTTAACCCAATCTTAAAGGAGGATCATCGCCAATGCACCTCAACTTTCATTGCTAGGATGATTCTGCCAACATTGGCTGGAAGATTAGATATGAGTACTCGGGAAATACGTGATAGAGTGAGTGCAGAACTAAATTTGGATATTTCTTATAAGAAGGCATGGCGTGCACAGAAAAAAAATCTATCTCAAAAATTTTTGGAGATTGGGAGGAATCATACTACAATTTACTTCGATTCTTGTGTTCAATGATTAATAATGTTCCAGGTTCACAATGTGCATTCCAACATTGTGATGATGATACTAGATTCTATCGTGTCTTTTGGGCTTTCGGACCTTGTATTGAAGGGTGGGCACATTGTCGTCCTGTACTTAGTGTTGATGGCACATTCCTGACTGGAAAATATAAGGGCACCCTTCTAATTGCAACTGGATTTGATGCAGAAGGTGGGATCTTTCCTCTGGCATATGCAGTAGTTGAAGGTGAAAATAATGATTCATGGAGATGGTTCTTTAAAACCCTTACTGAGAGGATCCCTTTTATGGGTGAGCGCCCAAATATGTGTATTATCTCAGATAGGATGCGTGGAATCTCCAATGCTGTTGAAAAAGAACTTAAAAATGCTCAACAACGGTTTTGTTTTCATCATCTTCGTGACAACTTTCATAAACATTTCAAATCTAAGGAAATGTACAACATATTGACCTCAGCAGCTTATGCCACAGAAAGTCTTATATTTGATGAACACATGGAAGAAATCAAGACAATAGATCCTGAAGCTCACAAATGGCTAGTGGAAGCTGATCCTGTTAAGTGGGCTCTTTCTTGTGATCGAGGATTTAGATATGGGATTATGACAAACAATCATGCTGAATGTATAAATGGGGTTTTGAGGAATGCCAGAAGTCTTCCAATACAAGCCCTCATTTTGAGCACATACTATCGGGTGGTCTCTATGTTCTTAAAGAGGCGTAACATTGCTCAAAAGTGGAAAAATGAGAAAGAACCTTTTACTTCAAAGTGCACAATATCATTGACTAAGTTTATACAAGGAGCAGATTATGTACGTGTTACATTGCGTGTGAACAAATTTGAATTCATGGTTGATGACATTGATGGAAATACTTACACATGTGAGGTGCGTAATGGTAGTCCTAGATGTACATGTGGAGTCCCGCAACTACAATATTTGCCATGTTCCCATGTTGTTAAAGCTGGTCGCACAATCAATATAAACTATCATGTTCTTGTAAGTAAGTGGTTTTACACTGAAAGTTATTCTGGGGCATACAGATCAACATTCACTGGAATACCTGACAAGAGGTATTGGCCACAATTCGATGAGAGCATAGGGATTATCCCTCTTTTACCACCTGATGTAAAGAGATCTCGCGGGAGACCAAAGGTTAAGAGATATTTATCAACCATGGATCGTGATCCTAATTGTGAATCCTATAAGTGCAAAAAGTGTGGAGGAAGTGGACACAACACTCACTCTTGTACTAGATAAACATTATAGTAGTTTGCTTTCTTCATCAATGTAGTGGTTTGCTTTCTTCATCAATGTAATGGTTTGCATTCTTCATCAATGTAATGGTTTGCATTCTTCATCAATGTAATGGTTTGCATTCTTCATCAATGTAATGGGTTTCTTACTTCATCAATGTAATGGTGTGCATTCTTCATCAATGTAATGGATTTCTTACTTCATCAATGTAATGGTTTGCTTTATAATTTGGTAGGCATGGTACAACGAAGGATGCACCCTTTGCGACTTTCTCAGCATTTAAGGGAGTTCCAAAAGTGGCAGGTTCAAGATGAAACTGTCAAACATTACATTAGTATAGCCGGGTTTGGTCATGTAACTACGCTTACCCCCCTACGACTAGATGCATCATTGATAACATCACTTGTTCATCGGTGGAGTCCTTCTACAAATACATTCCACTTTCCAATCGGTGAAAGGACAGTTACATTACAGGATGTAGCAATTATATTGGGTTTACGAGTAGATGGGGGAGCTGTCATATGCCATAATTTGATCGGTACAGGTGATGGTCAATTTGGATCTTGGATTAACCTTTGTGATTACTATTTAGGTACTCACCCAGATGGAAAGATAACTGGACAAATATCATTGGGTTGGTTACGAGCCACATTTTCAACAATTAACCTAGATCATGCACATCCACATCTAAAGCGGATATACACTACTGCGTATTTGCTATACTTTTTGGGATCTTTTCTTCTACCGAACGGTACTGGAAATGACGTCCACTTACGATTTTTGCCCCTTGTAGCCAACTTTGAACAATGTGGACAGTTGTCTTGGGGTAGTGCAGTTTTAGCATGCTTGTATAGGGAGTTGTACAAGGCAACTAAACGTATCACTGAGCCAGAGTCTCGTATAGCTGGTTGTCTTGTATTGTTACAAATATGGTCTTGGGAACATCTTCACGTAGGCCGTCCTGGACATGCTGAAATACCAGAAGGATATCAATGGCCACAAGGAACTCCGTTAGGGTACAGGTTAGTTATTAATAATATATTCTATACTTATCAATAACTCAACATTTATATCTCAAAAATAACAATACATTTTTTAATTTTTAATAGGTGGAACCACTTGTTAATGCGTGAGTCTACCCCACAATCTGATGTGAAAACATATGATAATGAGATTGATGTTCAACAACCTTCTCAGGTAATATTACTTCATTCATAAGAAGTATATACAATTATAATGTATAACTATCATATTCTTAACAAACTTTCATTTGTACAGGTGATCTGGAGACCATACACTGATTGTATATTGTCCATGTTGCCAGCAATATGTCGTGAAGGAAGTAACATCTGGCTAGCACGTGTCCCAATGATCTGTTGCAATATTATTGAGTGGCATGTACCAGATAGAGTTGTTAGTCAATTTGGTGCCCGAGATCAACCGCCACCACAAACATTTCCAACATATGATAGGATTGATGGCAGGGGACGACCTACAGTTGATTGGGCCACTTTTTACTACAATGAAGTGCAACTTTGGAATGAGAGAAATGCCCACTTAGTTCAGTTGCCTGACGCAACAGATACACCACAACGATATTCTTGGTATCAGTCTCAATATTTAGTTGATCATCCTGTGGAGCCTCAGTCACAATACTACCCTCGAGGTTATGTTGAACGACAAAATGTAAGTAATATATGTTCATCTTTTTAATTTTAATTTTAAATTATTTACATTTATTATGAACTTTTGTTTCAACAGATACAAACACATTTAAAGATCAGAGAAGTGTTACAAAAAATAGATCATGCGAGTTGGGAGAGCATGCGCGATGGGATCATAGATATACAACAATCATATATTCAACAACTGCCTCCTCATCAACAAATACAGTTCACTACACCGTCTACACAAGAGAAATGGATTCCAGGGATCAGCCAACCAGATGTCACTCAGCAGGGGTTCACTCAGCCAGAGGTCAGGCAACAAGATTACACTCAACAGGGGTTCACTCAACCAGAGTCCAGGCAATATGATTACACTCAACAGGGGTTCACTCAACCAGATTTTTGGCAACAAGGGTCTAGTCAGGCAGAGTCTAGCCAAGTTGGTTGTAGCCAACCAGATTATCTTCAGCAGTATGCCCAGTTGCTCTCAAGCAGTGTACCTTTTGATAGTTCCATTGTAGATTTATTTTCATATGGTACTCCAAGTACCACTCAGCCTCCACCTGACTTCTAGAGATATTTTGATGGAACATGCTCTCTCATCCATGTATTCATCTATGATTATTCATATTTATAAGTAAAACAATCATTTAGTCCAATTTTGTTATATTTCATACAAAATGAGTAAGACGAATAAATTTTGTTATATTTCAAGTAACATTTGAAGCTACAAATACATTAACATCATTTCAAATTAAGGTTACAACATACAAGAAAAAATACAACATATGTGGAATTGAGATAATACAACTAAATTATTGCAACTGATTCAATATTTGATCTAGGGCATCAAAAAAAGGCCATGTTTGATGGACAAATTTATATATCTCTGGATGCGATATCTCTAACTCACTTCTAGCTTGTGAGTTAATTGGCATTGCTTTATTTTTATTATGATCCCAGTACCAACCAGGTAGCTCAAGAAGTTCCTCATACTTGTGAAACATTTGCTTCAATAGTTGCCAGTGAAATTGTGCTTGTTCTTTTGTCACAATAAAGCCTAACCTTCTTTGTAGAAATTCCGGTATATCATTCCAATCATCGTCCAGAAGAGTTTGATGAGCCATTTTTCCATCGAAACACTTTGCAGCCATTATATGAATTAATGCTTCTGTCATGTGGTATGTCCATGTTCTTCGATGAGACACCTAACATAAATCGAATAGAGATGTTTAATTGACAATTTAAGTTAACATAAGGCAAATGTTGATGAAAATAAAGACATATCAACTTACTTAGATAGTTTAAATATTATAACAATATAATTTTAATAAAAATAAAAATTTGAGTCACATGTGAACTTACTTAGAGCAGTATCAAAAATAAGTTAAGAAAAGGTAAATGTTGATGAAAATAAAGACATGTCAAGTTACTTACATAGTTTAAATATTATAACAATATAATTTTAATAAACAATCAAAATTTGAGTGACATGTGAACTTACTTAGAGTAGATCGAGGAAGATGTAAATTTGAGCAAACTTCAACTTCAACTTCAACTTCTCTTTGTTTTCCCAAGATAAAATGGAAAGTTTGTTGATAGAAGAGAATCAGAGAAAAACCTTCTGTGAAAATGAAGAAATAGATGGGGATTTATATAGAGAAATTGGGAAGAAGATGAAGAATGAGTGAATTGGTGAGGAAATGGGGAACAAGGGGAGTGTTTATATAGGAAATTCTAGAGGGGGTAGAAGTAGTAATATGCCCGTTGGGTGGGTGGGGGGAGGGGACCGTTGGGTGGGGGGCGAGCGGGGTCGCAACGGTCGGCTGGGGGGCCGGTCGACGCCACGTGTCAGCTCCCTACTGAAGACGCCATTCTGAATGGCGTCTTCAGCGGGGAGCTGACACGTGGCGTCGGTCGGCCCCCTCGCTGACCGTTGCGAGGCAATTGAAAAAAGTTGGCCAATGGGGGGAGAGACGCCATTCCATTTGGCGTCTCCATTGTCTCTCTCCTCCCGGAAACTCGGTTACTCTGGCATTTTCCTAGAAACTAGGTTAGTGGTGGAAATAAGGTCCGTAAACTAAGTTATTTTGGTTTTTTTTCCACAAATGATTGATATTATCTCTATCATGCAAAAGATCATTTTCTAAGCAAAGAGCTTTAGTTAAATAAGAATATCTATAAATGTGAAGAGCAGCAACATCATTCTTTCTATTAGTAGAACTAGAGAAAGATTCATGCACATTGATTTTAGCAAGCAAGGAGGCATTTTCTGTTTCTAATTCTTGCAAAACAAAATCTTTGTCCTTGTTTTCAGATTTAAGAACATCAATATTATGCATGAGAGAATCAACAATTAAAGTATGCTCTTCATTAGAACTAGTCATGAGATTTTGAGCTTCTAAAAATCTAATCTTATCAAGCAAACTAGCATTTTCAAGTTTAAGAGAATCTACTTGACTAAGACAATCATTTTTATCATCAAGCAAACAAGAATTAGCATGTTCAAGATCATCTAGTTCTACATGAAAATTATCAACAATTCTAGCAAGCTTTTTCCTTTTCCTTTTAGAAGACTTAAGAGAGGCGCAAGTATCATGAATAATAGCAATCAAAGATTCTTTATCTAAAGAGTTTAGATTTACCTCACTTGAGTCCTCACTTGTTGATGCTATAAGATAAAAATGGAATTCTCCTTCATCACTAGAGCTTGAGCTTGATCCTTCACTTGAATCTTCACTTGAGCTTGAGTTGGAGGAGCCACTTGAGCTTGAGTGCCATTTCTCCTTCTTCTTGTGAAGATGGCTCTTTTTTCCTTATGGGCAATCTTCCTTGTAGTGACCCTTCTTTCCATATGTGAATCACCAGATGAAGGAGGACTTGCCTTTGTAGAATCTACCCTTGGAGTACATGGCATCTTCTTCAAATTGAGAGGATGGAGAAGCTTGACCAACAATAGCCTTGATTTGAGCTTTGATTCCAGCCTTCTTCATTCTCTTGAGTTCTTTCTCCTCTTGTCTTTCTACTTCCTCCGTCTTGTCAAGTGTGGCTTCATGTGCTTGTAGATTTCCAATGAGCTCTTCAATAGGAATATCCCTAAGAGACGTTGCTTCTTCCATGGAAGTCACCTTGGGTTCCCATCTCTTGGGGAGAGTTCTAAGGATCTTTGAGTTGATCTCTCCACTAGGCATAGGATGTCCTAGAACAGCAAGACCATTCAAAATAGTGTTGAGCCTTGAGTACATGTTGGCTATCCTCTCCTCCTTTCCCATCTTGAAGTTCTCAAGCAGTCCTTTGAGCATGTAGACTTTGCTTTCCTTCACTTTATCTGTCCCTTCATAAGTGATGCATAGCTTTCTCCATACCTCATGGGCCGTTTCACATGAAGAAATCTGGTTGAACTCGGTGGGGGTCATGGAGGCATAGAGGATGTGCATGGATCTAGCATTCAAGATTGCTTTCTTCAAGATAGCTTCATCCCATTCTTCAATTTTTGTATTTGGTAGCATGTATGGGCTGTTCACCATTTGCCACATCTCAATACTTGATCCTTGGATGTAGAATTGAAGCCTTCTTCTCCAATAGAGGAAGTTGCTCCCATCAAAGATAGGAAGGTTGATCGAGTATCTCCCTCCTTGGTAGTCACCCATCTTCTCCTAATTGTGGAAGTATGCTTGGAGAAGCCTTCTCTGATACCAATTGTTAGATCCTAGATGGGTGATTAGATCACTACTACAGAAATGCCTTTTAGTGTCAGTTGTTTAACCCCCTTTGGCGTCGGTTTCCGAGCGACGCCTATGTGGGCACCACTAAAGGTCAAACACTTCGGCGTCGGTTTTTTAACTGACGCCTATTTAACGTACAGGCGTCAGTTGTTTATAGAAAACTGACGCCAAAAGGGTTCGCGCCACAGAAAACAGCGTCATCTAGGACACATTCTGCATCGGTTATCTACTAAAAGTCCGACGCCTATATGGAATATAGCATCGGTGTTTAATTGGTAACCGACGCAGAAAGTGTCCTAGATGACGCTATTTTCTGTGGCGCGACACATTTGGCATCGATGATCAACTAAACAACCGACACTATATGTATTATAGGCGTCAGTTTTACACTAACAGCCGACACCATTTACAGTACGGCCGTGGCCACATTAGGCGTCGGTTTTGTTCAAAAAACCGACGTTGTAGGTCTTTGCTGACGGTTTTCTGTAAATAACCGACGCCTATATCTGTTTTTTTTTCATATTAGTTTGCAGGTCTGCTGTGGCTAGTCAGCAGGATGAGAACCTGCAGTTCAGTTTTCTGAACTGCAGGTTTACGACATCCATTGATATCAGCCTACAAACAGGCCACAAACCTACAAAATTAACAAAAAAAAATTCACACAAGTAGATACATTCAGACATCAATTCAATTCTCACATTCACACATATAGAAACATTCAAATACATGTATTAACATTCAGAAATATTCATTTACAAAGTATCATTCAATATCGCTATCAACATCCCAATTATATCTTACAATTGCCACTGCTTGTATGGCTTTTGCCCATTCTTCTCTTATTTCATTTAATGCTTCCATCGTATATGGAGCATGTATATTTTTTAAGTGTTTACCTATAGTGTGGTCAGTTTTAAACACCTACAAAGAGAATGATGTATATATATAAGTAATAATATAAAAATAAGATTGATATATTTCATACTAACTAATGATACTATATATAATACCTCATGTATGGTATCGATGTCCAATGCGGCATGTTTGATAATCATCTGCATAAATCGCATCACATAGTATGCGCATGCCTAGCCATTGTCTTGTGTAGCGCACTATAAATTTAAACATACAAAATAATACAACTAAGCACAATTCACATCAATAATATATACATTGGAGTCGGGAACTTACTTGTACGTTCTACCAATTTATTGGCTGGTTCTTTTTCCTTGGGATCGTTCCTCCAGCCTTTTTGAATGCATCTAAACCCCTACATGTTAATATAACACAGTAAATTGCATAAGTAAATAGTAATGTAATAACATATGTTAACAGATACAAAAATGAAATATTTCTCACCAGAATAATGGCATTCTCATTACGTGTCTAATTTTAGTGTTTAATGTACTTCCCGCGGGATCTAGATAATAAACAGTGAACGTCCCGGGGACAATAACTAGTAACTCCCAATGTCTACCGCTAGAGGTAAAAAGTTAACAATTAATAACTCAAAATGCACAATAAAAATGGAATTTTCTTAAGTCCAAATTATAAATAAAGTAAACTTACTTAACATTGAATGGAGCTATTATTATCGTCTTCTTTTGCTGACCAAAAATTGTAAAAGCATCTATACAGTATTGTTGAACACTATCAGGGTCTTTAGCTACCATACTAATCAATGATGGAATCAAAAATCCCACATGATCAAATGCAAATTGTTTGCATTGATCTTCAACTAAGTAGCTGCAAAACATGTATTACGTATGCATTACTATATAAGAAACCAGATCACCGGATCTTACACAAGGTATATGGATGTATAAACAAGATCTCACCTTATCCATGTCTCTATCATTGATGTATTCAGCCAAGCATACATAAACAACTCAATAATATCTTGTATAAATAAAGAGCTATCGTATGATTGACCTGCATAATCTGCATCTAAAGAAATAATTATAGGTCAATGTATATTATGTTCCCGTAACCAACATGCCATTCCCCTACAAGCAGGACCTAACGGGTATGTTAGGTCAGTTGGAACCCAACTTGGTAATGCGGGAAGTGGAGGTGGAGGCCTAGGTGCTCCTGGTGTCTTCTTTTTAACCTGTATATATAATTTTAGATCAGTTGACCTCATATATACACATTAACAGTCTAAATCAATGTAAATTTATCTTACAATTTCAGTAGTGTAGACGACATCTGCTTTGGACCACAATATGACCCCGCCTTCTGCCTCACCAAGTGTATCAATATATGGGTGGGCATATGGCAACGCAACTTCCCTCCAATATGGTAATACACATATCGGGCTCACACGAATGTAGCCCTGTGGCATTGGAGTCCCATGAAACGTTGCCCCAGAAAGGGACTGGTAAGCCTGCGCCTCTGCAACAACATAGTCTTGCATTCTTAAGCGGCATGGCTTCAATGCCTACAAATTTACGTAAAGAATGTTATACATATATACATATCATCTTGAAAACATATCATCTTGAAAAGACTAGCTACAATGTCATAAACAATACTTATAGCAGACGTGTTAGGCGATGGGTCTCTAGGATTACTTGCAGTCTGTGCATCAGGAGAAGAGTGGGTCGCCATAGGCTGATTGGAAGCCTGAGATGCCTGCCACCGTAGCAATTCTTTCTTGACCTTCTCAGCAACTACATCGTTGACCTTCTTAGCAACTATATCCTCGGCTCTCTTATTCTCCTCAACGTGCATTACATCGATACAATGACTGACTGTCAAAGAACACCAATAAGGAAGATCCCAAAATATTGACTTCTTCTTGAATGAAGAATTGTCACTCCGTGTGGCCATACTACATTGTGATTTCTTACCAAATTCATTGACAATGTCTTTTACTCTTTCATAAACAACATCCCCTGGTATAGGTTTAGGTGCACTCCATTCATCATTCCATCCATTGAATGCTTTGCGCTTCCTACGATACGGATGGAATTTTGAAAGAAACCTTCGATGACCAAGATATACATTCTTGCCGCCATGTTTTAGTCTTATTGAATCAGTGTTTTCTTCACATATAGGACACGCTTTAGCTCCTTTGACACTATATCCAGACAAATTCTCATATGCTGGAAAGTCATTAATAGTGCAAAACAACATAGCGTGCAAACGAAATGTCTCTCTTGCTGAAGCATCATAGGTCATCACACCTTCGGCCCAAAGTTTCTTTAAGTCATCAATCAAAGGTTCAAGATAAACATCGATATCATTTCCGGGTTGTTTAGGGCCCGATATCAACAACGACAACATAACGTACTTATTTTTCATACACATCCAGGGAGGAAGATTGTATATAACAAGCATGACTGGCCAAGTGCTATGTTGGCTGCTCAATGTCCCGTACGGATTCATCCCATCTGTACAAAGCCCAAGTCTTAGATTCCTATCTTCTTCACCAAATTTGGGGTACAATAGATCAATCTTCTTCCACTGTGGGGAATCAGACGCATGTCGTAGGATCCCATCATTATTTTTCTTAACATCTGCATGCCATCTCAAATTCTTCGCATCTTTCGGATTTGCAAACAAGCGTTGAAACCGTGATATTATAGGTAGATACCACAACACCTTGGCAGGAGAACCAGTTTTGGACTCCCCCGAAGTCGTCAATTTATACCGTGACGCACCACATTTTGGACAATCTTTCAAATCTACATAGTCCTTTTGAAATAATACACAATCATTCGGGCATCCATGTATCTTCTTGGCATCCATTCCCATTGGGCACAACATTTTCTTTACCTGGTATGTTGAGATTGGCAGCTCGTTTCCTTCAGGAAGCATTTCTTTCAACAAAATCAACAATGAAGTGAAGCTTTTGTCGCTCCATCTATTGTTAGCTTTCAACTTATACAATCTCAACACAGCGCTAAGCTTCGTAAACTTAGCACAGCCTGTGTATAACGGTATCTCAGCATCATGCGCAATGTTTCTAAAGATAGGAGGTGGATCGGTGTGCTCTACCCTACAACTATCCAGCATCGCATCAACGATGTATGCTGGAACTGGTTCGTTCACATTTACGTCATCGGAGGCAATTTCTTCTTCCACCCAAGCACTACTATCGACATCTACTGGTTTCAATTTTGAAATCTCTCCATGCCAGTGCCATTCTGTATAGCCTTGTACAATCCCTTTGCACATGACATGACTTTTGATTTCCTCACCAGTGTTGACTTTCAAGTTGTTACCGCAATGCCTACATGGACAGTAGAACCTATCTGTAGGTTTTTTCCTATGTTCCTCGGCAAATCTAATAAACTGATCAAGACCAGATATAAACTCTGGGGTGCAACGATTACGAATGGACATCCATGATCTATCCATTCTATGATCAAAGAGAAAACAAGTATATATTAGGAAAAGATTAGGGTTCAAGAACAGTCCCAAACCGGGTACTATCCAAGATTTACTCCTAATGAGTCAATCTTGGACGGGTTTCTAGGCCAACAAACACATTTGATGTCATTCTTATATATAATAAATGTGTACCACCTATCCCATCCTTGAACACCTAATCTCACTAGTAAGTGTATAATGTGTATTGGGTTTTTAAGAAAATTTCGGCAGCATTTCCCCGCTATTCTCTAAGTACATATGTACTTAGAGAACAAACGGGGAACTCAAAAACCCAATACACATTATACACTTACATCCTAAGTGAGATTAGGTGTTCAAGAACAGTCCCAAACCAGGGACTATCCAAGATTTACTCCTAATGAGTCAATCTTGGACGGGTTTCTAGGCCAACAAACACATTTGATGTCATTCTTATATATAATAAATGTGTACCACCTATCCCATCCTTGAACACGTCATCTCACTAGTAAGTGTATAATGTGTATTGGGTTTTCAAGAAAATTTCGGCAGCGTTTCTCCGCTGTTCTCTAAGTACATATGTACTTAGAGAACAAATGGGGAAATGCTACCGAAATTTTCTCAAAAACCCAATACACATTACACACTTACATCCTAAGTGAGATTAGGTGTTCAAGAACAGTCCCAAACTGGGGACTATCCAAGATTTACTCCTAATGAGTAAATCTTAGACGGGTTTCTAGGCCAACAAATACATGTATGTTGTCATTCTTTACAAATAATTTTACATTTCAATAAAATACATAGTTACATATATGCATGTTCATACAATCATTATAATATAATTAGATTTGGGACAAAAACATATTAGAATTTATACATAATTCCAACTCTAATCAAATACATATAATGCATTTTTATCACAAGAATATAATCGATGAAAAAAAGTAGAGAAGGACCAACCTTGTCAAACGGAAGAAGGCAGAGGCTCCGGTGGCTCTGGCTGGAGGAGTAGCTAGCAGCGACGTCGGTGGAGGAGCAGCTAGCAGTGAGGCTGGAGAAGATGGTTGTGGCGGCGCGACGGCGGTGGAGGAGCACCTAATCTCAAGCGTGGCGGCGTTGGAGCACCTAATCTCAGGCGCTGGAGCAGTAGTGGCGGCGGAGAAGGGGACGCGGCAGAGAAGGGGGCGCGGAGAAGGAGAAGAAGGTAGCAGCAGTGGTGGCGGAGAAGGGGGCGCTGTGGCGGCACGGTAGCACTGTCGTGGAGGAAGAAGGAGCTTTTGTGGAGGAGAATCGGCGGCGTGGTTGGGCGACAGCAGAGAAGAAAAGGGAAATCGGCTCGCGATGAAACAGAAGAAAGGGGAAGAGTCGGGCGATCGTGGGATATTAAGTTCCCAAATAGCGTCGGTTGTTTCAAACAACCGACGCCTAAACATCTTTAGCATCGGTTGTTTGAAACAAACGACGTCCAATTGGACAATATTTACACAAAATTGTTTGGCGGGAACCACTTTCAGCGTCGGTTATCAAAGGATAACTGACGCTGAAAGTGACACTTTTCGCGTAAATTTTCATCACACATAGGTGTCGGTTTCTATCTACATAACCGACGCTGAAAGTGACACTTTTTTTTTGTGTGAAAATTGGATTTCGTGGGCGACTTTAGGCGTCGGTTTGTTATTAACAACCGACGCTATATTCAAAGCGGTACCCGCGTCTGGCTGGTCTTCGAATATAGACGTCGGTTTGCCTAAATAACCGACGTCTAATATTGTAGACGTCGGTTTTCCTAAAGAACCGACGCCCAGAAAAGCGACACTGAATGTTGTTTCTGTAGTAGTGGATTCTCTAGAGGGGGGGTGAATAGATCTGAATGCACTTAAACAAAATTCATTAGACCTTCAAGAGATATCATAAGATAAGGTTGCTAAATAGGAAATTTGTGTGCAACTATAACATACATAGCAAGGGAGAGAGAGAGATTGAGCAAATACAAGAGAACAAGCTAGTTAGAGTGGTTTCACACTTCAAACTAGAAGTATGTCAGTCCACTTACCTACAGAAGTCAACCTCTAGGATTTCCTAACCATTGCATTCTTATATTCATTCATAAGAGTTACAATACATGACCAAACAAAGGACTTACCTATCCAATACAAAGAGTCTTCAACCTTACCAAGGACTTACCCACTTTGCAAGGAGTCTTCTACCTTCTTCCAAGGACTTACCTACTCTTGCACAAGTCTTCAGCCTTGTAGGAATTACCCACTCTTCTTGGATCTTCTACCTTTGACTTCACCTTCACTCGGAGAAGCTTCCACCAAGGACTTACCCCCTTGAGCAATGAGTCTTCTGCCTTCACCAAGGGCTTACCCACTCTTGCTCCAAGTCTTCAGCCTTGATCTTCACCAAGGGTCTTCTTCCCTTGTTCTTCTTCACCTCTCTTGGACAAGAGAGAGAACCTTCATCTTCATGATTGAAATGAGAGAATGGGAGGTGGTGGAAGTGAGAGCCTCACAAGATATACATGTAGGACTAGCTCTCTTATAGATTTCCTACTCACTCTAATGGATGTAGCAAGTGATTAAGCTTAGAGAGAGAGAGGAGGCTGTAGGAAGCACTCAACTATAGAATAGGAACCTCACAGTGCAATCAGTCAAGTTTCTATAAGGGTAACTCGACCGATCAAGTAAACGACAAGGCCGATACTCAAATGATCGGTCGAGTTTGTCCTGACAAAACTCGACCGACCATTAGGAATCAAAATGGTCAGTTACTTGATCGGTCGAGTTCTTTGTAAACACAACTCGACCGATGCAATCTGCTGGAAAATTGATCAAGGATGATCGGTCGAGTTTTCAGGCTGGGAAACTTGACCGACAAAGTGCCTGTAATTAATTTTCAAAGTTGCATCTAAAGTGATCTAACATTCGATCTATGTGCTCCTGGTTTTTTTTAAGCTTAATTACAAGTCATACAATCATTACAAGTACGCTTTTTCGATAAAAAAAACAATCATTACAAGTGATTTACAACATGATTCTAATGGATTTACATCATATTACAAAAATGTGCACTTGTATGACTTTGACTTGTCTTTTCTCCAATTTGATATGCGCAAGTTAGGGCATTTGGAGTGTGTCTATACCTAATCTGAAATCACTCAAGTAGAGACATTAGACACCAATATGTGGAATGGTTAGTCATCATAAAAACACAGGTTTAGTCAATTTAGACGTGAGTCAACATTGACCTAATTGACCTTGAGTCAACAATAACCTCCATCCTCAAATGCAATCTTTTTGTATAATTATCCTTCTTGGACCCTAAAGAAGATATTGTGTCACTTAATGTGTCTTAGTGTGGCCTTATGTGATGAATGTTAAACTTTATGCTTTTATAGATCCAAATCTACTCAATGATTTTTACATGTCCCTAAAATTAGTAAATTATCATGCCTTATAATCCTAATTTCCTTATTAGTAATTCATGTGGCCTATTGTGACAAAATGCCTAAATCTGGACTTGAAATGTGATCTATTATGTATGTTGATAATTGAAGATCTAATCTCATGAAAAACTTGCCCTAATTTTCACCCATGTTATATAATGATATTGAATCAGTATCTTAGTCATTGTTGTGACTCTAACTCGATCAATAGAATCCACCTATACTCTAATGGTGACATTCTTGCATATTAACAATTCAAAATGACTAGTTTGACAATATTGATGATTATGTTGTTTATGCTTATTCAAACCTTATGATTACCTCATCTAAGATCATGGAATTCTAATACTATGACCCCTAATCTTAGTTGTGATGTGTCACCCTATGTTTAGATGAATCCAAGAGGTATTATGGAAAATGATATTGATAATGCATGACCTAGTTTGAGATATTGAAATCAATGATGAATGATATGATACCTTGATCTAGGTGACACATAAAATCACCATGATAGTGATTTACAAAACTAATATTGTTGATATTAATCTGATTACACTCATTTTTAATGTTGGGATCTCTATGATGACTCAATTTCCAAGATCTAGCCAAGTGTTAATTATGGTTTTCTAATCAATCGATTAATCTTGTGCTCTAATCAAGGTATGATTTATCCTCCTACTGGAAAGACTAGTGGTATTGAGCTTGATTGTATGTATGTATGCTTAAATTGCTTGGTTGTATTTACTTGTTTGTGATACTTGTTCCCTATGATTAGTATGTTCATTTTTCTTGAAATATGTTGAACAAACCTTGAACATAATTGAATTTGTCCATTATACAAACCTTGTACACCTACTTAAATTCTCAAGATAAGGGCACAATGCATATTCATGGACCCTACCATTGGGGAGTAGGTCAAATGCACCGAATGTTGTTTAGTATAATGGAAATGCATGTAAAACATTTTGCTTGTTAACCAAAAAGTCTTTAATGTTGTTTATTTATTTCTTATAATTATATCAAGTTTTGCCAATCATATATGTTCTCTTAAACCTGTGAGTTTATGTATTTTATAGCGTACTCAACACAATTGTGTTGATGTGTACCCTTTTTATGATTCTAGGTAGTAGTACACTAAAACTCTCATGATATGACCATTACTTCTTCTCTATTGTCATAATCTACTTCTCTTATTCTGATGACATCGAATGACATGAGAACAGAATTCTTATGGGTAACATATGGGACTAAGATCTTGTGTTAGGTACTAATTTAGTTTCTGTTTATGTCATGTTGTCTCTTATCATGTTCTTGTTTGTGGTTTTATTCATGCATATGTTATGTGATCCATTCCATGGAAGGAGGCCCAAGTCCACTCGCATTTGGTTGTGTAGACATTAGGAGTGCAGAATTAGGGTAATATATAGTTCCATGACAAATGGAATCAGAGCAATCACATATCATATATGCATGTTTAATAACCTAACTCTGCATACATTTGAGAGTCTTCTAGAATCTAATCTCTTCTTTAAGGACTACCCTAAGCCACCCATTAGATGATGATTAGTTAGTTCCTTATTTCTTCCTATGATCTCTCTTGTGACTATTGAACACACACTTTCTCGATTATGGATAGCTTATGCATGGGGAAACCTAAAATGTGAATGAATTTTTTAAAATTTGTGTAAAATTATGATGACGCCATGATATGCCCTTAATATGAAAACTCAATTATGCCTAATGAAAAATACTCTTGGAGTTAAGTACTCATGTATGACCTCTTAGATCATGTAAACTAAACTTTACCAAATCGTGACCACATGCTATCTATGTTTTAGGTAAAATGATACCAATCTTGATAAGATGAGATAAGGAGGAGTTATACATTATACCTCATAGTTTATGAGGTATCTATTTGATTATATCCATGGTTCCCTATTATTGACCAAACCTCAAACATGATTAAGAAAATTTCCCTATTTCATATGTATGATGATTATGAATTGGAATGACTATGCTCTTGGACTCTCAAAATTATACTGGAAGACCTTGATACAAGAGGCATCTTCCCTATTTATTCATCTGCCTTTTGATAATCTCTATTTTAAATATTGTGATGGATGCATATCTTACTCTTCCCTGATTATGCTCTAACTCTTGGACTTCTCAATTTGACTTATGGACTCCTAAAATATACCCTTAACTTGATCATGGAAGGAAGTGAACACAATTATGAACTTAATCATGCAAAATCTTGAATTATGGTAGCCCTATTATGATCTTGATCTTTGTTATCGTGACCTTATGAAATATGATTAGATAATAGATACTATCCCTACATAGATTAGTTAACTAATCAGTTTAAGAATTGATGTAACCTTGAATGTCACCTAAGCTATGAAGGATTAAGTATACCAAGCATGAAAGCACACATAATTAGTATGATTCTTTGAACCCAATTATGCCATCTTTGAGGGTCAAAAGGAAAAGTCACTAAGCAAGTTCCTAACAATATGTGACCAAGCCTAGGAGGGAAGGTCACTAAGAGGCCAAGCCCAGGAGGGAATGTCATCATGAGAACAAGCCCAAGAGGGAAGGTCACAAAGAGACCAAGCCCAGGTGGGAAGGTCACAAACAAGCCAATCCTGGGAGGGAAGACAACCATGAAGATCAAGCCCAGGATGAAAGGTCACAAACAAGCCAAGCCCAAGAGGGAAGGCCACCATGAAGACCAAGACCAGGAGGGAAGGTCACCAAGAAGACCAAGCCCGGGAGGGAGGATTTCCATGAGCCCCTAAGAGATGGAGATAATCCATGTTAAAGAATTATACACAAAATAATGTGCTCAAATATTGATAAAAAAATATCAAGTAAATGTGCATGACATATCAATAAAACCTTAGGAAGGGTAGAACCCAAGTCAACCCTAAGGTCTAAAGTAGAAATATAAGCCTAGATTTGAAAATACAGACCTATGACCTTGATGTCCAAACTTGACTCTCAATATTGAATAATGAAATCTTGACTCATGATTAATGATCTTGATGTTGGTTTGGCTCATATGGTCACCCTATTTGGATCACGAGACCACCCTCGATATATGACTAGCGACTTTCATGTTCCCAAATATCAAAAAATGTAAAATGATAATTATGATTAACTCAATTTATGTCTTAGGATTAACCTCCATGTGGACTAGGGTGGGGCCTTCCATCAAAGTTTAGAACCCCAAGTCACCCCTAAGTTCTAAATTAGGAATCTAAACCTACCTTTGAAAATGTGAACTTATGACCTTGATGCCCAAATTTGACTCTTAGTATTGAATAATGAAATCTTGACTCATGAATGATGATCTTGATGTTGGTTTGGCTCATATGATCACCCTAGTTGGACGTGAGATCATTCTCAATATATGATTGGTGACTTTCATGTTCCCAAATCCCAAAAATGTAAAATGATTATCATGATTAACTTGATCGATTTAAGACTTAGGGTTAAGCTCCATGTGGATTATGGTGGGACCTTCCATCAATCTTGAGCACAAAATCATGATGTTGAAACATGATGCTTGTCTCAAGTTATTGAAATATCAAACCTCAATCATGGATGTATAACCCCACCAAGGCCAACGTCTAAGCGATAACCCTAAATGTTGAGAATGAAAGTCAAGTATTACTCTCGAATTCTATCTAATTGACTTGAAATGGATTCTCTCCAAATTTGATAATATATAGGATAATCACTCAAAAATTGTGAGTCAGGTGTTGATACTTCCAATTTTATGATCTATGTGACTATGTGCTGACTATTGCAAGTGGTGACCATACCTTATGAAACTACTATGATGAATTTTATGTTGAATAGGAAAACTCAATCTCGATTGATGACTTTATTTAATTTTGGGGACACAAATTATTTTTTATGGTGGGGAGGATGTGATAACCTAGTTCTTCATTCTCATTCAATTTGTGCACTTCTTGACTCATTATATGCTTTAATGTACTCAATAACTTCCTTCACCCCCAATTTGATGATTGTGAGTTACTTTATGCCAAAGTGGTGAGTTGGATTCAATTAAATATCACTTTCTACTTATACATGACTTTAATTTGAGTTTTGAAAACTTTGAAATATATGTCATGTTGTAGATGATTCAATTACAAATCTAGCAATGAAAAATTCACCTCAATCGGATAGTCACAACTCAAGATACATTCGCTTGAACTTAGCTAATTAATCTATGATTTATGTCAATTTCGGCCGAAAGCTAAGGCATGCTGCCCATCTAAGGGAGGCACTCCCTTTCACCTTGTCCATCTCAACAATCCACAAGTTTGAGTTCTTCTGGCCTTTTCATATACTTGGATCATGCCCCTCATATCGAATCCCTTTGATCCAATGGTCAAGAGGCCTCTCTCAACGTCCATACATGACGCCGCTGGTGGTGTTGCTGCCACCACCTAACTCAAATTTGGCTCTTCCAATCACCCTGTCTCTCGATCCTATTTGCAAAATTGGTACCCCTTTCTGTTCCCATTCGACCCTCTCTCTTTTTCCCCTCTCATTTCATTTCACACCCTCAAACCCTCATTTCCCTTCCATCTCCTGCCCAACTCTGTAGCACCGTGGAGGGTCTGCTAGTTTTTTCTCTGGCATCTGTAGCCTTTTGCACCAACTGAGTCCATCCTTAGACTAGCGAGGATGAGTTGTGGTTGGGTGGAGAACTTGTGAGGTCTTCTGAGGCCTCCTCCTCCCTCTACTCGATGCACCGACGAGCTCTCCACCAAGGTCATTCCCATATGTTCACGATAGAGGTGGCCAAGATGGATCCATATCAGGCCCTTGGATCTAGGGCACCAGGGCATTGGAAGGCCGGATCATAGCCTCACTTAGGTTGGTAGATGGTGATCATCCACCAGAGGCAACAACGTGGATGATCACCATCTGCTGGATGCGACCAACCACCTGAGAGCGGCCACTAGCAGAGTAAGATTGCAAGGGGGGAGAGCCAAGTTTGTAAGCCAGGTCACAACTATGGCCCCAATATGTAAAGGCCCTACTCTCCCAAGAGCATCCTCTCCCTCTTCATCTAATTACTTTAGATCAACAATCTAGGGTCCTGGTCTTCCAAATGAAGGTAGATTTTTGAAAAATCATATCTTCATGACACTAGCTCTAATTATGGACTTCCAATATATCAAACTAATTAGGAAAATGACATCTAGCACCTAATAATACTTTCATAGACTTTTTATGCTCGTATATTCATCAATATCCCCTAAAACATACTTTTGAGGACTTTTTGAGACATGTAACCCTTTTTGAATGCATAATCTTCATGTTGTATGTCCTAAATCTTAAGGATTAGCCTAATATCAGTCTCTTAAAGACCTTTATGCATCATGATTTGAATTTATCCATTCTTTCACACTTATATGGTCTTACATTGATAAAATAACCCAAAATGGACCTTAATGCAAAAGATCCCTTCTTTTATGTTATAACTTGTTCAAGTGTGCTTCAATTGTCTATGAATGCTCTAAATAAGCAACCTTCACCCTCAAGTGCAATATTTTTGTATAATGATCCTTCTTGGACCCTAAAGACGATACTATGACACTTAATGTGTCTTAGTATGGCCTTATGTGATGAATGCTAAACTATATGCTTTTATTGATCCAAAGCTACTCAATGATGTTTATGTGTATAGCTTATTTATAACTTAAAGGTCATTCCATATGTAAATACAAAAGTGGAAAGGAATTCATTTATTGTTTGTTTGAGTGACTAAATTATCACATATCTTCAAAATGATTGCATAGGGAATGTTTTTATTCCTTTTCGTAACCCAAGGAGGAGAGAGAAAGAGGTTAATGATACTTTCTTTTTATGTTAAAGTTTTATAAAAAGGGGAAAAAGTAAAACTCTTTTCCCAAGTTAACATATTACATATTTTCGAATTATACTCTTTTTATCCTTCTTCATTATTTCCTTTAAACAATTTATAAGTATAGAAGAGAGAAAAATAAAGGGAAAATAATGTTACATCCATTTGAAATAATTGCAACACGTAATGCAAAGATGAAAAAGAAAATATATTTTTAATTGAATTTAATTTTTTTACTTCATTATCCTTTAAGAAATTTCATTTTATGATCTTTTTTCATTAAGACTTTCAACTATTTTATTTATAAAAACTACATCTTAAGGATTAAATTAGTTTTAAAAATTTAGGATGTTACAATTATACTCACTTTAAAATGAATTTCGTTCTCAAAATTTTCTTTAGTGTGCTACCCACATTAGGTTTTTGCTTACTTCTTAATTTATTGATAATTAACATATTAGGGTCCACTTATGTTCAAAACTTTGCATGAAAAGAGTAATGTATCATATGACATTTAAATTTCACAAAATATCTATGTGATAATGAATTAACTATGACCTTACTCCTCATCTTCTATACTTAGGGCTTATGAAACCAATTCATAACTATATTTAGGACTCTAACTCAACCTTGTCATGACTTTCAACCATCAAGTGTATATGACTATCTAATCTTAGGCTTCTCAGGTACCTCCTACATTCCTAGATATGTGGTGATCATACACATATCCAGAGATGTGAGATCCTGCCATGATACCTCTCACTAACCTACTAATACATGTGTCACATACCACATGTAATAGTAAGAAAGGATGATTGCATAAAAATTCTAATGCTTATGACATCCCTCTTCAATTCTGAATTGACTGGCCATGACCATGGAGAATGGAGAGGCTATCTCATTAGATAGGGTTCAGTGGATATTTGATATCTATACTAGGTAAAAGTCTCTCCTCATGATATCTATTTCTTCTCTAGTCATTCTAGGGAATGAAATATTTACTTGGGGGTCCATTCCTAAAGCTTAATCATACATCTTCATTATGGGGTGACTATGAGAATCTTAGTGGTCATTTACTAAATTGCTTTGATATCATAATGTAACACCCCAATTTTCGTAATAGACAAAAGCCACTGAGCAGAAGCACTCTTGCTCAAGGGGGTGCCAAAATATACTAATCTTAGCAATTTAAATAAATGAATCACTTTTCATTGAACGAAATATGATTCATACATAGTTATTGGGAAAAAGAAAACTACAACTGGTGTATCTCATGAAAGCTAGTCTACTTGGTAACATGACTAAGCATATAGAAAAGGTATCCTAAAGTCAGGATCGACTTGGTAAACGGCACCCCACTAGGCTAATATTCAAGATCTACTAGTCTTGGTTGTCCTTTTTACTCTTCACTTTCTCCAAGTCATGCGTACATCACTTCCCCAACCATGCAAAACAAACATCACACCAACAAGTGGTATTTGGCAATTCATAAGACACAAAATAACAATAACTTGACATGAAGTAACTTTACTTGAAATATTTTGACATAAACTTGAACATGGAATATCTTAAGCATCCAGAGTCACTAATAACATGAAGAATTGAACAACAATTATATGCATCTCTCTATGATGCCCACCTAAGAGCACATGATTGCTAGGAAATCCCTTGATGATATCTTGAGGTCCATGATTCAAGAAGCATATAAAACTAACTCAATTCCAATTATCTTAACATTGGTTGGTTTATATGACATAACTAAGACAATTTGATCTCTCACAATCAAAATTGTTGTCTGAACACTTGAGACGCTCGTCTGGCTAGCCAAATGGCTGTCTCACTCAGTGAGATGGTCGTTCGGTGTGCGATCAACCAATTTTTTGTTCTGTTGCATGAATTGAATACCTAAACATTTTAGTAATCATTCCAATTGTCATTCAAAATCAAACTCTTCTTCGAGACAAGTTCCTATGTGTGTGACCCTATAGATCCCATATCATATTGGCAGTGAATGTCCATAATAACTTATGACATCACAAGCAAAGAGTGATGCCTAGTCTGTAACATACCGAATCTTGGACCCTACCCTAGAACTTTGTCCTTTTGGATTAGACCAAATAAGGTTGAGGTTAGAGTGATCCTAATAATATAATACATGAATAAGGTAATCTAATAAGTCATATAATTCATTTGGCGATAATAAGATGACAAAGAACTTAATTGAATAAGTAATTATGATAATGGGCCATTAGTGGGCCAAGTGACATAACTCATATAAGAAAGTCTTAAAAGTGAAATCTAAGTTTAAAATCGTATTCCTTGGGTCCCAATTACCTTGGGAGTCAAGTTTCACATTATTCACATAATAATGATTCATTTAATTCAAATTGGAAAAGAAGATGTGTGTTTTCCCCAAAATATCAAATAAAATAATAAATGACCCCAAAAGAGGAAAATAATCTTAGATTCGTGATCTACATAATAAATATAGTCTTTGGTTAAATTTTTATCCAATTTGGAGAAAGTTTGCTTAAAAGGTAAAATTGGGAGAGAGAAAGTGTGTAGAACCTTCAAAATATTAAATAAATATTCAAACAACTCCAATATGTAAAATTGATGGCAAATTTGTATCCAACACATTAAATATAACTTGTGGGTGAAGTTTTATCAAATTTGAATAATCCTAATGTCATTAATGAAGGAGGAAAGAGAAAATATGTTTTGATTTATTTAACATATTAAAAGTTTCCAAAAGGCAAAACTAAGTACATAATCGGAATCTATATGGCTTAATTGTTGTGTAAAATTTTACTTAATTTGGATAATGTTTGGGCCCTCAAATTAAGAAAGAGAAAATAAGAATTTAAATACATTCACACTATAGTTCTAATTGGAATCGAATTAGATTTGATTTGTCACGCATCAGGTGAATTGGGTCACGCTGGTTTTGTTGGCCGGGTTTGTTTTGGGCCGTTGGATCAGGAATCCAACAGCAACTGCTCTCTTTCCTTCCTCCGCTTCCACTCTTTCCCTCACGAACAGGCACAGCCGCACATGTCTTCTCTCGATTTTCCTTCTCCGATTTCCTCCCTTTCCTTTCTTCCTCTCCCTCCGTTTTCTTTTCCTTCACCTTTCCTTCTGCTTCCCAAACTCAATGACCCTATAAAGGTCGGGCTGTGGTTGCCCCTTCCCAGCAGTGGCTGGGCGCCGCCTTCCCTCCCCTGTTTCCTCCCTGTTTCTCTCTTCTTCGCCAAATCCTCGCAACGTAGGCCATCAGACCCCCTCTAGACCCTCCCTGACGTTCGTCGCCTCATCGGGAGTTCACGCATTGTGCTAGTTCAGAATCCCATGACTTGGAGCTCTCCAACCTGCAAGCCAACTCCCGCCGCCGGCCTCAGGGTGCCGTTGCGGGTCAGCAACTGTCGTCTTCCCTCAACTGACCTTCTATCAAACTACCGAGGTTCATTGTGGTACTCCGAAGACATCCCTATGCTTGGTTCCATCTGATTCGAGGTATTCCAGTTTTCCCTTTTTTTTTGGTTGCTTTGTTCTGATCGGAGTCAGGTCCCTCGCCGGCTTCTCGCATTTGACGAAGCCAAGAAGATGGTTCAGTGCCTTCTTACCTCTACACTTCGTTTCCTTTCTGTTTTGTTTTCTCGCCAGGGGTACTTCTGTCGTTTTGGTATTCTTTTTCCTAGGCCTCGGATGAGTCAGAGCGGGCCATTACCTCACTGACCCGGCGGCCCTTGATTGGGCCAAGCTAGCAGGACCCAGGCCCACTCTCCCTCCTCTCTCTCTCTCTCTCTCGCCTTGAACGCTGACTTGGCTTTTTGCTAATTTTCTATAGGTTGATTTTGTAAAATCCATAACTAATTCTACACTGGTCATAAAAATATGGATAAATACTCGTTGGAATCGGGAAAATAAGACCTATCTAATGACATCAATTTGAATGAGTAAATCTAATGTTTAATAACAAGTAATTTCAATGGATCTAATTAATTAAGAATTAAATTGTAAAATTCATAACTAACAATCTGCAAGTCGGGAAAATATAATAAAATATTTTGGACTCCTAATGAAATACTAAAATATGGCATGGTTTTGATAACCTAATTCACACATTAATAAAAAGGCGATTTTTAGGGTTTTGAATAATTAATGGAAACCTAACCCTAATTCCACATATATGCATAATAGGTTTTTTGGATGCCTAGGCTTGGACCTAGATGTGACTTTGGATCATTTTACTTTGAAGTTGAGGTATTTTGTATCCCCTATTCATCTATGTTGAGAAATTCACCTATCTTATCTTTATTTTGACTTTAGCCTACACATATCTCTATTTTCTTGATATCATGGTTCATGTGAACTATCTTACTTGTTATGGACTTGGATATCCTCTTGATATCTTTTTCTTGTGTCTTAGTGTATGTTGGTCCTATATGATGATATGTCCCCACTTTGAAGTGGATGTTTATATATTTGTGTTGTCCATTGTGTGATGGCAACATTGTATTATTCTGACCATACTTGTCTAATTGCCTCTACATTTAACATGCTATGTGATTCAGTAGCACTAGAGTAGTGTAATTACATTGGTTTTGGGTCAGTATTCCCCTATTGTTTATTTGGAGGGTGGCAGTATACCATTCCTCTGTAATTGAGTGTGGCCGTAATCCATACTCAACATTATATATTGGGAGATTGGCAATATTCCTTTCTCTATCATGTTTCAACTTTATGAGGGTTGGCTGCCAATTGTGTTTATATTGTTCTAGGGCTATGTTTATCTCACATGCATGCAAGATATTGATTGTGGGGTGTGTGCCCTACTTGTGCTTTGTTTCCCACCATGGTAGTGGATTTATTTATGGCACAATCCTTTTATATGTTATTTTATGGCAACTATCCTCTTTTATCATGTTATGATGATTCTTTTCTTTTATGCCCAATTTGGGTAGTCCTTATCTCTTGCATGGGAAGCATTTTATTTTGATGTCCCTTATTCTTTATAAATTGCTCAATTTTCTTTTTAGTATGCACATACCAGCCTTTGCTGATGTCTCCTATTGTTTCTCTTTTGTTGGGGTATGCTTCCAACCCTAGGTGGAGGAAACATATGGCTTGACATGTGGACCCAAACTTAGATTGAGAAGTTAAAGCTTGGAGACAATCTTGAGGTGGTTTAGATTTCCTCTACATATATCCTTAAGTTGTAAGTTTGAGATGCTCCCTTGTTTTATAATTGAATATAGTAATGTTTTTATTCCGCTGCTATACTTTGATCTTTTGTTACCATTATATAAAGATTTGAAAATTTTACACCCACTCCATCATACCTTCTGAGTGTGTTTGGACTGGAAGTTTTATTGTTCAAATTTTTAGTAGAGAAGTGGTTTTCACTTCTTTACATAGTCGCACATCAGTTCTACCCAAATGACTGGAAAGTTGGGGGGGGGCAACTTCAACCTACAATTTGTGTATGGTGTTGTAGTGTTTGTATAGTTCCTTTGTCACTGATATCTAGATTGAACTAGAGACATGGAGTAATCATCCACATTATTATTGAATCTTGTTTCTTGAAGCAGAGCAGACTTCATGAGATATATGTAAGTTTAATATCACATATTGATTCACACGCATATGGTCATACTTTTCTCAATCTCACTAATCAAGAGGCATTGTATATCATACTCTTATAGGAGGGAAAAATCCCATCTCTATCACTTACAATCATTCCCCATGTGTTAAAGTCACCAAATCATCACCATTATAACAAAGCATGTTTCAGGATTGCATTTGATGATGTCAAAACATACCCAATGACATGTGATGAGTGCAGTGATTTCAGGGATAAGAACCACAACCACAACCACCACCACCACTACGAGAGATGACTATGACTTCCTTGATGATGGGTTACATGTGTCAGTATCACAATGGGTCTGTCTGATATACTATTCTCTTATATGTATATATGTGCTTGGTTTGATATTTCCATATCATGACTAATGAGATTTTGTCATCAACCAACTCACACTCTGATCTTATGTGTTTATTTCTATCTATCAACCTTCCATAACAACAATCGATGAGGGACATGATGAGAATGTATCTAATCTTAACATCCATATGATCTCATTCTTCAAGTCTTTGACTTGAAGACATACGTCATTGAGTAATATCATTTTCTAGACATTTTTTATGTTATTCATAATCTCATAACTGAATATACAAAATAAATTGGAAGCTTGTCTTTATTATTAATCAAATATTTTACACGTCATGACATTACAATCATCATATAATTGGCTCACTGGACATACATACCAACAAACTCCCACTTGCACTTAGTTCTAGTCACCCACAGATCTCATCCCAAGTGACCTAACATGACCATCAAGCTTCTGCTACAAAAGTTCTTTTATAGAGGATTTAGCAACATTTTCTATAAGTCGGTATTTTATAATTTTCACAACTCTTCGTTGTATGACTACTAATACGAGATGGAAGTGTTGTAGTATGCTATCCATGATTCCCATCCTAACTAGTAGCTCCACTGTTGTCATTGGTATTTCTACTATGTCATCAATGGTTGGAACCTCACACAAGTTCACCCATATGAACTTCATATAGTATCCTTTAATGTTCTCATGACATGGAGATACTTAGCTTCATTTGTAGATTTAAACAACTGTCATTAGCTCAGAATCCTTTCTAGATTATAATTTTCATTTTAGTCAAAAATAAATTTAGATTTTGATTATTTTGTTAATTTGGAAGCTTGAATGGGTGTAACCCTTTACATTCAACTCTTCCTTATTATCATAACCAAGGAACCAATCATACAAGTGCTTCGCAAGCACCTAAGGATGTTATTTATGGTAGTTTAGTGAATATCACTCATATCTGACATATATCCTCTCATCATGTCTAATACATATGAGATTACTATGCATGTATATATATATATCTTCTGATCATGTCAATTACATATGAGATGACTGGATATCCTCTCTCCATGTTCAGTACATACAATATTACTGGATACCTTCTCATCATGTCTAATACATACTAGATAATGAGATAAGTACATAACATTGCATTCAAGATAGATCCAATTGTGAATGCATATGACATCTATCCATGTGTTCCTATTCTTAATAAGAATTGGGATACTAGTCTCCTGAGAGACTAACTACTTGGAGCATGGACACATGTTGTCTTATTGAGTCTTTCATGTTGAACCCTTCAATATCTTATCAAAGTGTGTGCTCTTATTTAGGCCAGGAAGGTTTCTAGATCTATCTCTATAGCCTTCGATCCCTATTATATAGGATGCTTTTACTAAACCTGTAATGACCCTGCCTCCCAGTAACCCCCAATTAAGAGAGACCAAGAGGTCAGAGTCGTTATCCCAATTAACTGGATAAAAGGTTCGACAAATAATCAGTAATAATTATAAAATTCTACCACACTATACTGAAAGCTGGTATAAAATAAAACTTTGCATACCTTTTAAAAACTTTAGGTATCTACTTCTATCCACAACTTGATTCTATTCTATCTAATCCTCCTTGCACTTTATTTCTTTTTTTCACAATGTGTCACTTTACTATTTGTTCTTTTCAGAGTTGTACCTGATACTCGTCGTTTTGCAATATCAATCACTAAGATGGTTAATCCTAGAGTTTTAAACCTTTTTTTACTTCCGGTTTTAAGGGTAGTATAGAAGGATCGATCCCACAGGACAACTATTTAGAGATTGTTCTTAGAACCCAAAGATTTGAAGAACTTTATTATTATTTTTTTGGTATTTTTCTTTTTATTAAAGCAGAAAGTAAATTCCAGTTGGGGCTTTGAATGATTACACTAATGCAAGAAGAAAAACACTTAACAAGAATTAACATGCACAAGGGAAAAATAAAAAGATTGTTAACACAAGCAAACTATATGAATGGAAGACTAAGAATTAAAACAAACAAAGGATGCGGTGATTAAATCAAGAGAAGGAAATCGAGGCTCGTAGGGGTTTTCACCACCTTAGCCTAGGTGATAACAACTAAATCTTAAACGACGATTTGATGAAGGCTTGCGAATTAAAAACTCACAAAAGAGAAACTCCTCATGAGCCCATTGGTCTTGATGCTCATGCTTCCTAGTTTATCAACCTAAAAGATGAGAATCCACGGTCATATCAAAACGTCTATGTAATCGATTTTATTGTTCTAAATCCAGATTTCCATGGTCATATCCATCCGGATTAACATGCGATCCGAAGATCAATCATTCAATTAAAATCGATTACCATCTAATCATTTAAGAAGAAATCGTTAAAACCATGACTAAGGGGTTATTCCCCTTTGCCCCGATAAAAGACTACTCACACATAGAGAAAAGGGATACGGAGGAAGAAAGAAATGAAGCCATAGTCTAGCCCAGAAATCAGGAAATTAATCCTTATGCTAGAGATGATGAAATGGCTTAGTTCTTTGTTCCTTGCTCCAGAAATAAAGAACGGAAAGAAGAAGGTTAAAACTAAGGCGGAGAGAAAAGACAAGAACAAGAATGAAGAGCTATGCTTCAACCAAACCTACTTTATTGCATAATATGAGAATGATTACAAGATTAATTGCTATAGAACTCCAAAAGAAATCCCAAGATGCCCTAAGAGGAGGAGGTGCCCCTCCTTTTATAGTAGAAGGAGGGGGGTACATTTAGGTTTAGGGTTCTTTGGGTGCTAACGGCTGGGAATTTCTGCTATCTGAGCGCCGCCAACCGACCGGTTCGGCAACCAGCCGATCGGTTGGAAGGTTCTGGAACGCGCAGCCACTTGATCGGCTGCCAACCCTAGTTAGGGTGGCGGCGTAGTAAAAAAAACGTTCTGTGTTGCTCGGCAATGGGCATCAGCCGAGCGGCTGGTAGCTGGAGTCGGGTGATCCCAACCGTCGTCTGGTGAGATCAACGATCGATGCTTTGAAGGCGAACCGAGCATTTCATGATGTCAGACGATTAGTTTGATTCAGTGAAACGATCGGTTGAGTTACCAATCGATCGGCTCAAGTCCTAAAACTACAATAAAATACGCATGATTGTCAAATTTGTGATAGAATGAGAAAATATCAATTTGTGCAATTTTCAAGAGACGAATGGATAATTTCTATATGACAAGCTTAATAATTTGCAGAAAAAGGTGTGCTGAATAGCATGCATCAAAATACCGCGGACTTAAAGTTTTGCTTGTCCTCAAGCAATTGAAAAATAAAAAAGATTCCAAGAAATTTGGAATAACAAGTTCATCCTCCCTAGATTGGCAATTTTTCTATCCTTTTCATGGCCAAGCGACCCATCTCCTAGAACCACAAATTGCAAGCACCATGTTTCTCAAGAAAACATTTTTCATAACTTAATTTTTTTTAGACTTATACTTTGTAAAGACAGTCTTCATCTAACTTGCGCTTTGACACTCGTCAATTTTTTTTTGGGTTGATTGTTGCACGGGAATAGAGAATTTGAGATGTGATGGAAAAATCCCTCCTCTATTCGACTTGGGATATAATTTTTTATCATGGACTTGTGATTACATTGACCACAATTTTTTTGTGTGCTCTTTTTGGCATCTTTTGATGGTACGCCCCTGTGTGGGGTATGGAAGAAGGGCATGCCACCCCGGACTTAGGGTTTGGCGTGCAATTTATTTTTCCCGTGCAACAAAAAACTCTTTTTTTTAGAATGTCATTGCATAAGACAGAAGGGACATGTAGCTACATTATATATGAGAAAAAAAACAAATAAGTTAATCTAATGCTAAAATTAAGAAAATCTACATTTGATTCTATTTGATACTCTAAGGCTTGCCACCGTTTCCAAAAATTGCTATCATGATCATAGGGAACTTGATATTGCAAAGTTGTTTGAAATGAAAATGATAATGCAATTGATTATTGAAGATAAGGTACAACATTCAGTCGGATAGATAAAGACCTTATGTTTGAAAGTAAACAAAGCAAAACAAATAAAAGTGCAGAAAATAAAATGTTTGAAAAGGGAAGATAAAGGGTGGATCACGTACCACCCACCCTCACCCCAGACTTAGAAATTTGCTCGACCCGAGCAAACTCTAAGAGCGAGATGGAGGGAAGAGTCACTGCGGTGGAGGGTGCTGCTGATGGGAGGAGTAGTAGTTTGCCCAATAAGAAGAATCAGGGCATGGATAACTCTGGTGTGCTCCATACTCGTCATAAGTAGGTCGACTAGGGGCATAGTGACCGCAATCCACATGCCAAGACTCCTGCGAACGCTGCATCAGGTACATGTGATTGAGCTGGTGGCCCTGTCTCTACTGCTCCTGCTGAATCTCATCCAGCTGAGTCTGGATCTCGTAGAAGCCGTAAGGACTGGAGTCGTCATCTGGTCGCCTCCTGGTGCGACGTCTGGAAGCTAGTGGTGGTGGTCTAGTGACGTCGTCGTGTGCCTCTAAAGAGAGGCTCCTCCTGTGAGGCTGTGGCTCGGGGAAGGTGTCTGGATCTGGATGCTCCAGGTAGAATCTCTGGATGTGGCTCGGTAAATCGGTCAAATCGTAGACATAGTTTGCTGCTGCAAACTGCGAATGCAACGGGAGATGGAGGACCACCTGAGTGTCCTTGAACAAAAGGTAGTAAATGCCTTCGGTGCCCAAACGGATAAACCTACTATTTTTCAAATAGTGGGTGTGGATGAGGTGATTTTTGAGCTGAAGTGGAGGGAAGGCGATGTGGGTGTAACCCAAAAAGATGGCGAGTTGGGTAACATAGTGGCCAATGTGGAAAGAAGAGGAAGTGGCTCGGCTATCTTGGGTACCAAAATGTTTAATGATAGCATTGCCCCAGTTAAAAGGTTCCTCATGTTTAAGACACCAAAGAGCATAAAGTTCTACCTGAGTAATTGCACCCTAAGTACCTTCCTGACTGAAGATGGTGCAAGCCAGAATACGGTGAAGGTAACGGAACACCGGGTTGTGAATCTGCGAGGCCTTGGGCCCACTAGGAAGACGGGGAAGAAGCCCGGTGATCTCTGCCCAGAACTTGTCTCTGTCATAATGGTCGGGGTAGGAGTCATGAGACTGCGCCATACATTGGTCTAGCCAATAGTCATCTCTGCCGTCGAGGATGAACGAAGTGATTTTCCTGGCGGATGATTCCAGATTTTCCCCAAAAATCCGATATTTACAGCTTGAGTTTCCGAAAAAACTGTGTAAACGGCGGAAAGTGCTCAAAAACTCGAGGGTGAGATCACAGTAGACCGAAGTGACACGGTAGGGAAAAGCAAGCATGTGGTTTCTACGGAGGATGTCGTCGACGGTGTCGCGGATGCCCAAAGAATCAAGGGTGGTGCCACACACCCAACGAGGAAGAGAGACACCAATCGCGAACATCTCCTCATAACGCTGGCGGTGGTCAGCGCTAGTGAACTGGTCATATCTACCCGGAATAGGTGCTATCCGGGGTAAACGGGGAGCGGTTGTGTCTGGATCATTGGATGCCTTCTGAGTTCCCTCCATCTCGCGGAGAAGCTCATCTGCCTTGTCAATGTCCCGAAGCATCTCCTCGACTAACTCGGGAGAAGACTCTCCCGTAGGAGAGGGTGTGTGGAATCGGATTCCGTGCTGCGAACTAGACCGGCGAGGAGGATCTCTGGAAGAGGATGCAGGGGCCTTGCCCTTGCCCTTGCGGAAGCGGCTGAACATCACCGCAGGGAGAAAACGATCGTCTAAGGTGCCAAACGGTCATTTGAAGAACCAAACTATCGTCTGGTCTGCTGAAACGGTCGTTTCGGTTTCTGAGACGGGTGACTGGAGTGCTCAGATGATCGGCTGAGTCTGGGAAAGCAGACGGCTGGCTCAAGGAAGAAGCCGAGGAGGTGGCGATGCAGAACAAAACACAACAATCGTCTTTCGACGAGACGAGTGGCTTCCGTCCCAGTCGGGCGGTTGAACAGCCAGGCGGTCGGCTGAGCACTCGACGGATCTGCTGCGGACAACGTCGGGCCACCGAATCGGGCGTTTCGGCCCTTAAGATGGACGGCTGGTGTGCTGGTGACCTGGTCTCCGTCGATCGTCTGGGGAGCAAGATGGGTGGCGGTTGAAACCGGGCGGGCGGCGGAAGAACCAGGCGGGCGGTTGGCTCTGGCGAGGGCGTGCGGCGGGAAACCTAGACGGTTGGCTGCCTCGGTGAGATCGAGCGGCCGGAGAACCAGGCGGGTGGCTGGCTCGGCGAGAGCGTGCAGTTGGCTCAGGCGAGGAGCGGGTGTCGCCAACGCACGATCGAGAGAAAGCGAAAGGGGGGGGGCTAGGTTTTGTGAGAGGGGAGAAAAGCCTTGCGTCTGGTGCGTTAAATAGAGCAATGGACACTTGACTCGATCGTTTGGGTTTCCAAACTGATTGGCTGGTCAGCCTGGGCCGCAAAAAGCAAAAGTAAAGGACAGAGGCTGCGTCGGAATGAGCCGAGCGTCTGGTAAAAGCAAAATGATCGGCTGGATACGCGAAACGAGTGTCTGGACTTTCGAACCGATCAGCTCGATAGAAGAAACAAGGAAAAATAGAACAGAAAAAGCAAAAACAATGAAACAAACAAGAAGGGAAGATAGTGTTTGGTTGCCTCCAAACTAGTGCCTTATTTTATGTCGTGGCTCGACCAAGATCAGATTAATTGGAATTCGGGGGAGGTGAAGGGTCAGTGAGGTTTAGATCCTACAAGGGTGGAAATTTAGTTGAGTCAGAAGCGACAACATCTTCAGTAGTGATATATCGTTTAAGACGGTGCCCATTGACTTTAAACTCGCCCAGAACTTTATCCCAAAGAAGAAAAGCCCCATGTGGATAAGCACACTTGACAATGTAGGGGCCGTACCATCTCGACTTGAGTTTCCCAGGGAAAAGTCGTAACTTAGAATTAAAAACTAGAACTTGATCCCCTTCTCTAATGTCTTTGTGCTTGATGTGACCATCATGCCACATTTTGGTTCAGTCTTTGTAGATTCTTGCGTTTTCATAGGCACTCATCCTAAGTTTGTCAAGCTCATTCATTTGGAGAAAACGTTTTTCTCCAGCCATGGAAAGATCAAAATTCAAATTTTTGATGGCCCAGCTTGCTTTGTGCTCTAGTTCTATTGGTAAGTGACATGACTTACCGTAGATCAGTCTGAAAGGGGTGGTGCCAATAGGTGTTTTGTAGGTAGTACGATATGCCCACAGGGCGTCATTGATTTTTAACGCCCAATCCTTCCTTGTGCGACCAACAATTTTTTCTAAAATTGATTTTATTTGTCTGTTGGATACTTCTACCTACCCACTGGTCTGAGGGTGGTAAGGAGTGGCGACTTTGTGATAAACCCCGTATTTTTTCAAAAGAGCCTCAAAACTTTTCTCCAAAAAATGGGATCCCCCGTCAGAAATGACGGTGCGAGGGACTCCAAATCTAGGAAAAATGACATCTTTAAAAAGTTTCTTAACGGGTTTAGAGTCACATGTTTTAGTAGGTATGGCTTCAACGCACTTTGACACGTAATCGACTGCGACTAAAATGTAAGTAAACCCATAAGAAGAAGGAAATGGGCCCATATAGTCGATCCCCCAAACATCCAAAATATCTAATTCCTGCCAAGAGGTGAGAGGCATTTGGTCACGTTTGGAAATATTACCCGTCCTTTGACATTGGTCACATGAAAGCACATAATCATACGAGTCTTTGAAGATGGTGGGCCAAAAGAATCCACATTGTAGGACTTTCCTAGCCATTTTTTGGGAACTCATGTGACCACCATAGGGGCCAGAGTGACATTGTTCCAAAATGGCAATGCTTTCTTCATGGGACACAAAACGACGATATAAACCATCGGTGCAAAGTCGAAACAAATAAGGTTCATCCCAATAATAATTTTTGACATCATGCAAAAATTTACCTTTAGAATGTCTCTTATACTCGGGATGCAATACACCTGCAGCTAAATAGTTTACAAAATCAGCAAACCAAGGAAATTGGGAGTCAACCTTGAGCAATTGGTCATCAGGTAGGGATTCATTTATGGGATGTTCATCAATGGGGCTATAGCTGAGTCTACTCAGGTGGTCAGCCATGACATTTTCAGATCCCTTTTTGTCTAGGATCTCAAGATCGAATTCCTGCAACAACAAAATCCATCTTATGAGTCTAGGCTTGGCATCCTTTTTGGTCATGAGGTAGCGAATAGCTGCATGATCAGTGTAAACAACAACCTTCGAACCAACAAGATATGAGTGAAATTTATCGAATGCATAGACAATGGCTAGCATTTCCTTTTCGGTGACTGTGTAATTTCGATGAGCCTCATCTAAGGTCTTGGATGCATAATAAATGACATGGTGTTTTTTGTCAATTCTTTGTCCTAAAATGGCACCTACCGCAAAATCACTAGCATCACACATGATTTCAAAGGGTAAGGACCAGTCAGGAGCACGGATGATAGGAGTGGTGGTGAGAGCCTTTTTCAAACATAAGAATCTCTCCATGCATGCTGTATCAAAATGGAAAGGCACCTCCTTTTGAAGAAGATTGGTGAGAGGTTTTGTAATTTTGGAAAAGTCACGAATGAATTGCCGATAGAAACCGGCATGTCCTAAGAAGGCTCAGATGTCTTTGACTGAGGTGGGAGGGGGGAGCTTGGTGATGACCTCAATCTTGGCTTGGTCAACTTCAATGCCCTAGTTGCTCACCTTATGGCCCAGAACAATACCCTCCTTGACCATGAAGTGACATTTTTCCCAATTAAGGACTAAATGTGACTTGATGCATCTGTCAAGAACAAGGGAGAGATTTCCAAGGAAAGAAGTGAAACTATCTCCATAGACAGAGAAATCGTCCATGAACACCTCCATGACAGTCTCAGTTAACCCTGAAAAAATGGCAGACATACATCTTTGAAAAGTGGCTGGTGCATTGCACAGGCCAAAGGGCATTCGTCTAAAAGCGTATGTACCAAAAGGGCATATGAAGGTGGTCTTCTCTTGGTCTTCAGGATGAATGGGGATCTGATAAAAACCTGAGTAGCCATCTAAATAGAAAAAGTATTGTTGATGAGCTAAACGTTCAAGAACTTGATCGAGGAAGGGAAGAGGGAAGTGGTCTTTCCTAGTTTCTTTGTTGAGTTTCCTATAGTCAATGCACATCCTCCACCCCGTGATTGTACGGGTGGGGATAAGCTCATTCTTCTCATTCCTAATGACTGTGGTCCCACCCTTTTTGGGGATGACCTGGATCGGGCTGACCCAAGGAGAGTCAGAGATGGGGTAGATGATTCATGTAGTCAAAAGTTTAATCACTTCAAGACGGACAACCTCCTTCATGTTTGGGTTGAGTTTCCTTTGTGGGTCTCGGGAAGGTTTACTATTTTCAATCATTGGGATTTTGTGGATGCAAATTGATTGATCTTTCCCAACCAAATCCGTCATTTTGTACCCTAAGGCTGTTCTCCTTTTTCTAAGTTCTCCCATAAGCATGGTTTCCTATTCAATGGTAAGGTCAGAATTGATAATAACATGGCATAATTGTTGTTCATCCAGAAACACATATTTCAGACCTATGGGGAGAGCCTTCATTTCCGGGGCCTTTGGTGGTTCAGGTTGTTCTTCTATGGTGGAGATCATCTTAAGGTCTTCAATCTCAGCACATGGGATTTCCTCAAAGTTATCCAAGTGAATCTTAAGTTGGTTTGATGGTTCATTATCAAAATCACATTTGACGGGGATGGTGAGAGCAGTGCATAGGGGGTCATCAACTAATTCCCATTCTTGCCTTAGTTGGTTTAATTCATCAATGCAATCAAGGAGGTAGACTTCTTCCTCAAGACTAGGTCCCTTCATACTTTCAAACACCCTAAACTCTAGGTTTTTCTTCCCTAGTCTTAACACAATGGTACCAGCCTCAACATCAATTAAGGCACGAGCAGTGGCTAAGAAGGGACGTCCGAAAATGAGGGGGTAGCATAAATCTTCCTTGATATCCATGATCACAAAATCACAAGGGACGTATGCATCATTTCCAACTTTAACCGAAATGTCTTCTATGATTCCCATGGGCTTAGTTGTGGATGAGTCCTCCAGTTGGATGGTCATGGCAGTGGGTAACATGTCATTGAATCCTAGTCTTTTGCAAAGACTATATGGCATGATGGATATACTAGCTCCTAAATCTGCTAAGCCTTTCCTACAAGCATTGTCACCTAAGTAGCATCCTATTCCAAAAGAACCTGGATCCTTCTATTTTTTAGGCATCTTACTTAGGATAATGTCAGAGGTAGTCCTAGCAAGTTTCACAGTCTTGTATTCTTTAGTAACATACTTTCTAGTCAAGAGAGATTTCATGTACTTGGACCAGGCGGGCATGTCTGCCAAAGCATCAAGGAAGGGAATGTCGACATGTATTTTTTTTCATAACATCCCTAAATTTCATGAAGCGGGCATCAAGTCTTGTTTGTTTGAGGCGGTCTTGATAGGGAGGTCGGGTTTGTAAACTGGTTCTTCATCTTCCACTTGAGAGACTTCGGGAACGAATGGTTTGGGTGTAACTTCGGGTTTGACAACTACCATGTCCTCATCCTCGAATTCTAGAGGTGGGTCCAAAGATTCTTTTGAAGGGGGTGGGGTGTGCACCTTACCCGAACGAGTAGAGACTACCTTGAGTTGTTTAGGGTGTTTGGGATTGTTTTTAGGCTGTCCTGTAAAAGTCCCAGCAGGAGGTTTTTGTTGGGAAAACAGGCGGGCCAACTGTGCGTCAGTTGCCTTTTTATGGGCCTGTATGGCTACGAGGGTTTGTTCTATGCTTTCCCAGTTAGGATTACTTGGGGGAGGAGTAGGGATGACATTTTGAGGTGGTTGGGGAGGTTGAGGTTGGTTTAGATTTTGGGGTGGAAGGTTTAGGTTTTGGAATTGTTGGTAGTGTTGTCGATTTTGGTGATTTCCAAAATTTCTTTGATTGTTGTATGGGAATCCAGGTGGTGGTCGATTGGTACTTTGAGGATAGGGAGGTCTTTGTTGAAGTTGGTTAGAGTTCTCAGCACCTGAAGGGTTCCCGTACTGAAAACTGGGGTGATTTCTAGGTTGGTTAGGATTGTAGTAACCTTGGCCTGGTATTGTATGGATCGAATTGAGGTCTTCTGGTTGTTGACCTACTTCAGGTTGCGTGGGCATGTTGTAGAGGTATTGACAGTGGAGGGTGGTATGGTCGTATCCTTGGAAAATACCACAAAGGGAATCCATGGCTTTTAGTTGTTGGGGTGACTCCCTAAGGGTGACCAAGGATGACTCTAACCGATCTTGTTTTAAGGCAATTAATTTTAGGCTTTCCGCTATGCTTTGGATATCATTATTAACTTCTGCCTTAGCTACCTTAAGGATTCCTCCAATCCCTCTTCTAGCCCTTGTTTCAGAAGCCCGTTTAACTACCTCCCATGCACTAGTTAAACTTTGATGCATGAAATTTCCTCCAGATGAGGAATCAAGAAAAAATTTGGTATCATCATCAACACCACGATAGAAAATCTCTATGAGTTGGGCTTGAGAGATGTCATGGTGGGGGCACTTCCTAAGTAAATCCTTGAAACTTTTCCATGCTTCACCTAAAGACTCTCCTGGGGACATATAAAAGTGAGTTATTTGACCCCTAAGTTCATAGGTGAGAGACGGGGGGGGGGGGTAGAATGTTTCAAGGAACTTGTTTTGTAGAACATCCCAAGTTGTGACATGTTCTTCACTCTCCATGGTGTTGTACCAACTACTAGATTGGCCGGAGAGGGAATACTTAAACAATCTAAGGCGGATGGCATCTTCAGAGACACCTGGGATTTTGTTCAAAGAGAAAAGGTCAATGAACTTTTGAAGGTGATCTTGACAACTTTCCCCATTGTTGCCAGAGAAGGGGTTGGTTTGCAGCATAGTGATCCATTGTGTTTGGATTTCGAATTGTGGAGCAATGATATCAGGGGGTATAACTGGATGTTGTGCATAGGCCGTCTTGGGAACATAAAAGTCTTTTAATTGTTTTTGCCTTTCGGCTTCCCTCCTATCGACTTCTATGGTTTCTTGTTCAGTCCTAAAGGTTGCTCGCAAAGCGGCTTCTCTTTCCGCTTGTTCGGCTTGGATGAGCTCTCTTTGAGCTGCGAGAGCTTGGTCGATTCTACGGACGACCTCGTCTTCATTCATTGTCACTAGATTTTGACGGTTTCGACGATGAAAAGTTCTTTCTATTTCCGGATCGAAAGGTTGAAAATCATCGTTCGGGCATCGCATGCACAAATAAAGCAGTTAATTCGTGTGCAGAAAAAACGTACTGCCAGAATGGAAACTCGGCAGAAAGAGGAGTACACTTCTGGAATGTTACTCGGAAGGTATGAAAAAAGAAAAAAAAAGTTTTTCAAAATTGTTTTTGGGGTTCGAAAAAAATAATCCGTTGTCCCCGGCAACGACGCCAAATTGATACTCATCGTTTTGCAATATCAATCACTAAGATGGTTAATCCTAGAGTTTAAACCTTTTTTACTTTTGGTTTTAAGGGTAGTATAGAAGGGTCGATCCCACAGGACAACTATTTAGAGATTTTTCTTAGAACCCAAAGATTTGAAGAACTTTATTATTTGTTTTTGGTATTTTTCTTTTTATTAAAGCAGAAAGTAAATTCTAGTTGGGGGTTTGAATGATTACACTAATGCAAGAAGAAAAGCACTTAACAAGAATTAACATGCACAAGGGAAAAATAAAAAGATTGTTAACACAAGCAAACTATATGAATGGAAGACTAAGAATTAAAACAAACAAAGGATGCGGTGATTAAATCAAGATAAGGAAATCGAGGCTCGTAGGGGTTTTCACCACCTTAGCCTAGGTGATAACAACTAAATCTTAAACGATGATTCGATGAAGGCTTGCAAAATAAAAACTCATAAAAGAGAAACTCCACATGAGCCCATTGGTCTTGGTGCTCATGCTTCCTAGTTTATCAACCTAAAAGACGAGAATCCACGGTCATATCAAAACGTCTATGTAATTGATTTTATTGTTCTAAATCCGAATTTCCATGGTCATATCCATCCAGATTAACATGCGATCTGAAGATCAATAATTCAATTAAAATCGATTACCATCTAATCGTTTAAGAAGAAATCGTTAAAACCATGGCTAATGGGTTATTCCCCTTTGCCCCGATAAAAGACTACTCACACATAGAGAAAAGGGAGATGGAGGAAGAAAGAAATGAAGCCATAGTCTAGCCTAGAAATTAGGAAATTAATCCTTATGCTAGAGACGATGACATGGCTTAGTTATTTGTTCCTTGCTCCAGAAATAAAGAACGGAAAGAAGAAGGTTAAACTAAGGCGGAGAGAAAAGACAAGAACAAGAATGAAGAGCTATGCTTCAACCAAACCTACTTTATTGCATAATATGAGAATGATTACAAGATTAATTGTTGCAGAACTCCAAAATACAAGAAATCCCAAGATGCCCTAAGAGGAGGAGGTGCCCCTCCTTTTATAGTAGAAGGAGGGGGGTACATTTAGGTTTAGGGTTCTTTGGGTGCTGACGGCTGGGAATTTCTGCTGTCTGCGCGCCGCCAACCGACCGGTTCGGCAACCAGCCGATCGGTTGGAAGGTTATGGAACGCGCAGCCACTCGATCGGCTGCCAACCCTAGTTAGGGTGGTGGTGTAGTAAAAAAACGTTCTGTGTTGCTCGGCAATGGGCATCAACCGAGCGGCTGGTAGCTGGAGTCGGGCGATCCCAACCGTCGTTTGGTGAGATCAACGATCGATGCTTTGAAGGCGAACCAAGCATTTCATGATGTCAGACGATTGGTTTGATTCATTGAAACGATCGATTGAGTTACCAATCGATCGGCTCAAGTCCTGAAACTGCAAAAAAATACACATGATTGTCAAATTTGTAATAGAACGAGAAAATATCAATTTGTCCAATTTTCAAGAGACGAATGGATAATTTCTATGTGACAAGCTTAATAATTCATAGAAAAAGGTGTGTTGAATAGCATGCATCAGTACCTAAAACGCCGACAAACAAAATGTTAGTCAGCATATATGAATATGTCGGTATGTGGGGACACACAAAATATCACACATAGGGCTAACAAACTAATTATCACAATCATGTTAATTAACAATTCAATTTACGATTTCAACGTGTCAAACTCCACTACTTTTGCCCTAACCTTAGAATACCCCCTTTAGGGTTTCTCTTTTACCATTGACTTAAGGCCACCTTCTCAATCCTAAGCTTAGTGGCTGGGGTGACCACTCATGGTGCCCATGAGTCTTCCCTATTGGGCTTGACCCTTTTTGCATCATCCATCAGGGTGTCATGTAGGTGCGGGAATACACAATTATATCATGATTGCGATAATCACAGTGACTTTATGATTTGTAAATATGAACATCCAAACTGTTAGGTTGCATTCAATGTGATTAATCATCCAGAAAACCTTCAGGAATCTAATGTGATTAACCATAATTAACCACATACATGTTTTGTAGATCTTTGAGATAGAATCGACCAATAAGAAAAGAAATCCAATCCAAGCAAGCAAGCAAGGTTCCTGAAATAACATACAATTTCTTTTTTATTAATATTTACCCAAACCTTCTTGCTTCTTAGGGTTTCTATCCCTTTTTAGGTTTTCTTACCTCTTTTAGGGTTTTGTATGCAATTAGGGTTTTGTCATACTTTTAACACCCTTAAACCCTAATTATACAAATTACTCACAAACCCTAATTTCCTCATCTACCTCTCATAAAAGATCCTAAGATCATCTTTTGACAACATACAACCCTAATTCGGGATTAAATACACTGTTCTTTTCCTTTTTCCCTATTTAGGGTTTCTAAGTGTATTAACCTTCAGATTAGGTTTAAAAACCCTAAACCATGCAATTAACCATCTAAAACATGTTAAGATTTAACATTATCTCATAACAGGTTAACCATACTCAAATTAACCTAGTTCTACTCATAGATTTATCCATTATCATCAATTAGGGTTTCCAACCTAATTTTTAATATCTTTTTCATCAAAATAATACACTTTTGTAAAAAGATACAGATTCAAGCCTTTTGACTATTTTTAACTTATTCCTCACATTTTTCTAATCAACTTTCATGTATTAAGTTTCTTCATATGAGTTTTCTATTTATTTCTATGATTTTTGCAAGAAAAGCCCTTTTTCTAGATTATTAGAGTAGAGAGGGAATTACCAGGAAATTCGGCGGCCGCTTGATAAGTGGACCAGTGGTTTGCTCTTCAGATTCAATAATCCTCATCATGCGTTCCTAATTTAGTAGCTCCCGCTCTCGCTCGTATGATCTCGCTCAGGATCGTGGTGGTCCACAATCGTACGACTCTTGGTCGTCGTCTACCTTCGATCGTTCGACAGGCTGCGGTCAACTCCTCCGTTGACTATGAGATCCAGGCCACCAGCAAAGAAATGGAGGTGCTAGGAAGCTTTGTTGTCACCGCCCGAACTCAATGAACCGGTCATTTTCTTGAAGCAACTTGACCTTCACCATGAACAGGTCACCGGAGTTCTGACGAGGTCGACTGGTTGCAGGGGGTGTAGGCTAGGATGAAATCGACAATTGACGTCATCACTCAACTCGTCGTCACACTCCACAGTGATTGGGATAAGAATTGGGTGTGCTGGTGCCCTCAAGTACCCCTCCCTTATATAGGGCTAGGTCTAAGATTCTAATGATTTGGGAACTTCTTCCCTCGTTGATGACAGTGTTTGAAACTGGGGTCTAGGTTCTTCGGTTTGATCTCCCGAAGTCGATTGACTGCTTAATTCTTCGAATTATCGTTTCAATCGATAGGAAATCGAATTCCCAAATCGTATCCCATTCCCACTGTGATTCGAGGTAGATGATGAGTGGCTACCGTTGGATCTGTGGTCCCCTGGACCACATGGGTCATCCAACGGCCGTCATCTCTCCCCGAAACCCTATTATCTCAAAAATCAATTAAAAAGGTGTTTTAACATGATAACTTGGAAAAATCGTTTCTCTCTCCTCGATTAACATTTTCCTCTCAAATTTTAGGGGAAACTCCATCTTGGCATTATCTAACTTTATATTAAATTTGAGAGTTAAAATCCAATGGATGAGAAGGTTTCCTTCCCTCCCAAGTTATCCATCAATTAAACTAATTTTAATTAATATTTTTTTTCCTTTACCATTATCTTATTATCTCAACTCCTTTGGTCCTCAAGGAACCTTAAAGGTACGAAATATCCCATTAGGAAATATCCCTTTGCCTTCTAGAGGTTTCCACCTCTCTCTCTATTCTTCTTTTCTTTGTTATTTAATTATCATTTGTATTATCCTTTATCCTTTATTATTATTGGGCCCAATAGCCAATAAGTCCCATTTCACAATCAACAATGCTATTTGCACACAAAATCCTTTTAATTCAAACAATAAATCAAGCATGTAATCAATTTATATGGAAAGAAGAATTACATATTTATTACATAATTAGGGAAAAATGGAGGTTATAACATCCTCCCCTCCTTATAGGAATTTTGTCCTCAAAATTCAACAATAAAAAAAACAAGTCAGGATATGCTTTCTCCATGTCCGTCTTCAACTCCCATGTGGCCTCATCCTCTCCATGGTGCTTCCTAAGAACCTTTACCATCTCTATATCCTTACATCTAAGTTCTTTCACCTTGGTATCTAGAATCTACAAAGGTGACACAGGATATGTCAGCTTCCCTTGAAGCTCAATAGGCTCAATGCTCAGTACATGGATCAAATCTTGCACATATCGCTTCAGATTGGACACATGAAACACATCATGCATCATACTATACTGAGGGGGTAACGCCAAACGATATCCAGGTTCACCAATCTGTTCTAACACCTCAAACATACCCACGTATCAGGGACTCAACTTTCCTCTGTTCTTGGCTATAGCTTGGAGCGGTCAGATTTTCAGAAAAACATGCTCTCCTACTATGAAATGCACATCTGTCCACTTCACATCAGCTTATGACTTCTGTCGATCCTGGGCTCTCTTCAGCCTTTGCTTGATCAAAGTGACTTTATCAGCATACACTTGGAGTTCATCTGACCTCAATAGGGTCCTCTCACCGACATCATCCTAGTGAAGCGGTGATCGACATGGTCTCCCATAAAGAGCTTCATACAAAGGCATCCTGATACTGGCTTGGTAGCTGTTGTTGTAGGCAAACTCAGCTAAATGTAAATACTGCTCCCATGAGCCACCCCGATCAAGCACACAATCTCTTAATAAATCTTCTAATGTCTGGATCGTCCTTTCTGACTGACCATCTATCTGGGGGTGATAAGTGGTACTAAACTTCAACCTCATTCCAAGTTCTTCTTGAACTTGCTTCCACAACTTGGAAGTAAACTTTGGGTCTCTATCAGAGATGATTGAGCCGAGTACGCCATGCAATCACACTATCTCTTTGATATACAGCTCAGCTAGGTCTTCCACCTTGGCAGTGGTCTTTAAGGCAAGGAAGTGTGCCGAATTGGTAAGATGATCTACCACGACCCATATCACATCATGACCCTTCTTGGTTTGGGGTAGACCCACCACAAAATCCATGGTGATCTACTCCCATTTCCATTCTGGAATCTCTATAGATTGTAACAGTCCACTGGGTCATTGGTGTTCAGCCTTCACCATATGGCACGTAAGATAGCTGTCCACACATGTCGCAATGTCTCTTTTCATTCCTGGCCACCAGAAAAACCTCTACAGGTCCTTAAACATCTTGGTAGTTCCCGGGTGCACCGTGTACTTAGAACCATGAGACTCTTGCAAGATATGCTCCCTTATCGGTGAATCCACAGGAACCCATATGCAATTCTCGAATCTGATCCCTCCGTCTACTCCAATGGAGAGACAAGTCTGTGGCTTCATCATCAAACCCTTCATCTTGTCGAGCTCTCTACTGACCAACTACGTTGCCACGATCTCACCTAACAACTCATATTGGATGTGGATATTGGCCAATCAAACTTGATCTTCAAGCGGTTGTGGAGACCACTCCACCAACTCCTCCACACTCTTCCACTGGCTGGACAAAACAACTGCACACTTATGTTGTTTTCGACTCAAAGCATCAGCTACGACATTCACCTTACCCGGATAATAAGCAATGGTGAAGTCGTAATCCTTCATATACTCCATCCATCATCGCTGCCGTAGGTTCAAGGTCTTTCTGAGTCAGTAGATACTTCAGACTCTTATGGTTAGTGAGGATCTTGAAGGTAGCACCGTACAGGTAATGCTGCCATATCTTCAAGGAATGGATGATAGCAACCAGTTCCAGGTCATGTGTCAGGTAATTCACCTCGTTGGGCTTGAGTTGTTGGGAAGCATATGCAACCACATGCATATTTTGTTCCAACACACAGGCAAGTCCCATCCTCGAAGCTTCGGTGAAAATCACAAATCCCTCATTGTCAGAAGGTAGGGTCAATACTGGGGCAGTGGTCAGCTTCTCCTTTATCTCCTGGAAGCGAGCTTCACACACATCAGGCCACATGAACTTCACATCCTTCTGGGTTAACATGGTCAGTGACAATTTTTTTTTAAGAAATCCTTGATGAAGCGACGGTAGTATCCAACCAACGCCAAGAAGTTGTGAATCTAGGAGGGGTTATTTGGTGCATGCCAGTCTCGTACTGCCGACACTTTGGCTAGATCTACTGCGATTGTGCCTCCTGAGATGATGTGTCCGAGAAACATGACTTGGTCTATCCAAAACTCACATTTTGAGAACTTTCCGTAAAACTTTTGCTTTCTCAAGATATCAAGAACTCTACCCAGGTGGTCATGGTGTTGATCTAGGTCATCAGATTACACCAGGATGTCTTCTATGAACACTATCACAAAAGAGTCAAGGAAAGGCTGGAACACACTATTCATAAGGTTCATAAAGACACTAGGTGTAAGGACCCTGACCTGCGTTTAGGGTTTACCCTATTTGTTTTGCTTAATCTTGATGCTTTGGTGCTTGCTAATCACCTTTAAGTGGTGATTAGGGTTTTGTTGTGCTTTGTTGAGAGTTCGAGGGGCTACTTGCAAATAACCCAAGTTTAGGGTTTTGTGTGCAAGTTGGTCATCTTGTGAGATGTTTTTCCTCTTTGCTTCCTCTAGGGTTGAGAGGAAGGCTTGGGCTTGTTGTTTGAGTTGTTTGGGCCTGAGTTAAGCTTGTTTGGGCCTTGAGGTGCCTTGGTTGGGCTTGCTTGAGCCTTGTGTCGGCCAGGACCTGCTTTGTGTCGCCCAGCAGGCTGGTGTGTCGCCCAACAGGAGTTCTTGCTTGTGTCGCCAATGTGTCTTGACCTTGGTTGGTGACACTTGGTGCATGTTTAGGACAAGTGTTCCGTGCCTTGCTAGTGTGTTGGCTTGAACCCTAGGACAAGTGTCTCTTGGGTGGATGACACATGGCATGGTTGTACCTTGGTTTCTCCTCCCCTTCCTTCTATATATACAACTCTTTTCCTTGCCTTAGTCTCCTTTGATCTTTTGGTCTCTCCTCCACCTTGAGTGCACGATATCCCTCTCCATCTTGCTTGTGTTGGCCGATACACCCCCTCCCCTTGGAGGAGCTGCGGTGGCCGATATCCCTTGAAGCTCTCCATCTTCCTTGGTTGGTGGTGCATGGAGCTAGGAGTTCTTCTTCCTTGGAGCTTGGAGCTTAAGGCGGGTTGCATATCTTCTAACCCTAACTTCTTTACCTCTAGCTATGGTATTGTTGCATGTTAGTAGCTTAGCTTAGTTCCTTGCTTTTGTACCTTGCTTGTGCACCTTTGGTGGCCGATCCTCCTTAGGGTTTAGGGTTTCCTTGTGCACCTTGTTTTCTACACTTTGAGTCTCCATGAGATGGAGGTAGATGACGACCTTCCCTTGTGATGGGCGATACCCTCCTTTGTTTTGGTGTGTTGGGCGATACCCCTACCCTTGTGTTGGGCGATAGGTGGTGCTAGGATGAGTGTCGGCCGATATACCTCTTGTTGGACGATATGATCTCCTTGTGCTGAATGATATCTTCTTGTGATGAGCAACACCTCTGTTCTTGACGGACGATAGACTAGGTAGGACATGGTGGTTTGTTGGCGTTGGACGACAGGGCCATGTGTGGCTTGTTCCTTTGAGTTGAACGATAGGCTATGTCTGGTGAGTCGGCCAATAGGCCTTGTTGAGCACGATGGTCGTTGGTGGCCGGTAGCCCTGACGGGCGTTGCTCTTCTTGGTGTCTGCCGGCCAACAGGGTTGGGTTGTGACGGGCGTCACACCCTTTTTCTTTGGTGTGTGCTGGCTGATAGGCCTTGAGTTGCTGCTGCACATTCTGTGGGAGTTCTTCTCTCTCTCCTTCCCTCTCTCTCCTGGCAGTTGAGGTGAGGTGTGAGCTGGACGATAGCCCTAGCATATCGGGCGTTGCGTTTTGGCTTGTGACGGGCGTCGTGGCATAAGTGTGACGGGCGTTGCCCGATAGGCATGGAAGCCCGACACCCCTGACGCGCGATGGGTGCAACACAGCGTTGCTGCACTCCCTTATGCTAGCCGAGGTTGTGAGTTGTTTAGTGAGGGTTATGTGGTTTTCAAATGATGGTCTCATGTGTCATGGAAGTGAACGGTTATGCACAATGCTAATGATAACAATAACAATGTATATGTTGGTAATGACGATGCTAGGTGACAGTTACACTAATAGCTTGCTAATGATAGCAATGATGTTAATAATAATAACAAGTGATGGTAATATATGATGATGATAAGAAAGGTAGTGGTAATGAGATACATGAGGTAATCCTTATGCTTATTTGTTAATGGCAATAGTAAGTGGTAGTTACATTAATGGTTGTTTAGTGATACGGATAATAATGATAATAGTAATGGATGGTGACCATTATGATTGCTCGGTATACTCAACATGATTTCTATATAGAGTGAATACCTTTAATGTTTGATAAACCTGAGATAAGGGTAGGCATGATTATGGTATGATGTGCTTAACAAGCTTGATCATCAAATGGTGTAATATTGATGAATAAATTATCTTGAATGATAGCCCATGATAGTGAGCATATTCCTTATATTGAATCTATGGTTATTGTGTATCCTAACCATGTAGGTGATGTGTAGCCATGAAAGGGCTATGTGACATATGTGATGAGTAACATTACCTTGATATTTGCTCTATGAGATTATATATGTAATGTGTTGGTCCCATGATGATGATGTGAGCCTTGAGAGGAAGTGACAGTTCATGATGAAGGATTGGTATCCTATGGTATGTGATGATCCTTGAGATGGATCTGGATGGTTGGCAAGAGGCCAAGTGGTAACATGTGATGTTGGATCCTTGTGATGGATCGGGTTGATGAGGTTTCAATAATAATATAATGTTCCTTACTTTCTGTTATATCTTGCATGTTATATAACTTGGTTGAATCCTGCAATCCATATAAATGATACTAATTAATCACAGTGAAATATATCATGTAGTTTGCCCTGGCCATAGATCCATCATCGTCAGGACGGGGTGATGGTGAAACGGGTTCCCCTATGGGTTAACCCGGAGCGCATATTGTTGAATATGCGAGGTTACTCCTAGCCTAAAGTAAGGAGGTAAGAGTGTAACTTTGGTTACAGACTCAAATACGTATATAGAGCATGGTGAACAGGCCCATGGCTCAGGATATGTGATGTGAAAAGCATGAATGCGTTCATGACTCAGAGCACGGTGATCAGGCCCGTGGCTCAATTGTACTAGCGCCGAAACATGTACCAAGGCGGGCTAGAGTGAGAGTAGCCTATGGAACTGACCCAGTGGCTTAGACCACTACAACATGTGACTAAGGTCATGCTTGTGTTGTGCTCGTGTACTGACCACGGGGCAGGAGGTCGTGGAGTCCGACTCTTCCATTGACCTTGTATGGCACCAGTCTTAGGCTTCGCAGCCAGAGGTTGGATTTGAATGGTATGATTCAAATCCTCGGGGCATAATAATACGTAATACAACCGTTTAGTATTTACTGCTTAAGAATAAACACGAAACATTGGTTGAGGCCTTGTTTGTGTATTAAATTCTGGTATATCTGCAGGCACTTCTATATTCATCAGGTTTGTGGTAATATGCCTTATCTGGATAATCAGGTTATGTGACATTGTATCTTATTCTGATAAATATGTTCTATTGAGAGATATTTGATTATATGCATCTTGTACAACTGGTAAGCTTGCCGGTAAGAATAGCTTTGCCATATATATATATATATATAGACTGCTCTTGTTATATCTGTTGATTTGTTATCTGCTATTATAGTTATCTTGCTAAGGTTCTGTAGTTGCGGTGGGAAGTTATGTTTCCCGCTGGGACAATTGTTCAATTGTCTCACTCCACTGGTTTTTTAGGTGGTCGAGGTAGACGTGGTCGTGGTCGTGGTGTTGCGGCCGAGCAGCTTGAAGAGCAGTAGAAGGCAAGCGATGGATATGCTGCTGTTTTGGATGTTTTGTAGTAGAGTCTAGAGTCATCCCTATACTCTCAGGTCCTTGGCAGTGTTTCGACATGGTTTCTCGATGAACGATCGATGATGTTTTGTATATCCTGCTGTTGGCCAGATGTGGGCCTTTATGTACATGAACATGTGGTGAACTCATGTGATGGATAGATAGCTATTCCTTGAAGCTGTGGACACGTATCAGATCTCGTGTTTATATATGACATGTTTCTATGCAGGATGAGGACTGGAAAGTAATAGTTTCATAGTTTATCAGTTTTCCGCAATCGGTTTTAATTAACCCGTATTTTCGATAATCTGTGGTTATGGTGATTTCCGCACGTTTTCGCATAACACCTCGTTATCTGTGTGATAATGGGATGTGTTGCCACAAGTTTTGGTATCAGAGCTTTAGGATTCGTTGAGTCTATAGGGATTTAGGACTAGGTTGAGTTGTTCTTATGAGTTTTCTAGGTTTTCTTACAAAATCTTCTGCCCTCAGCGGAAGATAAGCCAAGATGTCTAGAAACCATGAAGAACACTCTGTTGAGTACAGTGATGCTGCATCAGTTGATGGAGCAGATGGACAGGCACATGAAGATCGGGTGCCTGAGGTCCCCCAACCTAACCCAACCATACTTGAACATCCTGCTTACCAACAGCTTATGGGGCAGTTAATGGCTACGATGAATCTCATGGTTGAGCGATTACCAGTGCCTCCTCCGAGAGCACAGGTTCCCCATGGAGAAGCATTGGGTATGGGGAAGATCTTCGAGCGGCTTTGCCGAGTTGGAGCTTCGGATTATGCTGGAACTGTTGATCCAGCGGATGCAGATCTGTGGCTAAAAAGTATCGAGAAGGCTTTCCGGATCCTTGACATCCCTGAAGCAGACAAGGTAAAGCATGATGTCTACCTTCTGAAAGGTAGTGCTGGTCACTGGTGGACCATCGAAGAAGAGAAGCGGTCTGGTTAGGTGATCTATTGGGAAGTGTTTCGACGCGAGTTTGTCACCAGATACTTTCCCAAGACGTACCTGGATGAGAAGATCAGTCAGTTCGAGAGGTTGCGACAAGGGACGATGAATATCACCGAGTATGAAGCTATGTTTATGGATCTGTTGAGGTTTTGTCCTCACATGGCGGCAACAGATGAGGAGCGGATCAGACGTTTCGAGAAGGGTTTGAGTGTTGAGCTAACAACACCGGTTTCTACGCTGGAGAACCGGGAGCGGTTTGCTACGTTTGTGGAATCTGTTCGAAGGATTGAGAGAATAGTAAGGGAGAAAAGAGAGTCTATGTCTCTTAAAAGACCTGCTCAGTTTCAAGGACGAAGGTTTGATGGTTTTAAGAAGCCCATATTTTCAGCACCGTCAGCAATGAGAAGTTCTGGTGTGCCGTCTCAGTGGTCTCCGAGTAAGGGCAAAGGTTATGTTTCTTCGCCGTCTAAGGCGCACAGTTCAGCTTCTGTGGCAGTGACAGGGCCAGCTAGGCCACAGTTTGAAGATAGGGCATGCTATCTCTGTGGACAGACCGGGCATCTCAAGTCGCATTGCCCGAATAGAGATGTTGAAGTGACGCAACAGTCAAGGCAGAACCAACAAGGATCAGATCGACAGCAGCCCAATGGTAGCAGAGGACGTGGACGCGGTCAAGCGTCTCAAGATGGATCGTCTGCTCAAGGAAGCAGAGGTCATGGACAGCAAGCAACGGCTCGATTCTACGCTATGAGTCAGCCGGAGGTGATAGTCAACCCACGAGTGGTGACAGGTCAGATGGAATTATTTCATTCTGATATGTCTTCTTCTTGCTTTATATCTGTTCTGGTTGACCCGGGTGCTACACACTCTTTTATCGCCTATAGTATGCTTGAAAACTGTCATTTACCGGTTAGCTGTAAGAAGGATAGTTTGTTGTTAGAAACCCCTCTTGATGGTTCCTCCCTACTTCGAGAAGTGTGTCCATCTTGTGTCTTGTCTTTCTCGGGACATCGTATTCAAGTGGATCTTATACCACTTGATATGCATGGTTTCGATGTTATCCTTGGGATGGATACCTTAGAGAAGTATAGGGTTGTCTTGGACTGTGGTTCCAAGCAGGCTGTGTTTGATGTTACTGGAGAGAAGTGGATCTTCCAGGGAGATAGGAAGATTCTTCTGACATGTTTGGTGTCATCTATGGTGGCAGATAGGTTGCTACAACAAGGTTGTGAGGCGTTCTTAGCTCACGTGGTGGATATTGTTGTGGTTACCAAGGCAAAATGTCCTAGTCTTGAGGAGGTGTCAGTGGTTCGAGAGTTTGTAGATGTGTTTCCTGAGGAGTTTCCTGGTGTTCCTCCACCCCGAGAGATTGATTTCGAGATCAATCTAGTTCCTGGAACACAGCCAGTTGCACAGTCAGCATACAGGATGGCTCCAGCAGAGATGGCAGAGTTGAAGAAACAGTTGCAAGAGTTGTTGGAGAAAGGTTTTATCTGACCGAGTACGTCACCTTGGGGTGCTCCCGTGTTGTTCGTTAAGAAGAAGGATGGTTCGATGCGGTTGTGTATAGACTACCAACAGTTGAACAAGGTCACGATCAAGAATAAGTACCCGTTGCCGAGGATAGATGATCTGTTCGATCAGTTGCGTGGTGCTACAGTGTTTTCGAAGATCGATCTACGGTCTGGATATCATCAGTTAAGGATAAAGGCGGATGACATACCAAAGTCATCTTTCAGGACGAGGTATGGTCATTTCGAGTTCGTGGTTATGCCGTTCGGGATAACCAATGCACCTGCATCTTTTATGGATCTGATGAACAGAGTGTTCCATCCGTTCTTAGATCATTTTATTGTAGTCTTTCTAGATGACATCTTGATCTATAGCCGGGACATGCAAGAGCATGAGCAACATCTTCGCAGAGCGTTGACTCTTCTTCGCCAACATTAGTTGTATGCCAAGTTCAGCAAGTTTGAGTTCTGGTTGGATGAAGTGACTTTCTTGGGTCATGTGATATTTGCTGAAGGAGTCAAAGTAGATCCGAAGAAGGTGGAATCCGTTACAAATTGGGAACAACCGAAGACGCCGACAGAAGTTCATAGTTTCCTTGGTTTGGTAGGATACTACCGGAGGTTTATCAAGGACTTCAGTGTGATCGCGTTACCAATGACGAAGTTGACTAGAAAGGATGTACCTTTTGTTTGGGATGATCGATGTCAGCAAGCTTTCCAGAGTCTGAAGGAGAAGCTGACCAGTGCTCCTGTGTTGATCTTGCCAGAGCCTGAGAAAGGCTATGTTGTTTTCTGTGATGCTTTCAAGAAAGGTTTAGGTTGTGTGTTGATGCAGGAAGATCACGTGGTTTCTTTTTCTTCGCGACAACTCAAGAAGCATGAGGAGAACTATCTGACTCATGATTTGGAGTTGGCGGTAGTGGTTCATGCGTTAAAGATTTGGAGACACTATCTGTATGGGGAAGTGTGTCAGATCTTTACGGATCATAAGAATCTGAAGTATATCTTTACACAGCAAGAGTTGAACATGCGACAGTGATGATGGATGGAGTTGATCAATGATTACGACTGCACTATCGATTATCATCCTGGTAAGGTGAATGTGGTAGCTGATGCGCTTAGCAGGAAGTCTTATTCTCTTTCTTCAAAGAAGGCACAGTTGAGTTCTCTGGTATGCCATAGGCGAGATATGTTTGTTTCCCTACAACAGATGAATGTGCAGATGGAAGTTTCCTTGTTGTCTGGTCTTTTCACACAGATGCAAGTTAAGCCTACGTTGAGACAGTAGATCAAGGATGCACAACAGACAGATGATGCAATACAGTTGATTAGATCAGAGATCGGCAGCGACAAGCGTGATGGTTTTCATGAGTCTGAGGATGGACTAGTTTGCTATCATGATAGGATGGTGGTCCCAGATGCTGATAATCTGAGGGAGTTGGTGCTTGAGGAAGCACATACGTCGATGTATGCGATGCATCTAGGTGTCACCAAGATGTATCATAGTCTGAAGGACTTGTATTGGTGGTTCGGTATGAAGAGAGATGTAGCTGAGTTCGTGGTGAGATGTGCGGTGTGTCAGCAAGTGAAGGCTGAGCATCAGAAACTGGCAGGTACGTTGCAACCTTTGCCGATATCGCAGTGGAAATGGGATCATATAACCATGGATTTCGTAGTTGGTCTACCCCGGACAACTAGGAATCATGATTCCATTTGGGTGATAGTGGACAGATTGACTAAGTCTGCCCATTTCCTACCAGTAAAGATGACATATACAGCTGAGAAGCTAGCTCGAGTATATGTGGATGAGATAGTACGTTTGCATGGTGTGCCAGCAACGATAGTTTCTGACAGAGGTCCTCAGTTTACGAGTCATTTTTGGGAATAGTTGCACAGAGCGTTGGGAACGCAGTTAAGGTTCAGTACAGTTTTTCACCCACAGACAGATGGACAGTCTGAAAGGACTATTCAGACTTTAGAAGATCTTCTTCGAGCTTGTGTTTTGCAGTTTTTAGGCAACTGGGATGTACATCTGAGTTTGATAGAGTTTGCCTACAACAACAGTTATCAGCGGAGCATTGACATGGCTCCTTATGAAGCTTTGTATGGGAGGAAGTGCAGATATCCTTTGTGTTGGTATGAGTCTGGGGAGTATAAGCTTTTGGGTCCTTAGTTAGTTCAACAGATGACAGATAAGATCAAAGTGATATAGCAACAGTTGAAAGTGGCACAGGATAGGCAGAAGTCTTATGTAGACAATCATCGATGACCTTTAGAGTTCCATGTAGGAGACAAAGTGTATCTTAAGGTCTTGCTGTGGAAGGGTATGCTAAGGTTTGGTCGGAAGGGTAAGTTAGCTCCCAGGTATATGGGGCCTTACTCAGTCAGAGCACGTGTTGGCAAGGTAGCTTACGAGTTAGAGTTGCCTCCAGAGTTGCACAGATTGCATCCAGTGTTTCATGTCAGTATGCTGAAGAAAAGTCATATGGATTCAGGTACAGTGATACAGTCAATCGAGGTTGAGCTTGATGCAGATGTGACCTACGAGGAAGGTGCTATGGCGATCCTTGACAGAAGGATCAAGAAGTTGAAGAGGAAGGACCTGGTTCTGGTGAAGGTTCTTTCACATCGTCATGGCATTGAGGAAGCCACGTGGGAGCTTGAGGAAGAGATGAGGAGGAAGTATCCCTCGCTTTTCTCTTCGGATTTTGGGGACGAAATCCCTTAAAGGGGGTTACCTTGTAAGGACCCTGACCTGCGTTTAGGGTCTACCCTATTTGTTTTGCTTAATCTTGATGCTTTGGTGCTTTCTAATCACCTTTAAGTGGTGATTAGGGTTTTATTGTGCTTTGTTGAGAGTTCGAGGGGCTACTTGCAAATAACCCAAGTTTAGGGTTTTGTGTGCAAGTTGGTCATCTTGTGAGATGTTTTTCCTCTTTGCTTCCTCTAGGGTTGAGAGGAAGGCTTGGGCTTTTTGTTTGAGTTGTTTGGGCCTGAGTTAAGCTTGTTTGGGCCTTGAGGTGCCTTGGTTGGGCTTGCTTGAGCCTTGTGTCGGCCAGGACCTGCTTTGTGTCGCCCAGCAGGCTGGTGTGTCGCCCAGCAGGAGTTCTTGCTTGTGTCGCCCATGTGGCTTGACCTTGGTTGGTGACACTTGGTGCATGTTTAGGACAAGTGTCCCATGCCTTGCTAGTGTGTTGGCTTGAACCCTAGGACAAGTGTCCCTTGGGTGGACGACACATGGCATGGTTGTACCTTGGTTTCTCCTCCCCTACCTTCTATATATACAACTCTTTTCCTTGCCTTAGTCTCCTTTGATCTTTTGGTCTCTCCTCCACCTTGAGTGCACGATATCCCTCTCCATCTTGCTTGTGTTGGCCGATACACCCCCCTGGAGGAGATGTGGTGGCCGATATCCCTTGAAGCTCTCCATCTTCCTTGCTTGGTGGTGCGTGGAGCTAGGAGTTCTTCTTCCTTGGAGCTTGGAGCTTAAGGCGGGTTGCATATCTTCTAACCCTAACTTCTTTACCTCTAGCTATGATCTTGTTGCATGTTAGTAGCTTAGCTTAGTTCCTTGCTTTTGTACCTTACTTGTGCACCTTTGGTGGCCGATCCTCCTTACGGTTTAGGGTTTCCTTGCGCACCTTGTTTTCTAGGGTTTGAGTCTCCATGAGATGGAGGTAGATGATGACCTGCCCTTGTGATGGGCGATACCCTCCTTTGTTTTGGTGTGTTGGGCGATACCCCTGCCCTTGTGTTGGGCGATAGGTGGTGCTAGGATGAGTGTCGGCCGATATACCTCTTATTGGATGATATGATCTCCTTGTGCTGAACGATATCTTCTTGTGATGAGCAACACCTCTGTTCTTGACGGACGATAGACTAGGTAGGACATGGTGGTTTGTTGGCGTTGGACGACAGGGCCATGTGTGGCTTGTTCCTTTGAGTTGAATGACAGGCTATGTCTGGTGAGTCGGCCAATAGGCCTTGTTGAGCACGATGGTCGTTGGTGGCCGGTAGCCCTAACGGGCGTTGCTCTTCTTGGTGTCTGCCGGCCAACAGGGTTGGGTTGTGACGGGCGTCACACCCTTTTTCTTTGGTGTGTGCTGGCCGATAGGCCTTGAGTTGCTGCTGCACGTTCTGTGGGAGTTCTCTCTCTCCTTCCCTCTCTCTCCTGGCGGTTGAGGTGAGGTGTGAGCTGGATGATAGCCCTAGCATATCGGGCGTTGAGTTTTGGCTTGTGACGGGCGTCGTGGCATAAGTGTGACGGGCGTTGCCCGATAGGCATGGAAGCCCGACACCCCTGACGCGCGCTGGGTACAACGTAGCATTGCTGCACTCCCTTATGCTAGCCGAGGTTGTGAGTTGTTTAGTGAGGGTTATGTGGTTTTCAAATGACGGTCTCATGTGTCATGGAAGTGAACGGTTATGCACAATGCTAATGATAACAATAACAATGTATATGTTGGTAATGACGATGCTAGGTGACAGTTACACTAATAGCTTGTTAATGATAGCAATGATGTTAATAATAATAACAAGTGATGGTAATATATGATGATGATAAGGAAGGTAGTGGTAATGAGATACATGAGGTAATCCTTATGTTTATTTGTTAATGGCAATAGTAAGTGGTAGTTACATTAATGGTTGTCTAGTGATACATATAATAATGATAATAGTAATGGATGGTGACAATTATGATTGCTCGGTATACTCAACATGATTTCTATATAGAGTGAATACCTTGAATGTTTGATAAACCTGAGATAAGGGTAGGCATGATTATGGTATGATGTGCTTAACAAGCTTGGTCATCAAATGGTGTAATATTGATGAATAAATTATCTTGAATGATAGCCCATGATAGTGAGCATATTCCTTATATTGAATCTATGGTTATTGTGTATCCTAACCATGCAGGTGATGTGTAGCTGTGAAAGGGCTATGTGACATATGTGATGAGTAACATTACCTTGATATTTGCTCTATGAGATTATATATGTAATGTGTTGGTCCCATGATGATGATGTGAGCCTTGAGAGGAAGTGACAGTTCATGATGAAGGATTGGTATCCTATGGTATGTGATGATCCTTGAGATGGATCTGGATGGTTGGCAAGAGGCCAAGTGGTAACATGTGATGCTGGATCCTTGTGATGGATCATGTTGATGAGGTTTCAATAATAATATAATGTTCCTTACTTTCTGTTATATCTTGCATGTTATATAACTTGGTTGAATCCTGCAATCCATCTAAAAGATACTAATTAATCACAGTGAAATATATCATGTAGTTTTCCCTGGCCATAGATCCCTCATCGTCAGGACAGGGTGATGGTGAAACGGGTTCCCCTACAGGTTAACCCGGAGTGCATATTGTTGAATATGCGAGGTTACTCCTAGCCTAAAGTAAGGAGGTAAGAGTGTAACTTCGGTTACAGACTCAGATACGTATATAGAGCATGGTGAACAGGCCCATGGCTCAGGATATGTGATGTGAAGAGCATGAATGTGTTCATGACTCAGAGCACGGTGATCAGGCCCGTGGCTCAATTGTACTAGCGCCGAAACCTGTACCAAGGCGGGCTAGAGTGAGAGTAGCCTATGGAGCTGACCCAGTGGCTTAGACCACTACAACATGTGACTAAGGTCATGCTTGTGTTGTGCTCGTGTACTGACCACGAGGCGGGAGGTCGTGGAGTCCGGCTCTTCCATTGACCTTGTATGGCACCAGTCTTAGGCTTCGCAGCCAGAGGTTGGATTTGAATGGTACGATTCAAATCCTCGGGGCATAATAATACGTAATATAGCCATTTAGTATTTACTGCTTAAGAATAAACACGAAACATTGGTTGAGGCCTTGTTTGTGTATTAAATTCTGGTATATCTGCAGGCACTTCTATATTCATCAGGTTTGTGGTAATATGCCTTATCTGGATAATCAGGTTATGTGAATTGTATCTTATTCTGATAAATATGTTCTATTGAGAGATATTTGATTATATGCATCTTGTACAGCTGGTAAGCTTGTCGGTAAGAATAGCTTTGCCATATAAATATATATAGACTGCTCTTGTTATATCTGTTGATTTGTTATCTGCTGTTATAGTTATCTTACTAAGGTTTTGTAGTTGCGGTGGGAAGTTATGTTTCCCGCTGGGACAATTGTTCAATTGTCTCACTCCGCTGGTTTTTCAGGTGGTCGAGGTAGACGTGGTCATGGTCGTGGTGTTGCGGCTGAGCAGCTTGAAGAGTAGTAGAAGGCAAGAGATGGATATGCTGCTATTTTGGATGTTTTGTAGTAGAGTCTAGAGTCATCCCTGTACTCTCAGGTCCTTGACAATGTTTCGACATGGTTTCTTGATGAACGATCGATGATGTTTTGTATATCTTGCTATTGGCCAGATGTGGGCCTTTATGTACATGAACAGGTGGTGAACTCATGTGATGGATAGACAGCTATTCCTTGAAGCTGTGGACACGTATCAGATCTCGTGTTTATATATGACATGTTTCTGTGCAGGATGAGGACTGGAAAGTAATAGTTTCATAGTTTATCAGTTTTCCGCAATCGGTTTTAATTAACCCGTATTTTCGATAATCTGTGGTTATTGTGATTTCCGCACGTTTTCGCGTAACACCTCGTTATCTGTGTGATAATGGGATGTGTTGCCACACTAGGTGCATTGGATAGTCCAAACGGCATGACCACAAACTCATAGTGGACATATCGGGTTCAGAAAGCCGTTTTAGGTATATCCTCACTTCTTACTCTCACCTGGTGGTATCCTAACCTCAAATCGATCTTGGAAAAGACTCAAGATGATTTGAGTTGGTCAAATAGGTCATCTATTCTAGGCAAGGGTACTTGTTTTTAATGGTTGCCTGGTTGATCATTCGATAGTCAATACACATCCGAAGAGACCCATCCTTCTTTTTCACAAAGAGGAATGGTGCTCCCCATGGTGATGTATTGGGTTAGATAAAGACTTTATCTAACAACTCATGTAGCTGGGTTTTCAACTCAAGCAACTCAGCAAGGGCCATTCTATAGGGTGCCTTAAATATAGGGTTAGTTCTGGGAGCTAACTCAATGGAGAAATCTACCTCCCGCTCAGGGGGAATCCCTGGTAGATCATCTGGAAACACATCCTCATACTCTCAAACCACCTCTATCTCCTCTAAGGATTGGCCCTTAGCTTCAGGTTCAGTAACTATTTCTAGGTAGACTCGACAATCCTTGGATATCATCCACTCAGCTTTCAAGGTTGTGACATAAAGGCTGGTTGTAGCATCCTTCCTTCCTCGAATGGTGGTGTGTATGGCCATGTTTCCTAATAAGGATCTTCTTCTCTCTACAATCAATCTGGGCTCTGTAGGTGTAAAGACAATCCATACCGATTATTACATCAAAATCATTCATATCGAGAAGGATGGAGTCAGTGGGAAGCTCATGGTTCAGATACTTAACCGGTAAGATAGGGGTTTTTAAAAGATATGTATAGATACGACCACTTGGGATTGTGACATACAACACATAACCTAAATCCTTGATGCCCAAACAAAGCATAGTTTCCATATTTCTTTAAATAAAAGTATTAGTAGAACCAGAATCAAAAAGTGCTTTTACATTTTGTCCCATGACTTCCAGTAAGCCTACATAGTTCATACCACATCAGAAAGCTACTACATGATCTACTAAGCCAATAAGGAAAACTCTATGCATTATTACCCTCGATCAGCCTATTATCATTTGCCTGAGCTTCTTCATTGTCGATGGTAAACACTCTAGCTTGTCTCCTCTCTCTAGTTGGGGGTCCTCCAGCTGGTGCTCCTACTGGGGGTGCTATAGCTACTGGTTGTGCTACCACTGGTTGTAACCCCAAAGGTCCTCTTAGGTTAGATTGAGGGCAGTTAGCGATGAAGTGTGCCTCTTGCTGACATCGGAAACACACCTTCTTCTCAAAGCGACACTTCCCAGGATGTGTCTGTCCGCAGGTAAGACACTTCTGAAAGTGATTTTCACCTCGTGGTTTTCCTTTGTATCCATGCTTGCCTTTGTGGTGGTTGCACCCTTGTCCCTTCTTGTGCTCATTCTTCTATCCCTAAGCTCCTTTAGTGAAACCCAGGTATCCTTTGGAGGAATTTTGAGCAGGCATTACCGTCCTTTCCATGTCTAAGGCGGTGTTGTAGCTTCAAAGAAGGTCTTCGACTTACTAGCCATCACATGAGGTTTGATGGCAGGGTGTAGACACTCTATGAAGTGGTCCCCCCCTTCTCTCTTCATCCATCATATGCCTGAAATGTTCCAGGATGCAAAACTTGTGACCAAAGTCCGCCACTGATGAGCTTCCTTGAGTCATGTTGGTGAACTCTCACTCCTTCTCCTTCTTGGATGAGACGGGGATGAATCTGGCAGTGAAGATGGTCTTGAAGTCAGCCCATTCCATTGGTTATTCTCTTAGGTCTCTTCCCGTGATATGGTTCTCCCACCATATCTTGGCTGCTCCTTCCAGGAGGTGAGCAGCAAACAAAACCTTTTTGTTGGGCTGCACTTCAAGCATATGGAATCCATTCTCAACTGCTAGCAGCCAAGCTTCTACCTTGTCAACCACTTTAGACTTGTCTTCTCCCTAGAATTTCTCGATGTTCAGCTTGACGAAGTCCAAGATGGTAGCTCCTAGTCGAGGACGAATAGGAAGTGGCTCACCATTCTCACCTCTAGCTATGTCTCGGAGGGCCAAAGAACTAATGGCCTCCGTCAACCACTTCTATTGCTCCATCCACAAAGCGTTAGGGGTGTGAACCAACATGGCTGGTTCCGAACCACCAGACTGGTCCTCCTTCATCTGGGCTTCCTCCTCGTACACATGTTTCTCCTCATATCCATGTCCCTCCTCTTGTTCGAGGTTGTTGAAGGGTATTGGTTCAGGGTTGGGGACCTCATAGGTGGTTTCTTCCTGTCTCTTCCTCTTCTTTGAGGATTCACCAACATGGTTCCGCTTCCTCTTCTCGGAAGACCCCTTCTCCTTGTGGGGAGGCCCACCACCATTGCCGGTATCTGGGATAGCAACAATCTTCACACGAGCCATCTACATAAGCATACAAATAGACCTTTAGTCTATACTTAACTAATTATACTTATGTCGATGACATCTTAATTATGTATCTTTTATTAATTTGGTGGAGGATTCCTTACACCTTATTAGTCTTACCCATACCTCAAGAGGGTGAGGAAGAGAGAGAAAATCCTAATCCTTAAAATAATTAATAGAATTTGAGTTGAGAAGGGATGAACAAGATGAGAGAGTCCTAAAGGTATCTTATTTCAAGTCAGTTCCTAAGACATTGGCCAGACAGTCACATAGATCCGGGAGTCCTCGTATTCTGACTAGCGGTGAGGAAAATATTGTCAGCCCCCAGACGTGATCCTTTTCTAGACACCTCTGTCTTTTAGAAAATCCTCTAATAACTCCCTCGGTTCTATGGAATTTGTAAAATTTATTAATTACTAAAGATTAAATGTGGAACCCAGGCTATGATACCAAATGTAATGACCCCGCCTCCCAATAACCCCCAATTAAGGGAGACCAAGAGGTCAGAGCCGTTATCCCAGTTAACTGGATCAAATATTCGACAAATAATCAGTAATAATTATAAAATTCTACCACACTATACTGAAAGCTGGTATAAAATAAAACTTTACAAACATTTTAAAAACGTTGGGTATCTAATTCTATCCACAACTTGATTCTATTCTATCTAATCCTCCTTGCACTTTATTTCTTTTTTTCATAATGTGTCACTTTACTATTTTTTCTTTTCAGAGTTGTACCTAAAACGCCGACAAACAAAACGTTGGTCAGCATATATGAATATGTCGGTATGTGGGGACACACAAAATATCACACATAGGGCTAACAAACTAATTATCACAATCAGGTTAATTAACAATTCAATATATGATTTCAATGTGTCAAACTCCACTGCTTTTGCCCTAACCCTGGAATACCCCCTTTAGGGTTTCTCTTTTGCCATTGATTTAAGGCCACCTTCTCAATCCTGAGCTTGGTGTCTGGGGTCACCACTCATGGTGCCCATGGGTCTTCCCTCTTGGGCTTGACCCTTTTTGCATCATCCATCAGGGTGGCATGTAGGTGCGAGAATACACAATTATATCATAATTGTGATCATCATAGTGACTTTATGATTTGCAAGTATGAACATCCAAATTTTTAGGTTGCATTCAATGTGATTAATCATCTTAAAAACCTTCGGGAATCTAATGTGATTAACCATAATTAACCACATACCTGTTTTGCAGATCTTTGAGATAGAATCAACCAATAAGAAAAGAAATTCAATCCAAGAAAGAAAGCAAGGTTCCTGAAATAACATACAATTTCCTTTTTATTAATATTTACCCAAACCTTCTTGCTTCTTAGGGTTTCTATCCCTTTTTAGGTTTTCTTACCTCTTTTAGGGTTTCGTATGCAATTAGGGTCTTGTCGTACTTTTAACACCCTTAAACCCTAATTATATAAAATTACTCACAAACCCTAATTTCCTCATCTACCTCTCATAAAAGATCCTAAGATCATCTTTTGACAACATACAACCCTAATTCCGGATTAAATACACTTTTGTTTTCCTTTTTCCCTATTTAGGGTTTCTAAGTGTATTAACCATCAGATTAGGTTTAAAAACCCTAAACCATGCAATTAACCATCTAAAACAAGTTAAGATTTAACATTATCTCATAACAGGTTAACCATACTCAAATTAACCTAGTTCTACTCATAGATTTATCCATTATCATCAATTAGGGTTTCCAACCTAATTATTAATATATTTTTCATCAAAATAATACACTTTTGTAAAAGATATAGATTCAGACCTTCCGACTATTTTTATTCTTATTCCTCACATTTTTATGATCAACTTTCATGTATTAAGTTTCTTCATATGCGTTTTCTATTTATTTCTATGATTTTTGCAAGAAAAACTCTTTTTCTAGATTATTCGAGTAGAGAGGGAATTACCAGGAAATTTGACGGTCGCTTGATCAGTGGACCGGTGGTCTGCTCTTCAGATCCAATGATCCTCATCGCATGTGCCTAATTTCAACCACTCCCACTCTCGCTCGTCCGATCCTGCTCAGGAACACGGTGGTCCGCGATCGTATGACTCTCGGTCGTGGGCTACCTTCGATCGCTCGATAGGCTGCGGTCAACTCCTCAGTTGACTATGAGCTCCAGGCCACCAGTAGAGAAATGGAGGTGTTCAGAAGCTCTGTTGTCGCCACCCGAACTCATTGAACCGGTCAATTGCTTGAAGAAACTTGACCTTCACTACAAACAGGCTGCCGGAGTTCCGTCAAGGTCGGCTGGTTGCAGGGGGTGTAGGCTAGGACGAAATCGACAATTGACGTTGTCACTCAACTCGTCATCACACTCCGTAGCGATTGGAATAAGAATTGGGTGTGCTGGTGCCCTCAGGTACCCCTCCCTTATATAGGGATAGGTCTGAGAGTCTAATTATTTAGGAACTTCTTCCGTCATCGACGACAACGTTAGAAACTGGGGTCTAGATTCTTCGGTTTGATCTCCCGAAGTCGATGGATTGCTTAATTCTTCGAATTATCGTCTCAATCGATGGGAAATTGAATTCCCAAATAGTCTCCCATTCCCATTGTGATTCGAGGTAGACGATGAGTGGCTACCATTGGATCTGTGGTCCCCTGAACCACGCGGGTCATCCAACGGCCGTCATCTCTCCCTGAAACCCTATTATCTCAAAAATCAATTAAAAAGGTGTTTTAACATGATAACTTGGAAAAATTGTTTCTCTCTCCTCGATTAACATTTTCCTCTCAAATTTTAGGAGAAACTCCATCTTGGCATTATGTAACTGTATATTAAATTTGAGAGTCAAAATCCAATGGATGAGAAGGTTTCCTTCCCTCCCAAGTTATCCATCAATTAAACCAATTTTAATTAATATTTCTTTTTCCTTTGCCATTATCTTATTATATCGAGTTCCTTGGTCCTCAAGGAACCTTAAAGGTATGAAATATCCCATTGGGAAATATCCCTTTGCCTTCTAGAGGTTTCCACCTCTCTCTCTCTCTCTTTATTCTCCTTTTCTTTGTTATTTAATTATCATTTGTATTTTCCTTTATCCTTTATTATTATTGGGCCCGATAGCCAATAAGGCCCATTTAACAATCAATAAGGCTATTTACACACGAAATCCTTTTAATTCAAACAATAAAGCAAGCATGTAATCCATTTATATGAAAAGGAGAATTACATGTTTATTACATAATTAGGGAAAAATGGAGGTTATAACAAAACCCTTCATATAGAAGGTACTTTCCTTGTTAAGTTTTAACATATGAAGGATAAGGACATTATTGTCCATCATTATGTGGAATATTAATATGCTCCCACTGAATCTTTTGATTTCACATATTCCATCTTCATAATGAATCAAGTCAAACCCTTTGAGTGCCTTATCAATTAGATGATTCCAGCTTTGAGATGCTTGCTTCAATCCACATATTGACTTTCATAGCTTATAAAATTTATTTGTATTAATGGGTTTATAAAACCATTAGGTTGTATCATGTAAACATCCTCTTAATTATTCCAATTAAGGAATGCAGTTTTAACATCCATATGCCAAATCTCCTAGTCATGCTAAGTTGTAATAGAAAGCATGATCCAGATGGATTTAACCATGGTACTCGATGAAAAGAATACATCATGTTTAACACTTTCAACTAGTTTGAAACACCTTGCAAGCAATATACCTTTCCATGTTGGTCTTCTTACAAAAACCCACATGCACACTATGGGTTTTACCCCTTTAGGTGGATCCAAAAATGTCATACCTTGTTGGTGTAAAGGGAGTCCATCTTTGATCCCATGGCCTGAATCCATTTCTAAAATTCTTTTCCATCAATAGTTTCTAGGTAGGCTGTTGACTCATCTCTATGATCAACTCGCCAAGTTTTGAGTTATAAGATATCATAATATTTCAAATTCCAGGTGTGTTCTACTATAACTATGAGTTCTGTGTCTACATAAGGAACTTGAGATTCCACAACAACTTGTGATTCTCCTTGTTCGTATTGTATCTCTTTAGGTTCTATGCTTTCTTGTTTGTCTCAAACATTTCAAGTTCTACTTTTACACTCAGTGATTCCTTTGGAACTAATTTCCATTTGGGAATTCTGCCATCCTAGCAACAAACACTTTGTTTTAGGGATGGAATATAAGTAGTATTCAACAAGATAAAATTCATGTGATTTGTGGATAAAGCTTTTCAAGAAACTATTTTCTTATACAAGCTTTCAATCCTAATCATTATAAAAGACATATCAGGACACTTCCCATGTCATATCTCATATGGTGTCTTTTGAACCAATTTACACGGTACATTATTTTAGTATAAAACATGTGCCAAAATGAATATGGGAGGATTAGCTAGATATGTTGATAATTGCTCCATGGCTTAACATGATGTGATTCCTTCTTTCTGATACACTCCAATGATACATTATCATTGTGTTTCAGGTGGATTTTATCATGATACACTATCATGATCTCCCAGAAGGTCGTCAAACTCTTTGTTTATGTATTTCAACATCGATCATATCGAGGCGTAGTACTTTTACCAAGTTAGTTACATACTTCATTTATGATCTCCTTGAACATTTCAAGAGATCCAAACTTGTATTTCATTAAATACAAATTATCATATCTACTAATAACATCAGTAAATATATATAATTTCCTTGCAACTACCTTTAACCCTTTATTATAAAAGGTCTTGTGTACATCAATATGTATTAGCCCTAATAGAATACTCATTCTCCCACTACATCTAGTGAAGATGCTTTTTTCATGTTACACAATGAATAAGACGTGCGTGTCTCTATTGCTTCAATAACCAAAAGAATCTAGAGAACTATCATATGGATTCTAGAGATGCATTTCTTATTTATGCACTCCAGATGACAATGCTATATGTATTCATTTTTGAGTTATCAAGTCATTTTATATGTGTGTCATACACATTTGTCTCAACAACTATAAAGTATAGTTTGTGAGACATTGGGCATTGCAACAAAAGATCATATCTTTTAAAACGTAACATAATGTTCTTGTCATACAAGATATATGACATTTTCATCAATGACATGTACATAATAGCAATTCACTAATTCTATTATGTGCCCATGATTACAGCTTCCAACTGTAAAGGAAGTAATCCTTGCTCCGCACAATTCTAGCTTACTTCTTCTCAGGTCCTAAAGTAGATATCTCTATCTCCATCTTCTTCCTGAGATCCTCTATAAGGAGGATAGTTCTTTCCAATGTCCATACAAGTGATAATGGTGGCATTTTATTTTCTTTATCCTTTAAGTGAAAAGGACATATTTCTTTTACACTTACCCTTCTCTATAACTTGAGTGTAGAAGACTTGGACTTATTCTTAGCCCCTAAACACTTCTTAGACTTGCCTTTTCCCTAGGACTTACTTTCACTGATCATTATCACGAGTTTGCCCTTCTTCTTCCTTGCTTTGGCATCAACATTTCTAGCATTTAATAAACTAACTATATGATTCATGCAGAGCTTGCATAGTCATATTCATGGTCAACTCTTGATCGAAGAAAAATCCCAATCATTCCACATGTTCAATCATATTGAGCACATGGGGTTCTACTAGACCTCCATTTGTCAGTTTGCACTCAATTAGCACATTGGAGACATTATGCCTTCTTTGCTTTACATGATTATTCAGATGGGTTACCATCTCGAGCATGTCCATGTTTTCATGCAACTCACAGTTCATAAAATAAAGCATTAGGTATTGAAATGTCTATGGCATCATTGGCATGTTTCCAATAAGCATTCATTTAGCCTTAGGTTCCTTTAGAGCGGGTTCCTATGACATTGGTCTATCAAGGACATAGAGCTTTCTCTCATTGATAAGAATATTTTTGAAAGTCCTTAACCAATTGTGGAACTTTATCCTATTTTGTCCTTCTTAAGGACTAATCACAATTTGAATGTGATTGTGTTTGACATGTGATTCTACAAAGAAATATTGCAACCTTTTCAAAACATTTTTGATTTGGTTTGATTTGATAAATTTGATGATATTAATTAGGTATTTAATCAACTATTTCTCTCACTATTTTATTCAAATTGATGACCCTCAATATCAATTCATAATATTACAGCGAACCATATTCTAGTGGGCAAAGATCCATATTTCATCAAGTCATTAGTCGGCTATTTCCGATCACCCACAACTAGACTATTTAGATAGGCCATCATGCCAATTGCATCATATGAAACTCTTGCATAGATGATATGCACAACTCCTTGCCATTATCATCTACATGCCTCTGGGCCTAGATGCTCGGAGAATCACCAGTCGAGCCTGACCCAAAAGCTGACACGATAATAATGCACTCCTCTTTGGCAGAACATACATTACTACCATCACACATCTATGAGATAGACGGTGCACCACACTTTAGCATAGCCTACACTTGGTTGATTAAGCTTTTTATATGTGTCACTTTTGAAAAGCATCCAAGACTTGATATTTTATTTGAGGGAGTGTGTATAAATACATATACTTTATCCAATCACCACATATATGGTATGTATAATATACATGCTATAACCACATTTTAGCGTACCCTACACTTGGTTGATTAAGATTTTTATATGTGTCACTTTTGAAAAGCATATAAGACTTGATATTTTATTTGAGGGAGTGTGTATAAATACATATACTTTATCCAATCACCACATATATGGTATGTATAATATACATGCTATAACCACAAATGAGAACATGCAATACATAAAACACATAAGAGATGGTTATGGACATACTAATGTAATTTCTTGGAGCCACAAAGACTTACTACCACCTATGGTCTACATCATATGCAACTTGTTTTTGTTGAAGATATGTGCTCGAACCCATCCGAGTTGATCAATTCAACTCTTGAACTGGTCAGCTTGCTTCCTGGTAGCTCGGTTAGGCTCTTCTAAAGTGGGCATTTGGTTCCCAGGTCCAAGCAATGTCTAGACACCTCCAGCCGATCGGTTGAGCCACCAGTCAACAGGTTCATCCTTCGACCGTCTATCCTCCTCGGTCCTCTAGTCGATCGAGTTGTCTGACAAGTTGATCGTTTCAATTGTGTGCATATCGTCATCTCATGTCGAAATGGAAATTGTAACTATCCTATTTCTTATTACATTGTATAACGAGAAAACCTTAAGTTACATTTGAGGGGAAATAAGAAGAAGAGATGTTGGTTTACATTAGCAAAGATGACAGAGGCTCAAAACACATGCCAATTAAGAACAAGAATAAATAGCTACAACCATGCACACACAGATCTGGGGTTTTGGCCATAACCATGATTCACATCCACCATCAAAAGTGATTTTATGGCGACGTGTGTAAATTGCATATATATACATATATGTATATATATGTGTATATATGTGTGTGTGTTAATATATCTTATTTATATTCACCTTTATTATATTTTGTAATTTCTTTGTACTTCTTGGACCTCTATGTAATTCCTTCAGCTTCTCTTATTAATCAAAGGGATAAGGCACATAGCTCCTCTCTACATGGTACATTGCATCATCCTATCTTTCTTGTTCACATGGTACCAGAGCAACATGATCTAAGGGATGTATAGCCAACCCTAACCCTAACCAACATGGCAAGCCATCGCCACACCAAGACAACAATCATCGTCACCAAGAAGCATCTGTAGCCACTGGCAGCAACAACACTGTCGCCGCCCAGTAGCAGTAGGCGCTGTCGTCGGTTGATACATGTTGCCAGGAAGCAGTCGTGCCATCGACATTCCACCACTGACAACCCTCCTCCATAGGAGGCCCATCACCGCCAACCAAGCAGCCGCTAGGTAGTTGTCCTCCGATCTAATTTTGGCTGGGTGAGGGGCCAAACACGGTTGATTCTTGACCATAAGGCACAGACTCCTTCAACCTCTCCAATAGCCTTCTAAAAATACAAATCAAGAAACCCACATCTATTTAGGGAATTCCTAATCACATATCCTCTATGTGTGATTAGGAAATACTCATTTGGAGGTTGTTGATGAGTCAGAAATATATCATCTCATCTATATTGGGTGACATGTATCTCTCTGTCACTCCCTTCTACAACATGACATGCATTTTTCTGTCACTCAGTTTCACTCTTGATGTGTATCATCTTATCATTCTATTTTTTATTTAGATAATTAAGGACACTAGGGCATCTACCATCTACAACAAGGTGTCACCTATCCCCTCCATCAAGCTGAACATGAAGAATTATCTCTTGTGGATGAATGTTGTCAATACAATGTTGGAATCTTGAGACAAGGCAAAACATGTTGATTCTGATCCTCGTACTTCTACTGACAAAGGCTATGTTTAATGGAAATGTCATAATAGTCTGGTGAAGACATGGTTGTGACAGAGCATGGAACCTAGAATTGTTGCTAGGTTCATGTTCTACACTACTGCCAAAGAGATATGGGATGTAGTAAAAAAAACATTACTCACAAGGAAAGAATGCTCTTCGTCAGTTTATAATATATTACCATGTTTTTTCAAAATGACAAGGAGAAAAGCCTTTTGAAGAATATTTTGAAGTGATCCAAGCTATTGCTCATGAACTAATCTTCTATCATCCAGTGACTATCAAAAAACAAGTCAAAGACAGAGATGACTTGATTATAACAAAATTCTTATCCGACTTGAGTTCATGTAGTTCAACATGTAGTGTTATCCTAGCCTCTGACAAATTTCCTAGCTTGAAAGAAGCTTACTTAAGGATTTTATAGTCAATTGAACAGGTTGATCCTACAATTGTCCCGTCTCATGGAGATTCTCATGCATTTGTATCTGCTTCAATTAGAGGAGGTCGTATAGGTATGGGTCGAGGACATGGCACACGTCCTAAGTGCACTTTCTGTGACAAACATGGACACATAATTGAGAAATGTTGGAAGAAACATGGCAGACCTGCTATACTTCCTGTGGGGGAAGCAAACTATGTTGTTACTACTGAGTCTTCTGCTTCGAATTCTAGATCCTCTAGCATCACACTCACCAAGGAGGAATACGATAGATTTATTCTGGCTACCCAACATATGAGTTTGGGATCATCTTCTTCTTCTTTAGAAAACCTTCCATCTAGCACAGGTAATCAGGATACCTCTTTACTAGCTTCTGGTTTAACTTCTTCATGGGTGGTTGACTCTGGAGCATCACAACATATGACTGGTATGAGGAGACTGCTTCATTCCATTAACTCACATATTCCTCACCAATATGTGACAATAGCAGATGGTTCAATGAGGAGTGTGTTAGCTAGTGGATCTGTTTCTCTAACTCCTATAATTGATCTTAAATCTATACATTATGTGTCTGCATTTCCATTTTATATTCTTTCTATTACAAAATTGATTAATACTATGAAATGTACGGTGACATTTGGACCTTCTTGTTTTGTATTACATGATCTCAAGAGTATTAGGATGATTGGTGGGGGCCTAGGAAAGGTGATCTCTACATCTTCCATAATGAAAGTTTTCCTTGCCAAGTATTTTCTCCTACTCCAGCTATTCTTTTGAGAGGTTCTCCCTTACTCTGACACTATAGATATGGATATCCTTTGTTGGAGAGCTTCAAAAAGTTAGAACTTGAGTTATCCCAAGTGTCTTCATTAGAGTGTTAGTCTTGTCAATTGGGAAAACATCATGGAATGTTTCATCCCAATCATGTCAATAAACGAGCTTCTTGTCCCTTTGAGTTATTCTACATTGATGTTTGGGTCATGTAAAAGACAATATCTATAATGGTTTTTCTATTTTATTTCCTTTTTGGATGATTTTTCTCGCATGACATGGATTTATTTGTTGAAGAGTCGAGAGTCTGTGTTATCCATTGTCAAGCATTTCATCAAGAAATAAAAGTAAAATATGATTTCAATATTAAAATTCTTCAATCTAATAATGCCTTGGAATATGTTCAAAGTTATATGGCTAATGTTTGTAGCTTTGTTGAGATGATACATCGTATGTCCTGTCCTCAGCCCTAAAGAAAATGGGGTAGTTGAGAGGAAAAAACCTTCTTTATATTTCTAGGACAATTATATTTCAATCCAATGTTCCTAAGAAATTCTGGTCTGATGCTTTACTTCCTATTTCCTTATTAATAGGAAACCCTCTTATGTCCTTTGAGGACTTAATCCATTATTTGTCTTATGTCCCAAGAATCAGCCATTTATTGTTCCCTTAGAGTGTTTGGTTGTACTTCCTTTGTCTACATTTTGATCCTAGGGTTGATAAATTATCCCCTAGGTTGATTAGGACTCTTTTTCTTGGGCACTCCAATAGTAGAAAAGGGTACAAGTGTTATTGTCCCAGTCTCAATTGTATGTTTGTGTGTAGGGATGTAACTTTTCATGAATCCACTCCATATTTCTCTAGTGTTCCCAGTAAGGGGGAGCAATTGGGTGAGAGTGAGATAGTGCCACCATCAGACATCAGTGAGAGAGTGCCACCACCACATCAGAGTGAGAGAGTGCCACCTATCATTCCTGACTATACAGTAGTTTAGGAAGAGCACCCGACAAATGGTACCTTAATTAAATAGTATTCACATATTTCTAATAGAAGAGGCAACCATGATCCATACGAGGTAGAGACTCTAGTCTCTGATCCTTCCCCATCTCCCTCTACTCAAGAGACTCCTTAAGAACCATCTGACCTTTATGTTCCCATTGTTGTCCACAAAGGTACTTGTTCCTGTACTGTTCGATATCCTATTCCAAGTGTGTGTTGTTTGTCAAAATTATCTAAGAAAACTCATTCATTCTATCTTGGGATTCATTCTATGATCATTCCAAGAAATCATATTGATGCTATGAAGGATATTGGTTGGAAATAGACAATGCATATTGAAATGTCTTCTATTCTATAAAACAACACCTGGGAACTTATTGACTTACCTCCAGATAAAAATATTGTGG